>OY756366.1:14811797-16015148 GCA_963576895.1 Ceraclea dissimilis | reverse complement strand
ACGAGCTCCTACGTACCTCGTGATTTTCACACCTTTTAATAGGCAATTTCACTCATTAGAAAGGTACGTACCTTTACAATGTGGTATAAGCTGATGACGTCGGTAAACAAAACTATAAGATCAGGAGACTTCATTACACGTGCCCGAACCGTCTATCTATTGCTGAATTTGAACAACTTTTTAGGTGACGAATAGCGGAGATAGAAGCCACCTTGATTTTGTATGAAATACGGCACGGCGTAAAGGACTAGACTAAGAAAATAACAAGTAGTTATCTCAACAGATATACAGCGAAGGATAGAATTTCCATCAGGCTTATTACTGATCGTCGGCTGTCGAAGTCTCTTATTCGTAAGAAATGAATTGTAACCTCATTGGATAAGGACACTAAAGGAATGTATTTTGGTGCTGGGGTTTTGCCGGGGGGCTCCCTTAAGGCCCACCTCTTAATAAGTTTTGCCTAGAAGTACTTATAAAGAGGTCGCTATGAATGCGCCTGAGCTATCCGGGGATGTGGAGGGCCTTAAGCCCGAGGGATTTTCTTTCAATGATCGTTCTCTGGTTTAATGTGATCACATGCCTAACTACGTTTCTATATGTGCACTATAATGACCAATAAAGATTATATCTATCTATCTACATTACACATAAGTTATGTTCACAAATTCCAGTACATCGTTCGCAGTAGGTGTGTCTGTTGAGATTACTACTTCTCATTTCAACTACGACGACAAAAAAGAAAACGCGATGTTTCTCACTAAAAATGAAATTGTGATATCCAAAACAAATAAGAAAACAATCTTCTTGGTGAAACAAAGGTGTTTTATTTTAAAGAAAATCAATATAATACGACTTACCTGCTAAGTAAAATCAATGAGTGTTTCCGTTGAAACTAATGCGATCGTTAGGCTATCAGGATAATGGAATTTACGTTGATTCCAGACAAATTACTTTACGCGCTAAAGCACACAAAGACAAACATTATTTTTTATTACTCGCTAACATGCCACGTAATTAAACTAATTATATAACCCAAACTATCATTCGCCAGCCATATTTCTACGGTTCATTGGTTCAGAGAGAAGAGTTTCTAATGAAAACTTAACGAGACGAAAGCTCACACAAACACTTTTGATACCTCAATATAAAATTCTGGAAATTTCAGTTATTTTTTGTTGAACACTGAAACCACAAAAAAACGTATTTATTTAGACTTAAATGAAACTTTTATACATCAGAATCTACAAAGTATTCCTTAGACCCGTTTCTCATCACTCATTCTTTCAACATGTCCAAACCATGTTAATTTGTTCACTTAAATTCTCGACATAACACCACTCTGACAGTCAATCATCTCTCTTATAACTGCATTCTTTATCCTATCTCTTAATCATCTCTTCCCATACAATATTATCAACGACCTTATTTCCACAGCATTTATACCAGACTCGTAATTCTTCAGCTATGTTCATGTTTTACTACCATACATGAAATTTTCAAGTGGCAATGGGCAGGGCATATGGCCAGACAGGGTGACACCAGATGAGCGCCACGAATATTGAAGTGGAGGCATTGGACAGATAGAAGGAGCGTTGGAAGGCCACCAAAGAGATGGACCGACGACATTGTCCAAATGGCTGGAGGAACCTGGATGCGGAAGGGTCAGAACAGAGACGAGTGGAAACAGATGGAAGAGGACTATATCCAGCAGTGGAGGGAAGAAGGCTGATGAAGAATAAGAAAAGAAGATGAAATTTTCTCTGATTTTTAAAAGCAAATTTTCAAAGCAAAAAATTTTAACCACATAATGTATTTAATTTTTCATAGATTAAACTTTTTTGTTATAAGGTGGGTATACTAAAAACGGTGATGGATTACTACCTACAAAAAATATGTAAAATATCTACAAAGGCACGAACATACAACATGTCAACACAATATGGCTAATTGGATATGAGTTGTACAATGAATTATATGCGCACCCCAACTCCTTTATTTAATTAAACAAAACTACAATCTCATTAATAAATAACAAACTAAATAATAACTAAAAAAAATCTTCGCGTCGCGTTAACTAAACACGAATTAATGGAATTACAACGCGCTAGGTTATAGTCATGAGTGTAACGGCTCATATTGTAGCGAAATCTCTGTTTCTATAAAGAACTGAACCGAATCTAGAGTCTAAAGTCAAATGAAACTAAATGACAGCAATTGATTTACCTTAGTACGGGCTCTGCTAGTTAGGTAGATCTTAGTATAAGGCAAATTAATTTGTAAGTATTATTTCAATAAATTACTATTATTATCATTAATCGGCTCACGGCTAATTGCGTTGTGAGAGATTATTGAAGGTCCTTCCGCACACCCGAATAACACAGGCGCTTTTTTAGGTCTCAAGTTACAGAATTGCACCTACTGACATTATCTAGCCACGAGATGTTGAGATCCGTATGATAGGTTTTACCATTCGTTCACTTTATGAAACATCGAACCGTTAGTGAGCTGTGAACCGAACGAACTGCGAGTGATTTGCAGCTCAACAGCGCGACTGAGGGAGGTCCGGATCTTTGAACCGGTTCAGATTTGAGTTGCACATGTTTACTATTCTGTGTTTACATTTAATAGTTAACTTCAAATAATTTAATTTCTGTATTGTATTTTAATGGCAGATAGAAGGGAAAATACATTCAGTTATTAATACAATACAATACTATACTATTGTAGTAAGCGATAGAAAAAAATGAATGAAATTTTATTATCGGCTGTTGTGACAACATAAATCCATTTCATTTTTAAAAAAGAGTCTATTGATGCGGGTTTGGCGCTTTGTACTCGGACCCACCGAAGATTCAAATCTAACTGAGCCATAAATTAGTAATACTCGATATCGAAAAAAAGCTATGAATCGTATGAAGGACATAAACGTTATTGAAAATCTATTTTTATTCACTTATGTATCTTGGAAAGTCCTCTTTCATAACGAAAAACAGTGTAGGGTAGTGCAAAATACATCCCTAAATACAAAGGTTTGAATTCAACCGTGAACTGTTCCAACCGTTTACTATTCACATAAAATAACTAAACTCGGTGTTCAACTGATTATCAAAAAACAAGTAACATTATTATCTCTGATTTGAATTTCTTTCCTAACGCCCCTTCATACGATACCTCACAGAACTCTTGGAGTCCCTCAAACGCTTTACATCTTTTTTGTTCCTGAAAAAGGCTGATCCAATATCGCATTGAATCGTAATATCATCGAATTTACACAATTGGTTAAAGTTTTAGAGCTCTAGCTAGTCTGGAAATGAGTTTAAATTCGATTGCAAGATTTGGAGACAACGCCGAATGAAGTGAATAGTGTCGGTGGCTGCACTCCCCTGCGTGCGACTGTGGGGCGGAGAGGCAGACTGTGGGCCACATTGTGCTGGGTGCGGCCTCCGAGCATATTAGGGGAGCTTCGATGACTTCCTATACCTGAATGATCCAGTGACTAAATTTATAAAGAACGTTCAATTTAATTTCTGACGACCAAGCTTGCTTGCGAAATTCATCATCGCCCAATGTTCAACCTTCAAACTTTTTCCTTTGAGGGATGTGATATACTTCTTTTGACCATACGATAAAAAAATAAATAATAAAAGCGTGTGTAGACCCACCAACTATAACGACCATACACCTATTACAAGAATTACCGTTGAGGGCGTTGCTTTTATTAAATTTTTATCTCTACAAGTATTTTGTTTAGACAATAAAAATAATTTGTAATGTCTAATAAAATCACATATAATTGATTGTTATTGTTTTCGTCACCAACTCTACATCGTTTCAATCTCTTTAATGTTGTTGTACTAATAATACTATCAGTATATACAGAACGCCTACAGTCTAAGCCTAAGGGCCATCACAGACGTTCCAACATTCAGTTAACTGGATGTTAGATTCTAAACTTCCGTAGCCGTCTTAAAATCGAGTAACTTTCTAGTACCACAGATTGATACGAAGCCTGCGATAGTAGAGTACAAGCCTACATCCTCGAATTCCATCACCGCCACGAGTGGTGACGTCACCTTGTATCGGTGACAAACACCTTGTCTCGGTGACAAACACTTGAACTACGGAATATTTTTTCCCATACAATTTAGATGGCGTAATCATCGTCAAATGTAAGTTGGGCCCGGCCTCCATGAACAATATGGCGACGGCCTCGATTGATATTTAGAAGTCATAGACAATGTTTATTTCATTTATTTATTTATCACACACAGAAAGTTAACAAACATACATAATGACATACACAAAATATATAATTCACGTTAACCTCCCAATTAAGAGTGTCCACAGCGTACACGCATGGTAGGTACATTGCAAATCATTACAAGATAGATTTTATAGTACAATATCGGTGTGTTTTACTTCATAATCTCACGTACGGGTTATAAAATTTCACACAATAGCTTTGCTTTTTTAAAGGGGACATAAATAAGTATGAAACTTCAAAAAAAATGAAACAAATTGAACAAAACTTTGTATGAATATGTCAGAGCTTTTTAAACCACACCGCTAGGGGCGCTGTAACGTAACACTTAAAAAAATCGTCAGTATGTTCTGACTTCTGACAGATCGATCAAACAATCAGATCAATCTAACAATTAGCACGTGTGTGAAGGATTGTTAGATTAATTAATTAAAACAATATATCTTTGTTTACACCACTTTTACTTTGACCAGAGTCAACTTGTTTCGGGAATAAAGTTCTCTTCTTCAGGATTATACCCTGAAGACTCTGGTCAAATTAAAAGTGGTGTAAACAAAGTAATATTGTTCTAATTATATAATGTCCCCACAAAATAAAGAAACCTAAAAATTAAAATCAAAGAAGATTGTTAGATTGTATGCATTTCCAAACTTTCCGGAATCAGAATACTGAATGTTAGAGTATAACTAGACCACAGAAAAGGTGGACAGATGACATTGTCTAGCTTACGGGTCGTAGATGGCAGCAGATAGCCCAAGATAGAAGACATTGGAAGAGTTTAGAAGAGGCCTATGTCCAGCAGTGGAACGCAAGTGGCTAGCAGTAAGTACGAGTAAGTAAGTAAGAGTATAACTTTCCGTACGTGTGTGATAGCCCTTAGACTGTTGACTAACAAACCGTTGTAATAATATTATTAATATGTATCTACGACTGCTTTTTAATTTCTCAATAAAACACGCAAAGTCAATTAACTCTACGGCTGGCCACAAACGTCCCGAAGTTCAGTTCCGGAATCAACCGTTTTGCAAAAAGGTTCCGACCAAAACCTCTTTCTGAATTTAAAATCGGGGTGACGCTGAAGTCAGAGAGAGGTTTTGATCGGAACTTTTTTGCAAAACGGTCGATTCCGGAACTGAACTTCGGGACGTGTGTGGCCAGCCTACAAGTTATAATTACTATTCTACGTATACGTTTCGTATGTTTGTACGACTGATTTATATAACAGCTTAGCCCTACGCCATATAAGGAATGAAGTAATCAAATGAATGAATGCTTTGATTATAATAATGTAAAACATATTGATATTGTAAGCATGATAAGAGATGTTGAACATCAAAGAAAGTAGATTTGAAGAGAAAAAGATAAAAGGTAGGTAACGTTCCAGTTTTTTCCTCAACAGATACGAGAGGCATCTTCATTCACATAATGTAGCGTTATGAGAACTCCCTTGGGAAGGAAGCAGGATGCGTGTTCCGACGCTTACGATTCGGCTTTGGCTGGGTTAAGTGATCACTTTATGCCCAGGTCAACGTTCACCCATTCCACCACATCCATATATGCTACAGATGGAAATTATTTCACATTAACCCAACGTTTCAGATGCTAACGCCATCTGCTGAGGAGCGGATGCAACATTTGCAATCTACTTTTTTTCCCCGTCTGTGCAATGCAGATAAATCTAGTTCAATACCTAAAACAATTTAGGTATATCCCAAATCAGGGATACGCGATTGTAAAAAAATCACAGCAATTGGGGCGATTTATGCTTTGAGTAAAAACAGTTCTATTATCGCTTCAAATTTCTCAAATTTTGTATGAGAGTGTAAGCGCAAAATGCGACTAACGTAAGCGACAAAACAGATTTAGATTTATGGCATACTTGTACGAGAAAGAGGGAACGAATATCAAAAAAATATCCACTAGAATCACTGCGACTAACTTTAAACAAACTACGGGAATAATCCAACGGTTCAGATGTAACGTTGGAATTATTTTTTATCGAGAAAATTTACCTAAAAATTTAAAATTTAATTTGAATATTTCAGTCCTTAAAATCTGAAAAATTTAATAATATACGTACATGAAATAAATACTAAGTAAATTTTTAATTTTTATTTAGCAAATAAATTATACTTTCAAGCGATACGTTTTTTTTTCATTATTCAATAAACAATTTATTTATCTACAAAATTAATCCATATTGGTATCTTTTACCGCAGAAAATTTTATTTTCAATGCACTGTTTTCATAATTTAATAACAGTAGTATTCTCTGTTAGCTTTCGCTGAAGCCAGTTCGGTAATAATAGTTGTTGAAGGGATATTTCTAAATCATATATTTCAACTAGAGATGCACCGACTAGTCGAAAAAGCCGACTATCCGGCCAAAGATGTGGACTACTATAGTCGGCGACTAGTCGGCAAAATATGCCGACCATATTCGGTACCTAATAGGTCACATGACATCACGGTCATTTCCCAGGGAATTAAGGTTCAAAATCGCGTGAACAATCGCATGATAAAATGGTAAAAATAGCGTTTTTTCCATTTTTTGGGTTTAATTTTGCGTCTATCAAAAAACTTTTACGGTTATTCCCTAGATTTTAATGCATATTATCAGTACAAAAAAAAATACTAATAGGTACAGAAATAAATATATTTTTATTTACAATATTTACAGTATTTACAATAGTTCAGGAATATGGTGTTTTAGCGGAGGAAAAAATACAGAAGTATTTTTTCCCATCGTCCCGTGTGCTTTTGGGGGCGCTGAATTCGAATTTCAACTTTGCCACCTCGTAAATGTGATGCGTTCTGAGATATCTCAGAAAGAAAGAGAAAAAAATGCTTTATTTTCAGACTTTGACTGATACAATACGTTTTGTATTTTTGAGAACAAGATTCACTATAATATGGGAATTAAAGGACCGAAAAAAAAATATATTCGTAATTACGAGTATATTTCATATTTAGTAGAGATATATCGACATCAGTTGCCGACTATCCGGCCGAGGTGACGATTATTTTAGTCGGCCAACTAATCCGCCATTTGAGTGCCGACTAGTCATCTAGTTGGCTAGTCGGCCAAATCCATAGTCGGTCCCTCTTTAATTTCAACACTGTTCGCGTTTATTTTATGTTAGGATATATTTTTTAATCAAATTATCCCAACTCCGCACAGACTTCGGACATAATTTAATTTTCTCTCATTCCATATAACGGAAGTTAGTACTACCAACTTTTTTCACTAACTAGGCACCAACACTTACTACCAACCAACCAACAACACGAAACTCCTACGTGTCCGATGGCTGGTCGTGTGTGCCATGCATTTTCATTTTGTTGTACTATTATTTTCAAGTCATAATATATTTTTCTCCATTGTGAATTTTCAGTTCAAACCAAATACTACAGTATTCAAGTACATAAATTTTCATGCTTTTTGAGATTGAAAATTTCTTCACAAGTTAAAAATAAAATTAATAATATCTCTCATCTCTTCAATTGGTTTATTGGTTTTAAATCATCCGTAGGCCTTATTAAGCCTTAAGGCACTTGGAATCGTCAGGTTTACATATTTTACAAAATTTATACATTGCAAACTTATAATCTGGAAACTTATAAACAGTTTTTTTTTATCGTATGGCCAACAAGTGTAAAAACATGTTAAAAGCGCAGAGTGAACTGCTTGTAAACAGTTACAGCAAAAAAAAAGAATGGAAGCAATAATTACATGGTGACAAAACTAAATCATAAAAAAGGTGTGGATTAGTTCTATGCAGGTCTGGATGTTAAGTTTCCGAAACTACATTACGTCAATGAGAACATAATTTTGTAAAGAAATCAGTATAGATAGAGATGTATCGACTATAGTTGCCGATAATTATTATCTCTTTGCTAATTTTATTTGTATGTGCTTTTGTAGATTATGTACCTAGTTATACGACCATGACGAAGTGCCAATAGAGCCTTTTACACTCTATTTGGCATTGAATTTCCCTGTATATTTATTGTTAACATGTAACTTTGACGAATCCAAGTGCCTGCAAATGGCCTAGGGATGATTCAAAACAATAAACAATAGACTAGTCGGGATGGCAGTATGGATAAACAAGGTTGGCCTTTATAATTGGGTTTCTTCGCAAGGCAAGAAAAAAAATACATGATTGTAAAAAAATTACAGTCGTTACAAAGAAACGTTGTTACCTAATTAAGGCGGATAGATGTGTTATGTACTATGAGGATTCCGCTCTGAGGAGGGCAACAAACTGGTCTGTGGAAGAACAAAGAAAGAGAGGACGGCCGAAGAAGTCCCTTGAGGAGACCATCAGAGGGGACATAGAACACCTGGAGCTTACTCCAGAAGACTGTCTCGATCGGGGAAAATGGAGAGGGAGGATCCGAGCCACCGACCCCAGATAAATAGGATATGGTGAAGAGAAGAGAGAGAGAGAGATATGTTATGTACTACTATAGATATCTTCAGAAATGGCATACGATCATTGAAGAGCACATATAGGCAGATAGCACCTACTCACTAAATACGTTCACATATCAAAGACTAGGTACGTGTTATTAAATTACTCGATGTGTTACATATGACCTTAAACAAATTATATCTTAAATGTCATTAGCTCTGATTGAACCTGATTTCTAATAGTCTATATAAATTCTCACGGGTATAGCAGGGGATTGAATATACATCAATATATCACTCGTACATTTTAATGTTATCTCTACGAACATATAAATCTGATCTTGACAGGACTGTAGGATTTGTAAGATTAGTTTCATTCATGCATAATTATATCATGTAGATGAGGAAAGATGAACTTAATCATAAATTAATCTGACGAACGTAAATCAATTATGTTTGCTTCTGTAAACTGTCCCCAAGTTTGATGAATACCTTAGGGCAGCCATGTCAAATTTAAAGTCACTGGTGGGCCAAAATCGTGAAGACCATAGACTAGGTGAAAAACCTAATCTTAAAGAAGACAAACTACTGAAAATCTTAACGAAAAAGTACTAAGTGGTGGGGCATACCATCAAGCGGTCCCGGCATTGGATCATTTTTCGGACGTTTTAAAGTCGCTTCACTTTATATTGAATGAAGAAAGTCCCGTTCAAGGCTCTCAGCTTTCTAGAAGAACAAGGAGCGAAAAGTACCTAGGTAGAATGAAGCACTTTATTTGTCAACAAAATCCTGAATAGACCAATCGATTTCGAGCGGAGTGCCTAAACATAACAACAGAATAAACTAAAAAGGCCAGAGCTTATGAAATATCTAAAATTTAAGCTGTTAAAAGTTTTTCCGATTAAGTGAAATAATAATATGAAAATGTTAATCGCATTTCGTTTAAACCTCACAAAATCACATTAACAAATGACTCTTCTCTTGAATAATTATGAGATTAAAATTTAACGGAACATCGTTTCAAAACATTGTCCATCCGTGAAAATTACAAAATAGTCTGTTTCTCGTACAACATTTAACTTTATGAAGCACTTATTATTAAACTCCGTGACGGTACGGCGAGCCATTATGAAAACCCCAATTTAAACTAAAAATCTGACCCACATACGTAGGGATAATTTTTAGTATGTATTTATGTAGGTGTAAAGATATAGCAACTATTACTATAGCCCTTAACAAATTAATGAGCTAATCAAAATCAATAAACATCTGGATTATAAAAAAGTTATCGTAAATTATTTTATCCTAGAACTATTCCAACGGCGCCTCCCACCAAGAACGTCCAGAAAAGATATGAGTTGTACTCGTGAAGCACTTTCGTTAGATACCAAACACGACGGTATGCGATGACTGGATCCTCTCGATAGCTCGGTGTCTCCCGAGGTTTGATCTAAACAAATCTGACTTAAGATCTGGATTACTTTTCCAACGCCTTTCACCCGTATGCTAGTGAGACGTGGATACTGGACATGGCTGAAGGACGAACCAGGGTTGAGTGCAGTGGAAATGAGATCGTTGAGAAGAATGTTTGGGAAAACATTCAGAGATAGCACAACAAATTAGCTTATTAGAGAAATGAGTAATTGTAAAACGGGTGTAGTCACTAGAATGGAAGCAAATAAACTTAGATAGTTTGGGCATGTCACGAGAATGAATGATTTCGGGATGAGAATAAATTAATAAAATAATTTGCTTAACTGTCATGAATTGTGGAATTAACTCCACCCTAACTTAATTCGGATTCAGAAAAAATAAAAATAAAATAATTACTATGGGATTAAAAAGGGATTAAATTTGAGTGAACAAGCGTTACACCCTAATTTAAATTGTGACATAAAGAACAGATTGACATTACGTAAGTAGGTACCATATTACACACACGCAATGTACGAAATAATAATATAAACAAAGATGTCAAACTTTCCCTCCGGAGAGCAAAAGCTCCATAGACAAAATTACCCTTTTTAACTATAATCCTTGTACTGAGCGAAACAATGAAGGCACTTCTGGTTTTCACTCTGTTTCAAAAAGGCGACGCGAATTGAGGAAACATAAACAGAAAGTAAATACATTATTTACGACTAAGGGTAAACCATATACTTTTATATTAAGTACCAAATGGCGTACTGTATGCTAGTAGTGAAGTAAACTGGTGCCCACAAACTGTCAAATCGTATGGAGAATTTTGACATTTCGTGGGCAACGTTTTCGAAATTTTGTTCTCATAGTTAAAAACTGTATAGTTTTAATAGTCCGAGAGCCCGCTGCTTAATTTATGACGTATCTGTTTTTTGATCGAAATGTGGTATAAACGATAGCTTACCAATAGGGTATTACATCGCACTAGGGTTGCCTATCAAAATCTTGCCGCAACCCCCCCTGCCCCCCCCGAAAAGGTCCCTCTTTGCGGTTTTTCGCATTTTATAGGAATATGGTAAGAGAAAGGATAAAGTAGTCAATGACAAAAATAATCCTTGCTAAATTCTCTGCAAAAAACGTGAAGTAAATTTTTTCATAGGACTAGTAGTTTACCCGTAATGGCCGGTCAAAAAACAGGATATTTTTTGAAAAAAAAAAAAAAAAAGTTTGATTTTTTTTCTTTCACATTCTTCCACCCATTATTACTAACATTTTATGGAAAAAAAAATTTGGCCTGCGGCGCTATATCACTGGTTATTTATTGAAAAACTAAATTTTAAGAATTTTCGTCACTGAGTTTTATTGTAATAACTCCGAAATTATTAAATGTATGAACATAAATTATAGCTCGTTTTGTAGCTAAGACTATGTTAATTAATTCGTTCTCTGACTATTTTCCTGTAGCTCTTATCAATTTTCAACCAATTTAGTTTAAATACATTTTTTTTGTATTTTAAATTAATTTCGGTTTTGGACCGGCCATTGCGGGTAAACTGCTAGTTCTACGAAAAAATATACTTTACAATTTTTGTAGAGAATTTAGCAAGTATTATTTTTGTCATTGACTACTTTCTCCTATCTCTTACCATATTCCTATAAAATGCGAAAAACCGCGAAGAGGGACCTTTTCGGGGGGGGCAGGGGGGGTTGCGGCAAGATTTTGATAGGCAACCCTAGTGCGATGTAATACCCTATTGGTAAGCTATCATTTATACCACATTTCGATCAAAAAACAGATACGTCATAAATTAAGCAGCGGGCTCTTGGACTATAACGTTATTTAGGAATTATGCGATAGTTTTAGTTTTATATTGGTCTATTACCCCTCCACGGGATATCGTTGACTTACGGGACACCCTGTATGTGTATATCAAAATTAATTGTTTTTGTAAGCTGTATGTACATATCTGGAAAAATAAACTTTTCATTCATTCATTCATTCATATTCACTCAACTCTCTGATCACTTCATTAATTCCCGTATCTTATTGTTTTTTTGACGTTTTTATTGTGGTTTATCAAGCCACATGGAATTGCCATTTGAACACACTTTATAAAAAATATGGTCCCTTTTGGAGATACTTGGGCGAAAGAAGACGTGTAAGAAAGAAACGCGGCCATACAAGAACTACATGGCTAGACCATGTCGACCAGACTCTCAAGGACGGACGTGTTTTGAACAAAATGAAGTATGAAAAATTGCATGAATGCAACGGAAACAAAATATGTGTAATAGGAAAGTCTGGCGATCTGTTCTCTCTGCCTACCCCTTAAGGGACGCGTAGAATACAATATTTGTTAATCAGATACCTAGTATAGTATTTTTGTATGAGGAACATTCACATAAAACAGATTTATTATTTAAAAGCAGACGTGAATACAAGTGTATAGAAGGTAGTCAAATAAAAGCTTTGAAAAACACAGGTAGTTTGTATGAAATGAATTGAATAAGAATACCGTAATGAAAAATGTGCCAATAACGTTTTTCTCTTTAACGCTCATTTTTCACTTCCACATTGCCCCATTAAGCGCAGGTAGGAGGCGATTTCATTAACTTTTTTCAATTTTACCTTCAAAGCCACACAACGTTGGTAATATGCTGTTAACAAATAGCTTAGTGTTTACTCTTTGGTTAACGTATTGCTAAATATAGCAAAATATACAACACATTATTAATTTGCCAGCTTTGGCACCTGGCGTTGTCCAGCCGCAATAGGTTTAAAATGTACAGGAACCTTACACAAATTCCCAAGTTATTGAAACTTTGGGATGCTGTTAATGAAATTTCTTTGTGCTAACTTTGAAAGGGACAAAAAAAAATACTTTTAGCACTTTTTAAGTTTTTACTCGAGCGAATTATATTTTAGAGCAAGTTTTTATTGGTGAACAAATTAGGCACCCTGGTCATGTCTGTGGAAATATTTCATGCCAGACAGAAGGGAACACCCCGACATACTACTATGTCTTAGTGTCTCTCCTGTCTGACCACATTTCCTACATTTGTCAATTATGTTTGGTTCAATAACAATGAATTCGGGGTAATTATCTGTTACAATATACAGTACTGGAAAAATTATTATGGATTTTTTATACTTTCTATCAAAATGTGTGGCTAACTCTCCATCAAAATTTGGCATAGAGTTTTAATTTTTTCAGAGTGAAACCACACGTGTATTAGTCTCTCGATCAGCTGTGTCTTTGTTGTGATTGGAGTTTCATGAATTTCATTTTTCAATTTCATGAATTTCATGACTTTCATGAATTTCGTTTTGTTTTTCCATTTGTTAAAAATGTGATACCCGATGAATCTCCAGTAAAAATAATAACAATAAATGTATATTCTTGTTGTTAAAATTCTTAAGTATATTGAAAATTTCGTAAAAATTCCACTGTTTTAAAAAATCCATAATAATTTTTCCAGTACTCTAAGTAGATCTTGTATAACACAAGCAAAGCCTTCGTTTTACTTAACAGATCGCCAAACCCCAACCAGTTAATCGAGTCCCCAAAGCAAACATTTGGAAATGTCAGAACTTAAAGAAAACGACCACGAAGAAATTTGCATTTCCGTACATTCACTCGATCTTCAACTGACGTTGTCTTAGTGAAGCACCAGGATTCAAAAGATATAAAGTGTGTACTTCAAAATCATCATAATCCATTTTACTTTTATCATTGTTACTAAATCTTACCGAATCCTTATAATGTGTACAAATTATGGACAAAAAAGCACTGGATTTACCTGAAACGAAAAAAAAAAAGTCATTAACATATTATTTCATCAACTACAATTGTAATGCTAAATACTAAATAGTATTATTAGAATGAATACTGCTACATACAAATAAATAAACATTCACACACTCTAAATTATTATGTTGATTTAATCCACGCATACAAAACTTTGTGAACACGAAATCAAACACTTGTTTGGCCAGGCATTTTCATACAATATTACAATCAAAACTTTCATTAAAATCCACGTAACTTTCTGCTACGTTCCCGTGGGCAATATAGCGACGCTGCGATACAATTCAATTTAATATTAAAATTAAACATTTCATACAGAAACTTTTGTTGTAGCCATTACTCTAATTTTCTATTTTACATAAAAAGCGGATGAGGATGCAAATTTCGTAAACTACCTGGTTTGAATTTATGTTACATTTACATCAAATGTTTACATGCATGAAGTGGCAAGAGGTAAAATGGCAGTGGGCGAGTCATGTGGTAAGGCAAAAGGACGGCAGATGGACCCCCAGAGTACTGAGATGGAGACCCTACGAAAATAAACGAAGTGTAGGAGATCGTTAAGGAGATGGGCCGATAATAATATCGAGTCGGTGGGACATGGGTGGAGGCAGAGCGCCCTAAACGAGAATTGTGTGAGAAGAGACAGGAAGAGGTCTACATCCACCAGTGGAGGGAAAGGGGCTGAAAAGAAGATGTAGTAAGTATTTGGTAAATGGTAAAAATGAGGACCGCAACCCATCACGTCGCGTCAAATACCGGAGAGAGCTCAAAG
Source organism: Ceraclea dissimilis (assembly GCA_963576895.1). Lineage (NCBI taxonomy): Eukaryota > Metazoa > Arthropoda > Insecta > Trichoptera > Leptoceridae > Ceraclea > Ceraclea dissimilis. Next base: position 16,000,468 of record OY756366.1, on the reverse strand, counting down.
AGGAGGTCGGAATGTCGGTTATGATGTTCTGTCCTCCCTGCCTACCCAGAAAAGTAAGCAGCGAGAGGGAATAGATATAGATACCTACAAACCTACATATATGGATAGCGAATGATTATATTTTAGTAACACGTTTCGGCATTACCCCATTGTCAAACACATGAGTTTTTGTGTAACTAATCTTTGTGATACAAATAATTTGGGTCCTAGAGATCTAGATACAAACCCAGATCTGTTTATTTTCATAAAAAAATACGAAAGTCTGGTCTTAAAATTTACGTCAAACATATAGACTCGTACATTTGGCAAAGCTTTTCATGAAATCATCCACCGTTTATGTATGAAATAATATGAAACAGAGTTGAACAATGCGTACGCTGATAACTGATACAACTACACCATGCAAAATGCAGTAAAATAAACGGATGATAGTGCTACACTGTACAGCCGCACAGTTATTATCTACGTGAAGGTACGTCCTACTTAAAATGGTTGAAATATGCATGCAAATATGCATCATAAATGCCCGAAATATGCAACAAAACCACCAAAAAGTACCAAAAGATGCAATTAACGTTACAACAAGATTGTTTTTAATTTATGTTTAGTATCGTTTGGAAGACCGCGAAAAACAGTTCTACGATGTGAAGTCATAAAATATTGTTCTTTTTAAAAAAAATACGATTAGAAAATTATTTTTTTATTAAACTACTTTATTTACCTAACATTTTTGTTTTTGAATCGTTTAAATTTTACAAATACAGTTGAAATTTAAGAAAATATACCCAAATACCTATGGTTGACCAGTACATTTTGGTCCAAATATGCAAAATCCTGAAAAAAATTGACGAAATATGCATATGCAAATGCATACAATACGTCCTACATAGTAACAATGAATTTATATAGCAGTGTGTAGTTAGGTTATAATAATGAATCACCCGCGATATACTGTCACAGACATGAATAATGTTCTTGTGTTATATTTTGTAACATCCATCACACTCGTTTGTTGGACCAGTTGGACGTACAACTAGACCACAACATACCTCACCACCTATAATACTCGTAATACAACAAAACCTACCACTACTAAATAAACGCAGACATAACGTCCAATCTCATTACCCCAGTACAGGAAAATTTTTAAACCTACTTAAAAGTATATAGCTTTCTCCAAAACATTTGGGGAAACCACCTCTGATCTTTTTTCCGGAGAATTTTTTTTGTATTGATAATGTACATTAAAATCAGGGGAATGACCGTAAAAGTTTTTTAATTGAAGCGACATTAACCCCAAAAAACGCTATTTTTACCATTTTATCGTGTGATTGTTCACGCGATTTTGAACCTTAATGACGCAGGCAATGCCCGTGACATCATAGTTAGGTCGCGAGCCTTAAACGGAGAAGTATCCCGAAAAGAATGCCCGTGTCTTTAACGTTCAAAATCGCGTGCATGGGATTACGGACTGTGCTTGTAGCTCGTAAATCTAATTTTAGAAATAAGTTTTTATGTTTCTCGGGAACCATTTTAATTTTTTTTAGTAGTGCAGTAGATTTGATTGAATGTTTTCACAAGATCGAAAATTCTTTGCTACTTTCGGGAGGGAGTTTCAAAAATGCCGTATCCTTTGCGGGGTAGGCAGAAAGGACGGATAGACAGATACAATTTTTACTGCGCTTATATAAGGTAATAGCCCACCTCAAGGACGCATGCATAGACCCTACATAACCATTTAATTAAATACTTTTACATTCCTGACCTGAACAACGGACATGGTTCCCTGGACGAAAATTCAATCGCTAAACTGAACCATACATATTGCCCACATAAATATTATTTTTATAGTGGATGTAGCCATAAATTATTTTTAAAAAATCGGTCCTTTGACAGAGTAAATATTGTAACAGACCATACAAAATTATATTTTCAAAACATTATGTTTACACTCTCCAAGGGGTGGCCGTCATTTTAACTCCCTTCAAGCGTGACAGCAATAATAATAATAATACAAACCACCCCTTCGCAAATCCACTACTAAAACATCCCCCTTGCGGCCAATTAATTTTCTATTTATTATATTTTTTAACATTCATCCCCCGGTGAGTAATGTTCATTCAAATTGAATATATAATTACATTCCTGCATAAGGTGTAAAAGTCAACTATTGTTTCGAATGCATAAATTTCGGTCACCATTCTGTCATCCCGTATGAACTTTATTTACATGGAGTATTATTTATCACTTACTGGTCGTACATATTTTACAACAAAGTCACATGAATTTATTATATTTCGAATGTAATGCATACAACATTATTTAAAAAGACAAACAAACACTATAATTTATTTAATGTAATTTATTTTGTACTACAGTTTATTTTCCACTATTCATTGAGTATGAATAAAATAATGTATGTGCATAACGGTTCCCGGAGTTTAACCCATAAAAATATTGCTTAACATGAATAAATCCAAAAAACAGGAGAACCCTTCAGAAATATCCTCAACGGATAAAAGCCCAAACTTTATAGTTGGATTCCAGTAGATGAATTATTTATTAAATGTTGACTATTTTATTGTCTATTCTATTATAGATCCGTTTCTTTATTTCTAATCTATGCTAGTTCCCAGCACACTGAATGAAATCTTATGTACCTAATTAATATTATTTTCAATTTCTAATTAGATTTGAATTTCGTCCCTTGAGCAAATTTCTTAAGAGCATTTGTCTATTTTGGAATTTATTCATGTTGTGCAATATTCTTATGGGTTTTGGTCCTGCCACGGTACATAACCTACCCTACCGTTGACGGTTCTAGGAATATTCTGGGTTGAAGAATATCGTATTGCACATTATTTTTAGAAAAATTAATATGTAATTCACTGAAAAAATAAAATTAAATACTACATGTTATGGGTCTGGCGTTTAGATTTCACAAGAAAGGTAATCGAAGGTACGAATATCGCGTTCTCTTGAAATTACAATTCGAATATCTTTAGAAATATATCACAAAAAACACCTCTCGTATATCATAGGATTTGATAACAAAAAATAAATGTTGGAATATCTCAGCAAGAGCACCGTTATTTACGGATATTTTTATTAGATGCCATAGAAATGATATGATATGGAATCGTATTTGATCGTAAGCGGAAATATCAAGAAATTTTACCATACTACAATTTATGTATAATATATATCAAAACCTATAAAGATTTCAATATTATATAAAATATTCATTATTGTTGTGATCCTCCCAGAAATAGGAGCGTTTTTCATATCCGGGTGTAATTCACCAAAGCACCAAAGTCATCCGATTTGCACATATGGCTTATTACCAAGAATGACGTCACAGTTATTTTCCACGGCATTAAGGATCAAAATCGCGTGAACAATCGCATGATAAAATGGTAGAAATAGCGTTTTTTCCTTTTTTTGGGGTTAATTTTGCGTCTATCAAAAAACTTTTACGGTTATTCCCTAGATTTTAATGCATATTATCAGTACAAAAAAAATTTACACCGCGACTTTCGGGAAACGAGTTTCCGACTTTCGGAAAAAAGATCTGAGGTGTTTTTCAATATTTTTTTTTGAGAAATCTATACAAGATATAAAAAATCTTTTACGGTTATTCCATAGATAAATGTTCAATGCATCTACCCTATTTTGTTCCAAAGCATTTTTAGTAACGGTTGTCGAGATATAATGTCTCCCGTTTTTAGAAATTTTTGAAATGTCGGTACGCATACTCTTAACAATATATTTCTAAATAAATTCTCAATACTTATATTAGTTTTGTTATTCTGACCCTCGCTACACGGCCAGCCAACCCAGAATCTATGTAAACTTAAACAGAAAGAATGGTTTGTGAAAATGTTAACAATACACGGATTCAATTTATTGAAAATATTAACCTAATGCCTATTCATTAGGTCCTTTGTAATTACATATATTATAAATCATAACGCGTGTCACGATGTGTAAACTAGGGGGAAATATTCAATATACCTCTAGCATATATTTTTATACTAGCTGGATCAGCCAGCGTTACATGGGTGACTTTATTGGTTACTAAGAAACAGTTCTTAAAAAACAAATTACCCTTTTAACCAAACTTTTTAGTATTTATTTATTTATATATTATTGATTTATCTTGTATACATTTTCAACTTTAATATTAGTTTTCTTGCAGACATTGCAGTCCTGCAATAAGCCTGACCTTTAGCCGAAAAAATTGTTTTGTTCTTTGAATTGTTCACTTGTACCTGTGTATATTTTGGACAATAATGTTTTATTATTATTATTACCCCCACGCCTTTAGCCTTATTAATTGCCTTTGTTTTAGAATAAAATAACAATTTTAACCCTTTTTAAAGAAACAGTTTTCTGGAAATTCCAATAAAATTATTTTTTACGTTAAGAGACACTTCAAACATCACTTTACTATATGACCCTTTTCATCCTTTTTAATAAAAAAATAATAATAAAACGGTTCAACACCCGAATACTAATTTCATTTCAATAGGAGAATCTATGCGTCAAATCTCAAGTTCGTACCACGTTTAGTTTTTGAGATATTCGTATACTCTAAAAAACTTTCAAGCCAATTTTTCACCCCCTTAGGGGCAGAATTTCCAAAAATCCTTTCTTAGTAGAAGGTTTTAATTTAAAACTTTTCTTTCTTCAAAATTTCACATCTTTGGGATTAGCCGTTTGGGCTCTGCGTTGATGAGTCAGTGTGTCAGTCAGTCATTCTGTCAGTCAGTCAAGCGTTGTCGTTTACGAGTAGATAGTGTAGAGACTATAATTTTAGGGGTTACGCATTTCTATTTCAACACTCACAAAACAGGGTGACTAATAAAAATATGTATTATCGATATTCTTCGAACCATTTCGATAAAATTAGACACATCGTTTACTTGCGAACGTTTCTGCATATTTTATGGACTTTGCTTTACTTAAATTTATTGATTTATTTGTTTATTTATATTTATAAAAGAGAGCTTGTCAACAGAACACGCTCGACTATTAACCCGGTGGGCACAGTTTCGATCCCCGATACCGACGTACTCCACTTCAGGACACACGCTATTCAAGATTTCTGTGAAGTGCACAAATATGATTTGGATTCATTTCAATTAATCCAGATTCATTAAAAAAGTAACAATTTTTTTTCAAAAAAAAATTTCAGGGGCTGCTTTCCTAAAATTAATTATCGATGCATGTGAATGGCAGGATAATTTAGAAATTTATCAAGGTTCAGTTTTTCCATACACATCTTTCACGTGTATTGTATAGTTCTCCACAAAAATAAGAAAAACTGGGATTCGGGACCTTTTTAGATCGAAAATATCTGATACTAATGAAACCACTGAAAAATTTGCCTTACAGGTTGGCTGAATTTTGAGTGACGAAAAGGTGGAGATAATAAAAAAAAAATGGCGAGAAAACAGAGAGGTGACGCGACATCAAAAGTGTTTTTGAGAGCTTTATTCCATTTAAGAAATGAAATAAATAATTCATTACATCAAAACGTAAGTACATAATAAGAAAGAGAAAAAAAAAGGAAAAAAGAATATTATAATCTCCTCCTTTAAAGACGACAATACAACGAGGTTCTTTATTTAAAAAATCTATGTTATACAAACGACCCACATAAAGAACAATGGATAAGAATGCGCACCTGCTTAATCTTAATAACACAAAACAAATTTATAATCGACTGACAGAATTTAATATTCAAAATATACCTACAATACAGAACAAGTGGTAAGTAGGGTTGCCAAATATGTTAGACTAAAATACCAGACATTTTTAATATTTTTGCCTCTCCCCTGTCTAAAAATATTTTTCTGATATGGATGAACATTTGCGCCGCAGGTGAAATTATTGAGGATAATCAGCAAGTGGCAAGACAAAAGGAGGGCAGATGGACCCCCAGAGTACTGAGCTGGAGACCCTACGAAAATAAACGAAGTGTATGGAGACCACAAAGGAGATGGGCCGATGACGTCATTGGGTCGGTGGGACATGGGTAGAGGCAGTGCGCCCAAAACAGAGAATTGTGGAAGAGACAGGAAGAAGCCTATATCTATAAGTACACGGATTTTATTTTATGAAAAAATGATTGATAAGCCTATATCATTGATTGTGTTGAACTCATTGATTATCCAATCCAAACAAACCGGGCAGTCCTTTCTCCGGTTTTCCAAGATTTTTTCGACCGGACAGATCTAATAAAACCCGGACTGTCCGGTCCAAAGCTGGACATCTGGCAACCCTAGTAGTATGAAGTATGTGTAGGTATAATAATATGCTTCAAAGAGACATAATTCAATTACCCATTACGGAATTTCATCCAAACTCTCCAGAACGATGCGGGTAACTCCATTATTAATACAACAAGCTCCCTTTTTTTAATGCCCCATATAATAGATAAGACCCTCTCACAAGACCAGAGATTGGAATAGGTATATAATTTTTCATACTAAATGATTAAACTTCATAAAAGATCACATTAATACCACGCGTTTTCTCGTCATGTAAAAAATATTCCAAAACTAGGTAGCATGAAAATCCATTAAAATACAATTGTTTCATAGAAAATTTTGCCTGAGGTGCTATTAATTATGCTTATTCTTGTGTTACGCATATTCTTTAAGTAGGTTCCAATGTTTTTTGTTTCAAGAAAAATAAACCAGATTTATATAGCGACCTTTTTTTAGGTAAGTACGTGCCTATGTCTTCTAACAAAAATTCGCTTTTGGATTTAATTTTGCATTTTCTATAGAAAACATTTCTTACAACGTACCTACAAAGTATTTTTTGATCGAAAAAATCAGTGCGAATCGCATTGCGGGCTACTAGTACATCGTATGGTGTATTAATATTACGAAACTGAATATGGTACACGATTCATCAAATATTCAACGTAAAAATTTATAATTAAATATAACTAACATTACACACAACAATATGGATTATATTCCCGGCACAAAGGATTACGTACTTTGTAATTTTTCCATATTTTTTTTAGTGATGTTATCCAATGGAGCAAAAAGCAGGTACATTGTTAACGACCATCGAATATACCGGGTGCCTACATTTCTGATTCTCAGACATAGACGAAATTGCGCAGCGATGCTGCGTGTGGACAAAGTCTATCTTCTTTTTATTCGTCAGCCTATACCCGTCCACTCCTGGGGAGACCACGTCGACCAGTTGAGTAAAAGTTTTGAGTAAAAGGAATCGCATGGCGAAAAAGGAGTGTGTATGACGAATTGTATGAATGTGACGGAACCAAGAAGTGTGTGTAAGAATAGGAAGGTCTGGCTATCTCTTATCTCTGCCTACCCCGCAAGTGACTCAGCAATAAGTGAATAAGCAGAACCTTACTTGAAGATTCTGAATTCTGCTGCAATTCTCTGTATCTATACACCATCCAGTGACCCCAAGTCCGCAGGAAAAATGGACTATGTTCTCAAATGCTCCACAGATCGCACATCGCGGGATTCTCCTGCCTGTGAATGCGGAGAGCCAGTGCGACCCATCAAACACATTGTCGAAGACTGTCCTCTGAGAGCATTTCCTGGACCATATGCAGTTATCCACAATGTCCTTGAATGGTTTGAAAGCCTGAATGTTGCTCTGAAGGGTACGGTACATTAAAATGATGGTACATGTCTCCTGTATGTAGCAGATAGTCTAATTATCTTATCTTCTGACGTTGCCAGAACCACCTGACGGTGGCAGAAGCCACACGAAATAATAACAATAATAACAATCCAGTGACCACTGAGGTATAAGAGATTGCATACAATGGTGGGTACTGTACTACCTACTATAGTGTGTAGTGTACCTATCAATACAATATAGGAGCACCCTACTACACTGAATTGATCATAATGAAAATAATATTTAGTGAGTAGCGTAACATTTTATCTGCACTAGTCAATATTTTAGACTCATCGTTGGTTCAATGCAACATATTACAACAACAATTATTATAAACTCATACTGCATACATGGTGTGTTTGTGACTGGATAAATGTCAGATAAGTTACAGCAGTTAACAAACAACCTATCCGATGCCCAACGTTGACGGTGCGTAAACAATGAAGTGCACTTTACAATACCTAATATTTATGTACAGTTAAACTAACGCATGTACAAGGTTCAACATGCTGAAAATTTACATGTACACGAACCGTGAATAATCGCAGATGAGCGAATCTATAGAAATGTATCAAATAGAAAAATGTATTTGTAGGTAGTAACCATTTCCAGTTTCCAGGGTAGAGCGATCACATAAAGGGCTTGGTACCAAGTATGGCGTCACAGTAATTTCCCACGGCATTGAGGTTCAAAATCGCATGAACAATCGCACGGTAAAATGGTAAAAATAAGTTTTTTTTTCCATTTTTGGGGGTTAATTTTGCGATAATCAAAAGAATTTTACGGTTATTCCCTAGATGCACATTCCCTAGCATGTTATCAGTATATAAAAAATTGTACGAAACGAGTTTCCGTCTTTCGGAAAAAAGATCAGAGATGTTTTTCACATTTTTTTTGAGAAATCTATACAAGATATATAAAATCTGTTACGTAACGGTTTTAGAGATATACTAAGGTCTCCCGTTTTTAGAAATTTTTGTAATGTCGGTATGCATACTCTTAAAAGATATTTCCTCGGAATACGATATACGAGACTTAACACAATAAAAATTCTTACTGAATTGATAGCTCTTTACCTAGATTCATTGTTTGGGGACAGTGGAAACTCCGGCAGACAAAAACCAAAGCAGACCAAATTGGAAATATTATTTATAGAATAATTAATCAGAGACAATAGTGTTGGTAACACGCTCAATAGGTTTACATAATACACATTACAGCGGTGTTGTAAAGTGACGTAAATTGTAATTAATTCAAAACGTCACAATCCATCTATGTGATATGCTGTCACAAATGGGACCGAGATAGTTATTTGTGTCACCGCATGACGCGTAGGGTATCTAATCCATAACTACAATATATCTATGTACACTGACAATGGGATTGATTTAGATTTGTCTGTACACGCTGCTACCTTCATGTTTACTTTAGTAGGTATTCCATATCCTATTGTATTCTATGTTCTACAGGTTGCCGTCTTAAGGGGCGAAATGCCATGAGTAATAATCATTTTTTAAAAACCTTTTCAACGACTATAAGAGTGTATGTGCGAAATAATAATAACGAATCGAAATCGATGTTGGCTTATTACATAATAAGTAATCGTTTTTTCGTTACTACAAGATTTTATGACTCCATAGTCCACATCCTAGAACTGTTTTTCGCGGTGACTGGATCCTCTCGATCCCAAGCCTTGAGCTTGAAAAAATCTGAATTTAGATCTGGATTTCGTCCTTTCATAAGATACCACACATGACCCAACACGACCCTTGGATCCCCCTGAAACCCTATACATACTTTTTGTCTCTGGAGTAGGCTGATTCAAAGTGGTGCAGGATTGTATTGTCATCGACATTATGTATGTTTCGAAAGTTTCAGGTCTCTAAGTAGTCTGTAACGATGCATGTCCGGATAGGGTCACAGCTATGATTGTCAACGGCAATCAAATCTCCCAGGTAAACAAATTCAAATACCTGGGCGCCACCATCACCCCGGCAGGTGACCTCCGGACAGAACTGCCCATTCGCATCGGAGCTGCCAGTGGGGCATTCAACAACATGGACAAGATCTGGAAGGCATCCGGGTTTAGTATCCAGACAAAACGCCGCCTATTCAACGCCTGTGTGATCCCTGTCCTCCTCTACGGCTGCGAGTCATGGCACTTAACCAAGGCTCAAGAGCGTAAGATACTCAGCTTTGAGAATAAGTGTCTTAGGAGGATACTGGGTATCACATGGCAAGAACGTAAAACCAACGAATACGTTCGACGGCGTTCCCAGCAACGATCAATCCTGTCAGTAATACAGGAAAGACGTTGGTCGTGGCTGGGCCATGTTTTGCGAATGCCCAACGACAGCTGGCCAAAGAGAGCGCTGTTTTTCCACCCACAGGGGTCCCGACGCCCCGGAAGACCCTCTTTCACAGTGCACCGTTCCTATGACAACGAGATCAGAGCGTTAGGAATGACGTGGAGAGAGGTAATATCACTCGCACAAAATCGCTCTGAATGGAGACGCCTGGTAGCCTCCCTGTGCTCCCGAATGGAGACATAAAGGGCGTAGTAGTAGTAGTAGTAAGTAGTCAGGAAGTGGTCGAAAAATCCGTTGTAAGATTTGCGCACAATGAAAAAAAAAGATAAAAAAAAGTTAAATAAAATCTTGTAATAAAAAATGTATTTCCACTTGGTAGTCACTAAGACATATTCTCATTTATCCGTGTTTTAATTCCTAGGATGACATCTTTAGTATTAGCTGAGTAATATTCTCTTTTCCGACGCAATTTTTCGCATGATCTGATACTATGCTCTCATACGAGTAACATCCAATCCCCCATACATTCTTTGTAAACGGCTCGATTTTTTGCAATGCATACAAAATTACGTAGGTACGAAATTTCATTTCCCCCACAAAACTTTTCTACCGAAAACGGCAGATGCGCCCAATATTGGGTGCCAATTACTACATCTAGGTACAATAATGTAATAAGAATATTTCGCCTGTTTGCATGGCTCCGAGCAAACAGGAGTAAAATACAAAAAAAATACAGTAAAAGAAGAAAAACGTTCTCGCATTCTACATCTTTCTGTAATATTTTGCAATAAAATTAATGGACAGTTTAAATATCGACTTTTGGTGTGCATTTTTCTAATACAAATTTGTACAGTAAATAAAATACAGGTCATCGAAAAAGATGGACCTTATTTTAAAAAGATACAACTTTGCAACCATTCTCGTCAAATGAGTGATTATTTCACTGTACGGTAATTGATGAATGTAAGTTTTGTTTGATGCACAATTTAATGAAATAGCGCATGCGCAGACTAACTGTGCAGTCTACAAAGCCAATCAAGAAACGTTGAATGCACTTCAACTTTTACAAACGTAAAATCCTCACAAATAGTGGACCATCCTAAAAACTTTCTTTTAGAGAATAAGCTGGAAAATTTCGTCGCGATAAGCTGGTCTTGGTCAAGTATTTCCCCATAAAATAATTGGATAAATGTTTTTAAAAACTTTATGAGAACGTTTATTGTAAGAATAAATAAATTAATTAAAAGGTAGAAGGTGACACACAAAATAACATTAAAAATGAAATAAATGTAAAATATGTAGTCCAAGAGCCCGCTGCTTAATTTATGACGTATCTGTTTTTTGATCGAAATGTGGTACAAATGATAGCTTACCAATAGGGTTTTACATCGCACTAGGGTTGCCTATCAAAATCTTGCCGCAACCCCCCCTGCCCCCCTCGAAAAGGTCCCTCTTCGCGGTTTTTCGCATTTTATAGGAATATGGTAAGAGATAGGAGAAAGTAGTCAATGACAAAAATTATCCTTGCTAAATTCTCTACAAAAAAAGTTATGTCAATTTTTTCGTAGAACTAGCAGTTTACCCGCAATAGCCGGTCCAAAAACGAAATTCATTTAAAAAACAAAAAAAATGAATTTAAACTTAATTGGTTGAAAATTGATAAGAGCTACAGGAAAATAGTCAAAGAACGAATTAATTATCATAGTCTTAGCTACAAAACGAGCTATAATTTATTTTCATACATCAATTAATTTAGGAGTTATTGCAATAAAACTCAGTGACGAAAATTCTTAAAATTTATTTTTTCATAAAATAACCAGCGATATAGCGCCGCAGGCCAAACATTTTTTTCCATAAAATGTTAGTGATAATGGGTGGAAGAAAGTTAAAGAAAAAAAATCAAATTTTTTTTTTTTTTTTTTCAAAAAATATCCTGTTTTTTGACCGGCCATTACGGGTAAACTACTAGTCCTATGAAAAAATTGACTTAAAATTTTTTGTAGAGAATTTAGCAAGGATTATTTTTGTCATTGACTACTTTCTTCTATCTCTTACCATATTCCTACAAAATGCGAAAAACCACGAAGAGGGACCTTTTCGGGGGGGGCAAGGGGGGTTGCGGCAAGATTTTGATAGGCAACCCTAGTGCGATGTAAAACCCTATTGCTAAGCTATCATTTGTACCACATTTCGATCAAAAAACAGATACGTCATAAATTAAGCAGTGGGCTCTCGGACTAATGTATTTGCATAGAAAACATTGTGAATAAAAGCTATTTTCCGTATGTAATAATTACATAGTATGTGCCCCATACATCGGTTTATTTAGCCGTATGAAATGTAATAAACAAATAGAGGATTGTGTTTTTAATCCAATGAATAAAGCTGGAATGAAATAGAAGCAATGCACCGTTAATAACAATAGTTAACAGCCACCATCTGGCGATATTATTTGTAAAGCTCAATAGAGATGCAGAATGCTTAACAAACACAACAAATCTATGCGCTATTTTTGCATTAGAACTTTTAAATAAATCGTTAATTTAAATCGACACTTTCGACACATTAATGCATGCAGTAAACACGTCATACTTGACGTCATTTCCCGCGGCATTACGGTTCAAAATGAATACTTACATGATAAAACGTTAAAAATAGTCTTTTTCCATATTTGGAGTTAATTTCGCTTGAATCAAAAAACTTTTACGGTTATTCCCTAGATTTTAATGCATATTATCAATACAAAAAATCTACGGCTTTCGGGAAACAAGTATCTGTCTTTCGGAAAAAATCAAAGGTATTTTTCACATTTTTTTTCGAGAAATCTATTCAAGATAATCGAGATATAAACAAAATACGGTTATTCCCTAGATAAAGGTCCAATGTATCTACTCTATTTTTTCCAAAGGATATTTATTTAGTAACGGTTGTCGAGATAGAAGATCTCCCGTTTTTAGAAATTTTTGAAATGTCGGTGTGCATACTTTGAAGAGTTATGAAAATATGTCTGAGAAGTTATTTTTGGAAACAAAGAAACTGACATAATCATAAACAGACAATTACTTGTACTTACTGATACGTAGATAATTTGATGTAATAAACAAGTAAGAATTAGATTACAGGGAAGCCATATGAAATACGTAATGAAATATGTATAGTATTGAGTATGAAATATAAATGATAGGTACAATATACCTTTCATCAGCTGTCGCCAAGCGGTAGTCGGCGAAGATATCAGACTTTATTTGAATTTTGTAATACACAGCAAAACAGTCCCAAAAAGTCAACTGAATATCATAACTTGTCTAACTAGCGGCATTCTTTATTTTTTTATTTCTATTTAAGGCCCTCCACTCGTTTGCAAGTGATCTTAAATTAGCGGCATTCTTCATGTTTTTTTTTGTCCGGAGATTTGCCTCATTTTAAATTTTTGGGACTCGTTCAACCACGCTCGATCTGTACTCATAACACATTTACTTTTAATAGGAAAAATTCTTATAAAAGTATACAAATAACGTTAACGCACAAAAATTCGTCTGCTTGACCAACTTTTAACAGGGAGCCTTCTTTGTCATGATTTTATAGAGAAAAAAAAACGCTATTTATGTTTGCTGTCTGAAAGAAAGAACAGTTTTTCTTAAAGAAAGAGCTTAATATTCCGAAAACTTGCAGGCTTTAAAGTACCTAGTAAAACATAGTGCAACCAATGGGGGGGAGTGGTCCACTGTAAGATATTGCCTTTTCAATAAGTCCGCCCTTTGGCACACTACTATCGTCTTGTTTTGTAATGTTTGATGATTTTTTGATTAACAAATATTTATTTATATAATTTCTTCTTCATCATCATCAGCCCTCTTCCCTCCATTACTGGATATAGGTCTCTTCCAACTGTTTCAACTCATCTCTGTTTTGACCCTTCCGCATCCAGGTTTCTCCAGCGATTTGGACAATATTTATTTATTATAACATAAACGGCCATACGGCCTTTGAAAAATACAAAATATAATCAAAAACAATAAAAATTTCTCACAATTGGTAGTATAAGCGAATGCAGTACATGGAGTAAATGGAACAATTATATTTGGAAGAATTTATAACAATCGTAAAAAAAATATTACTTAATATGACAAAACTATACAAAACTATACTATACTATACTATAATATCGTCGGTCCATCTCTTTGGTGGCCTGCCGACGCTCCTTCTATATGCCCAAGGCCTCCACTTCAATATTTATTCATTTAATTTAGTGGTCCGTAAGTCCAAAAGCTTTGGCGAGCGCTGCCTTACATCATACCGTGTAGGCATTCGAATAATAAAATAAGCCAGGGGTATACAAATACAATAAATAGTACGAGGTGAATCGATACAAATAAATAAATAAGTAGGTGGTGTACTTACGAATAAGAAATCATACGTACATACGGAAAGTGTAACAGTAAACTATCGCCCTCTTGAAGTAAATACTACACCGATTTATCTATCCACTATTGAAGTAGGCAAAAGTAAATTTACTTACGTAATAATAACCACAAAAATGAAAAAGTAACTACTGTTATTAAGAGTGTGCATACCGACATTTCAAAAATTTGTAAAAACGGGAGACCTTCTATCTCGACAACCGTTACTAAATATGCTTTGGAACAAAATAGGGTAGATGCATTGAACCTTTATCTAGGGAACAACAGTAAAAGATTTTTTTTATCTTGTATAGATTTCTCAAAAAATTATTTAAAAATACCTCTGACCTTTTTTCCGAAAGACGGAAACTCGTTTCCTGAAAGTCGCGGAGTAATTTTTTTTTTTGTACTGATAATATGCGTTAAAATCTAGGGAATAACCGTAAAAGTTTTTCGATAGACGCAAAATTAACCCCAAAAAATGGAAAAAACGCTATTTTTACCATTTTATCATGCGATTGTCACGCAATTTTGAACCTTAATGCCGTGGGAAAAGACTGTGACGTCATTCCTGGTGCCATGCCCTTAACAGGGCACAGTCCTTAGTTATCCCTGGAAGGAGATCTAGAAGAAGACCCAAGCGGAGGTGGCGTGAGGTTGTGAGTCAAAATATGAGAGACTGTGGAGCATCCCCGAAAGATGCACAGGATAGAGCCGAGTGGCGGCGGAAAACAAGAATGGCAGACCCCACCATCATGTGGGAAGAATAAATGCCCAGGGAGAGAGAGAAAATTGACATTATAAAATAATTTGAGGCGTACCTATTGAAAATTTTATTATTAGGTATGTAGTTTATAGATGTGTAAGTATTTATGTTCGAATCTGTATTTTTATAGAACATTTACCTATCTATTATATTTATTTTTATATCGCTATTTATAAACCAAAACATTTCAATATAATCTGATTAAAAATCATAGGGCCTATAATCAACCCTTGTGGAATTCCATACATTGATGTTTTCGGTTCGTAAAGAGGGGAATTTAAAATACTCTTCATTGAACACGTATTATGAACACCGGCAATCTCAACGCCATTTAGAACGCTTAAAATCCCAAATTATGTGACCAACAGTTGAAAATGTAGCATCATTTGAGAGAGGCACCAACATCAATGGTCTGGCATTTGAGACAAAAAAAAATCATTGATCTGCACATACAGCACGTTTCTTTAATTTAATTCAATTCTGACGGTAAAAAACGCATATAATGAACAAAACAATGATTTTAAGCAAAGCTTAAATGATTATACATGACACATTCAACATTTATGGGTTGCTAATCACAGTGCCTGATCTTTCTGACAGGCTCGTTATGAAATCAATTGTCTAGATATAAATCTATGAATGACATGATGTAACTACTAGGCAAAATGTAGGTTACTAGTTAGTACATACGACACAATACGTTGAATATTAGCGTATTATTAATGCACAATAACGAAGTATTGGAATTGCACGCAATATGTATTATGTAAATGTCATTTACCCAGGTACCGTGGAAACCAATTTATGACTTACACGCCACACAGTGTACGTACGAAGCTACGAAGGTATAACATGATTCCAAAATGTCAATAGATTATTCCATTTTAAGGGTCTTTTTTTATCTTTCATCTTCTCTTTTTAAGGAAATTTCTCTTACATGACTTAACAGAGGGAATGGTTGAGGGGACAAACCACAGGGGACGCCCCCGACGGCAGTACCTGAACCAGGTATACGAGGACATGAACTGCACCACATATGTCGAGCTGAAGAGAGTTGCAGAAGACAGAGAAGAATGGAGATCGAGATGTAGAGAGACTGGAGAAGAAGAAGGAAATATACTGTCAAAAACGACTAAAAAAACGTTAATAAAGATCTCACACAATTTAGGATAGAAGATAATGGTTGCTAAAAGTAAAATGTCACATCCAATTTTCAATGGGTCAAAAATTAGTCAATTGTGAAACGATTTCAAACTGTACCGTAGTATATACAATTTCCCAAAAATTACACGTTTGACAGCAGAATGTGGTGAAATGGGTGAACGTTGCCCTGGGCATAAAGAGCAAGCCAGTCGAAGCCGACTCGTAATCGTCAGAACACCAATCTTGCTTCCCAAGGGAGTTCACACAATAAACAGTTTTAACACATAAGTTGTCTCCTAAAAACACGATCTATCGATGTATTTGAATTGAAAATATCATTAAAGGGGTCATTATACAGGACAAACTCGAAAATACTGAGATACACAAAAATTTATATTTTGGTCTAGAGAAAAAGTTTGTAAGCTATCGAAAACTCACTGACCAGAAACTTATTTGCGAAAGTACTTTTTCTCAGGAAAACAAAAATAAATGAAGGGGAATAAAATTTTGGAATTTTAATGTAAATTAACATTAAGGTTTCAGCAAACCATAAAAATGTTTAATAGGTCGACTCTGAATAATTAACTCGGTCGAAAGTTTTCTGAAACTTGTTCAAAAGGGCCTGTATTATAAAATGTTATAATGGTAAGTATCTACTACAATATTCCTTCTTCTTTATAAATGTATTTCGAAAATCATACTTTCAGAGACTTGGACTTTGACGATAGGAATATTTTATTAATCTGAATGCCTTTGATCTTCAGACAAAGACAATGTTGGCCGTCACTCCTAATTTCGATAAAAATGGTAAACACTTTCAACAAAGAAGAAATCACCTTTACATTTCAGAGGGTACGTAAAAAACTTTCGAATAAATTAGTAGCGTTTTTTATGATATTACGAATAGGTAAGAAAAGGTACGTAGGTAAGTAATACTGAGAATAATCCGACATATCGTCAGATCGGGAGAAGAAAGAGCCACAAAACATCTCCTGCAAAATAAACCTGTGGGCAGGAGAATAAGCTCTGGGTAGACCAAGACAGAGAATGATGGACAATGTTACCCGAGATCTGAGCGTACTAAATGTTGATGATGACTGGGAGTCCGTTGCTCCAGACAGGAAGGTTTGGAGATCCATTCATCTGGAGGCCAAAACTCTACCGGAGCTGTATGGCCATCGGATGTAAGAACACCAAGTCACTGACCAGTCAATTGTAGTATTTTTTTTGTTAATCCCTAAACTATATGAATAAGATTGTTCTCATATGGATATTGCTCATAGTAAACTAGCTTAGTATTCATACGGTCGACTTCAACAGTTTGTACACAAAATTGAAATCCTCTTATTAAATTCCAGACAGCCGATGGCGTTTAGCATTCGTCTCAGGTAGGGAAGGTACGAAAGGTGAGATACGTTTAAAACTTTAAAATAAGTAGAACAATGTAGCGCCCCGTACGTCACACGGGTGTCTAAACAATATAAGAGGTGATGATATTAACTTTCAAAGTCAAAGACATCTACTGTTAAACTTTGACAAGAACGTATTCTTCAACTTACATGCTACACAACGTATTTCCCTAAAATTCGTAAAGTCGTACCGTCAAGTTATTCAGCGGTTCCATGTCAAAATCTCAAGTGACAAAATCTCACATGTCAAAAGGGTAACCTACTATTGACAGAATCGCAACTCAACACCGGGAAATCTGATGCCGTTGTTTTTTTTTATTTGTTTTTGTGTGCAAAAAAAAAAAAAACAACCTAACGAACCTAACCCAACAATATTGAAATTGTCGGCAACAGGTTTTCCGGTGTTGAGTTGCGATTCTGTCAATAGTAGGTTACCCTTTTGACAGTTGAGATTTTGTCATTGTGAGTTTCTGTCTGGTTACCTTATTCAGCGTTCCCACAGGATTACCAAAGGCGGAAATTGTAGAATATTGTTTGTTGCTACGATTGCAAATCTTTTTATTTTTATTTTACCTATATTGCCGTCCACTCCCGAACGTAGGCCTCCAAAACCCTTTCCATGGTTAACGATCTTGAGATATTTGCATCTATGCTAATCCAACATGTCTTGCAATATCATCCATGGGGTCATCCAGGGTTTCTCCTGGGATGCCAGCAGAGGAAACGTTTCGTCCATCTATATCGTGGTCGTATAGTTGTAGACGACATGCGTTATTTTATCATTAAGTATATTTAACTCCTTCACCAATATCCAACACTGATTATGTACTGGTTCTAATTTTACCACTCCTTGTTTCCGAGATTGTCGACTGGACTTACCTGTAAACAAAAAAAAAGATAAATTAGTACAATTATACTTACTACAAAAATATGATCACTTACAAGATACACAAAGAGTTCAGCAATAAGGTTCAACTACAGCACATCCTCTATTCTGAATGGGCAGGCATATCAGATAATGCACACCAACACATCTGTCGCCGACTGAACCATATTGTGATTGGTAGTGTGGGTAAATTGGTGGGTGTAAAATGCTATGTACATATTATAATTAACTTTCTTCGTTAAAAGTTTATTTTCAACCCAAAGGCGTAATTTAAATAATTAATATGGCTTGCTAATTAAAAATTTGCAAACGGTACAGTAAAAAACGCAGGTGTATAAATTAAAACACCTTAGATATAATTAAAAATATGTATTACCTATGGCGTAATAATATTATTATGCTATATTGTGTGCCATAAAGAAAAAACTGCCAGTTTAAGGAGAATCGACAGTGGATATTTAATTGTATTTGTACTACTGATATGCATGGTTAATAGATTTGCATTTTGTCTATGAGAATTGAAAATGATTTGTCAGTGGTAGCCGCAGAATTACAATAAATTGATAGAACGAGAATAGGATCCTTGCATGTTTTTTTTTTTATTTTGGTTTTCGGTACATTAACTATAAATTAAGGTTTTCCGAAAATTTGAGATTTTAATTCTCTGTCTTTGTGGATATATTTATAAAATAAAGTCTCATATTCGATTCTAGCGCAAAAACAGGTTTTTGACTGGCCGCCATATTGTGATGTCACTTTCCCCAATTCCTCCATATATAACCCACAAACAATCCAATTCTGACTATGAATTTCATGGCGTCGTGACGTCACAATCAGGATAAACAATTGCCGCTCGTTTCAGAGCACCATAGAAAAACTCGTCAAATTAAGACTTTCAATTAATTACTATAAATTAACGGTAAATTAAAATTACATTTCATAATTTTATTTGTAATTCTAGTAAGTAGAACTATCGATTTAATATATTTTTCGAACGATAAAAAAAATGCAAGTACCCTATAATCAAGGAAATGTCGTGACATTTCTAACGAAGTCTATTGAGATGGGATATCGATTTACACAGCATAAAACGATCAATAGAAAATATTCAGAAAAAAACAATGTAAATATCGCATCATTAAAAGTAACCGTAGGTACTCAAACAAAGTACGAAAACTATATAATATTTCTTATATAGGAAGAATCACAATACATATCCATCGGTAGAAGCAAATGAGACGAGGGCTAATGAATGACTTGCAAAAGAAATTCAAGTTAAACTACCAAGAAGTATGAAAATTGACAAAAGTAAACGAAGCATAAGATAAACTCTGTAAGAATCTACGCTCTAGTTAGAAGTTGTCCTTATTTCAACAATCATAATAAAATGTAGTTTCATAAAAGCAAGATTCAATTAGAAAGATTGAAATCAGAGTAGATATTTGTATCATACTGCATACAAATATGAGAATTGAAATATAGTTTCTGTATTTTGTGCAAGGTAAATCCACGAATATGATGAGATTCTACAGACCACGGCATTTTATGAATTTGAGCGTACGATTTTCTGTGTCATGATTCATGACCAGAGACAGGAATTTTATGACTACAAAGACTTGAAAATATACATGCCTTTTATTACCGTAAAAACGACAAAATATGACTTATTTCCACATCTTCAATAGCGTAACAATTATTAATTCTCTTGACTAGGGTAGTCGGAATTTCGATATTGGTAGTTCCTAGTGGAACAATCCGAATTTTTTTTAAAGCAACAAGTAAAATATGTGGGGTTACCACTGTTACCAGTAAGTATTCGGTAATGTGTCACTCAATATACTCAATAGGCCTTGAACTTTGAAAAAGATCGCTCAATGTCCGCAAAGATGACTGGAGAAAACTTAGTTACTGCGAATTATGGCATTTTGTTGCAAAATTGTGGCAAAATGTGATATTTATCCCACAATTTAGACTAAATACGACATTTATTCGTAATTTGGTGAAGACATGACCTTTTTTTATATTGTCATGACTTTTATGCTCTTTGCCTGTCATTGGTCATTATAAACAATATAAGTATTTTGAAGTTATAATAGATTTCCACCGTAACATGCAATAGAGCAAGGTGTTTTGACGTAGATACCGTGCATTGTCTTCCTACACCAGTTCATTTAAGCGCACGTGACGACGCCATTTCAATAGAGGCGAGCATTTCAAAATGGCGGCAGAACGCGTGTGTGTCAAAATTTCGATTTACGAACACAATACACGCGGTACAGTCGAAAACCTCGCATTGTTCGGAAACAATGAATTTCTATACGGTGTTGAACAAACAGAAACTGCTTAGCACGAGAATCAAGCGATATTTAATATTGTACACATAATTTTAAACACTCAAACATTAAAAGATGGCGTTCTCGAGTGTTCATTTATTATACTCTCTGGGCCCCCGATCACGTTACATCTTCCTGAACATAAAACAACGTATAACGTTTCAGGAGAAATTATGTATAATTAATGCGTCAGTGAGAAAGAAAATGTTTGGACGAAAATAATATTACAAGTATTTTTCTCAACAGATGTACAGCAACGGATGGATTGAAAGGATAGCTTTTCAGCTTTCTGTGAAGTGTACAAAGATGTATTTGGGTTTATTTCGATAAACCCAGATTCATTTACATAAAAAAAAACAAACAAAACAAAACTTTCCATAAAAACATTCACTAATTCCAGTCCATCCATCAATATTTGCTGTATATCTGTTATCTGAAATAACTACTTGTTATATTCAACTACGCAGAAAAATCCGACGTTCTCTCAAAAAATAAATCTTTGAAAATTTGAGTATTCTGGTGCAAAGTCCATCCTTTGCTGTATATCTGTTGAAATAACTAATTGTTATATTCAACAACGACATGTAGAACATTCCGACGTTCTTTCAAAAAAATAATCTAATAATATTGTTCATTAAAGTTGGTAAACTATTTCTCATCTCTAAAGATGATCGTACTAAAAATATATCTATCTCTGTTACGTCAGATAATCAACTTAACTTATCATAACGTTTAATTTATGTCGCTTCTTTCTTTTATTAAGATGATGAAGAAAAAGTGTGTAAATGAGTCTTTTAAGAAGATGGAGAAATAAATCAAGATGTTCCTCACGAAGGTATGATAACTTAATAGTACGTATCTTCTTAATAACGTTAGTTTTTTACGAAGATAATTCTGTTTGTGTGAGGTAAATAGATACACAGATTCTTTCATTTACTTTTTTGTGAGATAAAGTATTTTGCAGGTTTTTTATTTTTTGTTGTAGTATTTATACCGTGGGATTATTGTAACATTTTTGGCGTTCTAACAAATTAATTGCTTTTTACGTTTGCAGTGTTTATTATTGTTTATTGTGGTCCCTAGGTCCATTTGCACATTTGGATTCATTTTACTCCAAATATGCTCGTACTTAAGCGACTAACTGGTCGAAATGGTTGAGTCAAGTAATTCTCGGACAGCCGCGCTTCCTTACACCTCTTCTTTAACTCAAGTATATTTTCTTTGTTATCCTTTCATTATTCATTCTCTCTACATATCCTAACCATCTCAACTAGTTCATTCGTTTTTATTTATTTTTATTTATTTAAACTTAAAGTAAACAACAAACACATATAAATATACAAAATGGACATAGTACAGATTATAAAACGTTGTTTACTAGGGCGAACTTATCGCAGAACTGCGATTTCTTCCAGTTAACCCCAATTCGTGTTCTAGGTCCAACATCCGTCTTATAGCCACTCATCTCTCTAATCACTTCATTTCTTGTCCTATCTCTCAACGGTTTTGCGCACATTCTTCATACAATCTTTTCTCTACAGCATTCACACCTGATTCGACCTTCTTCAGCCATGCCCACGTCTCGGTAGGATACTTTTGCTTTCTTCCTTGCCTCTTCCAAGTTCACCTTAGGTCGGCCCTTCTGGTACGCAGTCTCTAAGTCTTTCTGTCTTGTGTCATCTCACTGGTCAGCTGCTTCTCCCTCAGGTCTTTCTCAGTACTGTTTCACCAGGTGGCTTGTGGAGGACCTCGACCTCTCGCTTGTGTGTCATTTCGTCTGTTCACGTGTCCGTACCATCGGAGTCTACTTTCTTTTAGTTTCTCCTAGATAGGCGCGACCCCAAAACTACCACAAATATATTCGTTCCGTATTTTGTCCATCCTGTGGACCACCTGAGCATCTTCATTTCGGTTGCATACATCAGGCTTTTATTTTACGTAAGTCCATAAATATAGAATGTCTATTATTTTAAAATTGTATGTCATTTTCTATTACACACTATTTCTCCTTTCTTGAACACATCGTGTCTCGTAAATGACTCGTAGTACAATACGTGTATATTATAATAATAATTATACCTCCACCTATATGTAGATATATTGTGGGATAATCCTCATTTGTATGGATTACTATCTCAATGAAACTTCCATACTAGTTAGTTAGTTCGTGTGTATAAGTCTTTATGTGAATTAGGCCAGAGAAAACGAGACAATACCTACGTTAGAAAAGTTGTAATCTGAACTGTTTTTATTGTTTTATAAGTGAATTACACATAAATTAATCACATTTAATTATAACCTCTTCACATTGTTGTTGTGTTTCATTAAATTATTTCACTGCATTTCTTATAAGTAGGTACACGGTAATAAATTAAGCTGTACTATACTATAAATCGTACGTCACTGAAGAAACCAGAGTCAAAGACGTTAAAGGTTTTGACGGTGTGCGATTGACTCTATTGCTTGGTTTTTGAGGTGAACCGTGTGTACCACTCTTACTGGTGTCACCAATGTAACCTCTTGACACCAATAAGAGTAGAATAATGTATATCAAATTGCATGAATGTGACGGAAGCAAGGAGTATGTGTAATGATCGGGCGGTCTGGTCTTCTGTTTTCTCTGCTTGCCCCTCAAGGGTCGCAGCTAGAGGAGTTCATTTTCCTCTTCAGGTGACACCAGTAAGAGTGTCGAGTAAAGTTATGCATCTCTTCATTCAATGGTCTATCTAACTCCTCTAGCTGCGACCCTTGCGGGTTGAACAGAGAAAACAGAAGGCCAGACCGCCCTACCATTAGGCATTCTCCTTGCTTCCTTCACATTCATCCAATTTGTCATACATTCTTCCATGGTACCACTGAATTTTGTTGACAGTCTCTAGTAATATAACATGGGAGAAAGACTCAATGTAAAAATGTAACAGTTCCCGGAGAAAAACCCATAAGACTATTGCGCAACATGAATAAATCCCAAAAAAGACAAAAAAACCCTTAACAAATTTGCTCAAGAGATAAAAGCCCAAACTTTCTAGTTGGGCTCCAGTAGATGAATTATGTATAAAATGTTGACTATTTCATTGTCTATCCCGTTTTAGATCAGCTTATTTATTTCTTTATTTTCGATTCTGTGTACAGTAGTTTCTAACACACTGAAAGAAATCGTATGCTAACAGAAACAATTCATTTTATTTTCAAAATCCAATAAGGTAGATTTGAGCTTTTGACCCTTGAGCAAATTTCTAAAGGGCTTTCGTCTTTTTTGGGATTTATTCATGTTAAGCAATGTAACGTAATATACGGTGACTTAAATTCGCGGGAATTTCATTTTCGCTTGCATAATGTAAAAAAAACCTTGATGAAAATTTAATCCAACGCTCGACTTCCGTTATCATATTGTCGAGAAGGGCGGGTAATGACGTGACATGGCTGGCTGTCCCTTTAAACTCCTTTTGTGCAAAATGCATTTCTATAGTTTCCTATTATAATATGCACCCCACCCCAGAGTGCACGTGTACCCGACACCTGTCACGTGACATTGAATCTAAATGCTCATCCTTACCTTATTCATACTGAGTACTCACCTCACTACTACCAACTACCTACTTAGGGTTGCCAAATATCCGGTTTTGGACCGGACAGTCCGGTTTTTCTGACATCTGTCCGGTCGAAAAAATCTTGAAAAACCGGATAAAGGGATGTCCGGATTTTTCAATCAACCAAGACGTCAAGAAGTTCAACGCGATCAAGCCTACATATCAATTACCTCTTTTTCATAAAGTTCCTCAAGAGAATAAAATCCTTGATTATTTCCATCATGTTCCGTTGTTCCATGAACAACGTTTTATAATCTGTACTATGTCCATTTTGTATATTTATATGTGTTTGTTGTTTACTTTAAGTTTAAATAAAAAAAATAAAAAATGTTCTCATTTTTCATACGTACCTAGTAAGCACCTACCTACTTGTGAAAACCCAAGTATTTAAGTAGCAAGTATAATTTATCATCAAATAAAATCGTCTACATACATAGTAAAGACTGTTTTGAACAACTTCCGTGGGTATTTTTTTTTCAATATTTTGTTATGGCAAAATATCACTATCACTACACACAGAACTCATTATTAAGAAAATTTTCACCTGCAGCGCAAATTGTGGTAGTGTGCATTTTAATAAAAAAATGGGGGTATCAAAAATTACCAATTGTCCGGATTTTTTTGTCCAACGTATCTGACAACCCTATACCTACTACTGATACTAATAATAATGCCGTCCAACCTGTTTTTGCCTTGTAGGTATAATTGAGTATAAATCGTATGAAGCACAGTAGCCGTCTCGTATATAATTGTCGTATTATTGGATATCTATTAATATATTATTAACGTAAAGTTGTTAGACTAGTTTTATATGAATTCCTCACATATTGTCAAGAGAAAGATTTTATGAGATCTTTAAACTGGTAGTAACAGAAATCGTAGAGCACCTATGAGAAATTGCATGAATATGATACGATTTGACATACATTATTCTATGGCACAGACTGATCTGGTCAAGGAAAAGGATCCGAGCGTGTATGACCAATGGCATGAATGTGACGGAAGCTACGAGTGTGTGTAAGGATAGGGCTGTCCGGCGCTCTGTCCTCTCTGCCTACCCTTCAAGGGACGTGGCGTGAGGGCATAGATAGTAATGAAACTGTGTGGTGGTATACGTCCCTTTTTACCGCATCTACAAGGAGATATAAGAATACTGAACAGGTCTAACTGTCAGTAATAGATATGTATGTATGAACAAAAGCATTAAGGAATCGTGGTCGTCCAAGACTGACCTGGACCGATCGTGTCGACGAAATTCCCAAATACGGAAGCGTTTTGACTAAAAGAAATCGCAGAATGTGTACGGATAAATTGCTAGAATGTGACAGATGCAAGAAGTGTGCGTAAAGATATGGCTGTCTGGCGTTCTGTCTAAAGGCGTGCGGCGTGAAGGGATAGACGACTATTCTTAGCACAACTTACACTATTGCGGCCCCATCGAGCCGCATAAAAAAGTATCTACCTGTTTTTAGTTCTTTTTAAAAACAAAACAAACTTTTAACAAAGAAATGCTTCATCTGTAATTTTACTAAACTCTTTTCAAGAAACACATTCTACGACTTTCTTATGCTTCTTAGCTCGGCAGCTAACAAGGACCGCAATAGCGTAATAGTACCCTATTCTTCATCTGGAAACAAAGTTGTTTATGAGTATCTAAGTGTTATTTTGTTATGGTTTGTTGTAGTAAGCTGTTGGTATATAATATGAAATTAATCATCACTTATATATAGGTGGGTTAAATATACCTACACACAGTATTATGATAACTAGTTAAACTTAAGATAAACACTCCGTAACCATGTTATTGCGGGAGTGGTGAATGAAGACATACAACCCTTAACCGTAAATACACAGAAGATAACTGGCGGATAGGCACCAACCAATACGTGTCTAGGTTAAACAAACTAACGTTTATATTAATTCAAACACTAAGGAAGTTGGTGGGGAAAGAAAGGCATTTTATTTTATTTTTATTGTATTACAGGTATAAGTGCAAAACAGATTACAACTATAGATATAAGTAATTGAAATTTAGTTTGTTCATTCATAATTCAGCTGTCACTCACAAGCATACACCACAGTTAAATTAAAACATATAAGTTCATTCCGGTCGTCTCACACACCCATACTCAATCTCGCTCACACACTCAACACGCACATCAGATTTTACAATTTATTAGGCAGAAAAACAGAAAATAAACAATAGAAAAAATACCAAAAATAAGAAGGAAGAGTTCGGGATAAGAGGATGAGGAGGGGGAAGGGGGAAGGGACAGGGAGAAATGCTCTGCATGTCAGGGAGGTAATATGGATGATGTTAGCCAAGCACGTAATTGTCGCTTGTATATGATATAAGACAAAATTTAACTAGTTAGCTAAATCTGTGTAACAAATTGTCTGACTGACTGACCTAGTCACTCATCAACGCACAGCCCAAACGGCTAATCGTAGAGAAGTGAAATTTTGACGACAGATAAGTTTAATTCAAATCTTTCCACAAAGGAGTGATTTTTGAAAATTCCGCACATAATGGGGTGAAAAATAGGGTTGTAGGTTTTTAAGATTATACGAATATCTCGGAAACCAGATACGAACATGAAATTCGGCACAAAGAATATTCTTCCGAAATTAGTAATACGGTGCTTGACCGTTTTTCCAAACTTTTATTAAAAGGATGAAAAAGGGTATAAAGAAAAAGGGATGATTTTTAAGCTAAAAATTATGAAATAAGATATAACAATAAGAACATTTTTATAAATATACACTATAAAGAATGTACCTCTTTAATACAGGGCAATGTACAAGACAGACTACGGTATAGAATTACAAGAATCGTTTTTTTTTAAAGGATCTGGAATTAGAAACGAATAAAGAGGCGAGCGAAGCCTAAGAAAATACTTTGTGAATAAAAATAAATATTTCATGAGTTTGATGGCTTCAGTTCCACCATTTGGAAAGATATTTTCTAAAATCAAAAACAATAAGTACGTTTTTTTTGTAATTTTCTTTAGAAATCGTAGGACGTATCTTACATAATTTTGCCATTAATGGGGCATAGTAACTGTACACGTGTAGAAACTGAAAGTTACCTAATAATGAAGATATCATGCTAAGACTTGAAACGTGGATGAATGAGAAAATGTTTTAGTGACTCTAGTGGGTAGACATCTGATTAATGTAACTTTTCTCAATACAAAATTATTCCAAAGTTACCTCTGAAATTATCTGAAATAGGGGATTAGAAGGTTAGACGCACTGACTCTATACGGATATTTTTTGATATTCGTTCTTACTTTATATTTACGTACGTACGCATCTGAACCTAATCCTATATCCGTGATATCTGGATAGGTGAATGTTTCCCAGTATTATTAGGCTGATTGGCTGATGAGTTCATATATCAATATGTAGACTTCTCTGACTAATGAATAATACTGAGAAGTGTGACGGCATATATCAGTGTATCTATTGCAGATACACTCACATTGTGATGTGTAGAAAACAATAAGTGAAAAGATATTAGTTCTATTCCTGCAATACTTGTTTCAGTACCAACTCACCTATACGCTGTGCAAGTTAACTTATGTTTCAAAGACACGAAAACTACAATAACGGTGTTGTCTAACAACGATAGATACACAATAAAAGCATTTAATACAAGAGACAACGATAGCTATTAAGAAATGTT
The DNA here is from genome assembly GCA_963576895.1 of Ceraclea dissimilis. Classification (NCBI taxonomy): domain Eukaryota; kingdom Metazoa; phylum Arthropoda; class Insecta; order Trichoptera; family Leptoceridae; genus Ceraclea; species Ceraclea dissimilis. The sequence goes on along the minus strand of OY756366.1, from coordinate 15,972,264 downwards.
GTATTCTTTGTGAAATGTCTTTGGAAGTGCAATTAACAAAGAACTCGGTACTAAAATAAAAGGTATCGATATTTGACATCTATTGGTATCTGGTAAGGAAAAGGGGAAGATCAGATATTAAAAAATGTTCCAATGTATAGGATCTTGAACTCCCAAGATATTAATTGCACTTAATCATTCAGGGAAACCCGTCTTGGGGCCCTATTTTTTAATCCGATGATAATCATCGGATAAGACATTTCTCTACAACGTTCTTTAATCATTTGCTTATTCTTCAGTATTTTTGTTGTTTTTTTGTACTTGCATGTAACCTTAAACTATTATATTGTGATTAGTATTGCCCCAGTGTTCGGCCTGTTGGCTTTCGCCTAGTGGGGCAATAAAATCCAGTACTTGTTTTTTTGCTTATATTTTACATTGTTAAATGCTTTTTTGGATATTAAATAAATGAAATGAAAATTACATACACGTTCAAAGTCAGCAAATTTTTAAATCGGTTAACAATTAGGCCGGAACAGATCTACGTAAAATACAGAGTTTGTGAAGTGGTTGCATTCAACGGTATATAGTTCAAGCAACCTGCTAAAAGAATAAGATCTCGAAATCACTTAGATGCACCTACAAAAATACCTTTTTAAGCTATTTTACTTGGTTAAACAGTAATTTTAATTGATTTTTTAGTCGGTAGGTTGGCAAAACACAGATTATTTATTTGTTTTTTTTTATTAGATGGATAGATACTTTATTAAGCCATTTCGGTGTACATAAAAAATATAGATGGGTATTTCAATTCAAGTTATAGCGACATTTATCAATATGTAAATAGTTCATCTACGTTTAAAAGCATAACCGTGAGTGAAATAGAGCTGGTTGCCCTGTATCTCAACACACGGTATAAGATCTTCACAAGAATACAACTATCACATTCTACATAAATAATCTTTTAAATAATATGTCTTACTAAACTACGTATGACAAATCAAAAATATCTTGGGGTGTATTTACGTTTAAAAACAGCATCGATAATAAAATCAAAACCAATACACAGTTTGGTTTGCAAAGTCCGATATCAAAACATTCCTTTTCCCTGTAGGAACGTTTAGAAATCAAAACAGTGAAAGACCAACCGAGATATTCAATTTTTATTTTCTTCTTTGGCGGAGCTGTGTTGTGTAAATCTACTTTGAAATTCAAAACACGTTGAAATTTCGTTGAATGATAGCAACACTGCCACTTCGTAACGCGGGAAAAGTTGATAGAAACACCGAACTAAACATTGTTTACGAGTATTTACTTTTTTTTTCAGAACCAAAACCGTGACTTTTCTTGTATTAAATAAAGTAAGATATTGTTTTATTGTTTTATTGTTTTATTGTTCTCTATCGTCCGTAGGCCCATTCGGGCACCTGGACTCGTCAATTTTTACAATATCATTTCACAGCATATCATTAAACAAAGTATCATAAACAATATCATTATCAGATCAATGCCAATCATCATTAAACAAAGTATCATAAACAATATCATTATCAGATCAATGCCAATCAGAGTGTAAAGGGCTCTGACTGACATTTCGTCATACATCAAATCAATTTTTCAACATATCGTCAACGGAATAAAATTCTTTGTCAACGAGGTACTTCTTCACCCCTCCGCGGAAGGCCGTATCATCCAGTGATTTCAACTCCCCGGGAAGCGCGTTTAGCATCCGCACACTGAGACACACGAAGCTCTTCGATGTCTTCGCTAATCTATGCCTTATTGGTCTTATATTGTCTTTTGACCTGGTATTGTAGTTATGGTACTCTGAGTTCAGGGGAGTATTATGAATATTTTTGCGGGCAAAAAGTAAACACTCTAATATGAACATGCTGGGCATGGTGAGGACTCCGAGTTCCTTAAAGGAATCTCGACAGGAATCTCTCGGATTCATACCCAGCATGGTTCTCACTGCTCGTTTCTGCAATATAAAAACTCTATTCGCGTCAGCCCCCCTCCCCCAGAATAGTATACCGTATGACATAATGCTGTGGAAGTATGCGTGATATACAGACATTGCAGCATCAAGTCCACAGGTTTCGCGTATTTTTTTTATGGCAAATATAGCCGAATTTAATCTCTTACAAAGCATCTCAATGTGCGGAGACCACTGAAGCGTCCGATCAATTGTTATCCCGAGGAATTTATTTTTGTCAACTGTTTCTAAAGATTGACCAGAAAGTGTGTCCATCACCGGATCCACCCCCAACGGTCGCTTAAGAGAGAAGTGAATAGCACTCGTTTTCGTCATATTTAGTGCGAGGCCATTGTCGCCAAACCACCCTCTCACCCCGTTCAGCAATGTTAAGGCCTTCATCGACGCATCCGTTTTGTTTTTGTTCTTTAGTAGCAGGGAGGTATCATCAGCAAACATTACAATAATATTATTCTCATCAACACTGTTAGGCAGATCATTGACATAAATAAGGAACAATAATGGACCCAATATTGACCCCTGCGGTACTCCAAATGCATTAGGAGCTGTTGTAGATCTTACATTGTTAATTTCCGTTAGTTGGGATCTACTATTAAGGTATGACTGAAAGAAGAGTTTTTCGTTGTCTCTTACCCCGTAGTAATCTAGTTTTTCTATAATAATTGAGTAATCTACACAGTCGAAGGCCTTAGAGAGGTCACATTGGATCCCGTAAGCATCCCAACCCCGGTCAAATGCCTCCAATACCTGTTCCAAGAGCGATGCAATGGCATCAGTGGTATTTTTCCCCCTTTGGAAACCGTATTGCTGAGGGTGTAAGATATTATTATGGATCAGGTGATGAGTGAGCTGTCCAGCGACAATAGTCTCGAAAATTTTGCTGAACACAGGCAGTATTGAAATAGGTCTGTAATTAGTGGGATCAGATTTTAAACCATTTTTGTATATGGGGATGACTCTTGCTTTTTTTAGTTGATTTGGGAAAATTCCTTCTTCCAAGCAGGCATTTAAAATACTGGCCACTGAAGGTGCCAACTCCAATATAATACGCTTAAGCAAATGAGTTGTAACATACCACAGATCAGCGGAGTGTTTACTCTTGATCTTCCTACAAGCATCAACTATATCTTTTTCGGTAATTTTTTTAAACCTGAAAGCTTCAGTTACTTTTCTATTTAAGTCCATGTGTTTAAGGGCTGTGCTAACAGAGGAGTTTGAGGAACCGGTTAGCATTGCTGTGACATTTACAAAATAATTATTGAATTGGTTGGCTACATCTAATCCATTTGAATCCCTACACAGTAAACCAAGATCATCATCGCTATCTTTATTTTTGTTAGACCTACCAGTCTCCTCTTTTATGACATTCCACGTAGTTCTTACAGGGTTACTTGAGTTTTTAATCATATTTGTCAAAAATATTTTTTTAGCCACAATACAAACCTTCTTGAATATCGAACTGTATAAAGTTACAAAATTTTTCAATTCCTCCGAACCATCATTTCTTCTTATTTCGTATAAACTAAAAAGCCTTTGCCTAGATATTTTGATTCCCGGCGTAGTCCAGTTTTCAAATGTTTTCTTTGTTTTACATTTACTATTTTTTAATGGTAGATGTTGATCTAGTTCTAAAATGATAGTTCGGAAGAAATCGTCAAATAGTGCGTTTGCGTCTTTATCTAGAGTTGTCAAATGATTCAAAGATAATTGAACAGATTGCTTAAAATTATCTATCCTGTTTTCAGTACACAATCTTCTAGTAACAATAGTAGGTTTTGATTTATTTGTAGCCTTGTTAGACTTTACGTGCACTGTAATAGCCTGACCACCGTGATCGGATCTAAAAAAGTTGGCAGGCCTAGCATCCTGGAATACAAGATCTGTGAACATATTGTCTACACATGTCGATGAAGTTGGAGTTACTCGTGTAGCAAAAAATATGCTACGTGTCAACATAAAGCTATTCATTAAGTCCACAAGACAACAGCCGTCCCTCGAAAGCGTGCTATTCAACAAATCAATGTTAAAATCACCACACACCACAACTCGTTTATTATTTTTATAAGTTAATCTATTTAGAGCTTCCTCTAGAACAGGAAAGAAATTTTCAAGGGTACCCGCTGTTGACCTGTAAACCACAAGAACAATGAAGCTATCAAATTCTACACAGCTGAGCTCACATTGTTTCTCTATAGACAAATTTACAATATCAGGTCTGTTCTTGGACTTGTGACTCTTTTCTACCATAATAAGAGTACCTCCACCGGTTGACTAAATAGATATGCATTGACTAAAAATCTTTCTATTATCACTTCAACCATTTTGTAATGGCTGTGTCTCCCGAATTTCGAATAGGTATTTCACACATTAAGCCATTGATTTCGACGATGCCCTTATGCAGTATTTAATTACTCATTTTAACCTATAATTTGAACTACATTTCGTTTACGCCGGGCCTGTTTTTTTTTCATAATAAATTAGCATTTTCCTTTAGTAATATCAAATTTCTTACCGCTAGAGTCACTAAAACATATTCTCATTTATTCATGTTTTAAGTCTTAGCATGATATCTTTAGTATTAGCTGAGTAATCTTCCTTTTTCTGATGCAATTTTTCGCAAGTTCATCAGTTACTATAGCCGTTTTAGAATGAGAATAACATTGCCAAACAGACAGAATATTAAAACATATTAAATCTAACTTTAATCTGTCTTCAAAGGTCTGTTGTGTTAAGAAATTCTTCGAATCGATGAACAAATTTAATTTTCTCAAATTAACTCGAAAACTTGTACCAAGTAAATAAATGCGGTTTCACAAATCTAATTAAAAATGACTCGATGGTCTACGGGAGAAGGGCTAAGATTGTTGATTAGAAGTAAGGAGAGATTGGGAATTAATGCTAGGATATTAAAAATATCTCATTATTAATTAAATTTGTAAAAAATACTTAAAATTGTGAAAAGTGACATAAATCTACCCAAACGATTCCAACAGTTCATTGTTTGATAGAATGTTAATTAAAATCGAGACATTTGACGTATCAAAAAAAGTGAATCATTTTCGATACGTATAATTTACAACTTCGTAAAAAAATATTGAAGTAAAATCAAATGACATATACATAAAAAAGTTGAAGCTGTTTTATAAGTCAGGTGTACGTAAAAACACCTATACGACTTTTTCTCGTCTTTTTCTGCAATAAAGTTTTAAATTCCATATGTATTTATTTTTATTATTTTATTGATCTTATGAGGACATACAACTAGTATAAACAGACTGAACATAACTAATAAACCAGAGAAGACTTATGAATTACGAAAATATAATGACTGGGAAATTAAAAATAGTACCAAAAATAATTATTTAGGTTACAATGGTTTCTTTATTCAATTGATTTTATAAAGAGTAGGCATATTGCCATTTCAAAAAAAATTAAAAACGGGAGACCTTAGATCTAGACAATCTTACTAAATATGCTTTGGAGAAAAATACAGTAGATTATACCTTTAACCTGTACTTAGGGAATGACCACGAATGATTTTTTTATCTTGTATAGATTTCTCAAAAAAAATTGAAAAACACGTCTGATTTTTTTAGAGACAGAAACTCGTTTCCCGAAAGTTGCAGAGAAATCGTTTTTTTTTTCTATTGATAATATGCATTAAAATACCGTAAAAAAATATTTGAAAAAACGAAATTTTAACATTTTATCATGCGATTTTGAATCCTAATGACGCGGGAACGACCGTGACGTCACATTTTTTACTTAAAAGTCGGTGAAATACATGACAAGCAACACAAGTGAAAGAAATAAGAGTGGGCATTTATTAAATATGTCATCGAGAAAGGACATAGAGAAAATTATACAACATTAAATTCAAATCGTGCCTAAAGTAGGTTTATAAGTTGTCCCAAGTTTGTAGGTATAATTAAGGTTGTCCTTACAAGGGAATATCATGTTACACTCACCCTTAGATAATAATGGCGTAGAACTTTCAATTACGTAGTGAAGGGTTGAAATAGTAATGGACTAATAATGATTCTACTAAACTTCTAATTGTTATAATCAAAATATTCTACATATATATTGTATTGTAGTATTTGAACAATTCCCCGAAATGGCGACACTCTTAAGAATATAGTCTAACCAAAAACATATAGGATTAAATCATTACATTTCATTTTTTTCATTCATTTTTCGTCCTTGCCTCTTCCCAGTTCACCTGGGGTCGGCCCTTCTGGTACGTAGTCTCCAAGTCTTTCTGTCTTGAGTCATCTCACTGGTCAGCTGCTTCTCCCTTAGGTCTTCATTCATTCTTTTTCATTCATCAAGTAAACAAAGTTCATATACAATACAAATAATTGGCATTTTGAAAAAACTGAATTTATTAGGCTATGTAATCAGTCACGTGAGTTTGTAAAAACACTACCACGGTTTTTTATTTTTACACTCGTAAATGACGCACAAGCGTTGAAACCGTGGTAGAGTTTTCACAAACTCAGGAGACTGGTTACATAGTCTAATAAACTCAGTTTTTTCAAAATGTCAAAAAACAGTCACATAGTTAATGCCAGAAACATCAGTGAAACAAATGATTAGGTCTAACAAATCATAAGCAATGTTCTCTAGGGCGAACTTACTGAAAAACTGCGATTTTTATCCAGTTAATTCCATTTAAATTCTCTACTTCATAACTGTTAATATCGTGAATTTAAAAAAACATGGCGTATATTGATTGATCGGTTGGTGGTCGGATGACATAAGGAAGGTTGCCGGAGGCGGATGGATGCGGTCGGCACTAGATTGGGAGCAGTGGAAGTCTAAGGGGGAGGCCTATGTCCAACACTGGACGCGAGAAGGCTGAGAATTAGAAGAAGGAGAAGAATGGAACGAGGTTGTTGGTAACTTTTGTTGGTAAAGCTTTTTTAGCTAACTGTGAAGTACTTATAAGCCCAGATTAGCTTTTATATAAAATTGGTTTAAAGGTTTTTTCTGAAAGACGAAAAGGGTGACTAAGAAGAAAACGATCAAAGGATGGAAATATTATAAATGGAAACGTGTTACTCTACTTTTCTAAATTTTAAGTGGCAAAACTTATGAATAACGTCACATTTCTACAGCTCGATAAAATATACATTTTATTGAATATCAGAATAAGGAAAGTAGTAGGCATTTGAATGCCCCAAAACTTTTCACTCAATTAATAAGCAAACTTAACAACATTGTTGTTGAACGTCTAACCTTTAGACATATTCCGAAGATGTGGAGGAAGAAGAAGAAGAGTGAAATAACATTACAGAAACTCCCCAAACAAAATTCATAATACAGAAATGGGAAAATAAATGTTGGGCGAAGTTTGAAAACTTCAAAAACATAAAGCGCAAACTACAAACATTCAAATTCTTCTTTAATAGCTTCCTATTACAAACTACAGTCCTCTTAGACTTAGAAAGTGAGCAATTGAAAGAATTACGTAGGGGATTCCTACAAAATACTTGTAAATAATTTTTAATAAGTTTTTCGATTTTCTTTTTGTGCCCCTACTATCGGAGGCTGACCTGAGCTTATCTGATGAGTGCCCCTGCATCGCGTATTCAAACCACTGCCGGAGGTTTCCTGAGCAAGATGCTTCTGTCCCTCCGAAGGGAAAGGGGTTGTCGGGGGGCTCCCTTCTGGCTAACCTGAGAAGATATTTTGCCATGAAGTGAGGGTAAAGAGGTCGCTATATGCCCCTGTGCTACCCGGGGATGCCGAGAACCTTAAGCCCGTGGGAGTCCTTCAATGTTACTCCAATACAAGCTGCAGAAGGGTTTATTTTTCGAGCTGCAGAACATGTGGCCAAAGAAGCAGCCTTTCGTATTTAGAAAATAATCAATAATTATGTCTTTCTATATATTTATCACCGGTATTTTTCAAAGAGATCGATGATTGTCAATTCAGTGGGAAGAAGACGAGTAAGAAGTACAAAGCTTCGCTGGCTCGACGCGGTAAGGGCTGATTGCAGAATGCAGAGTGCTGGGTGTGAACTGGAGAACCGCTGTAGCGCGCTGCTCTAGATAGGAGAGGATGGCGACGGATTTCGGAGTCAGCCAAGACCCACTAAGGGTTGCAACTTGTAGTGCTATAGAGAAGAAGAATTTTGCGAAGATAATCGTATTTACTACATATTTACCAAGGAGGCGCTAGAATCGACACATTGCGAGTATCATTAAGTCGATAATTATTACAAACACGGGTTTATAGACAAAGAGGGAAAAAACCTCGACGAATACTACTTATTGGATATTAACTTTTTTTCATAAAGACACACAAATAATAACCACGTTATTAATTTCCCGAAATTCGTTCTTTTATTCTCGAATATCGCTTGTTGGCGAGGACAGTGACATACGTTGATAAATTTATTAATGCCGAATTTCTCGTGGAACCAGTAGTATCTTTGTTGTGTCAAATTGTCCTAATAGTCCAAGAGCCCATCGTTGAAATCACGACGGATCTGTTTTTTGATCGAAATGTGGTTTAAAATAATGTTTAGTCAAAGGATAATACATTGCCCTGAGGTTGACTAGCAAAATCTTGCCGCAAGTACCTATACCATGTTCATTTTCGATACCAATTTTAAAGCGAATTGCACCCACCTGTTTTTTAAGTAAAATTAGTGACCAATTTGAAGATATAGAAAAACATGGGTTACCAGTCCTTTATAGTCTGCCGCAACCCCAGACTCAAAGTACATGGTTGGCACGGCAGTCTCTCAAGCGGGAGGTGCTAGGTTCAAACCCCGGTGCTGGCGATGTATTCCTCACTTTGCGATACAGGCTTTCAGCCAAGTGCAAGGTGTGCAGGAAAGTATTTGGGTTTGTGTATGCAAGCCCAGATACCTTTCTTAAAAAAAAAACATTTTTCGATGAATCTCTCTGATCGTGGTGTAACTTCTATATGACGATTTCTGAGTTATGTCACTGTTCTCGCAAACGAGCGACTTGATAAAACAGCACTACTGTTCTGAACGTTTTTTTCTGTAATAATACTAAACGAGAAACCCGAAAGAATTCGGCACAGAAGACAAATATCTGGATATCAATGGCTTATTGATTTCACCTTCTGAATATCAACTTAGTACATTTTAAAAAAATAAATCGCTGAGTATGTCAGGGGGATAAATGAAGAATTTTGATATCAATATTGGATTTAGATAAAAAAATTAATAAAATCAAATTTCATAGACGTGCAATAAACCCCAAGTGAAAATATACTTTGCGATGGGTACTACTCACTCAGATTAAGATTTTTTCCTATGGGTGTTATTTGCAATCATTCTATTCTATTCCCCACTTGGCGGCCCTTACGGGGTAGCCAGAGACTTCTGTTTCTTGTTTCCGTCACATTCATGCAATTCGTCATACATATTTAAAAAAAGGAATTGGGTTTGCATACACAAATCCAAATACTTTTCTGCACACCTTGCACTAGGCTAAAAGCCTGTATCGCAGTGTGGAATACATCGCCACCACCGGGGTTTGAACCTGGCACCTTCCGCTTGGGAGGCTGCCTCCTTAACCAACTGCGCCAACCATGTACTCAAATTTTACGATACTTTTTACTCAAACCTCACAACGTGTTTTTTTTTCTATTCCTAGATGCAAAAAAAGAACTAGGAATCTTTTGGACTATTTAGGTCCATTGGCAAATATCATAAAAAAAATAAATGAAACGCGGTTCGAAAAAAAGTGGAACGATATTTCGAAAGGACTGGAATAATAATATTTTAATTTGGAATGTTTGGATTCAATTTGGTGGAAATAAATGAAAATTTGGAAATTTTCGAAATAAATGGAATTTGAATATTTGGAAGTATTAATATTCGAAACTTTCACGGTTAGAAACATTCGCAAAATAATAGGTATCAACTGTCATATCAACCCTAATACTGAACTAGCCTTGAGGCTCGGACACCAACTATGACGTCACGGTCATTTCCCTTGGCACTAAGGTTCGAAATCGAATGATCAAACGCAAGATAAAATGTTTAAAATAGCGTTTTTTTTACTTTTTGGGGTTAATTTCGCTCTATTCGAAAAACTTTTACGGCTATTTCCTAGATTTTAATGGATTTTATGAACACAAAACAATTTTATTCTCTAAACGAGTTTCTGACTTTCGGAAAAAATATCATAGGTGTTTTTCACATTCTTTTTTAGAAATCTATACACGATATAAAAAATATTTTTCGTTCATTTACTAGAAAAAGGTTCAATGTATCTACCCTATTTTTTCCAAAGCATATTTAGTAAGTTTGTCAAGATCTAATGTCTCCCGTTTTTTTAATTTTTTTCAAATGTCGATATGCCTAGCTTTAAGTTACACTTGTAAACATTAAATTATACATAGACTACATTACTTAGTTAAGCAGTAGTTGTGTAGGAACGGTGAATGAATAATTTAAGAGGTATTAGGTTCTGTATAATACCTACAACTCGACACGAGTTTTGATGAAGGCAAAATTTATTGGAATAAACTTTTTTTATGTGTCTGCCGTCTAGTGAAACTTAAAACGCGAAGACTAGCAAAAAACATTAAGACTTATGTATGTACATAATATTAATTTACTAAAAACACATATTCCTTGTAGTAGGTTATCTACTGAGGGCCGGTTGCTCGAAACACGATAGGAACAGTAGATTACCGTTGCCGTTACTGATCAGTACACGTATTATATGGGTTGCTTCAAAATACCGATGACGCCAGGTAAAAAATAGCTAACTATATTAACACGCAGTGACATTTTGTTTGGCGATTCGTTTTTCCTTAAGCGCGCAAACGAGATAGCAATAAAGAGAATTTGTTCTTCAAAAACGGAAAAAACCTTATTTTGAAAATCGCAATTTATGTTTATCAGGTTGGAGGTCTGGGTTAGATTTCCGTATTACATGCATGCGATTTAGAGAGTTAACGACAGGGGTAAAGTAAAATACTCCACCCTTAATTTATATCAAATATACATATTCTTTTGTAGTAGGCTAGATACATTTTATATAGGGTCTATTATACGATGAAGGTAGTTCTTATTGAATTGTAACATAATAAAGACAGAAGCCTTAAAAGAAGACAAAATGTAATGAATTCTGAAAAATTATGAAAAGGGTGAATGAATATTAAAGAAATACAATATTATCAAATTACACAATGAACAATTTATTAATTAATATTCGGTAACATTTAATACGGAATATTGGATGTATTTTAATTGGTATTGTGTGGGATTCTCTGTAAAATTGTATATTAGACACAATCACAAGTTGTGCAGGCGCCGAGAGGAGTATCGTTTGCATAATATGAGGACCGAATTCCATCAATTGATTATTGTTGAGGATAGGTTATTAAGGAATAAGGATCCGGTTCTTGCCCCTTTATTTTCCGGTCCAATATTTTTTTACACTCCCTCAAAGGTAGTCAATGGGGATAAATGCTTTGAAGTCATTTTAATGATTATTTGAGTCTTAGTTTTTAGTTTATTATAATAATAAAGTGAACTTGAGTTGTTTAGTGAAATTAAGAAAAAAATAAATAAAAGGCTTTGATCTTTGATGTTAATAAAATAATGCTCATATTGTACAAACGAAACTCCTCTCGGCGACTGCTTTAAAGATAGAAGAATGATTGGAACAATAAATAAATGAACATCGACTATTTGAATTGAGAACAATTAAATTCAGTAATAATTTTGCTCGATCAATCAATATAGAAGTCAATACTTCACGAAAAATATTTATAGAGAAACTGAACAGAAGGATTTTTCTATTTATAAGTAGAATACAACCTCTACAATCTAATCTATTATCAACGCGGCCACAAAAACAACGATAAATACGAGTGGACGTATGTTCTTAACAAAAAGGTCAGGCAAATAATGTCTCAAGTGCCCCTAATCCAAATGACTGTGTTCAGAGCAGGGATGTTGCGAATATACGCATCCACGTCCACATCCGCATCCGCATAAATTGGTGCAGATGTCATGCGGATGTTTTAACTTGAAGATGAATAAGAATTGGATTACGATTTGTTTGTAAGTATATTTTTTTTAATGAAACGAACTCTATTATGTCTTATGAGAAAATTTCGCCTGCGGAGCTACTCAATGAAGATTATTTAAGGGAGAGGGCTTACAATTTTGATAACCCTGAAATTCCAAGGGTGAAAATTTCCAGCGCTGATCGTAAATGTTATAATATGTTTACAAAAATAAGATGAGAGGGAGCATTGTATAGTGTCCTTGAGTTGATAACATGAATCTAAGGTCGGCCCCTAGTGGCACCCTGGCAACAATCCTGGAATCCCACTGCACGATTTTTACCCTTGAATATAATATCATTATGTTGTAGGCACCGAAGGGGTCACCCAAATACTACTTGGCGACGCTCCATGCTTGCAGAGTTGAGGGGAGCCGATAATGACTGGATGTCAAGACCATGGCCCAAGATAGAGACCAATGGAGAGATATTGTTACCGCCCTATGCTCCCCCAGGAGTTAGAGGAATTAATGATGATGATGTTGTAGTCCTTACCTAGTAGTAGAATTGTATTTTCGAAAAAATTCTAAATCCTTGATTTTTATCCGCATCCGATATCTGCGTACGTGAAAATTAAATGTCCGCATCCGCGGATGTCTGAAAAATGACATCTGCAAAAACCCTGGTTCAGAATATGGTCTCAATAGAAAAGAATAAAGAACCAATGTACAATTGTACAACAATGAATGAGTATATCGCTAGGCAGCTCTATTTAAACGGAGTAATAACGTATAATAAAATAACCACGGAAATAAAAACCTTTTGTCGATATTCTTTTATGTAGGCGAATTATGTATACACCACTATATATAAAACCTTAATTTCACGTATTATGTAATGTTGGTTCTCAGGGAAAACACCATTGTTCGTGGTGAATAAACACCCAATGGAGTTCGTCTCAAACATCTGAAAGATTTTGACTCGGGCCCAACCCAAGTGTCTTAAAAAATACACCTTGTTTTTTTCATTAAAAATAACGAAATTTCTAGGCATCAGGGGCGAAGCTACCTAAAAAGAACACGATTCCCATCAAGTTAGCTTTAGGATAAAATAATAGGTATAATGATGTATAAATCTGACATAATACAATAAATGTACATGGTTGGCGCAGTTGGTTGAGGCGGCAGTCTCTCGAGCGGGAGGTGCCAGGTTCAAACCCCGGCGCTGGCGATGTATTCCACACTTTGCGATACAGGCTTTTAGCCTAGTGCAAGGTATTTGGGTTTGTGTATGCAAGCCCAGATCCTTTTTTAATAAAAAAAAAAGATAAGAAAAAATGTTACCTCGGCTTCCTTTCTACAGAAATCCACCCTTCGCCACTGCTAGGTAGAAACTTGGTTGAGTATAACCACAACGTTCTTGCGATATAAATACCCTCAAATAACAGTACAAAAATATTCCTGAGCAGGTGAGATGAAATCAATATTGCATAAGGATTGCTACAATTGATTGGATGAAAAACAAAAAAAAAAACATATTTACATAAAGAAAATAACTAATTTTATATACTTGGGTAAATGAGATGTATAAATGAAATACATAAATGAAATATATAAATGAAATACATAAATGAAATATATAAGTGAAATACATGAATGAAATATATAAGTGTAATACATAATATGGAAATGTAATGCCACCTTAGTACGGGCTTTGCCTAGTTAGGTGGCAAAATTGTGAATGTATTTATTATGTCTGTTTATGAAATAAAGTATTTATTTATTATTATTATTTCAAATCAATTTTATTATCACAAAAGTATACAAAAAATTCTCAGCTCTATATAATACATTCATATAAAAAAAATACAAAAACATTAAAACTAGCTTTAAAATAAAAATAATAAAAAAATTATTATTATTATTAATATAAAAAGTTCGCAAAAATATGAAGGGAACAAAATTACTCACGATTTCAAAGTCAGACAGCAAAAACAGGGTAACAACTTAAACATAATTTAATGCGTTCCATCCCCTCCTCGCAACCATTGTTGTATAACATGAATAACCCTGAAGTTTACGAATATTAAGTTAAGATTTTATTTTAGACATGGGCATAATAATACAATACATGCATGATTCATGCTACCACGACAAAAAATATTAACCCCCGAAATTAGGAATCGATTAAAAAACGTACCTTCGCAAATGATTTCACTAGGGAAGGCGTACAAGTTTGGGTTGCAAACACTTGCGTACGTATGTATGTAGGTTACTACAAGACATAGGCATAAATTATTCTCTATAGTTGGAGTGACAAAGAAATTGTATTAAATTTTAGTGTTGTCTTCAAGTCACTAATCTCTAGTCAAGTCTAGAGTCTTTGAAGCAATGAGTAGAGTCAAGTTTCAAGTTTTTAAAATACCAAATAGAAACTTTAAAGTCAATTCATAAATTGGTTCCAAAAATTAAATATGAATGAAAAGTCCATGAGTTGTTGTCAAATGTCAGTGTTTTCTTCTTCTTCCTCGAGACAATCAATTAAATTTGTACTAATTTTTTTTACGGATTTTTAGTGGTTAAGATCGCTGCTATGTGGGGGCGGAAGTCTGGGTTCGATTTCCGGCCGATAAGAACTGAAATGGCGAATGTTTTCCGGTGTCAACTGGCCAGGTGAGGTCGGTCGTAAGCCCGACAATGTTCGTCCTTAAATTCTAAGGCTCTTGTAGAAATACTACATAATGAAATTTGTCATTGATGACATAATTATACTAAAATAATAGCAAATCTTAGGCCGAGGCGGGTCATATGTCATTTTTGAATTTAGGCAAATCGTAATTTGAGTCACTTTTTAGACTAGAGTGAGTCATTTGACTCGAGTAGACAACACTACTAAATTTATGACTAAATTAATAGTAGTATGCAAACGTCATGTATAATTCCACTTGATTCAAAAGCACAGACGCCATTTAGAGTATTGATTCTCAGAAGATGATAACGTTAAAATAAAAAATAGAGCAACGAAAAGCAGTTAGGAATGTCAAGTGGATCTCTAGCGAAGAAAAAACACGTGTACCAACTTAAGAAATCCGTCTGTGAATGTGTTCCATCTCAACAGAAACTATCAACTATTCCATAACGTCACGTCCCTTAGGAGTTAGGAAGACAACATCAAACGCCAATTCCTAGGATCCTCATATGCATACAACATACATATTTCGCTTTAATAGTAAGTAGTAGGTACATTCTTAATGACACGTGATCCTTCGGCAGGAGCTATCTGTCAAATTTATATTTGTCAAATTTGGCTGGAAGAGATCGCGTTGTTGCGACAAGCTTGCCTTGGTGCCCCCATAGAACTGTGTTTCATTATGATGTTATGTGTATTGGATTTTTGTATGAAAATGTTCACAATATAAAAAGAAATTGAACAAGCCGGTAGAATCACGTCCAGAATCGGCCTTCATAGTCACCTCCAATGGCATCATCGACAGGATCAGTAATGACGTGACAGCGATTCTTCGGAGCTAAAAACATACTCGGCAACGGGCACACGGCTTTTACATGTGTATTGGATTTTTTATGAGAACGTTCACTATATGAAAAGAAATTGTCAAACAAGCCAGTAGAATCTAGGCACGAATGGGAAAAAAGACCAATGGCAGGGGGTGCCAAAAATGAGGCCCAAATCCAGCAGTGGAGATCAGAGAGCTTACAGAAGAAGTACCTATGCATTATGGTAATCTACCTACGCGTTTAGCCGAACTAATTCTGTGGGAGAAGAATCCCACAATTAATAATTTAACCGGTGATTTTCATAGATTTTATAATAATTGATAGGTACCAAGATGATATTAGATATTCTTCATCATAACATCACATTATTCATCATAGTATACTCGTAACTATATAAGATTTATCGACTGTCAAATCTCGCATCACAACAATACGGGTACTGATATTACATCAGTCAGTAATCAATTTTATACGAGCCGTATATGGCAGCCGAGGATAATTTTAATAATTTTTCATTAAACGCTCAATCCAAAACTCATCAATATCAATGGCTCTTTAGAATATCCACAAGACGATAAACAAGATGATGACGAATACAAACTCAAAACCAGCATATCTGGAGTCCCTCTGCCTAGAATGAACCTCTTGCAAGCATTTAGAAAAGCACCTATTTAGAAACCTCCTAAAGCCCCCCATATCTGTAGCAAAATTTAAATATGTATCGATTTTGAATAGTCTTAGTTTTTCACGGCGCCCTTGAGGTGGAAATTTATTTTATTACCTATTTAGAAACCTCCTAAAGCCCCCCATATCTGTAGCAAAATTTAAATATGTATCTAGGTATTTTGTGTCTTAGTTTTTTCACGGCGCCCTTGAGGTGGAGATATTGTGCTTTATAAGAATTACCTCACGTATATTTTCAACAGAAATTTTATTTGGTTTTTAATGATATTGACGACCTATTAATTTTAATAATACAGCATTCCTAATTCAACTTTTTACATTGATAACCACACCTATATACGAGTATACCAACCTACCATAAAAACCCACATTAAAAATTGCACTTAAGGTCCTATATGCTGTCATTGGGCTTCGGCGCCCTGAATTGTACTCAGCCAATACTGAGGGATCGTCTTGAAACTAAAGACAGTGATAGATGAAAGTATTGACTACAGATCGGCTGTTTTAGAATTACAGGATTGGGAAATTCCTTGAACAAAAAAATATTCCTAAAGTTCCCCCAAAAATTTACGGGATCTGAAGATTTTCCGTTCAGTTTTTCAGATATAAAAGTATAATTTAGCCAAAATACTGGTAATTATAATCTTAACAAATCGCCTGTTTTAGATTTTTAAATTTCTTCCCAGGTTTCTTTTAAAAAGGTAAAATTCACATTGTCGCTTACATTATTATTATTTATCGCTGACAATTTCATACAAAATTTGAAAAAGTTGAAGCGAAAATAGAATGATTTTTGCTCAGTGCATATATGCCCCCTTAATACATTAATTTATATTACAGTGAAGTTATACATCTAAAATTACACTAACTATACCTACCTTACTGAATCAGAAACTTTTATGCATCAAGAATTACACATCATACATTGGGAGTAAGTTGCCTACACTAGTTAGCTGACCTTTTGTTTTTGACTGTTATTACACGATCATCGTAAAGTACATTTAGTTCTACGGAATCGCGACAGGATGACAAAACCATTAGTGTCTTACAAGAGGAAGAAAGATATTAACACTAGGTATTGGGCAACTTGTACTTAGATCCAATTATCTATAATATTGAGTGCGCTAACCTTTGTGTGTCAGTATGTTTATATTGTTCTACTTAATATATATATTTGTTTCACACATCTAGACGAATAAATTCTCATATGTATGTATAATAATTATTATTGAAGTTTGTTCCCATGATTGTTTCGTTATGATGAATTTTATCGTTTTGTTTTTAACTCAGTTTCCCATCAGCCGAGTCTATTCATAACTTATCAACGATTACAATTACCTACTTGTAGCTATGTAGCTCACTTGCGATTATAAAATCAAGAGCGTTTTTCTAATCTGTAGGTATATTGTTCTCTTTATTAGATTTAATTATCGTTTGGCATCAGCCATCAGAGTAATTAAAAAAAAAGGATCTGGGCTTGTATACACAAACCCAAATACTTTCCTGCACAATTTTCACTAGGAAAGTGTGGAATAAATCGTCAGCGCCGGGGTTTGAACCTGCGGCACCCCCTGTGTGGGAAACTGCCGCCTGAACCAACTGCGGCAACCATGAACTCGTAATTTATATAAGAGGTTGATGATTCGCCTATAAACAGCACATTTAACAGCCCGGAAGTCTTTTTTAGCTGAACAAAACCGCACTGAATAACACAGCCTGTATTTGAATGAAAAATGTTGTAGACCAAGTAGTACGTAGTTAATTTTGTAAGGCGACAGATCTATGTTTTATGTCTTGCTATAAATTATGTTCTAACTGTAAGGTTTATTACAATAAATAAATAATTAATACATGTTCAAGCATTACGTTATGTTTTAAATGTAAAATATTTGGTCAGAGAGAAGTAAGTAAGAAGTAAGTAAGAGTATGCATACCGACATTTCAAAAATTTCTAAAAACGGGAGACCTTATATCTCGACAACCGTTACTAAATACGCTTTGGAACAAAATAGGGTAGATGCATTAAACATTTATCTAGGGTATAACCGTAAAAGTTTTTTGATAGACGCAAAATTAACCTCAAAAAATGAAAAAAAAAAAAAAAACGCTATTTTTACCATTTTATCATGCGATTTCTCGCGCGATTTAGAACCTTAATGCCGTGGGAAATGACTGCGACGTCATTCTTGGTAACAAGCCCTTAAATGTAAAGTATTTGGTCACAGTATCTTAATGCGTCTGAGTGGAATTTTCAGATAAGAGAGAAATAATATACGAGACACTCGTTAGTAATTTTATTTCTGTCACCCCACGTATATCCATCTGTATTTGCTTATCAAACACTTTGATGGTCTAATTAGTATACCGATGTCACTAAAGTAGTCATTTCACTCGAATAGGCGTTCCCTAACTAGTTTGATGTCTGGAGGCGATCTTGTAAATACTATTCAAGTATACCACTTATAGTACTTACTACTTACAACCAAACCGCAGAACTTACTAGTAACTAACTAACAACTTCTAGTTTACTGTGTAGTTGTAAAGTATTGGGTTATACAATTTGCTTGAATGCTACAATGTACCGTTATACCTATGTACTATACTCGTAGATATGGTTTCATTGAAACTGCAATATTTCGTCTTCCCGAGACCGAGGCAATATCAGATTCGGACCCCTCCGTTCCCCTCTTAGAAGGATATATTTTTTTAAATAAGTAGATATGTAGCGGAAGTGACAAAACGATCATTATTTATTATAAGATAATGGATTGCATCAGTGGAGAATTCAGGTTTTTTTTTGGCACACAACTCACAAAGAACCTCAAACTCACATTGCTTTCATTGAAGGACTCCCACGGGCTTAAGGCCCTCCGCGTCCCCGGGTAGCACAGGCGCATATAGCGTCCTCTTTACCCGCACTTCTTGGCAAAATCTTTTTTTTTAAAAAAAAAGAGGATCTGGGCTTGCATACACAAACCCAAATACTTTCCTGCACACCTTGCACTAGGCTAAAAGCCTGTATCGCAAAGTGTGGAATACATTTTAAGAGGTGGGTTCAGTACATTCCTTCAGTGTCCTTGTCCAAGGATGGAAACACTTTCAATACTGACCATAAGTTTTAAAACTATAAGTCCTTCTTTCAGTCCCTTTGAAAATAACTTCGCTCAAGATCATGATAAATCAGCACCGCGGACAACTTTTATCGCCGATTTTTTTTTGTATAGCAAATAGCAAAAGAATTCATGACTGACTTAATTTTGAAGCCCCCTAATTTTGGGGCACGAGATTCAATGGAATGAAAACATAGTATGACTTTAACTAGTTGATTGAAAATTAAATAGAATCTTATCAATCAACTTTCGTGATAAAAATAAATGCCGCTCTAATTCAAAATGTCGGACTATAAACTCTAAAATAACATACAGTAATGAAACTGGTAATTTCAATAAATAATAATTAGGTTTTAAAACATGATAATGGCTGTTTGTCCATTGTACCTATGTTATAATATGTCAGATATAAAATTGATTTAAGAGTATGCTATGCATACCGACATTTCAAAAATTTCTATAAACGGGAGACCTTATATCTCGACAACCGTTAATAAATATTCTTTGGAGCAAAATAGGGTAGATGCATTGAACCTTTATCTAGGGAATAACCGTAAAAGATTTTTTATATCTTGTATAGATTTCTCAAAAATAATGAGGTAAAACACTTCTGATCTTTTTTCCGAAAGACGGAAACTCGTTTCCCGAAAGTCTCGAAGTAAAATTTTTTTTTGTACTGATAATATGCATTAAAATCTAGGGAATAACCGTAAAAGTTTTTTGATACACGCAAAAATAACCCCAAAAAATTGAAAAAACCCTATTTTTACCATTTTATCATACGATTCGTCATGCAATTTTGAACCTTAATGCCGTGGGAAAAGACTGTGACGTCATTCCTGGTGCCAAGCCCTTAATAACAAATTTTCTATGTTGATTTTGTGTAGGTACGTTCATATAATTTACATTAGTATCTAAATCTAAACGATATCAATATAATACATTTTCGTATAAAAAAAACCGTAAGCGCTTTTTTTTGTAAGTATATTACTTATAATTTATTTGACGAATATCATCGTACTACATTGCACAAGACAAAATCTAATCATCGTTCTAATTTATATGACAAATTGCTTAATAAATCCGACATCTCTCCAAGGAACATGTAATTTTACAAGTACTATAATACAAATATGATTACTTAGACTTACAATATATATAGATGTACCTACTAAGAATCTACAGTAGAAACGCTATTAATATTATGTGAAATATAATTTAGCGTTAAGAAGCGTATTAATATTGTGGCGAAATAAAAAACGTTAGTCTTATACAATAGAAAATATGTATATGAGTGGTATTTTGAAGTGAAATTACAGTAAAACTAGAGTCAAAAAATCTGTTAAACAAGCGTCAATATTGGCATAATAGCCCGTCTTTTTTAACAGTTACTTTCGTCTCCGAAACACCCTCAAATTTATGGGTTACAACCCATCGGAACACCACCACATTTGTGGGTTACAAAGGAATACAAAGAAGGAAACAGGATACTACATTTTTAATCTGACACTTAAAGCAAATCTGCGTGCACAATTTCAAGGTGCTGGGACATTGAAAAGTTATTAAAATTAGAAGAGGGAAATGTAGACGGAGATACCAAACAACAGCAACAGATGAAATAAAATGAAAGCGTGGTAATAATGTGAACATTAAGTGAGTAAAGCATTAAAAACAGCCTTGAAAAGAAGTTGAACGATTAGTTCCAAAAGCGTAGATAACTTTATAGATCATTAGCCTGGACGTAAGCCGTAGATCAAATTAACTGAACAAAACGTTGGGTAATCAGTGACATTTGAACTAGAAAGAGAAACACACAAAGTTTAAAAAAGACTATAAATGTTCAGTTCAGAGAGTCTCTAGCTAGTAATCAAAAGATTCCGTTGGACCCAAGGCGCCGGTGTCCGGTAAGTTCTTCTAAAATCAATTGGTCTAAAATCAATTCGTCCAAAATCAATTAGACTGAAATCGACGAATTTATCGTTAGGCAAATTGATTTTAGACGAATCTATCTTGGACGAATTGATTTTAAACCAATTGATTTTATACGATCTGACTGCGATGTCGAAGTACTATACGATCTGACTGCGATGTCGAAGATATAGTAAGGTGGGGGAGAAGTAGAAGACGCTTCTGGAGGGACCATGTCGACCGAATGGATGACACCAGATTGGCAAAGGTAGTCAAGACGGAAAACCCCACTGGTAGAAGATTACCCGGAAGGCCACCCAAGAGATGGAAGGACAGCTGAACCTCCTCATCCCAGGACAGCCCGCCGTCACAAACAGGTCACCCGACCTAATACAAGAGGAAGAAGAAGAAGAGGAAGATTTTAGACCAATTGATTTTAGACGAACGTATGTTATCATTTCATATTATCATGGCGACATGTGATGATGGCGACTTTACCTTGTAACTCGGGTGTGTGTAGTGTTGACTGTTGCCCCCGTATGTGGCGCTAGTTTTACCTTAAAGATTAACTTGTGCTAATTGTAAAATGATATCGGGATTCTCATCCCGTTAATATTGTCGATGGATTTTTTAAGGACGTCGATGTCGTTCACAGAGTTTCCAGTCAGATATGGAGTTGGGCTAGCCATGTGGTCAGACTCACATACTCTAGGTGGACAAGAAACGACACAGAACATGCAGAAGAAGTGTTGGTAAGCTTCGAGCACGGTGGTCGGACGATGTAAGACAAGTTGCCTAAGATAGGGAACTGTGGAGATCAATGGGAAGGCCTATGTTCAACGCAGGGAGGCTGACATGATGATGATGAATTTTAATCGGTAATCTGGATTTCACGACGTTTGAGAAACTCAAATCAGAAAGTAAGAAATGGGAACCTTATGTTTATTATTATTATTTAAGACAGGTAAGTAGAGAGGTAACCATTCAGTATTATTTTAACGAGTTTCTAGTTGGAGTGAGATGCAATCATTGAGAAAAGGCAATTCACCGTTCAGTGTTTGAATCTCATTAATCACGTGAACGGACTCGTCGCCGAACGTTACCAAATCACAACCAGGGCTAGTGAAGCGAGACCAAGTGTATATCTATCCCACTCCAACCAAATAGGTATCTACTTTAATATGAATTTAAATAAATGTTCTATTTTCTAGATACAACCATAGAGATAGGATAAGATAGAGGGGTTGGCCACATGCGCAGTGCCAAATTTGTAATCCAACACCTTTGTATGGAGCGGTCACGTGGAGTTTGACAAAATATCTGTCTTCATATCAGTTATGTATGAAATTTGAATATTTTCGTCGACATTCAGTACATAATAATGATTAACGAAAATCTAACCAATTTTTATGAATACTAGGTATTTCACAAAAATTAAAGCATTATAGTTTAATTTTCTTAATGAGTTTTTTTGGTCAGGGGAAGGTTACAACCCCAATGCTGGATTTCACCAACTTTTTAGGTGAGTAATAGCGGAGATAGGAGCCACCTAGCACAAATTTTGTATGAAATCTTATGATAAGTGGCTCCTATTTCCACTATTCTTCACCTAAGAAGTTGGTGAAATTCAGCATAAGTAATTTATGGTAGACAAAATGTATTGAAAATTTCTAGAGTATAATAAAATGAAGTAAGCACCCTATTGAATTATGTAGAATTCATATTTGAAATTAGAACGCCAGCCGTTCGGTATTCAAAATATTCTACACGATATTAGATAGTACCAACTACTTAATAATAATCAATTGCAGTCATAGACAATCGAGGTATTAGATCGTTATAATATTGGTAGCCAAGACATTCTCTAGATTTAATGAGTAGGTACCAAACTACACTGACGTAAATATAGTTTCTTTATTGCAGGCTTGCACAATGCACACCGAAAAACCAATATGGCGACCACCGGAAATTAGTTTTATTTATTTATTTGCCATTTTAACCAGTGGAGTGGAGTACCAATGATTTTAGGTCTAATTCTGTAACTTTTACTTTTCCAATTAAAATAGGTAGGTGTTTTATTTTTCAATGACCAAGTATTTTGAGCGTAGTACTGGGTACTGAGCTGGAGACCCTACGAAAATAAACGAAGTGTAGGGAGACCACAAAGAAGATGGGCCGATGATATCATAGAGTCGGTGGGACATGGGTGGAGGCAGAGCGTCCAAAACAGAGAATTATGGAAGAGACAGGAAGAAGCCTATATCCAGCGGTGGAGGAAAGGGGCTGAAAAGAAGAAGATATAGTCATTATTTGGTAAATGGTAAAGATGAGGACCGCAACCCATCACGTCGCGTCAAATAGCAGAGAGAGCGCAAAGAGAAGGTCGGAATGTCGGTTATGATGTTCTGTCCTCCCTGCCTACCCAGCAAGAAGAGCGGCAGCAGGAAATAGATAAAGATACCTAGTGGAGGGAAAGGGGCTGAAAAGAAGTATTTTAATCGAAAAAATAACATCTTATTTTATGTAGTTAGTGCGCACTTAATTAGTAGTTAAAGAATTGAACTGATTGTGTTATATGAAATATCGATTAGGTATGAGAGCAAAATCCTTTCTAATTCAAGTGCCTATGGTATACTGTCTGTAGTAGCTACCAATAGCTACCATTGCTAGTTTGAAAGTAAATGACATATTATTATTGATGTCAATTACTGGACTATTTCTCGTGGCGTTATATTCTTATTGAATAGATTAGTCCAATGACCGACGGAACATTGTGTACAGTGTACAACTACTACAGCACAGCACAATAGTGATGCAAGTATATATCCAGTCCACATTCATCATGTCAAATTAAATTTCAGAGTGAGAGTAAAGGCACTGGTGTACTCAGTACTGTACAATGTGGACTATGGGTGTAAAAAGACTGATGCGTATACAGTTTATATAGGCCTCTAGCCTTTACACAGTGATCAAGTCCAACTTCACACCCTTGACTTATCTCTACGTTCAAATGGTCGCCATAACCATAACTTCACATCACACATCTTTCTTCACTTCTTCTTTCACTACACATGCGGCTAGATTATGGAATAACCTTCCACTTCCTATCAGACTAGCTCGAACTATTCTTTCTTTCAAAAGTAAACTGAGGCATCATTACCTTTCTATAAATAATCCTTCCAACTGACAATCCCTTGTTTCCTTCCTTGTCCTTCATCCCATCCACCTTTTTATTTATATAGTATGTATATATCAAATGAATGTCACAAGTAGTTGGTTGGCAGACATAACCTACGGCAATAAATCTGCCATTTGAAAAAAAAAATCAATAAAGATCTCATCTCGACACCGTTTATACCTGATTCACAGTGTCATCCGCCATCACAATCTCCCATTATTTCAAATGATCTCAAATAACCTCTCTGTGTTACTGGGAGGAATTTTTAGGGGTAGCGACGTATTAGTACGTCTCACAGTACATTGAATAAGTGGCAAATCGTATTACATCCGAAATGGTGGAATTTCATTGACATATTTGAATTTGGAATACACCCAACAATGGAGCAATATAATTGGGCAATATCTCTCCTATTAAAGACAAGGTCAACGATCCCATTGAACAGTTGAACGTGGCAATGACATAAAAAGAAATGAGTATGAAAATTATCATAATATCCATAATCCAAAATTATTCCTGTTTGTTATATAAAAATCGGAAGCCACTCGTGCGATTTGGATTAAGCTAAGTAAATAACCATCGTGCCGTATGCAAACAGTTTTATGGTAGTGGTACACGAAACAAGGCGTCTACAAACATGATGTTTCGATACGCCTCCAAAATGACAATCGAAATACTGAACATTTAAAAAACAAAAAAAAGTCTGTCAAGAAAGATTTGGTCTCGGATTAATTGATAACTACAATTTTGTTTGCTGGCAAAAAATGACATTTGTATCGAAATTTCACAAGTGTTGCCACCATGGTTACCAAAAAGCTACAAGTGGCGCCCTCATTAAAAACCATATATTTCTTAACAGTCTAGGTTTAAAAATCGAACATCTCAGAACGTACCAATTGCATTAAAAAAATCATTCCATTTATTCAAATCGTAGAACGAAGCCGACCATTAAGAACACAATCCTACTCAGTGTCACTGTTCTCTATTCAAATTCAAAATACAGAGAGACTTCATGACTTTCATTACGTGACTGTCAACTTATGTTTATAGTATTGTTACTAGGGATGTAACCAAACATAATTTTACCGATACGATACCGATTATTGCAGTAAATAATCGGCGATATCGATAGCTTAGGAGGTAAAAAATGAAATAAACGATTATGCATGTACCCACCTATGTACACATTTTTACTCCACTGCTGGAGTGTAACTTTTTTCGGGCGTTTGCATGTGATTTTTTGTGCATAAAACTGGCTCTTAACCTTTATTATTGTATTTTCTTTTGTATATACACGTATTTTTAAACATCAAGCACGCAAAATATTTAAACATATAAAAACATTTTAACTTGGGAGAACTCTCAGAGACGGGGTGAAGATCACGGAAATTAGAGAGACCTGTAAGACGGAAGATATCGTGAGATGGGGTAGAGAAAGGCGACGATATTGGAGAGACCACGTGGACAGGATGGAGGAGGGCAGAATACCTCACATTGTTCCCCATAACACACCCGTGGGACAACGTCAGCCAGGCAGACCGCCAAAGAGGTGGAAGGATAGTTGGTGTTCCACATCTCAAGAGGAAGGCATTCATTCACAAACAGATCAATGATCTAGAAGATGAAGAAGAACTTTCAAAAGTAAAATGAGGCATCATTACCTTTCCATAAATAATCCTTCTAACTGACAATCTCGTGTTTCCTTCCTTCCTTGTCCTTCATCCCGTCCACCTATTTATTTGTATGTATATATTATGTATGTATGTGTTTATGCGGGTATATGTATTGTAATTATTGCTTATACTCGTATTTATTAATTAGTTTTTTTTTATCTTTCGTTTTCATACACTTAGATATGTATGTATTTTTTTTTCTCAAATGAATGTCACAAATGGTTGGTTGGCAGAAATTGCCGATGGCAATAAACCCGCCATTTGAAAATTATTATTTTTCAATAAAGTTTTATTTATTTATTTATTAAAAAACATTTTATATTACAAATATCGGTGATAAACAATCGGCGATACCGATATATCGGCATCGTTACATCCCTAATTGTTACACTACTCTACTAAGCAAGTACCCCGCTAGTTGTATATTTTATTATCTCAGTACTTATTCAAAGGAACGGAAGACGAAGCGAACAGAAAAATGAACAAATAATACAAAGCCCCCGTTCAGTGT
This sequence comes from Ceraclea dissimilis, assembly GCA_963576895.1. NCBI lineage: Eukaryota > Metazoa > Arthropoda > Insecta > Trichoptera > Leptoceridae > Ceraclea > Ceraclea dissimilis. Next base: position 15,945,700 of record OY756366.1, on the reverse strand, counting down.
TATAAATACAACTTACTCGGTGCAATTGCATTTTTTGCGGTGCATAAATTAAATTGCGATTTCTCACTTGCGGGGCAGATAAGCACGCTGTCTTTATACTGTGCACCGTGCTGTGTTCTATTACAAAGTCAACAACGTATTTTTATTTTGAAAATATCAACGTGCTAATAAATAAAGTTATTATAGTTCTAACCTTTATCGTTGAGGGCGCTAGGAGTATTTTAGTCGAAATGATCATACTGTATACTTTGAGCATTGTAATTTGTGTATAAGTACAAGTATCTGATCCTAAAAGAGTCATACACAATAATGGGTGTGGAAGGTGTTATTTACCACTATTATGTATTAATATCAGTTGTTTACAGTTGGTGAATAAAAGATATAAAAATCTATCGATTTTGACACTATCGTGCCATTTTAAATTGGTTTCATTTTCAATGTGTATCGCCTTGTAAAGGAACAATTTAGTTATGACAAGATTAATCACAATTCATGCTTTGTGAGACCATCGGAATTTTTCTACATGTCGTAGTTGAATTTAACAAGTAGTTATATCTCAACAGATACACAGCAGGATGGAACTTCCATCAAGTAACATTCACCAATCCCAGTCCATCCATCTGCCACGGCCAGGAATCGAACCCAGACCTCCAACCTGACAAAACCTGACGCAATTCATGACTAGCGTATTTCTATGGTTCACCCTTATATTATGCACATTTTTTCATTGCATGTGAACAATATACAAATTTTACTTTAAAAAAATAAAACGTGTTTCGTCAGCTGACGTCACCATCTTCGAAACAAGGTGTGCCAATGATCGGCAGACACAATATCAACTAAAAAACCGGGAGATATAAATTTGGTAAGTAATTTTATTGACTGTTTTACGATTGAAATTAGATCTGCAATAAATTCTGTCAATTTTAATGTTCATTGTTAATTTATATTATGCTTATAATTTTTAAGTAGGCACCTACATGGATGTTAGAGCAGTTGGTTGGCGCACAGACTTCCGCTCTGGACGTACCGGTTTCGAACATTGCTGACAATGTATTCTGCACTTCACGATACATAAAAAGCTTTAAGCTTACTGTGAAGCATGCAGATAAGTATGTCGGACTTTTTGTACGCAAGCCCAAATCGGTTAAATGTTGGTATCGATTGATGTTTATTTTGATAATACGCTGAGACGAATCATATTAATTTTAAAATAATATATTTTTTTAAATAAATGTATATGCGTTTGTTTGTTCGTTCTCTTATAGTTTTTTTTTATATAAAAGGATCTGGGCTACATGCACAAACCCAAACACTTTCCTGCCCACCTTGCACTAGGCTAACAGCCTGTATCGCAAAGTGTGGAATACATCGCCAGCGCCGGGGTTTGAACCTGGCACCTCCCGCTCGAGAAACTGTTGCCTCACCCAACTGCGCCAACCATGTACTCTTTTATACCATTATGATATCTAACATAACCTCACACGACCCTTGGATCCCCTCGAATGCTTTATTAAGTACATACTTTTTTGTCTCTGGAGAAAGCTGACCCAATGTGGTACAGAATCGTAATGTTATCTAGTTCACACAGTTGGTGTAAATTTAAGGGTTCTAGCTAGTTTGGAAGTGAGTTAAAATTCGACTGCAACTTTTGGAGACAACGATGCCAAGGGAGGAAGCGCGGCCGCCCGAGACTGACCTGGTCCGATCATGTCGACCAGATCCTCAAGGATGGACGCGTTTTGATGAATCGGAGAGCGTGTATGACAAACTGCATGAATGTGACGGAGGTAAGGAGTGTATGTAAGGATAGGGCTGTCTGTTGCTCTGTCCTATCTGCCTACCCTGCAAGCGACGTGGCGTAAGGGTATAGATAGATAGACAGATCAATGCCAAGTGAAAAATGTATTCAACGCAACAAAGCCCGGCGTTTCATATTAAATATTTTTAAACAAACAATAATATTATTAAAGTAAAGCTTAACTAAACCGTCGCACAACGGCGAGTCGCGCACAATGTCGTGTCAAGAAATCGTGACTTGTCGACTTTAGACTATTACAATAAGTTAAGAGAATGATAATATACTCGTACATACTAAGTTCCTATCCATACGTACGTACATTATCCAAATGGACACTTAGTTGAAAGGCTGCTGCTATTTGATTTCAATACATGGAAACAGGGTTGAAAATTATCAAGATAATTATATTCGTTGATAAATATCCGATAATTAATTAGGTATTATATGATATGTGATGAATAGTTGAGAGGACTAACCACATGGGGCGCCCCCGACGACAATACCTGGACCAGGTATACGAGGACATGAACTGCGCCGAATATGGCGAGCTGAAGAGACAGAGAAGAATGGAGATCAAGATGTAAGAATTTGCTGCGAACCAATCGAATCCTCAGGATTCAAACTGGAGAAGAATTACGAATTATTTATTCAATATTTATCCGATATTTATAAAGTAATGAACCCACAGGTAACGTCATCCCTCATCCCAGCGTAAAATGCTTTGAAAAATAAGTCGCATCAGCAAAATTGAATTTTCTTCTTGAAAAAATATTTTTTATTTACTATTATTTACTACACACTTAACGGGAAAAAAACATAGAATAATGTAGCAATATTTAATGTGATAAATTCTAAAATATTTATTTGTAATAAATTATAAAAAAAAACTTTAATTATTGTTGGTTTTAACTCTCTCGCAGGCACTAGTGTTTTTATCATGATAATTATTATTGCATATTTATCAGGATATTTATCCCTTGCAACCCTGAATGTAAAGGTGTCAACTTACGTCAAGATAGTTACGATACGAGTTCAATAACTAGTTTATTTGTAGAAGGCACATTTCACACGCAGATGTGCTGAGCTAAGCTGTGCTAGACGAACTCGTGAGTGAACTATGCTGCGCTGTCAAAATACCTCGTTAGTACTATGCATACCGACATTTCAAAAATTTCTGAAAACGGGAGACCTTGTATCTCGACAACCGTTACTAAATATGCTTTGGAACAAAATAGGGTAGATGCATTAAACATTTATCTAGGGAATAACCGTAAAAGATTTTTTATATCGTGTATAGATTTCTCAAAAAAAAAATTGAAAAACACCTGTTATTTTTTCTGAAAGACGGAAACTCGTTTCCCGAAAGTCGCGGAGTAAATTTTTTTTTCGTACTGATAATATGCATTAAAATCTAGGGAATAGCCGTAAAAGTTTTTTAATAGACCCAAAAATAAACCCCAAAAAATGGAAAAAACACTATTTTTACCATTTTATTATACGATTGTTCACGCAATTTTGAACCTTAATTCCGTGGGAAATGACTGTGACGTAATTCTTGGTGTCAAGCCCTTAATAGTAGGAGGTATAGTAGTCTCGAGTATTTTCAGCACGCGATAGATACTTTTGTTCTTGTATTTATTACTTAGCCTAATAGTAATGTTGGTAATAATAAGCATTACTATGTACAGAGATAGGTAAGTACACTATTATATTGTACGGCAGTGCAAATTAATTCCGTTATCACTCTCCATAAAGTGGGTTTATTTCATGTATTTATTATTTACAGCTCCCGACCCAACTATAACGTCACGGTCATTTCCCATGACATCAAGGTTCAAAATCGCATGATGAAATGGTAAAAATAGTGTTTTACCCATATTTTGGGGTTAATTTCGCTTTAATCAAAAAACTTTTACGCCTATTCCCTAGATTTTAATTTGAAAAAAGATTTGAGGTATTATTCACCTTTTTTTGAAAAATCTATACAACATACAAAAAATCTTTTAAGGTTATTCCCTAGATAAAGGTTTAATGTATCTACTCTATTTTTTCCAAAGCATAAGTAACGGTTGTCGAGAATTGAGATCTAAGTTCCCGTTTTCAGAAATCTTTGAAATGTCAGTATGCGTAATCTTAATATTAAATATTCATCCAGAAACATAGAACATGAATAAACGAGAATATGTTTTAGTGACTCTAGCAGTTAGAAATTTGTTTGTAGTAATATTTTTTGATAAAAAATAATGTACCTCCGAAATTTACTGATACTATTCGGTGTGTTAGATACGTTTCAAACCCTGCGTCCAAAATTCCTGCGGCTTCATTTCGGTAAGAAGACAGCGATAAGGAGACAAGGGGTCACGATTTAGTATGAAAAAATATTAAACCCGACCCAGCCAAGGATAGAAGATGTTGTATACAAGTCTAATACAAGAATGAAAGTATTTTTTTTTTCTAATTTAAAAAATGGTACATCAACGTTCTTGTCATTAACACCTGAGCGAGAATTACATCAATATTATTACTATCGCTTTTTCTATAATGCTCGTCTTTTGATTAATATTACTTTAGGGTAATAAACATTGAATTTATAATATTAAAAATATCTCACGTATTGAACTTCTAATGGATTATTAGGTTTATAATATTTATTGTTATTTCATCTTTTGATAAAAAAAAAAGCTCTTTTAAGATTATTAATGGGGCTTTTACAAACACCATTATTAGAACCTAATTATAATTTACATATATTTATTATTATCTAACATAATGGAGGTATGTATTCCTTTCAAATTATCCAATATTTTAGGCTTTTTAAATACGTTATTAGTAGATATTTATATACCTAAAATGATCGTTTGTAATCTACGAGATCATGGGATAATAGCAAACAGGACAATGCCTACCAATGAACAACTACCACAACCATATTTACGTTTCAGACGTGGTCCTTGATTGGTTCTGAATTATAATAACCAGAATATATGACAGTATCAGATGGGCACCTAAAGTCCCGGGGGTTCCATGACAAAATCTCAAGTGACAAAATCTCACATGTCAAAAGGGTAACCTACTATTGACAGGATCGCAACTCAACACCGGGAAATCTGATGCCGTTGTTTTTTTTTATTTGTTTTTGTGTGCAAAAAAAAAAAAACAACCTAACGAACCTAACCCAACAATATTGAAATTGTCGGCAACAGGTTTTCCGGTGTTGAGTTGCGATCAATCAATAGTAGGTTACCCTTTTGACAGTTGAGATTTTGTCATTGTGAGTTTCTATCTGGTTACCAGTCCCGGGAGAACAAAAGAGACGTAGAAAGACCACAGAAAAGGTGGACAGATGACATTGTCCAGCTTACAGGTCGTAGATGGCAGCTGATTGCCCAAGACAGAAGACAGTGGAAGGGTTTAGAAGTGGCTTAAGTCCAGCAGTGGAACGCAAGTGGCTAGCATTAAGTAAGTAAGTAAGTAAATGTATAGTACCTATGCGATAAATGTTCAAAAGTGCATTTATCTTGAAACTAAGTTGAACAAAACAACGGTGTATTTGTATTAAAGCACAAAGCATTAACATTATTGCGGAGTGAGTCAAGAAGTAAGTCGCTGTGGTCACTCGAGAGGTACATAGGTTGGCGTCGGTGGTTGAGATAGTACGCGTCATGACGTCACTTCATGAGGCTGGCTGAACCGAGCGAAGAAACCAGATATATTGTCTATATACGGTAGATGTATCTATAATATACTTGTAATGCTATTAAAGTACTTAACGATCAAGTCAGGCCACTTATGTGCTATACATACTATTACTTATTGCAATGCACTGTATACATTAAAAACACAAGCCCATACAGTACGTTATGAAGACAAAGAGGAAAAACGTTTTAAAACTTTTACACGTATTTCAATATAGTTTTCGCTACCACGGAATATCACAAATATCAGAATGTCCGATAACACCGAGTTGGTAAAGGCCAAAAAACATTTGAAAAAAGGTTTACTCATCTACTCTTCATGCAGTATTCATTAAGTCCGATAGCAGATTTTTGTTCCAAAACGTCGAAAATATTATTACTCAAGGCCGCTGTTTGCAGCAGAGATGTCCTCTTGACAAACTTTACGAATTATATGTGGAATTAGTACCTACTCGTGGTGTCGTACACCTCATCGGCGCATATAGAACAGGCGCTGCTGGATGCATTTTCGTGTGAACGACCGAGTTCCATCAATTGATTATTGTTGGGAATAGGTCAAAGATAAAGGAATCGGATGTTGCCAGCCCATATTTTGGTTCAATTTTTTTACACCCCCTCAAAGGTAGCCGATGGGGTGCATTCTATGAAGTCATTTTCATAAAACAAATAACATTTTAATAAATGTAATGTTTTGGCGTTAACAAAAAGGGTTCAATAGAATTCTAGTATAAAAACGCTGTCTTAATTTCCAATGTTTATTTAAAAATACCTCCAAGATTTTCGCCACTGTTTCTTCCTCTAGGACGATCCTCCTGAAAATACCAAGACATCGAGGAATAACGGAAATTGAGACGGTATCTTTATAACGTACCTTTCTATTTCAAATTTTAAGTAGGCATTGCGTCAAATAACATTGACTGTTAATCTCTTCTTCCGCTCACACTTCGTTTACATTGAACGTTAAGTTACGTCTACCTATATCTACACAACTTATAAGTAGATATCATATATTACATTATTATATCTACACAAACCATAACCTAAGGAACACAAATACAATTCATACTCAGTGTGATATGATTGCATACGTTGAGTTTGAGTCATTCACCTATACAACAGATAAGACACAATATTGCTCTACTTATAAATACCAAGATAATACCTACTAGTCTTATTAATATAAGATAATATTGTTATAACATCCTACACAGTTCATATCATGGGCGTTGGCAGGGGGGCAACCTTAGAGAACAACCGCCCCCTATGGAAACGAATATGTAAAACCCACAAAAATCATATACAGGGTGTCCCGTAAATCAACGTCATCCCGTGGAGGGGTGATAGACCAGCTCATAACCTACCAGAAAATCGAAATATGACCTTAGTAAAAATCGCTCATTCTCGAGATATCGGCACTTTTTTGTTTTTCGTGAAATTCGACACCTTCGATCAGTTTTTCGATCGCCACGGTCACAAAATTCGATATTATGGGATTGAATTTTTTGATTTGTAATCCTGAATAATAAGGCTATTTGATTACAGTCCAAAATAAAACCTATTAATTCACAATTTTGAAAAAAAGAACATCGTTTCCGCCTCTCGAGTTTTTTGTTTTTTATTATCAAATTTCGACTCCTTTACACTGTAAAAATTTAGTATGACATTAAGCTGGAAAATTATATTAAAAACTTCCTCATTTAGTGTAGTTTTTAAAAATGTACAAATCTGGATATAGTTCCCTATACAAAAAAAGATATTCCTGTTTTACTTCAAAAGGACCTCATTATAAAAAAAATCAAATGCAGGGTTATAGCTTCCTTATGTCCAATATTTGTACAAGTGATAGAGGATGAAAAAATATGAAAAAAAGTTAATGGAATGTATGTCGAAAAATCAACTGTTTTGGAGTTATGGTCTTTTGAAAATTGAGGAGTATGAAAATTTCTCATTTGGGTTTTTTGACTATAACTCATAAACCACCAACTCGATTTTGACAAAATAAATTAAAAATCATTGTAAATAATGTAAGCTTACGATAAACTTCCTAATTTGCGGCCTTTTCTTTAGAATTTCGTGAAAATTTTGTCAAAATCGAGTTGGTGGTTTATGAGTTATAGTCAAAAAACCCAAATGAGAAATTTTCATACTCCTCAATTTTCAAAAGACCATAACTCCAAAACAGTTGATTTTTCGACATACATTCCATTAACTTTTTTTCATATTTTTTCATCCTCTATCACTTGTACAAATATTGGACATAAGGAAGCTATAACCCTGCATTTGATTTTTTTTATAATGAGGTCCTTTTGAAGTAAAACAGGAATATCTTTTTTTGTATAGGGAACTATATCCAGATTTGTACATTTTTAAAAACTACACTAAATGAGGAAGTTTTTAATATAATTTTCCAGCTTAATGTCATACTAAATTTTTACAGTGTAAAGGAGTCGAAATTTGATAATAAAAAACAAAAAACTCGAGAGGCGGAAACGATGTTCTTTTTTTCAAAATTGTGAATTAATAGGTTTTATTTTGGACTGTAATCAAATAGCCTTATTATTCAGGATTACAAATCAAAAAATTCAATCCCATAATATCGAATTTTGTGACCGTGGCGATCGAAAAACTGATCGAAGGTGTCGAATTTCACGAAAAACAAAAAAGTGCCGATATCTCGAGAATGAGCGATTTTTACTAAGGTCATATTTCGATTTTCTGGTAGGTTATGAGCTGGTCTATCACCCCTCCACGGGATGACGTTGATTTACGGGACACCCTGTATTGTAATTCTGTGTTCATATAATCCATCTGTGGAGCATTTGAGCATTCTATTATGCAGGTATCTTTTGACATACCTCCACGATCGTTGACAATAAACCAGATCTTTCTATACCACGACCTTCCTCACTCACTCTCACAAAAAATTGGCGCTATTTACCCGTTTTTTATGCCATATTAATAGTAATATCAAAATTTGAGTTACCCCTCCCTCTCTCTTTGAATTTGAAACTGGAGGCGCCTCTGTTTCATCATATTATTATATCCCAACTAATAGGTATACAGTTTGTGATAAACGCAGAGAAATGATAAAAGGAAGTATGAACCTAGGTACATAATATGTAAACAATTCCTAGTAAACTATTTATTACAAGAATCTAATACTTACTTAGACCTCTTCCTTCAGGCATTATTTATTAGAAAAGAGGACATTATTATCTGCAATCACTTTTAATACATGGTAAATAATATACTCTTTTACTTGACTGTCTTTATTTTTATTATTTTCTGCGTATTTCACCTTCAAATTGTATTAACTACCCAACGTTTATTGATGTTGAATCACCCGTAGGCCTTACTTAAGGCCCTTGGAATCATCAGGGATACACATAGAAAAAATTCAACTGCAATCAATTCTAGAGCATAAGAAGCCAAGTATATTATACTTAGAATATGGACTCTAGAGAGGCATTGCACCACATCAGGAAAGTACCTACTCTGGACTATAGTATAGTCTACATCCATAGTACTGGAGGCGGTGTCATAGGACTAGCTCCTCCTAGTATTGCACCATGTAATGTAGTAGTGAGTCCAGGAGGCTCCAGGCATACCAGAGCAGAGCCACTTCTCTGCAGACCACCAGACTAGCAACACTTACCAGAGCCAAGGACAGCTTGCTGATACTTGGGAGGTAAAAGAACACCACGTTAATCACCAAATAAACCAGTTATAGTAAAAGAAAATAGAAATCGATGAAAGCAGACGACATACAAAATTGTAAAACCGTCAATGCAGGTCTGGGAGTAAATTATCCAAAAACCACATATCTGAGGCCATTTCCCATTCTAGTCAACCTTCTCTGAACCCTGATGGTGTTAGTATATTATACTGATATAGTATTTTAATATTTAGGTTAAAACCTGTTTTACATTTTTACAATAAAGGTCCATGAGTTTACTCTCCAGATTATGTAGATTTTTTGTTTTTTTCGCATTTTAATGTTATGAAGCTACTCCAAAATGCCTACTGAGTGGCGGGAATATTAATTTCATCTGAAAAAATATAATAAAATTCTATTACGGCTGAAGTTTTTAATTTTTCGTATCCGTGATGTTTAATTCTGCCTGCCTTTTAAAAATAAAAATATTATTACAGGACCCTAGGGTTGTACAAAATTAATCCATTATAATAAAAACCGAATTTACTTCTGTTCGCTTTAGTAGATAGGTAATCGCTTCCCATAAAAATACAAGTTTTTTTTAAATAGCACAAGAACATTTTCAGACGTAATACGAGTATGTCTAGCTAGTAGCTAGACTATTTATTTTATTGTCCGTTAAAATTATTGCACTGGTTGGCATAACAGCTTACCGCCTTTTGAGTGCGATTACAATATTACACGAAAGCACACATAGTAACACTATATAGGTACGATATATAAATACCCCCACATTTGTCACACGAAACACCAATTATTTACATTTATTTCATCTAATTTGTGTACTTACGTACACAGAATAATTAAGATTCAATAAATAAATAACACATTTTTGTTAGATGTAATTTATTTTCAACTGGTTTATCTAATAAAATATGTGATTAATTTTCCGCGAATTTTCACGGGTAGGTATTAGCTGGTACATTGTAAAAATTAAACACGTTTTATGCATATCCCTGGTGCTTAGTTTGCCGTTACGGCATCCGTATTCAATGGGTTAACCAGCGAATGCTTGTGTATCGCCACATGAAGCATAATATCACAACAAAAAGAGGATTTGTCAATGATTCTATCTTGATACTAACCATGAAATAAGTACCTAATCATATATTTCAAAAAAAAAAACAAGATTTTATGACTTCACATCCTAGAACTGTTTTTGGCTGTCCCAGGGCGCTTGGATTCCCTTATTCCAATAGCGCCTCCCACCAAGAATGGCCAGAATCAAAATTTGTAAAAAGATATGAGTTCTACTCGTAAAGCACTTTCGTTAAATACCAAACACGGCGATATGCAGTGAGTGGATCCTCTCGGTCGGAAAAGACTAATGGTGAATGCTAAGAAAACATACATGGATGAAAGAAGAGGTGTAAGGAAACGCGACCGTCCAAGAACCTCTTGGGCCGACCATTTCGAGCAGGTGCTCAAAAACTGACGTGTTTTGGGCAAAAGTAACCTTAGAGTGTGTATGACGAATTGCACGAAAGTGGCGGAGGCAAAAAGTGTGTGTAAGGATAGGGAAGTCTGGGCTTCTGTCCTCTTTGCTTACCTCACAGAAAAAGATATATAATATTGAGAAATTTTAATACTCCGTCCCCAATCTACATTAAAAACTACGTAATTTCATCTTACGATGCGAATGTCTGAATCGGGTATGTATCTTAAATAATAAATTTGGTTATTTATTTACTTATTCACAATATAATACACAACACAATTCAATGATTTAACACAACAGAATTCAAAATATTTATATATTTCCGAAGCCAAACAGCGCACAGTGGCTCGTAAATAAGTCGTACGATAAAGAAAGGGCAAATAATAAATATGGGTGCTAAAGGTATGAGGTGATTCATATAATTCTGAGGACTTAACAAAGGAAACCTCTGCGATGGTTGAAGCTAAGGGACGATGTACTATAAGTAAAAATCGTTATATTATGGCTTCTGCTTTTCCAAATTTTGTATGAGAGTGTAAGCGCAAAATAACGAAAGTGATAAAAAATAGAAAAAAATGCGATAAGTTCGCCCTAGTGAAGAATTCTGTATGATTTGTCTAATTGTGTGCTTGAGTGTTGTAAATATATAAGTAAAATCATTTTTGGCTTATTGTATAAAAAAGGAGATCGAATATCAAAAAAATATGCGCTAGAGACACTGCATCTTACAGTCAGACAACACAATATCTAACAAACTACGGAAATAATCTCATTTTTCACTGAATTTCAGAGGTAATTTTGGAATTATTTTCAATAATTCCAAAATTAAGATAATCGAGAAAATTTACGAAAATCTAAACATATTCTCAATTATGCATGTTTACAGTCGCGGGATGATATCTTTTTCACGACGCAATGTCCGGGTTTCGCGTGTTCGGGTACTATTCCACTTAAAGAATATAAGAAGTAGATAATATGAAGTTTTTTAAAGACTATATATAACCTTTAATATTGTAAACCTCTCCTGGCGAAATTTATCAGACGCAGGAATGCAGGACTCATCCGGTGTCAGTAGTGTTGGCAACGATTATTTACATCAAAATGGATAATACCAAGTATAGTATAACGCAGTGATGGGAAAACTTTTAAAAACAAAAACGGCATTTTAACGATTTTGATGGCGGGTCAATATTGTAAAAAGATACGAAATAATTATGTTACCTGTTTTTGTCTATATTATCAAAAAAAAATTATAACTTTGCAATACCGCAGTACCTTGAAATTTTACTTTAGGAGACAGTTTAAAATTGACACTTTTTTTAAAAAAACGTTTCCAAATTTAAAATCAGTAAATTTTAATTACTCAATTTAATTTTCATGTTAAAATAGGTATTTAAGCGGTTAAGTAACCTAACATCAAAATTCATTGGGAAATTTGTCTGACAAACTTCACGTAAAAAATCTGTTTCTATTAAATGCAATTCCCTCAGAAAAGAGCGACAATTTTGAAAATTGCGGCGAGTTAGTTCGAAACTTTGCCGCATATAATAATGCATCCACGTAGTTTGCCCATCACTGATATGACATATAAGGTATTTTTATACCGTCTTGCATTCCGATCATCTGATGCGTCGACATTTTACCTTGAGTACCTAGCTGCCCGGTGCCCATACCTACTGACACTGACGTTCTCGAGAATCAGAGATTAACAATGTAATATAGACATATGTACGTATCTCGCTATCTAACATAATTATAAAATCTGCAATGTATGCACGACCCGCCGTAAAAAAATCAAAAGATGTCGTTTCACATATTTAGTTCCATATTTAAAAATCAGTTCAGAAGAAAATCCATAGATGATGATTTTTCTGTTCAATTTTATTTAACCTGTCAATTTATTATGTGTACGTGATTGGCGCAGTTGGTTGAGGCGGCAGTTTCTCAAGGGGTAGGTGCCTAGTTCAAATCTCGGCGGTGGCGATGCATTCCATGCTTTGCGATACAGGTTTTAGCCTAGTGCAAGGTGTGCAGAAAAGTATTTGGGTTTGTGTGTGCAGGTCCAGACCCTGTTGAATAATTATGCCACCAATTTACGTTCAGAGTTATAAGTTGCATGGATCACCACGAGATTTGACAGTGGAGTTACTAGTGATATAAACGAGTACCTAATCGCCAACTTAGAAATCTCAAATTCTCAGATACATAATAGTGATAGAAACCGCAGTCGACAAGTGTCTTATATAAAACCACAATTGTCTGAAGGAGGAAAACCTTATGTAGAACTATAGGATCTGCTTAAGTGATTCTATACAGCCCTACTGAATATATAGGCCAACGGTCAATGGACATAATCCGATTAAGTCATCTCTATTTCAAAACTAAATAAGAATTTAATGAATTGATTGAAACCGCATGTGTCATTTTAGTGAAATCGACCGGATATTGCAGTAGAAATTCCAAACCATAGACATATACAATAATAACTAGATAAATCTCTTAGCAGCAAATCGCGAGCCGAGGTAAGAAAAATTTGTATGGAGTTTGCTTAACAACAAAATTCAAATTCCATACATTTTGCCTAATTGGAGCTGTAAGATGGAAACAAATGCGTTGGATCGAGCCAAATCTAAAGAAAGAGATGGTAGTTATTCATTGTGTTACAATAGTCTATTTTTTTTTTCAGAAGTCTCACGGAGCAAACTTGGTTTAGTGTTGCTTGATGTGATTATAAGGTATGGATACATTTTTTCGCTACTTTCAAATTATATTTCAGTATTGTAGTTTAAAAAAATGGACAATTATTGGATTGTTAGAATAAACAGGCAACATTGCTTTTCAAATTCGTGATGACGGTTTGAAGGGATCATCGGAGTATTTTTTCTTATCCAACTCGCAAAACTGCCGCACTTTTAAAATTATTTCTCTAGCGTTGCTCTGTAATATTTTCGCCTCAGAAACAAACCCATTCATCTACACACCATCGCAGAAATTTTGCGATACTTACAGAAACTCGTAGAATTTTTTAAAACGCGTTATGTGTAGTTAGAAAACTACATTGCTTTCTCAGAACAACACAATACACTATTAGGTATGAACTACGTGTTACATATTTCAAATTTTAATGAATGAAACAACACAAATAAATTGTACCGAGTCGCGTATGTATGGTACGATTATTATGTAGGTAGGTACATTTGTTTCCAAATAACGTACTGTGATGAATACAAAAGAATAATAGCTAACTGTACATTAAGAGTATGCATACAGAGTACCGACATTTCAAAAATTTCTAAAAACGGGATACCTTCTATCTCGACTACCGTTACTAAATTTGCTTTGGAACAAAATAGGGTAGATGCATCGAACCTTTATCTAGGGAATAACCGTAAAAGATTTTTTATATTTTGTATAGATTTCTCAATAAAAAAAATTAAAAACACCTCTGATCTTTTTTCCGAAATACGGAAACTCGTTTCCCGAAAGTCGCGGAGTAAAATTTTTTTCTTGCACTGATAATATGCATTAAAACCTAGGGAATAACCGTAAAAGTTTTTTAGTAGACGCAAAATTATCCTCAAAAAATGGAAAAAACGCATTTTTTACCATTTTATCATGCGATTTTGAACCTTAATGCCGTGGGAAATGACTATGACGTCATTGTTGGTGCCAAGCCCTTAAATAAATGCCAATACTTTACACATACAAAGCGTACCATTATTATATTATGTACGAGTATATAAATTGTTGATATAAATAAATAAACAATAATGTAATATTTCTGTCATTGTTATGGCAGCATTTTTCATGTGAAAATCAAACGGCGTGAATGTTTAATAGGGTTGTAATTTGTGATACATTAAAGTAAAAGTTTTTTAGTAGACGCAAAATTATCCTCAAAAAATGGAAAAAACGCATTTTTTACCATTTTATCATGCGATTTTGAACCTTAATGCCGTGGGAAATGACTATGACGTCATTGTTGGTGCCAAGCCCTTAAATAAATGCCAATACTTTACACATACAAAGCGTACCATTATTATATTATGTACGAGTATATAAATTGTTGATATAAATAAATAAACAATAATGTAATATTTCTGTCATTGTTATGGCAGCATTTTTCATGTGAAAATCAAACGGCGTGAATGTTTAATAGGGTTGTAATTTGTGATACATTAAAGTAAGTAGGTACCCGGAAACAATAAAGAAATTGACGAAACGACGAACACCTTTTTTGATCTCAGTTGCACTGCACCGGTAATCGCCGTCAGATATCAGAAGTACAGGCTGTCAAAAAATAGATGCTCTCGGCTTCATTGGAAACTACAATTTTGTCTTCTGGCGACAATGACATTTTTATTAAAATTCTACACGTTACTGTTGCCACTGTGGTTGCCAAAGAGCTGGAAAAGGACCCTCATCGAAAACCATTTCTTTTTTGGCAGACTCTTTATTTTTTGTATTAATTGTTTTTTTTTTAATTAAAAAAATGAATCTGTACATATTTGTACACTTCACAGAAAGCTTAAAAGCTTGTGTTGTGAAGAGGAGTAAGTCGGGGATAGTAAGTTACTGTTTTGGTTGAGGACCTACTGTTTTAGTTGAGTACCTGCTGTTTTAGTCTAGTACCTACGGTTTTATTTGAGTAGGTACCTACTGTTTTACTTGAGTATCTACTGTTTGAGTTAAGTACCTACTTACTTAACTAGTAATCAGAAGTAATCAATCAAAGACTATGAAAGGAATATCATAAATATTTAGAAGAGGCATGTCCATCAGTGGAACGAAAGTGGGTAGCAGTAAGTAAGTACCGTCTGGGTAATTTATTTCACTTAACTTTTTTTATATTTTATGAGGATAACACTTAGGTATAGAAAAAAACATAAAATTTATTTAAATTAAACTATTTAACATTCTGATCATACGATCATTTAATGGAAGTAAAATAATACTAGGAATGCTTTGTGCTGTCGACAGACTCAGACAGTGAAAGATAAACATTTATTTTGGAAATAAATTCAAATACCTAATGGCGCATTACTTAATTGAAGTTTCTGTTTTTACTCGCGTTAATTCGCCGTCCTACATCAAAATTTACAATAAATTGTAGACTGTAGAATGTAGATATGCCTGCCTACCCACTACATCCAGGAAATTTATAAGAGAGAAATTTTACCAATAGACTAAGAAATTGCGATGTTATTTTTTGGCACTATCAAGACATTGAAAATTTCGAGACTAAAGTTTGACATTCCCCTCCCACTTCCCCGCTCTCCCTCACAGTTGCTGGGACAAGGGATGATCTGAAACCAACTAGTGAAACTTATAGCTTTGTAGATTTTCACGGTCTCCATTCTTCTCGGGTGTACCGTGTGTAGGTTGTCGATGTTGTCGAGCTTCACAGCGAAGAAGCTACTACAAGAGAGTATATGTGTTCTGTGCTACTACATTAGTCCTGAAGATGGCCTCAGCAAGTAAGCCGAAAGCTCGACAACATCGACAACCTACACACGGTACACATGGGAAGAATGGAGAAGATAGTGAAACTTATGTTTGTCTCTTTCTCATGGAGTATTTTTAGTAGTACCTAGTTAAAGAAAGATAGCACGAGTCTACTCATGCAAGGCAGTGTCATATCTTACTATGTTACTCTGAGGTTTTTTATTACACTAAAAAAAATAGTAGATACTTATAGGTAATAGGAAAACACCGAAAAATAATATTCTGTTCTCATAGATAATACTGTATCTCATTAGAATAATGCAAATGGCGTACTAAAATAGCTGTATTTATAAGACGTGTGTATATTAGAGAAGGAGTAAATGTTTAAGTTATTACAATCGTCGCACCTGTGTTTGTATAATCAAACAAAATACCTGTAAATATTAATCATCACAATGTTATTATCATTATAATATATAAGTAATATAATATATAATAATATTCAACAAAATATACAGTCAAATTATAATTTAATTCCATTAAGTCTACAATGGCTGCCAACCTAAAATAATCGTATTTAAATGAAATTACTATACCGTCGTAATGATGTATTACGTTCGTAATTTGATGGGAAACGGGTATAATAATATTTTACATATTAATAATGTACCTAAAACCTACTTACATTATATTTACATAACTTCTGGAATTGTTAAATCTTCAGCATACATAATTCAAGGAATTGAAATTCTCTTGCAAATTAAAATAATAGAATTTGGGTGGATGGTTTTCCGATCCCTTGATTTTTCGGTATCCAATAAATTGTACTAATTTCATACATTTTACATTATTTTGGAATCCAGATCAATAATTTGCAATTACAGTTATGATGTGAAGTAAGTATATACCTACTCACATCACAATAGTACTAATTAGTATAAGTTATTCTTCAAAATTTTAAAATAATCTAAAATGCAAATGTAAAAGATTTTTTATATCTTGGTAGACTTCTAAAGAAAAATGTGAAAAACACCTTTGATCTTTTTACCGAACGACAGAAACTCATTTCCCGAAAGTCGTGGATTTTTTTATATGCATTAAAATCTAGGGAATCACCGTAAAAGATTTTTGATTGCAGCGAAATTAACCCCAAAAAAAAAACGCCATTTTTACCATTTTATCATGCGTTTTTGAATCTTAATGTCGTGGGAAATTACCGTGACGTCATAGTTGGATCTAGGGAACCTGTATAAGTTGGATCGGGAGCTTTAAAATATTTGCAACATGCTATCATAAAAAAATATGTAGTATTCTCATTCATTCTTGTATTAGTCCTGAAGAAGGGAACTTTGTTCCCGAAACATGTTGACTCTGAACAAAATAAAAGTGGTGTAAACAAAGTAATATTGTTTTAATTAAAATATGTAATAGTTTTATCTATCTATTGAGGTGTTAGGACTTTAGAAGTAAGTGACTCTCAAACAACATGGCGTGTTATTCATTCACAGTCATTACTGATATTATAATTACATACAAGGTAATTATTGTATGCATTATTAACATACCTGGGTGTGCATACATATTTCATTATGTAACTACAAATGTTGCCATACTTTTTAACTTATAAATGCAACAGCGATACGTCCGATACGTCATAGTATTTAGAATGTTTTACTATGCATTATTTAATTTCATATTATGGATATAATAAATGAGATGAAATTTTTATTTCTGGCAAGACCAATTCAAGTTCTTTTTTTGAAAAGGTACTTAAAGAATTTAAGAACTTACTTAAAATAGCCTACTTTGTCATTTTGAATCGAAATTCGAAAAGTAATAGAGCCCAGTAAAATACAAGTCGGGTAATTTTCACCTTTCTAGTACGATGTTCTCCAGATTTGTGACCACCTCGAAAATAATGATTCCTCATGTTTTTATTTTCATAATTCTAACAAAACGGTTGGTTTTACCGAAGATATCATTCTTCTCAAATTTAATATAATTTCCTTTGGCAAGGTTCAAAATCTACTGCCTACCTTAAAAAATAATTAAGTAAAAAGACACTCAATTTTTTTGTCTCTTTGACTTGGTAAATATAGTACACCTATTTACTAAGTCAAATTTTACTGAATATAATTCCACAACGAGTCAATCTAAAGATGAATTATTAAATAAATTAAAATTCACCGCCATTTCATTTAGTAGACGTTTTTTACTGTTACGCGAACAGGAAAAACTTATGATTTACTTTTAGTGAAAGAAGATATCACAATATACTAATAAGACAGAAGGAGTTTATTGCAGAATAAAATATCAGAATTTCGAGATATTTATGTGAGATTTTGGAATCGCAATTTCGTTGTTATTCTTAGATACAGAAAGGTATTTATAAGTTGTAGTTTCTAGTTATAAAGTTTGCACATTTTTATTTCAATGCACAAAATTGCGGTCCGGATAAAATTATGGAATGATTGTTTTTTACACGCCTCGGATAAAAATATGGAACGACTTTTTTCGCTTACAAATAAAATAAAAATCGTTGTTGTACCTACTTATTTATCGTACTAAATTTTCTAGAATGCACAATATCTTTTACTCACTACATTAGTCATCTCTCATTTATCGCTACAAATAATTATTTCGTTACGTAAGTAAATCAAACAGTGAATCATATACTGTGTACCGTGTTTATGTTAAAAATGTTAAACAGCATACAAGTGTTTACGCACTATTTCAGTTTTAAACAAAACAAAGGTAAAACAACACTTAGCAGGTAGTTGTATATGTACGTGTTTAGTTTTGGTTGTCACAGGTGAAAAAAATGAACTCAGGTAAGCGTCCTGCGACTGCGGTGGTTACAAATGATTTACCTTTTGTGTGTATCTGTGTTGCAGTGGCTGTGAAGATCAAGACATAGGTGATGGAAGCAATGACTGCGAAGAGCCGGCACCCACGCGCCTGGCTCTTCATCGAACTCCTTCCAACCATATCTAATCAGTTAAATCCAATCCAACAGAACACTTCACTCGATTGATAAACAAAAAATTGTATTACATGAAGATAATATTACACACACATTCACAAGAGACACAACACTATCACAGATTCGAATATAACCGTCACAAGATAAGTTACGACCGCTTCCCAGAACGGGTCTCCTCAAGAACCCGGCACACCTTTCGCAGGTAAAACTAACTAAGCGATAACTCGGAACTTTGCATAAAAACTTTTTTTCGAACACATTTCGCTTCGATTCCTGCGAAGTTTGGATGGCACAGAGTTGCACAATTAATATAGAAGAAACAATGCACAAACTACGTCTACTTTTTGTTTTATTTTATAAATAATAATTGTCACTTATCGTCATTACATTGTTACTTTTGAATGATCGTAACATCGCGGCAAACAATTAGGACACCACGGAACACGATTCGCCCGCGCGCTCCAACAACGGAAACTAAAGGTAAATCAACAAGTTGGTTCTACGGTGGCGCTGCCATCGCTGCGATCCAACTAGTAAACATTATAGCGACATGCGCAATGGGATACATTCTGGCGCGAAATATAATAATTACATTTCCGGTATTCCCGATTACTGGGTAATGGGTAACTTAAAATAAAAATATAAAAACAATAAAAAACATAAAACTAAGACATGCAAATTATTATTTGCTTATCCGAAGACAATGATCAACAATAAAATAAACATAATTACAAAAAATGTTATTGTTTCATTTGGAAATAGGTATAATATTTCAATTAAAGGACGGACGTGTTTTGAGTAAAAAGAATCGTTTTTATAAGACGAATTGCGTGAATGTGAAGGAAACAAAAATGTGCGAAAGAAATAAAAATGAACTGAAGTCTGATAATCTCTTATTTCTGCCTACCCAGCAAGGGACGCAGCTCAAGGGGTGGAATAGAATAGAATACATATATCTAATAAAAAACAATAACAGCAAAAAATGAAAAAAAAAATAGGAAGGTACCTGTCTAAAATTTTCATATTAATATGGCATAAAAACTCATTCATAGCGCTGCAGGCGATTTTTTCGTGAGAAGTTGGTGATGCATAGATCTAGCTTATTGTCCTTAAATAAAAGTATAAAATACCTGGATAACACGTTACACAGCAACAGTTAGTATATACCTATCTATATGTATTAAAAAAGTATGAAACGATTATGATTTAATGGATTTTCTCACAAATTTTTCCAAATTCGTGATATGTGACGAAAAGCGATGTGCTAATAATGTGATATTCGCATGGTTTTGTTATTTTAACTGTAATAATATAAATACAAATACCTACTTATTATTTTTTGAAAAACAAGCTCTAAAATACAATCAGTGGCAGAAATTACAATTATGTATAAAGAAATTACAAACTTACAAACAATGTAAATATGTATGTAAATATATTTGATTAAAAATGCAATCCACCCGACAACGGGTTACTGGTTACGTACCTATTTGATTTTCACCTATGCATTTGTTTTTTTATTTATTTAATGCTCTGTTTTATTTTAAAGAAATTGCTGCTTTGGGGTAGTATGTATTAGGTACTATATATTATTATTCTATGGTATGTATTTGGTATAGTATTTTAATTTACCTAGGTACTTCCATCGTGTGCAGTTTCGTGTGTTATAAAATTACTTATAAATTCTGATTAACGGACTTTTTACACCCCTTGGTCCTATAATTTTGTCAATATGTTCTCTATAATTCATTATCAGTTGAATTAAAAACAGTGAAAAACAAAAATCCATGTGAAAACCGCTGTTTCCTATAGCCCTTTTAGTATGGAAAACACTCCATTTAATTTCTTTTGCTTAACAGCTCATTTGCGCGGGAGATCGCACAGAATGTATGGAGAAACTGGGAGAAACAGTGTATTATCCAGTATTATTACAGGCTTTAATTATTGAAGTACCTAATCAAATTAGTTTTCGTGATTACAGGTTACAGGTCGTTGGCCATATATGAATTAAAACAAAAAAGAATTTCATCATTGTCTATGATCGTTTGACGCTTAATCGATTTGACATTGACATTTAGTTTGACAGTTTGCTAATTGCTAGAAAACTTCATTGTTCGAGTGGAATCGATATTTTGGTTATATTCAATTACGGTTTGTTTTACAAAAATGAAGGAAATCGCTGAAGATTACGCGAATTACGCTAAAGCCGACCTTAATAAAGACTTGCAACCGATACACAACACGATCGATGAGATGCTTACACGGTTGGAAGAATTTGAGAGCATCATGAAAATGGTGGAAGGCGATAACAAGGATTATTCATCTCATACATTTTCCACCATTTTAGAATGCAGAGGCGAAATTGAATCTCTCGCAAGAAAGATTGATAATCTACAGATTCTTGTGAATAAAGTTGACAGGGATTTAACCACTGTGGAAAGACAGGTTGAGACTGCGGAGGTCGACATTGGTGTTCCGGACAACAAGTTGAAGACGTTCTTCAAACCCATCTTGGGAAGAATAACAAAAGACACAGGAAGTGCGGCTTCTACGGAGAATAGAGCAGAGCATTACTCGTACAGGGTTCCAAGGACGTTTAGATCTTCTAATTACTTTCCTAACAGTGAAGGAAAGTATCCCATTTATGAGAATTTACGTAGAAAGTAGTGCCTGTATTATACTCAAGATGTTGTATCATTCCATGTCATGTAGCCAGTAGTCGACGTTCCGTAGACTTTAAATGCGTACTTCCCTTATGTGCCATTTGAATTTTCATTGGTGTTATATCGTGATTGCTGTAAAATGTGTTGTACGCCTGTAGAATGATTCCTATTACAAATTTTGCTATAACATATTCATGTATATTGAGCTATTCTATAATTTTTATGTCCTGCTCGTGGATTTTTGATATTATTTTATTGTACAGAAATTATTTAAGATAAACTCGTCAGGGTTCGTTGAATTATATCATGTTCCGTTAGCTTTATTTGCCTCACAAAGAATGATGTGTATAGGATTGATAATTATTGCTAATTTATTATCTTTTTTCGATTTGAAAAGAATTGTTTCTTATATGGAATTGATCATTATACGTATTAAAAAGTGTCCAACGGTATGTTAAGCTATAAATATATAATATCGTCGGCTTTGAGTGTTAACCTGGTATCTGCACCAGAATAAAATTTGTATCTTACAATAAAAAGACTGCCAAGAATACAAGAATTGAATTTCTCAAATTACTACTGTTTAATAAATTTTTGGCAGTGCTTTCTATTGCCCCCTTTAAAATTCATTCTGGTGCAGATACCAGGTCGACGAATCTTCCTTAACGATATTTTACCATGATTAGCCTGTGGCTGAATGATTTTAATTTGGTGAAAATAGCATCCAAACATTGTATAGTTGCATTTTTATATCAAAATATTTCTTATTCAAGATTGCAGGACAGTAAATGTGATACCAAATATGCTAATGTTATATTTTTAATAACGCCATTTAAAAAAATGATGTTTTAACAGTTTTGTAATAAAACAATTTCTACCGTACTCTACAATAATTTACAATCGTTAGCATTTGATTTGTAAAGCTAAGACTATATTGAATTGTACTACGTATGCTTATAAACTATATCACTATATTTTTTGATTCTTGAATCAATTTATGTATATTATATTGAAATTTCTAATATTTAATAAATATTTAATGTTATATTCTTGTTTTGTCTTAAGATGTGTTTATTATAATTATAAATAAACCCTCCTAAAGACGAGGGAGACCTTATTAAATATAGAAAGTTTAAATCTTATTAATATATTACTAGTCGTAAGTTTTCAATATTATCGTAAATTATGTCACCATTATCGTTTAACAGTTCAACCACCGCCGCCTTTATGTCTTTCTCAAGCCATGCTATAGGATTGGAAATATTTCATAACAGAATATAATACGTGGTTATATTATACAGGAACTGTTATTCCATACATATCTTTAGCGACAGTGAGCCTGGCGGCAGCGGTAAACGGATAGTGAGAAATCTTATGATCACAATAATTACTTTTGTTTTGGAGCAACGATTTCTGTCTCCTTACCATTACCAGCCGATGATACTATTCGTCGAGCAACCGGGCCTTAGTGCTTATATTTTAGCGATTCGTGACTTTATTCTACTGTTATTTATTATATTTACTCATTACTGCCAATATTCATAAGCAACCGTTTAATTAAGATCATCGTTAAATTAATCGTTAAAGATGATCACTAAATTAAAGAAGATTAAGCGATCATTTGATCTGTTCAAAGTCCAGAAGATACTTAAGTCCCAAAATATGGAAATGATTTTTACAATATTGAAAAATATAAAATGCTTTATATAAATTTTATAACATTGTATACAATATTTGGATATTTATCATTGTGTTCATATATAAATGATAATATTATACTGTGATTTGATTATTTAATTATAGATTATGTATTAGCCATTCTAGAAATTGTGTGTTCACAAAGTGAAAATACGTAATGTTTGAATTTCGACAGCTCTTTTGAAAATGTTATGTTAGCTTGTAGAGATTGCTATCTATCATGAAAATTCTATAACATCAGTAATGTGGCAATGCGTGCCAAGTGAAAAAAAAACAGTTTCCATTTTTTCTGCTAAGTATGGTACACTGCGAAATTATGACTTACAAAAAGTTAACCGATACGCTGGAAATTTTTACACTTTTATCTCCTGTAAACTTGTCATGCATTGCTACATTACTGACGATAAACTTTATTTATTTTTTAAAGCGTGTCAGATTACATTAAAAAAACATCATGTATCACTCGACAACGGGTGCTTTGCCAGAAAAAGAATAGAATAGAAAAAAAATTGCTGGAGGCTTACTACCTCACATTGCCATAACTGGCAATGATGCCTTGTTCACACTAGGCTAGTAGTTAAGTCGAGTAGGTAGTGAATTAGTAACAATGCCAGATACACACTCTTTAGAATCTTAGTGTATATCTGGCATTGTTACTAATTCACTACCTACTTGACTACACTACTAGCCTATTGTGTAGGGGCCCTAACTCTCTTTCTGTTAGTTCGTGCTATCATTAATAAATAGGTGTTCCACTCCTCTATAACAACATAAGCTTTTCTAGCTTACTGTGAAATTATTGTGATATTTTACAACATACTACATAAAATTATAATCATTGAATGATTCCAAGGGTTTGCGCCTGAAACGGTCCTTCAAACTCATGAAATCCGAGAGTGTCAAATAGTATCGATAGGAGCAAAGGCCATTTAGTTGGCGATCTGGCGAAAGCCTTTCTGTTTTGTATGGACTCAGTTCAGCAGGTAGTATTCGTGCAAAAATAATTATTGTAAGATGATTTTTATACAGAGTCATCGAAATAGATGGACACTGTTTTAAAAAGGTATTACTTAATTGGAACCATTCATGTTAAATGAGTGATTCTTTGACCGTATGGAAACTGATTAATGAAGTTTTGTTTTTGTACAATACAATGCAATAGCGCACGCACAGACTAGCGTATACAGCAGTTCTTTGAAGGAACTTATCCAGTTGAATTCGTCCCTGATAGAGAAACAGGCAGTCTCTATAAAAGCACTTTCAACTGACCCACCAAGAACATCGGAAGAAAATGTTGTTTGTGTATCTGCAGTTCTTGTACCAGGAACCCAAAAAATCAATCATTTGACCAGATTCCAAAAACAACAATTCAAAATTGCAAAAAAATTAACGCACTCTGCTTTCCGTTGCATGATCACCATTATATTGAAAAGTGGTAGATGAATAGCGCCGGTTGGCTTTGTCAACCATGCAGTTAGTCTGCGCATGCGCTATTGCATTATATTGTGTATCAAACAAAACTTATATTCATCAGTTTCCATACAGTGACAGAATCACTCATTTATCACGATTAATTCCAAAGTTATACCTTTTTAAAATAGGGTCCATCTCTTTCGATGTCCCTGTAGTACTAGATACAAATAAGTATTGATGTGTTCTGATTCATGTATAATGTATTGTGGTTCTGTAACGTGATTTGTTCAGGTACTAGATGTGTTCATAAAAATATTGTTACTGTGTTGTCTGTTCACTTTTCTCTGATGAATATAAAAAAACTTGCATATTACTTATAGTCTTATTATTTTTATCTCTTTTGTATTCCATCTTCACCCCATTGACACCGAACTGCTTGAAGAAAAGAAGTCTCTGATTGAGGAGTGGAGGAGACATGCACCTACAGATTCTGGGAAACTCCCCACCATCTTCTGGCAGTCTGTGATGCTGTAAGATACATGAGGTTGAGAACTTTGGGCAAACACCAGATAGAGGTGGAATCATTTCCCACCCTAGACCCCCTCCGAGTGCTAAACTCCGTAAGACGCCTAGGACTAGAGGGGCTGCTCTAACTGGGTAGTTACTAGATGGGCAAAGTAGGGGAAGTACAATAGATCTTATAGGTCGCAGTACATAATACACCTCATCTAATGAAATAAATAAATAAATAAGAGACATGAGGCTTTGCTGCAAACCATTCGTAACGATTGAAACTGGAGGAGAAGAACATTGTTTCGTCATATTTCTAACAACTTCCTTAGCAGCGTGATCAATGACCATGCTTGCGTCATGCGTACCCAATCGCGGATTGTAAAGGTGGATGAATAAAACTAGCATCTTTATGTAATGAAAACTTGTTGTATATTTATCATCATAATACTTGTATATTTAGTAACAACGAACGAACGGTAAACAGAAACTTATTAAATCACAGATACCCAAAATCACCAGACCTTTTTTTAAAAGTAACTATGAATAATTATTATCATAATTCTGGTTCAATAGGTTTACTACAATACAAAATACTTATTTTATATAATTAATGACAAATCGGAGATATTGTAAATTCGTTTTTATAAAAATTCCTGAATTAGTCAATTTAGTAATGAAGACATTATTTGTCAAGGCGATTTCATCGATTTGTATCTCAATTTACTCTGCGTATTAAAAAAAAAGATCTGGACCCGTATACATAATCCCAAATACTTTTCAGTACACTTCGATAGTAAACTAAAAGCCCAAAAAGTGGAGAACATTGTTAACGCCGTGGTTTGAACCCAGAACCTCCTGCTTGGAAGACCGGTGCCCTACTTACCGTGTACTCTCATTTGTTAACCAGTTTTACTATTTTTCATTTTAAATAAACTGGTATTATATTATGTAGTTCAGTGGTAATTGAGTATACCATCGAGTGTGATATGACGGATAAAGAGACTGTGCATTTTTTGACCGCCACATCATAAACATGCAAATTTCACACTCAATGGTTCTCTCAATTACCACTGGTTTACATTGACAATGTCTTTATGTCGTAAGATTCATTATTAGAAGAAAAATCTATGAATTATGAACCTGGTG
Organism: Ceraclea dissimilis; assembly: GCA_963576895.1. NCBI lineage: Eukaryota > Metazoa > Arthropoda > Insecta > Trichoptera > Leptoceridae > Ceraclea > Ceraclea dissimilis. Next base: position 15,919,190 of record OY756366.1, on the reverse strand, counting down.
GTAATTATACATACCGCTTTGTCTATGGGCCTTATGAAGCTTTGAAACAAAACTATGAAATCGCCTTAAAAAATATTGCAACATTGTATTTAAACCACTTATTCAAATCTAAAAGTTATCTTAAATCAAATGCAGGATAGTACGAATAATATTTCAGAGAAAAATGTACAATTCTGAAATTTTTCAAACTAAAATATGTGTAGGAGATATACCTAAATTATTTTATGTATTGGAACTGGATTTTTCTGCATTGCGCAGATTGAAATACATTACAGATTTCCCTCAAGAAAAGCGAGAGGTATCTATATTCACATAACGTAGCTTTATGAAAACTCCCTTGGGGAGGAAGCAGGGTGATGTTCTGTCGTTTGCGAATCGGCTTTGGCTGACATTTGACAGCAGGATGTGGTGGCGGTGAATGCTACCCTGGGCATTAAGTGACCACTTAAGTCAGCCAAAGCCGACTCGTAAGCGTTGGAACATCCATCCTGCTTCCTAGCCAAGGGAGTTCACATAAAGCTACATTATGTGAATGTAGAAACCTCTCGCTTCTGTTGAGGAAAAATCTGTAATAAAATACACTAGTGTGTTTTTATTTATTCTTTTATGATATAATTGAAAAAGGACATCTAATTTTAGCATGCACTTAATTAATTAAGGAACCGGACCTTATATCTAAACCGTAAGACACAACTTTGTACGATTACAATATCATTTATTGGAGAGATTTCTACAAACAGGGAATCTAATGGTTGGTACTAAACGTTAGAAGACACACGCCAATGCGGAATATCACAATTTGTATGACTTTGAAGTCACGATAACGTAAAAATATTGTAAAAATGTATAAACTGCTAGGTTCGTTTGTAAGAGAGCACCTTAACTATAAAGTTACCAACATATAGGTAACACTAACTAATTATATTAAGTAATCGTAAAAAACATTTATTCAAAAACAAGATTTTATGACTTCACATCTTAGGACTGTTTTTCGCGGTCTTCAAAACGTATTGGATTCCTTCATTCCAATGGTGCCTCCCACCAAGAATAGACAGAATCAAAATTGATATGACATACCAATCACCAATGGATGCGGTGACTGGATTCTCCAAATTGCTCTATGTCTTCCGAGGTTTGAGCTGGACAACATCTGACTTTCGATCTGGATTTCTTTTCCAACACTCTTTAATATGATACCAAACAAGACCCCACACGACCGTTGGATTCCCCCGAAACCACTGACATCTTTTGGTCTCTGGAGAAGGCTGATCCGAAGTGGTACAAAAACGTATTGTCACAGAGTTTACTAACGGTTGCAAAGTTTCAGCAAGCGATTGAAAAATCAATTCAAGATTTTGTCACAGACAAAAAAAAATAAACGACAGAGTGAAGTTAAGTCTTGTAAAATTGAAGTTTAGTGTAATATAACATAGCAAAGTTCTGAAGACACATTTATATAAACATTAATAATAAAAAAGCTAATAGTTTAATAGACTTATACTAAATTATGGCCATGTTTAGATATACTAATCTTAATAGCTTCGCAGCTAACTTATATTTTGTAACAGTTATTAAAAAGTTTAAAAAAATCAGATCTTTTATACAGTAAGTTTAAATTGTTTAATTGCAGTACCAACCCCGCACATGCGCGCACAATCTTATTATAAGTGAGATATTAAATGCTACTTAAAGTAATTTGTCTAAGAAACTGAACTATCACTTGATTGGTTCTTAACAGAGTAACATCTACGAAATCAGCTTTAGTGACAGTATTAGCTTATGTGATGTTAGATTACCTTTAACTGTTTTTTAACAGCAGATACCTAGCAATTACTACTTAAAATCCGGGCATTCTTTTACATGACCCTGCACTATTGCTTGAGGTTGAAAAATATCCACAAAATGGCGTACTACATACAAGATATCCAACAATCATTATTACTACAATCTAAACATGGCCAAAGAATGTTAACAATTACAAAACAACATGCTTATTTATTTTGTACCGGTGGAACCGAATCCACCTTCCCCTCTCTTGGTCTCCGGTAAGGGTCCTTCCACTTCCACCAGTTCAGGATAATAGATCTTCTCACAGATGAACTGAGCGATGCGATCGCCACGATTCACAGGGAAATCTTTATCGGAGTGATTGAACAGGACCACTCCGAGGTTTCCTCTGTAGTCTTCATCCACAACGCCAGCTGTAACAAAAATCAACAAATGAGAGTTGTGACCGAAGGTTCTTGGTAGAAGTTTCATCATCATCATCACTGGCGCTACAGCCTACTGTGAGCCTTGGCCTCCTCCAGAATTCTTCGCTATTCCATTTGGTCCATCGCCCGCACCTTCCAGTTCGTCTTGGCAGAAGTTTATTTCAATATAATTAGAATGAAAAACAGTGTTTAGTATCTTCCACGGACTTTGAATATAAAGTAAACTAGTCACCGTATTTAATAAATTGGAAGTCTGTGAAAGACACTAAACACTTTTTCATTCTAATTTACATGAGTTAACATTAATTGAGTACATGGTTGGTGCAGTTGATTGAGGCGGCAGTCTCTCGAGCGGGAGGTGCCAGGTTCAAACCCCGGCGCTGGCGATGTATTCCACACTTTGCAATACAGGCTTTTAGCCTAGTGCAAGGTGTGCAGGAAAGTATTTGGGTTTGTGTATGCAAGCCCAGATTTTTTTTTAATAAAAAATAAAAATTAAAAATAAATTAATCATGGTTTGCTGATTTATACCATTGATATAATACATGATAGTGCGTATGACGAATTGCATGAATGTATCGGAATCAACAAGTGCGTGTAAGGATAAGGAAGTCTGGCGATCTGCTCTCTCTCCCTACCCCGCAAGAGTTGAGGTGTGAATGGATAGGATACATCAGATATAAAAATCAGATTTTAACAAACTAAAGAGTTCGTCGATATAAATCAAGACCAAAACGCTCACCCAAAGGATTGAAATGTGTGACATTTTGTTCTTTCTATCTACATCGCAAGAGAAACAGCATGATGGTATACATCTAGATGAAATCTTAGATGGCATCTTGTCTTTAAATTTATTATGAATACAATAACAGTGATGAGAAATTTACCTCCAACGTCGATGAAATTCTTTACGGCCAAACCCGAACGGGGGGCCACTCTCCCGTAGCATCCATGAGGGAGCTCCACCTGAATGTCTGTCTTGACGAGCTCCTTCCCTCGAGCTGGGATTACATAGTCGTATGCACTGCAAAATATGGCATAAAAATTAACAACAATACTCATTTAATAGACTACTACAATACATAACCAAAGAAATTGTTATAATCTACAGGAATTAACCATCCAGATCGCTTTTAAAACTCAGAAAGATTACAATTACTTATTAGGTAATGAATGTCAAAGAGGCCTTTTTTAGGTTCTGATCACTTATAAGTAAACAGAATCAACAAGTAATGGGCTATTCTAGAAATAGCATCATGAAAATTGTTTAAATAATGACGGGGTAGCTATAATAAGTAATAATGTTTTAATAAAAAAAGGCAGTAATTTCGTTTACCTTCTGAGATCGAATCCAGCGGCGAAATCTGATCCTTTCAGAGGAGCAAAAGCGTGCTGGGTTAGTTTCGAAAAACGAAGAATTTTAGTTTCAGATGGCATTTTCTTTACAAAGTATCTTATTATTAGGTTACAAAAATCTTAAAGTCTGAAGCTGTGCGCGATTTTCTTTTACAAATTTAGCAGATTCTCGGCAAAGCAAAATAACACGCAAATCTGGACGACAAAAGGTGACAATATTTCGCGCCAAAATGGTCTTCTTCTTCTTTCCTTTTCCTGTCAACAATCGTCGTTTTCCATCCATTGTTTATGGTTTTCAAAATTTTAGGCTATTTTCAATATTTTGTGCAAACTGCTGGTTTGAGACCTTGTTTGAGTATTTTATTAAAATTTCCATAAACATTTATATTAAGGGTAATTAATATTAAAGTCTATTGCCCAATCCCACCAACTTTTACCAATGAAGGAGAGCCCTAAGAAATTTCCATACAAAAACAGAGATAATATTGTATTTATTGAATAAAGAACATCAGCTTCCATTTAGAACCTTGCCAAAATCCATACCTACGAAATGCAACATGCAACTCACCTACTCTGGGCGGAGATATTTGGGCACCTAAAAAGGTGTGGATATACGGGGTCTCAGGAGACGCGCCTCCAGGCACTGACAAAATGGCGTCAGTCTCTTCAGTGAAATACACGACGGGAGATTTTCGTCTCTAGAGACGGCATCTCTAGTAAAAATGGCCGACAATCGCCTCCTGTCATCAAATTCTAAAATACACGGGACTATCTCGAGACGCGAGACTTTGGTCTGTTGCTGCATTCATTCTATTAGTATTTTTGGCGCCATAATGGCGTTTGGTTTTGTGTACATACTCTAGTGTCATGTATTTACGAGTATTGTGATTAAAAAATATAATTATATACCGCTTTGAAATTATTTATCGATTCAGTAATGTACATAATGTCGGTCGGTACTGTACTTACATGCGTATGTGTATATTTCCTTTTCTGCGTTAGTAAATGAAATAGAATACTTAATTAGACCTTCTTTTAATGTACACCATTCCTATGACATCAGTGACATAAGCCAAAGCAAGTATCGGTATGCACTACATACCCGAAACCGTTGTGAGTAGCGAAATTTTGTTTCCTCCTTATTTTCCTTCGATGAATATTAAAGGGTGAAATGGTAACTACATAGTTTGCTATAAATGTTGTAGGACATGAAGGGAATAACAAAACACGTAATGTTAATGTATTTTTCACAACTGTATTCATATTTCAAATGCAAATGCAACTCTGTTATTAATCCGCCATTATTTAAAAATAATATTATAATTATAATCAACTAACAATTTTATTATTAACAATGTACTAATATCGTCACAATCGCAGGAATGTTTAAAATTATATATCAATACAAAAACCACGTGCCCACGCGCGCCAATCCAATTCAGTTGCAAACATCTCCAAGAGACCTCAGATTAAAATTGAACATGTCAAAAGACCGGAGACGCGTCCCCTGAGACGAAAATATGTAAAATACACGACGCGAGACTTGCGTGCGCAGACCGTCTCAGGAGGCGCGCGGTATCGAGAGATATCTCGCGTCTCCGATGTGTTTACACACAAGAGACCTGTCATTTTGGTATCCGGGAGGCCAAAATCTCTCGTGTGTATCTTCGCCTTAACGCAGTTGAGTTGCATGTTGCATTTCGTATGTATTTTGGCAGGGTTCTAAATGGAAGCTGATGTTCTTTATTCAATAAATACAATATTATCTCTGTTTTTGTATGGAAATTTCTTAGGGCTCTCCTTCCTAGGTAAAAGTTGGTGGGATTGGGCATATGAAAATTTCATATCAATAAGTTTATTTAAATAAGTTCCATAGTTTATTTGTGTCAGATAATCTCCATTATTACTAAACCAACCTTAAACTCTGCCATACTCCATACGTATTCGTATCGACTAGCAACCACATAAGCGAGTATAACATTTTTATTTATTTATTTATAAGGACATGTACGGACAATATATATAAATACCTACAATCATTAAATCAATTAAACTATCTCATTTCATTCATACATCATCTAACAAACACAAGCGCATATCTAATCCATTCATATAAAAACATTTAGTATTTAGATGTAGTAGCGATCGCTTTATTCATAGAATATTCAATTAATTAATAAAGTATACTAGGCAGTTCGTATTATAGAAACTCCGTTATTTGGTATGCATATCATGTGGTTTAGAAACAGCTGAAACTAACTTCTAATGGCCATCTTTCAAAATAGCAAGAGGAAATCCATTAGGACTAGGAGTATCGCATCAGACTTGTTATAAACTAGGTAAAAAAAGTATTTGCAGCAGAATAGATGTAATATTATCATTTTATTTTGAAAGAAACCAGGAAGGAATGGTCACATCGCGTATTTAGTAAAACTTACCTACTATTATAATAGCTTTAAGTGATACATATTAATACTAGTATTAGTAATAAGTGCTGCCCATAGGTAGGTATTTTAATATGAATATTCCTTGTGTGCTTCCTATATCTTAGTATTAACACTATTCCTAGTTTTCAGTTTTCTTTTCAGAGACCTTAAACTTAAATACATACTTTCCAGCACACGAGATTCATCTCAGGTTGGGAAGAAATTACAAATCTTATTTAGGTATTTGTGTTTCTGTTCTGTATTGTAATAAGTTGCAACTTCGTATTTTTTCACCTTAATAAAGATTTTTATTAATCAATTGTTATTATTATACTTAAAAATATGTTTTTTAAACGTGTAGATAAACTTTCAACTTCGCTATTATTTATTTCATTTTTTAGTTCCCAAAATCTCCACTACATTTTATCCTACTTTGTCTATGAATAAAACGAAATCATAGATGAAAAAAAATAAAGTTTCACGAAATGTCATAATCTTGAACTCATAGATGAAGCTTTGTACTTAGGTTATTGTTTGACCTGCGAATATTATAATAATATTCACATTATTTAGTAAAAATGTTACCTTCCACGGGATATTTTAAAGGGATTATGTGCCCGTTTTTTGAAAGTGGCTTGTGCGAAAGACCTTATTGTCATTTTAGACACGTGAAGAGAGATACTGACGTAAATAGTGACCCAATAGATAATGCTGATATTCTGAAACAACTTGTTTCTGAAGCAGTCAAAAAAGTATTACTCCAGTCTGAGGGGAGTTCTAGTGATATAGAAACCAAATCTCAAAGTATTATATCTCAAGTTGTCCAAGAACTTAAACCCACAAACAACGTCATATCTGACAAACCACCAATGAAGGCTACATACAATCCTACACCAATAGCTGAGTTAAAGAAGATGACTCCAGCTATAGTTGACAATGAGATGAAAACTCTCAGCAGAGATAACAGGAAACACATACCAGTGCCTTACACTCCTCACCGCCCCTCCAGGACTCAATTATCCAGAGCGCCTGTCAAGTTGGATTCAGGTGCAGCCCTTAGTTTAACTGTCCAAGAAGCATGTACCACAAATCCAATGGAAGTAAGTCAAGATAAGTATACCCCTTCAGCTATAGAGTCAGAGAGTTCTGTAAAATATACACCAGGATCTGCTGGAGACAATCCAATGCCTTATAGTCCTATAGGACAAACTGGTGTTGCTAAAGGTGGCGTCTCGTACATCCCTTCTAATTTGTCCGCCGGAAATGACGCAGTGAAAGTTTGCGGTTATTCTCCAGTGGGGCAAAGTACGTCGGGAGCATCGTACAAGCCAGGAGTTGTGCAAACTTCATCATCAAATAGTTATTGTCCCGCTAACAACTCAACTTGGAATCAGACGGACAAAAAATCCTTTAGTTACGCACCAAAATTTAATTATAAACCAACACCTTTAAACAAAGCTCCGAGTCCTACTTTTTCTAGCGATGAAGATGAGGAACCAAGCGCTAAGAAAGCAAAATTAAGTGAAACGGAAGAATTGGATGATTTGGACGTGGAATTTGAGATGCTGGGGGAGATTTTGGAGGATGAAAACAATAGTATTAAAAAAACAGTGGACTCGTCCGCTAATAATCTAAGTAAGACAATTTCTAGTAATGACAAAGCAGCTAAAGCTGATAGCAAACAAAGTGAACAAGAAAATAAAGTTAATAAGGATTCATTTGACACATTACTTGCTAGTTCTGGTGATGTTCCCGCAACTGCACAAGCCGAGAAATCATCAACAAAATATAGTGAAAAGACTACATCAAGAAAAGATCAAACCAAATCATCTTCAACCAATTCTAGTAATAAATTAACTTCCAAGCATTCATCAAAACATTCTCGAGAATCAAAATCTTCTAAAATGGATCACAAACATTCAACCAAGAAAAAGGAAGAAGATTTTACTAAAGAAAGGGACAAAGATAGTTCTTCTAAAGATAAGGATTCTTCTAAAGATCTATGTAAAAAGTCATCTGTTGAAAGTGATAAGAAAGTTTCTCACGATCATAAGAAAAGCGACAAGACTAAAGTTTCTAGCAGTCATCGAGATTCCAAAACGAAAGAATCAACACATAAAAGCACAGATCGAGACAGTAAACCAAAAACTTCCGCACATCACGATAATAAGTCTAAGAGCTCATCGTCTGACAGTAAGCGTAGTGATTCCAAATCAAAAAGTTCAGAGAAACCAGATAAATCACATACCAAATCGTCAAGCAATAAACATGAATCGAAATCAGTAAGTAGTAGTAAAGATAAACATAAGGACAAATCTCATAAAAGTTCACATTCCTCGTCTTCAAGGCATTCTTCAAAGGACAAATCCGTATCCAAAGAGTCATCGACTAGTAAAAGAACCAGTTCTCACTCCAAAGATAAAACTGAATCAAAAGACTCACATTCAAAAAGCAAAGTCAAGGAAGTTGATTTATTCTCAGTTTCACAAAGTGATAGCTTAGACAGAACGTCAGACGCCGATTCAGTCGGAAGTGATGTAATCGAAATATTATCAGAGTCAGACGAAGAGACAATTACACAAGAGTGCATGAAAATATTTGAAGAATACGTTCCCACTACTAAGGAAAATCCCAGCACTGAAACTAGTAAACCAATAACAGATGAAGATGCTAAACAACTGTTGGGAAAGAAAAGAGTAGCTCACAATACAAATGTGACGATATATCGTACACCACCCACAGTATTACCCAACCACAAAACTAAGGCAATACAAATGGTAACTGATAGATACGCTAGAGTAAAACAATTCCACAATGAAAGATTAAGTTTGACATCAACCTCCAGTGAATGCTCTCAATCACCATCATTAGTCCACGAAGAACCATCAGTCAGTTGTATGCCCAGCAGCTCCAAAGTTCGGATAGCTCACGTTCCATACGCTTCAACATTAATTAATGCTAAGAAAACATTGAAAGTACCAGAACCACCTAAATCAACACCAGTCCAAACAATCACAAAAGGAACCAATCGTGTAGCTCATATGCCAAATGATAAATTCTCCGATAGACCTACACCATTAGAACCATTAGCCTCCAAAGTACCCATAAATATTCGTTCCAAGTATCTGAATATGATGATCGACGATTGTCTTAAAATATATTTAACTGCCGAGGACGCTTATCAAAGAGCCCTCGCAGAGGAATTGGCAACTAATAAAAAATGTACAACAATGCCAATTTATAAAAATTCCGCAATGCTGACAATATCCAGATTAAGAAAAGAAATTAAAGAAGCCGGTGGATCAAAGATTAGTAACGGCGGTAAAAGTATTTCGCATAATAAAGTCATGTTGGGTAAAAAAGGTGAAACGGTCTCGTGGAGTATCGAAAATAAATACAGAAAAGATCATTCCAACATTGCCAACGAACTGAAAGGAAACAAATTTTATCAGAACGTTCAACAGTGGGTGTTGTCTGAACAGGAACTAAGGGATAACGGTTTCCCAAGACCACATCCAGAGAAAAAGGAGAAAGGTTGTGCGAAGATTTACACGCAGGATACAAGACAAAAACCACCGAGGGGTTTGACGAGATGTTGCAATCGTTGCAGGAAAGAGTACGTAGTGGATAAGAAGGGTTTCGCCGTGCGGAAGGAAGAATGCATTTATCATCCCAAGAACAAATATAGGTTTAGAGGCGAAGTAAAGTATCAATGCTGCAGTCAAGATGCGTCTTCGGATGGCTGTCTGTCTGCGTCATGCCACGTCTTTGAATATGTAGACTATGATAATTTAAGAGGATACGTCACTACATTGCCTAAAGAGAAAGAATCACTCAACACCAGCGTATACGCTTTAGATTGTGAAATGTCTTACACAACGAATGGCTTAGATTTAACTCGTGTAACTGTAATTAATTCGAGTCTTAATGTCGTGTACGAAACATTAGTTAAACCCCTTTATCCTATAATCGATTACAATACAAACTTCTCCGGAATCACAGAGGAACAGATGAAAGGTGTTACGACAACGCTTCTAGAAGTGCAAGCGACACTCCTTCATATGTTTTCTGATAAAACTATTTTAGTCGGTCACAGTTTAGAATCTGACTTCAAAGCGTTGAAATTAATACATAGCACAATTATAGACACGAGTGTATTGTTTCCGCATAAGATGGGCCCCCCTTATAAGAGAGCTCTCCGAAACCTCTCGTCCGAGTATTTGAAGAAGATTATTCAGAATTCTGTAGATGGTCACGATAGCGCTGAGGACGCTATGGTTTGCATGGAATTGTTGATTTGGAAAGTGAAAGAAGAATTCAAAACTAAATGAATAATCAACATCTCAATCGTTATTTTTCTATCATCCTGTAATTTAACCGCCTTACAGTTATTCATCTCTCGATTCACTTCATTTCTTATTCCATCTCTCAACGTTTTTCAGCATATTATTTTTGATTGAGTCGATCGTATATTATTTAATGTTTGATTGAGTCGATTATCCTTATTATCGGAAAAGACTAAAAAAAATTACTCTAATAGAAAGCATTGTACATTGTATGGAATTAAACCACAATTTGTCTTGTAAGATTGAGAATGAAAGCGAAATAATTTTTGTTAATATTATTACGACTTAAGATTATGTATACAAATTGTGCATTATTTCTGTGATTAACAAATGATTCAAATCACTGTACATTAATTAGTGTGTACATTCATAAGATATTATCCTAGTTTATTATTTATTTATTTTGTAGTTTGTACAAAAATAATTTGTGTATTTTATAGTAGCTGTCATATTGTTATGTTATGTTACTGTATATTTGATTGTAATGTTAATTGTTTCTTGTATGTTTGAATGAAAATTCTATACGTAGTTGGCGCGGTGATAGCAAAAGTGGTGCAAGCCACGTGCAAGTGAAACTGATATGATCCATTTTAATGTATGTAGGTGGGATACACCATTTCTATTTCATAAAACACAATATTGGAAGCACATTTCAAACGATAACTCAGTTGAAATATTTTTCTGGGTTTCGTCACTTTTACTCCCAACGCCTCAATATTAGTGATGAGTAGATGCAATATCAAAGCCAGATTGGTCTTGGTATCAATCTTCCATAATTGGTCTCCGCTTTTACAGAAGCAGTGTTAAATTTAATCTTCACTACTCATAAACAATTCTTGGTATTGTGAAATTGGTCTTGATACTTTTTTGCTAAGACCTAAAACTAAGATTAATTATTCTACTCGTTGCAAATTGTAATTTTGTGTATTTATTTGTATGTATATAAATGTTTTTTTTTTTTAAATTCTGAATATGGTACATCTATTTTTCTATAAAGTTAAACACTGTTTAGTGAAATTTGATATAAACATAGCTTTTAATATAAAATGCAAAAAATTATGGATCTAGTCCTTCTGAAATGCAAAAATAGTAACTACATACTGTATAATGAAATTAGTATTACCAACCCTCAATATTGGGTGACTAAAGAAAAGTGTACATTAACTTGAAGAAAGATGCAGGACACTATGTAATCATTAAGTTGTATAATACAGATTTGTGACATTGACAAATAAAGTAATGCACATCCAAATGGCTCTGGCTGGTTAGCCCACATTGTGCGATGGAATAGAAATTTGTTTTGTGTTATTTTAAAGACTTTTCGCAGTCTATTGTGCTTAGAATCATATCAGGTGCAAATTTAATGCACGCATTACTATAGCAATAATATATTAGTCGTATTGAATCAATTTTTTGGCATAAATTGAGTTTAGAATGTGGAATTGTTCCTATTGTAAAATTAGACATTTTAAGATATTAGCATAGCAACAAAATCAGTCATAACTAATAAATTTTTATAAAATGACAACAGTTTTAAATACAGAATTATGATTTGTTGACTTAAATGATCACTTTACACTCGATAAACGTTCACCATCCAGCACATCATCAGCTGTGTGCTTTTTAAGTGTAGAATCATTCAGAATGGGTGGTTAGTCTCGTTGTTGAACTATATGATATTTATTTTATAACTTCCTCTGAATCGGTCTGAGGTTAGATTGCTGTTTTCGTACTAAATGACTCAAGGTGTGATGTATATTACTCTTGTTATTGTTAAATGTTAATGAAAATCCTGTTATAATTCTTAAAATTATATTGTCAGTGTTAAAAACATTAAAATAATAATAGTATAAACATGTACATTAAATGATTTTATAAGCAATATGTAAGACGATTTCTAAATACTGATATTTCAGGCACAATGCTTGTATTTTAGGCCCCGCGTTGAGCCTAATCCTGTGATATCTGGATAGGGGAATTTTCCCAGTATTAGGCTGATGAGTTTATATGTGAATCATGAATGATAATATGTAGACTCTTCTGGCTGATAATCCTGAGAAGTGTGTCCTGAGAAGTCTTGCCTCCGCGCAAAAAAAAACAATTCAAATCTGTATGCATTAGCTGCATTACTGTATTCAATGTTATTTGTATTCATCTTAACATCACAACACTCAGAACAACACACAGAATAATATTTTATGCATACCTACTGTATATGTTCCAGTGAAAGCTTAAAGAATAGTGAATGTATACAGTCATATACAGTCACAGGGGAGTTGAATGAAAGTATTTACACTATTCTTCTTCCTTCAGCCATCTCTCCACTGCTGGATATAGGCCTCCTCCATTTTTTTCCATTGTCCTCTATCTTTAGCTTTGCGAGCCCATCTTAAAACCCATAAATCTCATAAATCAACCCATAAATCATCTTAAAGCCCATCTTACACTATTAAAATTAACAATTCAGCGTACACATTCACTAGTGAATGTACACTGTTGTTGATTCATTAAAGTGTAAATATTTAGTTCTCATAATAAATGGGTGTATTCGTAGCCAGCTCATTTGGAAATAGTCAGATTTATGATTCGTCTGCCTACCACGATTTCGTTCTGGCCAATCTATTTTTTTATGAATGCTACCCAGAATGATAGTAACATTTTAGTTGACTTAATGAACACTTTTAGCAAATCTTTTAGCCACTAACTTTTGTAACATAAATGCCAATGTTGCCAACAACCGCCTAACCTTTTGTTCTTAATAAGTTTATATTTGGGGTAATATTTGATTAAATAGTTTTGGGGTGTGTTACATTGATCATATTATATTCTGGGTCTGTGATTTAGATTGGTAATACTGTCTTGACATTATAATATGTGTATTCTTCTTACATAATTATTTGTAATGTGTTAAACATGTAATAAAAATATAATTTAATATTTTTTGTATATATACATTTTTTTTATTTCATTTCCTAATTTACCCGCCTACATATAAAAGTGTGTTAATGAACGCAGTTCTTTCGTGCCCACTTCAAACAGAACATCTTCTTTGGAGAATGTACCAGCATGTTCTAAGTAAAGAAAGAAAAATGTAATGTAGGTAATAGACTGGGTCACCAAAAATGTCTTGAAAAAAATATTTTTTCAAGGAAATATTCAAATTTGTACTAACATACATACCTACTTATTAATTTTTGGGCAAGTAGCCTAGGCTGATGGACCCAGATAAATCTAGAGAAAGTCATCCTATCTGTTACGAAAAACGTTCACTGATGGTGCTTTGTACAGAATATTTTTAAAAAGGGACATTTCGTAGAGAGATACCGCTAATTATTTTTTATGTGGTACGATAATTTGTGATTTGACGATTTTTACATTTTACTTATGGGTGAAATTTCTTGTACCTACATGAAAATAAGTGAAACAATGAAATTTTCGGAGATGAGGTCTTTGGAACTTTTTGTTATCTATGGAATTTAAATGACATTGACAGTTTTGTCAAGTTGTATTTGAGGTTATGTGGTAATTATATACTATTTTTACATTACTACAATAATTAATCCGAATGTCAGTTTTTATTTAAACTTCATGAAATAGGACAATAAAATATTTTAAATGATGTCCCGTGCTGTGAGCGCGTTGGTGGCGGAGGCCAAGTGTTTTAGTAAAAGGAGTATTCTCAGGTTATATTCTTCGAGTGCAGAAAAACCATCAGAAAAACCTCCTCCCATGAAAATAGAAGATAGATATCCCGGATATGATAAACGCACAATATACGGGGAAGAGTACCCAATCTGGCACAAACCTTTAACCGAGCGACCTGACGAATTTAAATCGAAATTTTCGATTTTAAATTTGGATAAAATAAATTTTACGAGAATGGAACCATTGGATGAAACGCTCACCTGGGGACAAAGATTTCTTAAGTGGTATAGGAAGAATATTGAAGAGATGGAAGTTGAGGATCAATTGTTTAATCCGACGAGATACCAAATGTTGGGTGCCGATTTGGCAGCTGCACATTTCATTTGCTATCGAGGAGGCGCTGTCAAGTAAGTCGGTATAAATATTTTTCTCAAAAAAATATTTATACAATCCTGAGATATTTTAGACTATTGTCTTTTTGTATTAGAACACTAATGCCCAATCCCACCAACTACCACCTAGGAAGGAGAGCCCTAAGAAATTTCCATACAAAAACAGAGATAATATTCTACTTACTTAGTTATGGAGCGCACATGCAACAATAATTCCATATGAAATGCAACATGCAACTCACCTAAGTTAGGTGCCCAAATATCTACGCCCAGAGTAGGTGAGCTGCACGTTGCATTTCATATGGATTTATTGCAGGACTTACGCTCTATAACTAAATAAATAGAAAATTATCTCTGTTTTTGTATGGAAATTTCTCAGGGCTCTCCTTCCTAGATAGTAGTTGGTGGGATTGGGCATATATCACTTAAATTTGGCATGCACTTATTTCTGTTTTAATTACATTCGCTGATTTCCTCTAATGATTCAGCGCCAGACAAAACACAATCGTGACGTATCGTTGCACCACAAAGCAGGGCTTGTAGATTATAATATTAATTGTTTTTTCAGGTTTGTTAATGATGACAAATGGATCAAGAAAGAGCGAGGCAAATACGGCTTCGAGGTGGAACTACCGTCAAGATTTGTTCCTGGATTATATCTGGAGGGCATCGATTGCGAAAATTTCGTTCGCGGCGGAGTAAGATACGAAGGATTCGATAATATTATAAATCTAGACAGACTTACGTGGCTCTCGTTTAAAAACTGCACGAGATTCGACAATTGGAGTTTGGATAAGATAAGCAATATTGTCAATCAGACTGTGGAATATTTGGATATCAGAGGAACAAAAGTAACTTATAGTGCGTTGACCGCATTATGCAGATTCAAGAATTTAAAGGTCCTTTTAGTTGATTTTAAATATGATGAAAGTGAAGCCAATATTGTGGAACAGACTTATGCTTTATTACAAGAGTATCATAAAGATTTACTCATAAAAGTAGGATGAATATCTTCTTATAAATAAGGTCTAGCGAGTCGCATAATCAACGGTATTTTTTCCTAACTTATTATGAATTTGTGTTGCTCTCATTAGCTTATTGTTATGTATAGAAAAATAAATAGTTAGTAGGATCGTATTGTATTGTTTCATTTTATATACTTACCTTTTTCTTTGCGTAGAATTTGAGCGATGTTGGTTAAGATGTGTTAAGACTTCTCTGAAGTTGGTTTATCTCTTTGGTGGTCTGCCCGGGAGTCGTCTACCTCGGGGATGGCCATGGAATGCAGTTGGGTTCTCCATTGTTTCCCTTGCTCAACGACATATTCGATTTCGCACATTTTCCTTATCCTCGAGTTCTTTATTTTGTCTTGGAGAAGAGTTTTAATTTCTGACACTTAGCAAATTTTATAATAAATATACTTAAACTTTATCCAAACCAGGGTTGTTGCAGATGCCATTTTGTAGACATCCGTGGATGCGAATATTTAACTTTTACCTCTGCAGATATCGGATGCGGATGTGGAAAAAAATCAAGGATTTTTAATCGCCTTCAATAATACACATATTCTACTACTAGATAAGGACGACAACACCATGATATGTCATATTCAAAGGTAA
The DNA here is from genome assembly GCA_963576895.1 of Ceraclea dissimilis. Lineage (NCBI taxonomy): Eukaryota > Metazoa > Arthropoda > Insecta > Trichoptera > Leptoceridae > Ceraclea > Ceraclea dissimilis. The sequence continues at coordinate 15,903,193 of OY756366.1, read as the reverse complement.
AAATGGTGCAATGGGATTCCGTGCAAAGTCGGAATAGGGAACAAGGACTGCTCGCTGTGAACAGTTGGACCTGAGGTCGACTCGAGGTAGGGATAATGATAGAGAAATGAGACACAGTATTGTAATAAACATTTTCTTTATTCTATCAATCATGGTATGATATAGATACAACTTTGTATTATTTGAACTTAGTTCTATGGCCCAAAACATGGCTTTGTCAACAACCTTCATTATTTGTATTTATCTCCCACATTTAATAAACTCAATTTATTTTCACCTACTATTATCATTATTATATCTTTGTATTGGTCCATACTTGGATGTAATACAATTAATATATCTACTAATTAAGTAAATAAAAAAACATATTGATTACATAGTATTCATTATGTCTTCATGTGCATTGTTTCATATATATATTTATATATAATATTTATCTTAATAATTGTGTTTTTATTTTTTTGTATTTTAGTATTTACAACATTGACTAACCATATTAATGGGGTTTCCTACTATCATCCTACACGATGACCACAACATACATAAGAATAATTATCATATTAACACAATATAGTATTTATCTATGTATTTATCAAACAATAAATTCAATACTAGGATATTATAACAACATGGAAATTAATATCATCAGTTTACGTTTGAGCAGGGTTCTGTGATATATATTATCCAATATTTAACAGATATTTATCCAATATTTACCGTGATATTTATCCAATATTTATCATAAATATCAAATTTAGACGAACCCTGCTTTTAAGATATTCGTTATCAGTAATAGTGTGTTTGTTATTGTTTCATGATTTAAAAAAAAACATTGTTTTAAAAACAAAAAAAAAAAGGAATGGTCGATTCTGATCGAACTAATGCCACCTTATCACCAACTTTACACGAACGAGAACAAACGAAAGAAAAACTCTCAAACCGATTGATCGTCATTCAGTGCAGTTGGTGAAAATGGACGATAACAAATATATATAAAAAGGAAATAATACAAAATGGTATTATGTATATATATTACAGTAATAATGAACCTAACTAACTTGGTTTATATATATATAAATAAAATTGACTCAGTAACGGACAGTAAACTATACACTGTCAAACAAACTTATATATATATAACTAACTTAATTAAAAAGTGATAATATGTATTAAGAATAATATGAAGGTATACTTATGTAATGTAATTTAAGAGTTGCATATTATTGTTACATTGTAATAATAAAAGATAATAATAAAAAAACAAAGTTTCAATCTAAACTTAAGTAAAAGAGATCATATGATGAAACTCAAGCAATAGTATAAATAATAATCACAATGTATTTATGTAATGTTTGTTACCATCTTGAATATCCGGGTTGCTAAACAGAAGTGGCAGTGGGCGGGTCATGTTGCCAGACAGGAGACAGGACGATATACTCCCAGAGTTCTTAGATGGAGACCGTGGGACAAAAAAAGAGGAGTCAGTCGGCCACAGAAAAGATGGGCCGACGATATTATCCCAGTCACGGGTAGAAGATGGATTAGCAAAGTTCAAGATAGAGAAAAGTGTAAATAAATGGAAGAGGCCTATATCCAGCAGTGGAGAGATGGCTGAAGGAAGAAGAATGTTTGTTACGCAGCACATTGCATCACATTTTTTTCCACAATCTAAATTTCAATTCATATTGCATATTTATACAATTGTTAGGGTCACAGTTTTTAATTCAGCGAACCCCTTTGTTTCTGAACGAGCTACCTCTGAGCATTAATACGAACATGTTTATTTAATATGTTGTCTAATGTAAAAAGTATGCAAGACTGTATATTTAGTTTAAATTCATTTAAGTTTATTCACAATCGCCTGATGATGAGGGTGCAAATCCTCGAACACTAGTCGCGTAATCTAAAACATTATTGTGGATTTTAAACTAAATAGTCTTTGATTTTATCTTAAAAATGGACTTCCACCATGTACGGACGGTCAAAAACCTCGAAATTAAAGAGTATGCATTTAGGTTTATTGTTTCAGAATGCCGTATTGTATCGTTTCAACAAATCTTTGTATAAAGTTGTTTCAAAGTTGAGCACATTAAATAAATGAAAACCATCAACAACAATTGTTCTAAAATAATTGTATATTTCACAAAAGTCACAAAACTAAAAAATATAAGATGTCAAAACGTTAAAATACTTGGGCTAAAATTATCAACCATTTTGAATTGAAGTTTGCTGGTCGGGCAGTATGAGAAAACATTACATAAATATTAAGTTTTTTTCTGTCCACTCCTCAACAGATGGCGTTAGCATCGGAAATTTGGTTAATTGTGAAATCGTTTCCAGCTGTAGCATCTATACAACTTTCAAAAGGTGCACGATTGACAGCAGGATGTGGTGGAATGAGTGAACGTTGCCCTGGACATAAAGTGATCACTTAAGCCAGCCAAAGCCGACTCGTAAGCGTCGGAACACGCATCCTGTTTCCTCACCAAGGGAGTTCACATAATACTGCATTATGTGAATGAAGATGCCTCTCGTCTCTTTTGAGGAAAAAACTTAATGTAATTCCGTCTGTGCAATAGGTACAGGTAAGTCCGGTTCCATCTCAAAACATTACATAAATACTTTTATTATACTTAGGCAAATGATCTAACTACATTAGTAACGTAATATTTCACTAAAAATACAACGACAAGTGCGCCACAAATACATAAACAATCTCAATATTAATATATGGTGTAAATAAAAATATAAAAAAACACATAAAATGAAAAATAGATGAGCACCGTATGAGTCATGAAAGTAGTAATATTAAACGCTACCAATAATCATATTTGTTTTATGCATTATCAGGGTTAGCTGATATATATTATAATATTTATCACAATATATATCAGTGATATTTATCATGATATACATCCGATATCAATGAACCCTGTGCAGTATTAGGTTACGTTTGTACTGTTGTAGAATAAACGTATTTGAGGAGGCTATGATCAGAAGTCTCGATTTTTTGTATCAGTTTTTCTCAAATCAATCGTTATAACTTCCTCATTTCATATCTACGCCTTTTTCTCAACGCTTTGCACACAAAAATAAGGAGTACACGAAGACAAAAGGTGCACTGATAAATATCAGAGATATCCTTCTATCCGTGTACCCTTCAACGGACACTGTTACACAGAGCCAATATTTTGCCCATTGCAAAACGGAAACAGAGATACATATTTGTCCTCTTTAAATTCAAATGATTCTCTCTTATTTTTTTCTGTTACACTTTTTCGTGTCTCGAGCGAGCATGCAATGTGACACTAACTCACCATTACAACGAGATGGATGAGAGATACATGCATACAATTTATCACTCCTTTTGACTGAGGTTTTTTATAGTATGAAAAAAAACTTAATCACGAACAGATGAAATTCTAAGAAAAAAGTTCATCAAACAAATCGAAATTTATGTAAAAACATTGAATTAAATGGAATAGTCCACACAGATCATGCAAAAGACAATGGTTCGAAGTGTCTTTTCTAGTTTTTTCTAGAATGAATGGAGTATGTACTGGTCTGCTGAAATTTTTCTTGAAAATGGCTACATCAAGATTTAGACCTTTAAAAACAAAATTAACTTTTGCAATCTGGATTAATCACATGTCTCTTGTGGGGCAGGCAAACCGGTCAGACACACACTGGTTGTTTCCATCACTTTTTTCAAAATCTGAAAGGATTGGCTTCAGAAATGTTACCACATACAAAATATATGCTACAAATTTCAGTTAAAAGTTAACAATCAATTATTGGCTTATTTTACCTAACAGAATGTTTAACTTCAAAATACATACACTAGTATTAAATAAATATTGCACATCGTGGGGAAGAGAAGTGGATTACGAAACGTCATGTATATACAATACAATACATAATACAATCATACTGTATAACAGACAAAAGTAACTATATAATTGTTTACGAGACAACGGTACGTAGTTTCGTATCAAACTATACTAGCACTTTTTGTGGTCAAGTTGGTAGCACTTGTTGTCAAATCTTGTCATAAGAGCTCTTAATTTTCTCATATTATTGTACTTTTTACAAGTCAGTTAAAATGTTGAAAAATCACAGAGCAGTGCTCGAGAAATCATTTTAAAGGCAAGATATTTTTGCGAGGTGGTTTAGAAAAAAATACTCTGATAATTCCTTTAAGCCACCATCGCAAGTTTGAAGAACAATATTGCCAGTAAATTATGACAGTCCAAAAATTGACCTACATTTTTAAACAACACTTCTCAAACATAATTTGAAAGTAGCGAAAAAATGTAACCATATCTTATTACCGCATCAAGTAATGATAAACCAAGTTTTCTCCAGGGGACTTCTGTCGCAAAATTTCGAAGTGCCACCATTACAAGTTTGAAAAATAATGTTGCCAGTTTAGTCTTATAATCAAAAAGGAATTTTATAGCTAGCATAGTTTGATACAGAATGAAAATTGTATATAACCGACTGACTCGCAAATTACAATAATAATACATACATACATAATTAAAATATTTTTTCTCTACGTACAATAATATTCATGTAATAACAACAATTAAAAAAACCTTAATAACACCAGGTAATCAACACTAGTTTCAATACAAATGATGCACTTTTATATACAAAAAACGTATACAGATGTGTGTGTGTGTGATCGTTAAAATTCATCAGAACAAAATTTAATCTCATAGTAAACATGCTATTGTATTAGTAAAAGAATGTTCTAGTCCAGCTTTTCCTAACCTGTGGTCCGCGGACCCCTGGGGGTCCGCGAATGTATGTGTGGGGGTCCGCGGTCTCATCTCTGGACCATTATTAATAAAATATATGGCACCAAAAGTCTCGTAATCGCTACGCTTACTCATCACGACGAACGTGCGACAGCGCCGACAGCGGGCGGAGTACTTGACTTACCGAAGTGAGTGAAAGAAGTGCGTGCGGGCAGTGCGGGACGTGACTCTTCTCTTCTCCCTAGGCACCGCCCTCGCCCCGCGCCCTACAGTTGCATCCGGCGCTCGCCCGCGACTTGTTAGTGCGTGTTTTGTTTTGTGTTGCGTTGGACGTTGAAGATAAGTGCAACGAAATTACGTTTTTCGAGTGATTGTTACAATGAAACGCTGGTTAAAACCAAATGACTTCGCTTCAGACGAAGCAAATGAAAGACCGTCGACTTCGAAGATCAAACGTCGTAAGTTTTGTAACGAATACTTAAGTTTCGGTTTCACAAGTACCAATTTAAACGGTGAAGAAAGACCTCAGTGCGTGACATGTTACGAAGTTTTGTCGAATGAGTCGATGAAACCGGCCAAACTCCGACGTCATTTAGAGACAAAACACCAAGAGCTTCGTGAGAAATCTAAAACTTTTTTTAAAACTAAAGCTTCGGAATTAGAACAAAGCAAAAAAACAATGATTAAGACGGCTACTGGGACCAATAACGAATGTGCTGTATCAGCGTCCTACCAAGTGTCTTTGTTAGTTGCAAAAAGTGGTAAGCCCCACACTATTGCTGAAGAATTGATATTACCGTGCGCTAAAATTATGGTTTCGGCTATGTTGGGAGACAAAGCTTCAAAAGAATTGGACGTTATTTCGTTATCCAATAACACAGTGAAGAAGAGAATTGATGAAATGTCAGGAAATGTTAAAGAGCAGCTGATTTTGAACATTTTATGCTATGCACATTTTATGCTATGCAATTAGATGAGAGCACAGATATTAGCAATAACGCGAACTTGCTTGCATATGTTCGTTACGAACACAACGACAGCATAAGTGAGGATTTTTTATTCTGTATGCCTCTGCTTTCGCACACTACAGGTGAAGCGATATTTGAAGTGTTGAACAACTTTATGTCCACTCATGAAATAACGTGGGATTAATGTGTGGCAGTTAGCACCGACGGAGCTCGGGCTATGACCGGTACACGAATAGGACTTCAGGCGCTCGTAAAGAAGATGAATCCATCTATTATCTGGCATCATTGCTGCATTCATAGGGAGGCGTTAGCTGCTAAAAATATGCCAGAAAAATTGAAAACAGTGTTAGACGACATAGTGCAGGTGGTGAATTTTATTAAAGCTAGGCCTCTAAATTCCCGTATTTTCAGTATCATTTGTGAAGAAATGGGAAGCATTCACAAGCAGTTGTTATTGCATGCTGAAGTGCGTTGGTTGTCTCGTGGCAAAGTAGTGTCGCGTGTTTTTGAATTGAGAGATGAGATAAGAATGTTCTTTTTGAAGAATTCTGCAGGCAGCGTCAATAAACATGCTGATCACTTCAATGACTTTGAATGGCTCACAATGGCAGCATATTTAGCTGATATTTTTAGTGCTCTGAACGAGTTGAACTTAGGTCTACAAGGGAGGGATAATAACATCTTCCAAGCTGAAGACAAAATTGAAACGATGGTAAAAAAGCTTGACCTTTGGACAAATCGTACAATAAAAAAAATATATAATCACTTTCCTACACTGTCAGCGTTTTTAGAATCCTCTGGTGGAGCGATGTTACCAACTCAAGTACAAGACGAAATGATCAAACACCTCCGCGCTTTAAGGTCTTCGTTTCGGGATTATTTTCCAGTACCCGACAAAAATAAACATTGGATATTAGACCCTTTCAACACAGATGTCACTGATATTACTAGCTTGACAACGACACAAGAAAACCAACTAATAGAACTATCTTGTGATTCAGCTTTGAAACGTAATTTCAAAGAATCCTCTTTATCAAGTTTTTGGGTGAATGTAAAGAAAGATTATAAGGAAATATCAGAAGAAGCACTGAAACATTTGCTGCTTTTCTCAACCACATATCTCTGTGAAAAGGCATTCTCTGCTCTTGTATATACTAAAAACAAATACAGAAACAGATTACAAGTGGAATCCGATTTGAGATTACAACTTAGTACTAACATCAATCCGAATATTACTAATTTAGTTGCAAAAAAACAACACCAACCTTCACATTAATCAACGTGAATCTTGATGTTGATGTTGTATTTTTGTATTTGTAATATTAAAATAAATGGTCCGAAATTTATTTCTGTTTTTTTATTAAGGGGGTCCGTGAAAAGTCTGCTTGATTTCCTAGGGGTCCGTGGCTGAAAAAGGTTAGGAAACGCTGTTCTAGTCTATTCTAACCGGTCACACTGCATCCCTTGCGGGAAAGGCAGAGATAATAGATCGCCGGACTTCCCTATCCTTACACACACTTAGTGCTTCCGTCACATTCATGCAATTCATCGTACACACTCTACGATTTCTTTTACTCAAAACAAGTTCGTCTTTGTGAATGTGCTTTTCATAGCGTTGAAAAAACCAATATGGTGGCCATCGGAGATGCGATTTTTAAATAATATGTATATAATCTGTCTTCGTAAGTTATATTAGTAGTGATTATTAAGATAAGAAATGAAGTGATTAGAGAGTTGAGTGAACGTAAAATGAATCTTGTGACTAAAATGAAAGAGAACGAGTTGAGATGGCTGGGACACGTAGAGACAATGAACGATGAGACGATGACAAAGAAAATATACCTGGGAGAAAGAACCGCATGTCTTGACCATGTAGACCAGATTCTCAAGGATGGACGTGTTCTGAGTAAAAGGAATCGTAGAGTGTCTAAATTGAATCGAAAACCACGAGGACAATGTTGCTATACAATCATGAATTTCAGAGGGAGGGAATAAAAAATGACTTTGATCAATTTATTATTCAATACAGTAAGTATTCGGAAAATCATTTAACTGTACGTACATAAATACATTTACCTTACAGACGTTAAAAGTATCCGTCTAAAACATTACATATAAGATAACAACATTTAAAAAAACACAACATGTATCTACTATTATATCGTTATACGTACAAGAAAAATTATTGTTTAACCTTTCGACTGCTCCTCTGAATGATAACAAGAGTGAACGAGTATCAGTGATTGTGTTTTTACGAACTGCAGTGAACAGGTTAAAGCTAAATATTGATGTGTAACATTTGTTTATCAACAGATTTCTGATACAGTAAAAATCTCAACATTCTATAGAAAAAATCTTAAGGCGCCATGTGCTGTGAATTGTTTTTGGCTCCATAAATACTTCTCGGCCTGAGAAAAACTGAGTGAAAAAAAAGACAGTGATAGATGAAAGTATGGACTTCAGGTTGACTGTTCTAGAATTACAATATTTGGAAATTCCTTGAATAAAAAAATATTCCGAAGTACCCCTTAAATTTACAGGATCTGAGGATTTTCCGCTGCCAAAATACTGGTAATTATAATCTTGACAAATTGGCTGTTTTAGATTTTTTAATTTGTTCCCAGGCTCTTCTTGAAAAGGTAAAATTCACATTGTTGCTTACTTTATTCTTATTTCGCGCTAACACTCTCATACAAAATTTGAAAAAGTTGAATCGAAAATTGAACGATTTTTTCTCAGTACGCATAGGCTCTTAAGATTCTCCAGTAATCATTTCTCAAAACATAGAACATTTTTAATTGTTCATAACAGAAACACGTTGATAAACATTATTTTAACAAGTAAATAGTACATAGTGATATATCATGTTTGTATTTTTGAAAAGTAGTATGTAGATTTAATAAGACAGTCAGGTGACTTGAGACAAATAAAATGCATAATCAAGTTTATATTTTAAGGCCAATTATTCGTACTTTTTGTTACTATCATAATCAATAGAGTAAATGATTAAAAGAAAGGGAGAAAGATTATAAAACAATGTATAATTGTTAAAAATTCTGAGCAAATAATGTATACAGAAGTATTACTGACATTTCTACTATAGTTGGCACAAAACTATATTGTATACATAAATTGTTTCAATGATTAAAATTTTGGCATAGATATTATATATCGTTGAAAGACAACTTAATCAACAAAGTAATCGCTAAATTGCTAATTTTCAATATTATTTAACAGTTATCTCAACGGATGTACAGCAAAGGATGGACTTTCCTTCAGGTTTATGGCTGACAGTCGACTGATTTTATGTGATCAATTCCAGTCCATTAACCTGCCACGGCCGGGATTCAAACCCAGACTACAGCCTAACATGCCGGTACTCTACCCGCTGTGTCATGAAGGCTGATGAACGAAGCGAGAAGGAAACGCTACATATTTAAACCAGCCGACGATCAGTCTTATGACTGAATGATGATGAAAAATCCATCTCTTGTACCTTTAGTGGATGAGGCATTCTCAAGAAACTACGTGATAAGTTTTTGTTCAGAAAATGGCTGATGGATCCTTTCTCATGCTGCGATAATTGACTTTAATACACAATAATATTAAATACTACAACATTTTAGTGATAAAATTCATATAATCTATCACACTCAATAAATTCTGTACAAAAATCATACAAATCAACATTAAAAACTGTGAAAATACATGATACAAACATGCGAAAAACACACAGTTTAATTTTCACTCTTTGGTTTTAAAATTCTAAAAACAAAAAGTATAATTTTCACTCTTTGGTTTTAAAACACAATTCATTGATTACTACAGCCAACGTTTTCATTTTTTACAAACAATTAAATTCAGATAATGGAAATTCCGGATGTGTGAGTCCACCATTAGTCAACGAAAGCGTTAGAATTTCAAACAAATGAGTGAAAATTAAACTGTGTGTTTTTGGAGTTTAAAACCAAGAAGTGAAAATTAAACTGTGTGTTTTTGGAGTTTAAAACCAAAAAGTGAAAATTAAACTGTGTGTTTTTGGAGTTTAAAACCAAGAAGTGAAAATTAAACTGTGTGTTTTTGGAGTTTAAAACCAAAAAGTGAAAATTAAACTGTGTGTTTTTGGAGTTTAAAACAAAAAAGTGAAAATTAAACTGTGTGTTTTTGGAGTTTAAACACAAAAAGTGAAAATTAAACTGTGTGTTTTTGGAGTTTAAAACAAAAAAGTGAAAATTAAACTGTGTGTTTTTGGAGTTTAAACACAAAAAGTGAAAATTAAACTGTGTGTTTTTGGAGTTTAAACACAAAAAGTGAAAATTAAACTGTGTTTTTCGCATATTTTTATCATACATTTTCACAAAATTTAGAATCACATCAAAAACAATGTTGTACTTAATTTTTTACACAACGATTATTCTAAGACAATGTTTAATCCAAATGTTCAACCAACAATCAATAATAATTATTATTACAATTTATTAAAATCCCTCTCTTATACAAAATATGTTTATTTTTAAATACATAATTCACTATTTTAATACTCGTGTGACATTACCAAGATTCAATAATATATTTTTTTAAATTTTAAAGTTAATCAGTGCAAAGTTGTGTCGAAAACATTTTTTTTTTAATAATGTTATAAAGCGTGTACTAATAAATAAACCAATGACATGGAATAACATAATTTTTATTACGGTAACACCAAGTCTTAAAATGTAATTACAATTTTGTTATCTCTATGTACGTACCGCCAAAAAAGAACAATTATTACTATACATCGGGAAAACGAATGCCGTTTTACTGCTGAGATGCAACAAAACTTTACTAATCCTCTAATTCCATAGATGGCTCGTGACCAAAATTATTATTTCTCTTTAAATTTAAATTACGGGGGTTTCCATCTTTACCTGAATTCTATACAACCATCAATATCTATAGGGGAATAAAACAATCAGTGAAGTGTAAACAATAAATTCCACGTAACTTGTATCAGCGTGCATTATGCAGGTAGTATTAACAAAATTTGGGAAGTAAATAAACTGTATAATATTTTTGTTCACTCTGCGTCCCTGCATATCTCTTAGTCCCAGGTACCAAGGGCATTGAATCTCCCGATGTATAATTATTACTAGTTTTGCTTCATTTGTCGTTAAGTAGATACGGTTATTAAATTCAGAAACCAGTCTCTCTGTCGTGTCCTCTAGGTTCGAGGACGTAAATAAGCATTTGTTTTTAACAGTGGAAACCCTTAAACTCTAATCTCGAAAGACATTGTTCAGGTATTAATTCGATTTGAAAGACAGTGGTGAAAACGTTACAGAAATTAGATACACAATGATTTCCCAAGTACTTGAATTTCATATATCGAAGGAATGAAAACTGTGTTGTTAAGTGTGTTTGGTGGAAGGTCATTGTAATTTTTTTCCTAGCTTAAAAATCCAATAAAAACAAAGTCTTTTTTATAAAATATTCACAAATACATATAACATTGCGTGTTAATATATAAAACAATTCTACATATTAAAATAAGTTGGTGCTCATTGAATAAACAGTGAAATAATCGTACAATTATTACAATTGACAGACCATGTATAACATTCAAAATTAGAGCAAAGTCCTGACACCATCGCTTCAGTGAGAAGACAGCGGTATGCAGAGAGAGGGCTACTATTCAATATGGAGATATAATGGGATCTATCCAACTACATAACTACACTCCATAATAATTCTATATAGCCACTCTTTAGATACGTTAAAATGGTGGTTACAACGTTCAAGTGGTGGGCAAAATAATTTAATGTGCAATCTCTATAACGTCATAATAACTTTAAGGAAATATGTATTACAATCTTTTCACAATCATCCATACGTTAGTATTTTAATTCATCCGGATGGTACTTACGCAAAATTAATATGGATCGTGGCTAAGTACCTATATTATTTCATACTAAATAGTCTCTCCGTTCTACTGTTTTCTCACCGAAACCTCTACGAATGCGTAGCCACAGGAGTTTTCTCTGTTTTGAATGTTATTCACGTTCTAATAATTGTATTGTACAGAAATATGTAAATATTTTGTATATGTATGTATGTGGTAAAACGATAAAATATTTAGTTGTGTGTATATTTGGATAAAATTAAAATGACTACTACGTACGTATAATGCTCGTAGTACTTAATTAGATACGAGGCGTTGATTCTGTAACATTTTGCTAACTGGCTGATGTCGTAGTCGACGTCTGTTCCGGTCTCGCTGTCGTAGATATGGCCGGGGAGTTTATACCTGAAATCACAAAGTGAACGCTTCAATCAAACCATTAGTTATTTGTTTATGTAAAACAATCTACAATAAAAAAAAAATTATGATTCTAATCGAGACCGCCGTGAATATAGCAACTGAAGGAGGCCGGGACTTTGTAATGTTCAAAGCTGGGGACCCAACTATGAAGTCACGGTCATTAAGGTTCATTATTTATTTATCGTATGGCCAACATCCACCTATATCATTTAACATTCGTTATGTGAAAGTGTAAAAAAAAGTTAAAAAGCGCAGGGTAAATTTTCCTGCTTGTCAGAGACTTAATTCTAAATTTTAAGGTTCAAAATTGCATGAATAATACCAATCGCATGATAAAATGTTAAAAATAGTGTTTTCTCCATTTTTTAGGGTTATTTTCGCTTCAATCAAAAAATTTTGAGGTCGTTCCCTAAATTTTAACACATATTATCAATACAAAAAAAATGACAATGTCAGTGACATTCGGTTGGGCTGCGTTGGGCAGGACATGTGGAATGGGTGAGGAGAGAGTTCCTAAGAAGGTGCTCTACTCCAAACCCCAAGGTAGACACAGCGTTGGCAGACCCAAGCTAAGATGGTTGGACGGAGTGCAGAAGGATGCACAAGTGGTTGGCATCAGGGACTGGAGGAGCACAGCCCAGGACAGGGAGGAATGGCGACGACAGCTGGGGGAGGCCAGGGCTCACAACGGGCTGTAGTGCCAATGATGATGATGATGATGAGTGACATTCGGGAAACGAGTTGCTGTCTTTCAGAAAAGAGATCTTAAGGTTTATTTAATCACAAACAATTAATTCAAAGTCAATGGACAGCCTTTTTTGTCAGAGGGACAGAAAAAAATGGCACTATCCAAAATCATAAAAAAAAAACACTGTAGTTTTATTTCGAATACGTGGATTTCCACCATAATGTTTTCATTGTCATGGCCTCCAATTAACGTAGGTCTCGTCTAAACTATCAGAGTAATTTTAATAGGAGTATTCCCACCTGTTGGAGTTCCGTGTTCACTGTGTGGCGTGGCGCTGGAAGGTTGTGCCATTAGTTTCTGTCTCACTTCTCGTATCTTCAACTGCAGGGTCATCTTGTTAGGGAACACATCCTTGTGGTTGGCCTGTGTATCAAACAGCAGAAAATGTAATACAAATCTACACAAAATTGGTATGTAGTAATAAAACAATTTCATTACACAATACTGGTAGAATCCAAGTCCGGTATGTTTGTAACGCTGGGCCTTTGGCAAACTTTGAAAGTTCTATAAATATGTATGTAAATTTAAAGCAGTGACGCGTTCATGGGTGGCTAAAAATTTTCGTCAAAGTCTCACTTTTTGTGTCGCATGTTCGCAGAGCTTGGTGAAATTGAAATAAAATTTGCATGAATTATAATGAGATCGCTGAGAAGAATGTGTGGAAAAATGTTGAGAGATAGGATAAGAAACGAAGAGATTAGAGAGCTGAGTGAATGTATAATGGATGTTGTGACTAGATAAAAAAGTGAACAAGTCGAGATGGTTGGGACACGCAGAGAGAATGAACGATGAAAGGATAACAAAGAAGATATACCTGAGACATATAAACTCAGTTTCAAACTCGCTGAAAGAAGGAAATACAGTACCTGAAAATGTGCAGTGGCGTTTGTAGAGGGGAACAAGCCTTCGTCCTTGAAGAGTTTCAACACCAGCTGCCTCCTCTGCTCCAGCATCCTGCGATGTCCCGCCTCCCCCCTTCCGGCCCCCGCGCCCCCTGGGGTGCGAGGGGATAGACCACCCCCATCCTCACTGTCACCTGAAATTTAATAACAGACTCAACAATTTTGTCACCCAAGAAATATTAAGTTCTAACTTATTTTTGAAAATCACAATTTATATCTTGTGAGAACATCCGATTTTCTACATGTAATAGTTGAATATAATATAACAAGCAGTTATCTCAACAGATATACAGCAAAGGATGGACTTATTCGATTCCCGGCCGCAGCAGATGGATGGACTGGAATTGGTGAATTTTACATAGGTGTAAAGTGATCATATTAAACCAGCCGCCGATCAGTCATAAGCCTGACGGAAAGTCCATCCTTTGCTGTAGATCCGTTGAGATAACTTCTTATAAGATTTTTGATTAGTTACCTCTGTATGAATCGAGGTTGAAGTCTGGTCCGAAGAAAGTGTTGCCGACGAGTTTAGTGGAAGACCTGGGTCCGTGGTACGGTGTGTGCGTAGAGAGCGGAGTGCTCCCCACACTGCTTCCTAGGCTGCTCGTCTCACCCACGTCACATATGAATGTCGGAGTTGCTTCCTCTTCATTAGCTAAACAAATAAATAATACGACATTATAGCAATTGTACTACGACACATAATATATGAACAATTAAACTGAACTATTACAGCCTGATAACTAGACTGGATTACATGCAACTTAAAATGGTTGAAATATGCATGAAAATATGCATCATAAATTCTCGAAATGTGTACCAAAATATGCAACATTAATTTAAATAAATACAACAAATTAGCGTTACTACATGATTTTATTTGACTTAATTTTTATTTAATTAATAATTTGGTATCGTTTGGAAGACCGAGAAAAACAGTTCTAAAATGTGAGGTTATTTTTTTTTTTAATTACGTTTAGGCAATTATTTTTTTATTAGAAAACTACTTTATATGCCTACTACATTTTCAACTAGACACCAACATTTTTCTTTTTGAAACGTTTAAATTTTACAAATGCAGTTAAAATTTAAGAAAATATACACAAATATGCATGATCTGTACATTTTGGTCGAAATATGCAAAATCCTGAATAACCTGCAAAATATGCAAATGCTTATAATCCGGTCTCTACTGATAACAATCTATGCTGTCATTTACAAACAAATATAAATACCTAACAGTGTTTTCCTCAACAGAGATGAGAGGCATCTTCATTCACATAATGTAGCGTTATGCGAACTCCCTTGGGGAGGAAACAGGATGGGTGTTCCGATGCTTAAAGACGACTCGTAAGCGTCGGAACACCCATCTTGCTTCCTCCCCAAAGGAGTTCACATAACGCTACATTATGTGAATGAAGATGCCTCTCGTCTCTGTTGAGGAAAAAACTATAATGTATTTCCATCTGTGCAATGCAGATAAATCCGGTTCAATACCTAATGTAATTTAGGTATGTATATCTCAAATCAAATATAAATACCGTTTCTACCCTGTTTTTTCCGAAGATACACTTGTGGACTATTTGGTACGGCTATTGAACTTGGACTACACGCGTCAGGCTTGAATTGAGGTAACGTGCTGAATTTCTGCTCAAAGTTCACCTGCTCCAGAACTCTGTGAATAAATGAAACAACTTGACATTATGCAACAATACACATATGAATGAAACTGGAAAAAACTTGAAAGAACTTACTTGTCTCTGCCGTCTTCAAGAGTTTTCTTGAAAAGACTCTTCTTCATGGATGGACTGGCCAACATACCACCTGTCGGTTCCGGCGCCTGCCCTACTCCGGGCTTGGGGGAGAGCATACTATTCAGACTGCCCGAACTTGACGGTAACGAAGGAGATTTCATATTCTGCACGCTTCCTGGAGTCGTGACTGCCGGTGTAGTATTGTTGACGTTGCTAGTGAATAACGGTTGCGATTGGCTCACACCAGACGAACCCGTCGTGGTGGTACTCGCTGTCGTTGACGAAGATGTTGTACTCGTGATGGTGCTTAAGTTTGTCTCACTGCCTGACGATACAGCTGAAAGAAAAATTGTGAATCGTGATTAATATTTTTATAGTAAGCGAGTATATTAAACTACATACCTGAATAATGATGAATGATCATGAAAAACAATTAACAATTAAACAGAAGCGAGAGCAATTTACATGGCATTATGTGCACTCCCTTGGGGAAAGGCAGGATGAGGGTTCCGATGCTTACGAGTCAGCTTTAAGTGATCATTTTATGCCCAGGGCATTTTGATGTGGTGGAATTGGTGAAGTGATCACTTAAGTCAGCCAAAGCCGACTCGTAAGCGTCAGAACACCCATCCTGCTTCCTCCTTAAGGGAGTTCATCAAACGCTACATTATGTGAATGAACGTAGCTTTCGCTTCTGATGAGGAAAAATTTTGTGTTTCCATCTGTGCATTGCAGAAAAATTCTGTTCTAATACCTAAAATGATTTAGGTATATCTCAAATCATGTAACACTTAGTAGCTTGGACAAATACACACTGCTAAAAAAATACTAAATGCGTATGAATGATGTATGAAAAATTACCCATACTAAGTCTCCTTTGTAAGGGGGCCATTCCCAGCTGTGCGGGTGTGGGTGCGAGTGGGAACGGCTGCAAGGGAGTGGTGGACGGGACGTGCTGGTCCGTGCCATCGTCCTGCCTGCCTCTCTGTACGTTGGTACTGGGAGGGGCCGACAGCGGAGCGCCACGATTCAGCGGAGACGCCAGCACCCCGTGAGATCTATCCGTGCGTGGGGAGAGCAGGGCGTGATGTCCAGTGAGTGAGTGAGTGTCTACGTCTGGTCTACTGCAAAATCGTAAAAGAAAACAACACAGCTATTTACATGTTACAACTTCTCGTACAGTCGTAAAAAATAATGCCTCCATTTATTAAGCGTAGCACACATGTTTTCTCACACAGTAATAACTTACAGATGGATTGGTTTGATGTCCTGATTGGCCTGAGAAACTATCACAGATTGACCATTTGACACAGGAATTCTTGTATGCGATGCATCTCCTGAAATTAAAAAAAAAACAGTAAACATCAGCAGACTGGAAGCAAACTTTGAGAAACACTGTGTTTTTTTTAAATCACAGATGAAAAAATTGCTCAGAATAAAAAAACGACAAAGGATGTGCACTAGATCTTTCCATACTCTATCATTGTGGGTAAAATGCAAATATCTAGGCCCTACACACAGTGAGATAAATGCGTTGAAAAATATTTCGCGAATATTTTTTTGTTTTTTTTCTGAAAAATCTGTGTTACTTATGAAAAATCCTAACAGATCACTGGGACTCACGACACTTAGAGCCAGGCGATTAGAAGGTGACCTTATCCAGACATATAAGATTATGAATGGCTACTATGATGTTCCCGATCAGCTCCATCTACACCCTGGATACCAATACCCATTTGAGAGGACATTCTACGAAGCTCACCAAGGGACGGTTTCACAGTAATTCCAGAAACAATTATATTTGCAATAGAGTGGTGAATATATGGAACCGTTTACTCGAAAATATGATACAAGCACCATCAGTGAAAGTTTTTAGAAACCAGTTGGATGACTTTCTCAGAATGACAGATGGCACAGACATTGATTTGGGCCCATCAGCCTAGGCTGCTTGACCAAAATTAATAATAATATTAACAAATCAAGGACTAGATAAAGGTACGAAGCAGTTTCCCAAATTTTTGAATATCGAACTAAGTAAATCGAAAAATACATGGACCTATCTGAGTAAAATTTAACTGTCACGAGATTTCAACCTACCAGTGGTGGGCGCAGCATTGACCGGAACGTATAGACCTTGCAATCTCACATAATGCAAAGGTTGTTGCACCTGTTGGGCATCAGACCGGGACACGTTTGGATCATTACTTGTCATGGTTTGTGGGGCAGTCTTTATCAACAGATTTGTGTACGTGGGATCCGACAGGAATGTGAAAGTTAAAGGAGCTGAAAAAAAGAAGTTAAACGTAGGTTAGCACGTGTTTTTGCGGTTTTTAATACGAGATTATAAAACATCTGATGTGCTTTAATATGAGGTTGTAAAAACTTTAATCGTGTATTTGTGGTTTGATTGTAATAAAATATCAGGAGTGTTTTTGTGGTTTAACATGAGATTGTAAAAATTCAGGTGTATTTTTGTGGTTTAATATGAGATTATAAAAAAAATCAGAATGGTTTAACATGAGATTATAAAAAAAAAGTGTGGTTTAATATGATATTGTAAAACTTTCAGGTGTGTTTTTGTGGTTTAATATGACATTGTAAAAAAATCCAGTGTGGTTTAATTTGAGATTGTAAAAGTTCAGGTGTGTTTCTGTGGTTTAATATAAGATTGTAAAATATCCTATTGTGTTTTAATATGAGATTGTAAAAAAATCAAATACTTACTTGCTGTATTTCCAGTAGTAGCCCTAACCGGCTTCACTAACGTAACCATCGAATTTTTCAGAACAGAACCACTGAGCGCCTGGGAACTGGCGACGGTTCCCAAATTCAAATTCTGCGGTGATATTTTGATTTGTGTTCCAGTCTGCGTAGTCTTCAGAGGATTCAAGGCAGCTGCAGACCATTGTCTACCGTTCTCTGTAGCCGTAACGATGTTTACAATATTGGCTAGAGTTGCCGCAGTGACTTGAGGTTGGGAGACTGAGGGTGATATGGTAACTGTTTGTTGCCTCTCGGGCATTGACTTGAAAGCACCGCCAGTCGGTTGGAAGGCAGATACTCCCGATGGACTAGATACAGTGAGGTTGCTGAGAGTCGTGTCCGTGGAACCAACCCTGCAAATACAACAACAATAAAAGAAAATGATAACAAAAAACTTACTCCAAAAAAAATAAGAGTTGAGAGAATGAAGGATGACAAAAAATATATATATTTGAGTGAGCGAAGTGGTGTGAGGAAACGCGGCAGCCCGAGACTGACCTGGTCCGATCATGTCGACCAGATCTTCAAGGATGGACACGTTTTGAGTAAAAGGAATCTGAGAGCGTGTATGACAAATTTCATGAATGTGATGGGGGCGAGGAGTGTGTGTAAGGACAGAGCTGTCTGGCGCTCTGTCCTCTATGTCTACCCTGCAAGGGACGCAGCGTGAGGGTATAGATAGATAGTACTCCAAAATACGTACCTGATAGGTTTAGGTCTCCGTGTGTGATCAACTCCAGACGACGTATACATAGAAGGTTGGGTAGTATTCACCTTGTCCTGCTTAGAATTGACTGCATTATTGTTACTCTGTTCAACCTGAACTTGAATGGGCTCGGACACAGGCACGGTCGTGACCATCACAGACTCTGAATGCTGACTTTCAGAGTCGGAATCAGTCACTTTCTCACCACATTTCAAATCTATTTCGACGGCTGCTTGTTGAGAATCTTCACAGATTACCTGCAATAATTTAACATATACAATTAATGGACAACGATAGCCTGGAAGGCCACCAAAGAGATGGAGGGAAAACTGGGGCACCGCATCCCACAATAATGTACTGATAATATGCAATAAAATGTAGGGAATTACTGCATTTTTTTTAATAAAGCGAAATTATTCCGACAAAAATAAAAAAACCTATTTATGAGATTTGATCAGGCGAACGAGCGTGCGATTTTGAACCTTAAAGTCGCAGGATATGTTTTCGAGGTAATCGTTACCTTAATAACCAGAATACAGAAATGCCTACCATTTGATCATCATCACTCAGAACTTCGTGCATTGCATTGTGAGGTGATCCCGGATCTCCCGGATTGACGGAGTTATAAGATGAGATGGTTAGAGGGATGTCTGTTCCTGGAATGCCGACCATACCACCACTGTCCAACGGCGTTCTGGGACTCTGGAATAAAAAAACAAAATTAGAGTGTCGTAATTAGGATGAAAGGGAACAAGTCAACATGGTTTGGGCATGTAAGGAGAATATCTGAGGACAGACGAATGACAGTGAAAATATATGAGTCTGGAAGAGAGGGTATGAGGAAAGGTGACAGCCCTAGGGCCATCTTGAGTGAACATATTGACCAAATTTGTATTGTATCGTATAGTAGAATTTCAATAGCTATGTCATTGTTGCTAGCAACAAAATTGTAATTCTTGATTAAACCCGAGACTTAAATGTTTCAACAAATTGACTAAACATGTTCTGTACTACACCTGTGGCGTTGAATTGTTTGATGGATCGCGTCCACTAGAAGATTTTCTTCTATCTTTATTGCACCATTTCCATTCAGGGTGGGCCTTAAAGTGGGCTTCCTTCACCTTAAGAAAAAAAAACATACTTGATTAACAATTACCATTCAAAATACAATTTTAAATCAAATTCCAAATATCTCGTGATCCTACCTCATTAGCCAGATCGTGATACTTCTGTTTCTCGTCCGGCTTCAGAGCGTACCACCACTCTCCGAGTATTTTACTAACTGTCCTATTGTCTTGATTGGGATGCCTCCTGTGCACCACCTGTCTGTGCCGTTTTGAAAATATCATAAACGCGTTCATAGGCCTTCTGATTCGATGATTCTGTGAAAGGAAATCGTAAATGGATCAATGTAAAAACGAACCACACTGAAAATATTTAGTAAATGAAGCTACAAATTAGGCGGAGAGGATAGAATGTCAGACTGCCCTATCCTTATACACACTTTTTGCTTCCATCACATTCAGAAATTTGTCATAAACATTCTCCAATTTCTTTTACTCACAACGTGTCCATCCTCCAGGACATACTCGGTTGACATGATCGGTCCAGGCCAGTCTCGGACGGCCACTCTTCCTCACTCCTCTTAGTTCACCCATATATATCTTCGTCCTGTCATCATTCATTCTCTCAACATGACAAAACCATCAAATTTTCATTCTAGACACTACACTCGTCTAACAGTGCATTTCTCGATGGAAAGTTTTGGGGTAGTCCCGATTTCCAGATCCAGAAAAGAAATCCAGATTACCCCACAACTTTCCATCGAGGGGGTGCTTTGTGTTTATTCGAACTGGACTACATGAAAGGTGAAATGAATAATTACCTTTCCAATAGGTCCGTCATGACCGCCCTGAGATCCCAAAGCAGACAAGGACTGACTTCGTCTCTTATTGCTGCTACTAGCATCGGATCCTGTGAGTTCAGCTGCCATGGACTCGTTGATAGTGGTGGGGGTGGCCAGGGGACTCTGGGGCATGGGGTCACACTCAAATACATCGTCATCATCTTCGTCATCTGAAAGAAATAACCGACAATGAAACAAGTTATCAAAAAAGGTCATTATCACAGCTCAACTGATGGCAAAAAATATGTGCATTGTAAAACACCAAAACACATTCTTGAACTGTAGCATATTTAAACTTCAAAAAGTTGAACATTTGACGAAAGGATTTGGTGGAATGTATAAACGTTGCTGTGGGCATAAAGTGATCACCTAAGCCAGGCAATGCTGACTTGTAAGCATCGGAATGCCTATCCTGCACTCTCCCGACAGGAGTCCATATAATGCTGAATTGTGTGAAAGTAGACAACTCTCGTTTCTGTTTTGTTACATTTAGCCATTGATTTCGTTGATGCCCCCATCCAGTATTTAATTACTCACTTTTACCTTTCATTTGATTTACATTTTGTTTTTTCCATACTAAATGAGCATTCCCCTTTTAGTTTGAAATACATACCAGGTATATCATCTTCTATTTTAATATTGCACGCATCAGGGGTGGAGGGAGAGACTGGCCGCTGGTGAAATGTCACGTGGGGGGTGGAGGCTGGGGCAGGGGCCGGTGGCGGGGGGGAATGTTGAGACGGTGGGGGGGACACCACAGCACTCCCCCTACCCAGGATGGGCACCAGGCTCTTCCACGGGAACACATTGTGGGATGTGTTACTAACTGAAAACACAAAACAAAAATATTACAATTTTTTTTTTAAAAAGGATCTGGGCTTGCATACACAAACCCAAACACTTTCCTGCACACCTTGCACTAGGCTAATTCAGAAAAAATCATTTTAATCTCCAACGCCGCATTCCTTGCAGGTATACAGAGAGAAAATAATGCCAGTTCTCTATCTTAACACACTTCTTGCTTCTATCACATTCATGCAATTTTTCATTCACATGTTGACATGATCGAGTTGATATGTAATTCTTGGACGGCCGCATTTCCTTACACCTCTTCTTTTACCCATGTATAATAATTTCTTCGTTGTCCTTTCATCATTCATCTTCCAAACATGCAACCTAACCTAATCCAACCATCACTCAACTTGTTCGCTGTCATCATAGTTGCAAAATCTGTCTTACTCACCTCTCTAATTATTGGTTTTTAATCATCCGTAGGCTTTATTTAAGGCACTTGGAATCGTCAGGTTTACATATTGAACAAACATTACAAAGTTAAATGCAGCAAATTAATAATCAGTTACAGCAAAAAAAAGAATGGAATCAATAAACACATGGTGACAAAACATAACTATAAAAAAGGAGTGGATTACTAGTTCAATGCAGGTCTGGATGTAAATTGTCCAGAACTACATTACGTCAATGACGACAAATGTTATTCTACTTTCTCAATGTTTTTCCACACATTCCTCTTTACGATCACATCTCGTCAGCATCGCACATTGTGTCGATATAGAGTAAGTCTTACCTATAATAGTGGAATGAGGAGTGTTTGGTGTGTGAGGCTGTGCAGGTGGCAGCACTGGTAACAGCTGGTTGGGGTGGACAATCACTGCACTCCCCACCATACTCCCAATAGTGTTGTGCTGCTGGGATAACAAACATACATTAATTAAACAATTATTATGGTACACATTACTAAATTTAGATACACTGTTTGAGAGAGCGTACCTGTTCATTTGACTCGCTGACTGATCTGGTTATAGTGGCTTGTGATTCAGAATTCCGGAATAAAGCTGCTGTCTTCTCCTGAAACTAACCCAACAAACATCATGTTAGAGCTAGCTAGCAAAACAAGAATTGCTTCAATGAAGTTAATCTTTTTTATTAATTTTTATTTTTTTTAGATTTGAAAGTAAAATTACCTGCACAGTATCCAAAGGTTCACTCTTGATGATAAACAGTTTCTTGTCGTGCTGTGAATGTTGAGGAATGACGTACAATGTTGACTGTCCGTACGCCAGCGTGTCTACCGTCTGCACGGACGAAAGAGACAAGTGCTGGCCTTGTAACGGAGAAGGTTTCAATATCTTCATTTCGTTAATAGGTCTAATTTCTCTATTATTGTTGCTAGTATTGTTATTTATATTTCTCTGTAATTCTGCATTATTCTGCGGTACCCTGTGCTCCAGATTATTATTTGTAACGACGCTATTCAAAATACTATTTTTCATATCGAGAACCACGTTAGAACTCGGTACACTTCTACTGTCGTTGTTACTAACGGAAATACTATTTTGATAGCTGTTCATTATGGAATTCCTCAAGTTGTTTTCTAAGATCTTTTGGTCGTTTCTACAAAACTCACTGTTGACCGTCATACGTACACCGTTGTTTCTCTGATTGGTGGTCAGATCATTGGCATTGTTTGACGTTAGGATAAGATCACCAACAACTTTTGTAGGTGTTATCCTCGCCATGTGAAGATTATTCTCGGCCTTAATGTACAAATTAGCAGAGGCGTGTTTTAAATTCGTATTGATATTTGTACCGTTGTCCGTGATACAATGCACATTGTTGCCAGATCTGATTAAATCGTTCACATCACCATTTCTCGTATTGTTATTGAGTTCGCTGGTTTGAAAACGTAAACTATGGAATTCTTGCAAACCGTTTCTGAGATCCATTCCCGAAGAAGGACTTTGCTGAGGAGGGTTTTCACTTTTGATAATTTGTTCTTGAGAACACCTAACATATTCTACGTTCGTATTGGTTCTGGTCGGCAGAGGTTCCTGGTGTTTGTCGTTCTCGGATGGCGACGTGAGAGCTTGGTGAAGTAGAAGAGTTTGCGTCTGTGTGGCCGGAGACGGACCCGACGGAACTCTGGGTGGTTGCGGAATGGAAAGAGGACGTTGTTCCGTCTGAAATAAATATTGATGAAATTAGGAATATTGTCAGAAGAAATAAACTATATGTAGTACCTACAATCGAATCAAGAGAGTAACTTGAACGTGTAAATATACCTGATAATGATGTGTAGTGTGTGGTGATATCCGGATAACACTAGTGGCTACTCCTCCAGGATTAGCTGGAGGCGAAGACACAACTGCTCCAGGTCTCACCAATTCTGGCCTATATAAAATAATAATTAGTTTAGTAAAGTAATTGAATGGCAATTGTAAATAAGTCTACTATTCTTGAATGGCAATTGTAGATAAGTATAATTTTTGAATGGCAATTGTAAACAAGTTTAATTTACAGATTTTTTTACCTTATAAGTTGTTGATGTGTATATGCCGACCACCTGGGTTTGTGGTGTTGCTGCTGTGGGGGTTGCGGAGTGCTAATGGGCACAAAGAGGTTCTGATGGGGCCCTACAGTGTCGGTACTGTGAGGGGGACTAGTAGAACCTTGAGGGGGCCCCACGCGGGCCACAGGGGGGCCTGGGGGTGAGAATCCTGGTGTGCCGGAGCGGGAACTACCCAAGGATACTGAAAGGTACAAAATAAGAATACAGATTAGAATGAAAGTTAACAAGCTAAGATGGTTTCGGTATTTTGAGACAATGAGTGACGATAGGATGATGAAAAACCTGGGCCAATCACCTCGACTAGATCCTCAAATACACATTGTCGGGCTTCATCACTGGTTGTGAACAGTGGTTGTAGGAATGAGTATATACTGCCAAAAGTAGCTAATCCAACACCTTACAATGTCAATTTGTAAAAAAAAATAAGTAAAAATTGGACGAATGCGACGGAAGCAATGAGTGTGTATAAGTCTGTAATTCTAGGATGGCAATTGTAAAAGTCTATAATTCTTGGATGGCAATTGTAAGTGAGTCTGTAATTCTTGAATGGCAATTGTAAACAAGTCTATGAGGAAGTCTGGTATTGTATTGATGAGTTACCTAGCATATTAGCAGCTTCAGTCTCATCAGGATCAAATCTCCCAGCCACTCTGCTGTAGTGTGGTGAGGTTGTCTCCGAGTCTCTGGACGTGTCCTCTCCATCCATCGGACCTCCAGACGATGACATTGACTTGCTACTGCTTCTGACAACAGAACAATACACTAAAATACAACAAACTCAGAAAAGAGAGAAACTTAAGGGGCGATATTCACTGAGAAAAGATCGTTCTATTATCGCTTCAAATTTTGTATGAAAAGAAGAATAAATCGAAAAAAAAAACATTTTCGTTTATTGTATAAAAAGGGGATTGAATATCAAAAAATATCCATTAGAGTCATCTTACCTTAAACATTTTATCCACCAAATTACAGCATTATAATGTCTAACAAACTATGGGAATAATCTGAAGTTTCAGTATATTTCAGAGGTAACTTTGGAACTATTTTGTATTGAGAAAAATTACATTTAAACCAAATTTCTAACAGCTAGGATTACTAAAACATATTTTCATTTATCTATGTTTTAAGTCTTAGGATGATATATTCAGCATTAGCTGAGTAATCTTCCTTCTCCCGATGCAATTATTTGCATTTTTAGGTACAAATAAGAATGACTTTCGTATGGAGGCTACAGGGTTGAAATGGGTATATCGCAAGTAGACTTTGATCATACCTTAGATGTGGAGTATGAGTGTTACTAGTTCCACTGTTGGTCAGGGGTGTATTGGTGTTCCGAGGAGCCCTCAGGGACAGGTGTCTGGAGCAGAAGCCCTTTCTCTGACTCTCCTTGGAACAGCCCTCCTTTGAACACAGCCGACGCCATTGTTTCCCATTGAATTTTTTCCTCACGCCCGATTGAGTAGCAACCACATCGCCCTTTTTGTATTTGTGGGGCGTTGCAGCTTGAGATCTGACAAGAGAGAAGTCTCGTAAGTAAATGAATTCAACTTCAAACTAAAACACACTTTATAGTGTTCCTACTGTATTTCCTACTTTATGAGTTTTAATAACACAACACATGTAGGTTTGAGACTATCACACTATCGATTAAAAGTGCATAAGTATATAATAAGCTGAGTCACCCGAAGAGTCATGGAGCGAGCAATGTTAGAAATTAGTCTTACCAATGTCGGCAACTAGTCTTAGCAATGTCGGCAATTGGTTTTGTTGGGAATTAGTTTTGGGAATTACTGGGAATTAGTTTTAGCAATGTTGGAGATTAATCTTAGCGATGATGGGAATCGGTCTTAAAGAGATAAAATACGGAATGATATAATTAGAGCTAAAACGGGAGTACACATTGGTCATTTTCGATAGAGTTGCAACAATGAAACAGCATCGGGTTGGTAATATTGCCCGCAGTTCAAACGACAGATCGACGAAAAGCCATTCATTTCGCTAGATGTTTTGGCATTGAAAGAGATGGAGGAGGTCTATGTTTAGGGGTGGACGACTACAGGCTGAAGAAGGGGAGGTTTAAGGATTGCTTACCTTGGGGTGGGTGGTTGAGATCTTGGGGTAATACTTCTTTGTTCCAGTAGACTGGACGTACTGCCGCGACTGTGTAAACTACTTCTTTTACTACTGCCACCTTCTGTTCCAAAGAAAAAACACAGGGATTTAAAAAAAACACAGCAATACACAATTTACAGCAATGCTAGATTTTTTATTATTCCATTTATTTATGTAGTCATTTTTCCATAAAAGTTTCTAAGTTTTAAGGGTTGGGTTAAAAATTACACAAGAATCAACATTTTTGCTCAAGAGTATTAGAGCCCTATTTTATATCACTCCAAAAAGCATTTTTTTTTCACGTTATTTCTGTGATTTTTCGGAACACATCACATTTACGAGGTGACAATGTAAAAATTCGGATTCAGTCCCCTCAAAAGCGTAATGGGTGATGGAAAAAAACACTTTTACATTTTTTTCACAGTCAAATTGCCACATTTTCCTGGACTAACGGTTTAACATAGTTATGAACATAGGTTCTCGCCAGACTTTTCTAAATATTTCTGTAAATTGAATAAGTAGACAGATAGGATGGTTGTGGAAAACAAATTAATAGTTACCTGCTTCTGAAGGAAACATAATATCCTCAGTTCTGAGATCATCGTCACTTTCAAAGTCTTCGTAGGGCCTCCTCCTCAGGTCGTCCACAGATCCATTAGAGAGATGCGTCATGCCTAGGCCCATGCTGCTCATCCCGCTCATGCCGCCCATGCCAGACACCGGGGAACTCGTGTAGAACGTGTCGGCACTCTGCAAGGTCGGCACAATGTGGTGGAGCTGCATGGACTGGTGGTGAACGGGATTGGCGGGGCGAGGTGCGGAGCTGCGAGGGGCGCCCCCGAGGTCCTCCAGCTCGTCCCACCAGGGGGGCTGCAGTAGACGGATGTCTACACGCTTCACCACCACTTCTTCAGCATCCGTACTGCCCGTTACCTAAAAATATACAGCAATAAAATACAATATTTAATACTTTTTTAATATCAGAATTTACTGTGGACATCAGAATTTTTACATGTTACAGTGGGACAAGTGGTTATCTCAACAGATGTACAGCAAAGGATGGTCGATCAGGCTTATCCAATCTTAACGAATGCTGTGATAAGCTCGCCCTAGTGAACAAATATCATAGTATCTATTCCATGTTTTGTACAGGGGTGACCTTATGACAGGGACATAGATTATACCAATATACCAATTTGGATTGTTTCAGGTAACTGTGAAAGTCTGTGGTAGAAAGGACATGAGATATTAAATATTTCAGGTAGGCAAGTTGTACTTCTACAACTTTACCTTGTTCATACATAATATATGGCATAGGAGTTCTCAAAACTAATAATCAATATTATCATTAGACACATACTGTCCTCAGGACACTGGTCCGTATATTAAACATTCATACTAGGTGTACCAACAAATAATAATTGTATCCCTATGTTATATTACCTACATTATATTGGGGTGTCATATGTTATTATTACCTTAAGTACTTATTAAGATAAAATACTAGATACTTGTGTGACAAAATGTCAGGAAGCCACGATAATTTGACACCAAAACGAGAGCCTTTTTTAAGGTGTGAGTAACAATGCAATCAAACATAAGTCTGTACACATAATTATAGTAGTATTTGTGAGCGCACAATGAACAGATATATACACACAGATGCGTTCATTATTCATTTGAAACCTGCAATAAGCAAGGCAGGTATATCAATCTGTTCACTAACACCACAAAATAGGCATTTGTTTTCAAATTTTATCTATGCCTGCTTAGAACATTCCTGCACTCTTTTTACTAACATTGTTTTCCAGTCTCCTGTACAAGAGTAAGTCTTTGAATTCAAAATGACGTCTCCGAAAGTCCAGTACACGGTTCACCACCCATTGTAAATATCTTAGTCTAGAGTGCAACGAGACACTGTCTTATCGGATGATGAACAACACATATATGAATGTTCAACAGGTAGAAGAATTCAATTGAGAATGGGTGGCGAACATTTATATTCAAAGAAAAAAATTTAGATTCGCGCTAGAATAATAAAGTGAATGTAATAGTTACCTTAACTCGAAATCTCACAGGCGACTTGAGCACTTGAAACACGACACCTTCCACAAATATATTCTGCACACTATTGTCTCTATCTGAAGTCCTGACTACACAACGAGAGCCAATCTCCACCAGACCCGCGTGGGGACTGGCGTCACCAATAATATCATACTTATTGGCACCAAATATATCACTATACACCACTGACTCGCCTTCAGGCCCGTCCAGCTCGACGACCACCCTACCACTGTCGGCTTGCTTGATAGCGCCCGGCAAATACAGTCCCCTCTGTTTGGCTAACACCCTGTAATCGTTCCACTCCTTCAAATCAACACACGGATAACTACTGCAGCTTTGTGGAGGTGTACCGCCACTTCTGAGCGGGGGTTCTTGATAATGCGTTTGATTTTGTTGTTGATAATCCACTGGTGCGTTGTTCCCCATTCCCCCGTTCGTGTTGGCACAATTCCGCTCCATTTCTTCCAGTTCGGACGGATCGAATTTTCTTTTTTTTGGTAATTTTCTAACTGTTTGTGCGGGCAGACCTGACTGAGCGTTGTTATTGGTTAATTTAGGTGGATTATTCATGCTGCTCGTGGAAGCGTACGAGGAATTGGATGTGGCGGGTGGTGTGAGCCTCTGGTAAGGGTGCTGGCCCGGGGGGTGGGCCATGCTGGGCGGAGGGGCTCCGGGAGTCTTGAGGGGAGACTCGGAGGAGTTCAGCATCGCTGGTGATATACTCACAGCCCCTACACTGCTGATCACTGATGCAGGAATCTTGAACAAAACAAAAATATTTGGTTAGAAAGACATTAAAATTTTAGGTACATAACATACAGTGAAACCTCAACAAATCGAATCTCACGAGAAAGATAAAATGAAAATGAAGGAAAAGGTTGATTAACTCTATAGAAGTCCTGAAAATTCATTTATTCCTACTATAACTTTGGGTTGGCCGGCGTAATAGGACGTATTTTAATTTATTTTATAGCTGACGTTGGAGCACTGCAGTAAGCTCGCTCCAATGAACAAATGTTGGGGCATTTAACTGAAATGAAGTGTTATTTATTTTCCAACTCATGCTATTTACATAATACAACAATAAATAAATCATATACACGTGACAATTTTTAAATAAATGCATCGTATGACCTGGAAAATTACACTGCCTTACTAGACTAGGTCTGTTCTAAGGCAGTGGTCTCCAAGCAAGTTAATCACATACAATTTCCTAATATTCCAAATTAGATAGTCAATACAAATACATCTTATAATGTTAACATAATTCTGTACTGTCTTTACTACAGACAATTCCCTGTTAGAAGTCCCCTGTTGCAAACTTGGTTTAGTGTTGTTTAATGTGATAATATGATATGGTTAAATTTTTTCGCTACTTTCAAATTATATTTCAGAACTGTTGTTTAAAACAATTTGCCAATTTTCGAATTGTTAGAATAAACTGGCAACATGGTTTTTCTAACTTGTGATGGCGGCTTGAAGGGATTATTGGAGTATTTTTTTCATTTTCCAACTCGCAAAACTATCTTTTCCTTAAAATGATTTCTCTAGCGCTACTCTGTAATATTTTCGGCATTGTAGGTTACTTGTAAAAGATACAATGTGAGATATTGCGAACCTTTGACAGCTCTTATGACAAGATTCGACAATCAGGGCTACCAACAATACAATCCCAAACTGCACTTGCAGGTAACCTCCGCACGGTGGCCAAGACGGATGTAAATAAATAAAGTACACAATATTCTGTTTTCTACACACAATTTAAAAAATTATGTTTTTGTTTCACGTATTGAGCTGCTGAGGTTTACTTATTACAACAAAATAATTTACAAAAGTCTTGTCATTAATATGAGAGTCCGATAATACAACATCCACTGTACAAACTGAGTCATCATATTCGTAAGCAACCTCAGTACAGTTCTACATGGGAGATTATTCCTAGTATGACCAGTCTACTCTACATATAAATGTATGTAGTATTTCTAAGGTTATTTATGTGATATTGTTCCATAAATGATTATTCTAATTGCGTAGAGGCAAAGGATACAACACATAATATAATATAGGGTAATTAATACTGAGTAAGGTTAGGAAATCTAAAATCACATCCATATAATAATATGACCTTCAAATCAAACACTGCATAATACAATCAGATAAATATGTGAAGGATCAATTTCTACAAATAATAATCAAAGGTGACAAAGAAATCAGTCAACTCTTAAATTTTAATATTGCAATCAATTTCATCAAACCTAAAGGTCTATCCCCTCACATTGTTATTAATCCCAAAAATCTTAAGATGGAGACCTTGGGAAAATAAAAGAGGCGTCGGAAGACCCTAAAGAGATGGTCTGACGACATAGCCACTGTGGGGGGAAAAGATTGGCTACAAGCAGCAAACAACAGAAAGGAAAAGTATGGAAGAGGCCTATATCCAGCAGTGGAGGACAGAGGGCTGAAGAAGAAGAAAGTTCTATCTATCAACTTATCTCCTCACACTGCATCCCTTGTCGGATAAGCAGAACGCAAGATCGCCCTATCTTTACACACGCTACTTGCTTTTGTCACTTTCATGCAATTCGTTACACACTCTCTACTGATTTCTTTTAGAATCTGGTCAACATGACCGGTCCACGTCATTCTTGGGCAGCCGCACTTCCTCAGACCTCTTCTTTTACTCATACATATGTTTCTGGTCATCCTGTCTTCGATCATTCTCTCAACATGCCCCATACATCTTGCAGTCACTCATATCACGGCAAATGTCACAGAATCCACTCATCTTCTTGTGGTATAATTCCATACAAACATGCCTATTATTATTTACTAGGAAAAATACTAATTACGACTGGGAAGTGTGATAAAAAATATTACGGGTGAATGATGATTAAGCAACACACAGATAAATCACTATATTAGGAATACATAACATAATAATAATACATCACTACAATTAATATACCTACATATTGAATTACTATGTATTACACTAATGTAAGTAATACATAGTAATAATAACAAAAGTCTTGGATATATTTTGTCTCAATTGACTTTATTATATTTGTGAAACTATCTTTTGTGAAGTGTGAAGAAACCAGCTTCTGATTATAACTTTTTTTAAAATGGTGGCTTTTTTTGTGTCCCACTTCGTGATAATTGCAAATTTTTTGTGATTCATTTTTTCCTTCGTTGCAATGGGGATGGTTTCGTTGTAATGGGGATCGTCAACTATTAGGGACTCCTCTTTGTTCAGGTGTCAACTTTAGGTGCCTTTTTAGAGGTTTAAAAATGTTCAATTTACAAAACATCTAATGCATATTTTTTATTCCTTATTTCTTAATCTATTAAAGGAAGGATCTGTTCTAACATTGAGATATCATTTGTGACGTTCTATAATAAAATGTATTTTTTATTAAGAAAAAACCGTATTTTTTTCTTAAAGTGTCAACTATTAGGTCCCTCACCTTCCATACATACAAACTTACGCACACAGACACAAGGAGAAATGTTGACATTATAATTGTGTTTCAATACATTGTCACATATGTATGATACATCACTTGCTACCCAAACAGTGGAATAATTCACAAAAATCTATTACACGAGGATAATCTCTACTCATATACAAGAGTGCCTGACTGAGTGACTGACATGCAGAGCCCAAACTGCTAATCCTAGAGAAGTGGAATTTTGAAGATAGATAGGTTTTAATACAAAACCTCCCACTTAGAAGGTATTTTTGGAGATTCCGCCCCTATGGGGGTGAAAAATAGGGTTGAAAGTTTTTGAGTAGGTATACGAATATCTCGGAAACCAGACGTGGTTCGAACTCGAGATTTGGCACATAGATTCTCCTATCAAAATTAGTAATAGGGTGTTTGGCCGTTTTTTTTCCAAATTTTCATTAAAAAAGGGCTTAGAAAAAGGGATGATTTTTAAATGCCTCTTAGTAAGCTTCAAATCTATTTTATAAGAATTTCCAAAAAAGCGGTTTCCTTAGAAAGGGTCAAAATATGTTATTCCGTTCCCAAAATAAGTCAATTATTGTGTTGAAGGTTTTTAAATACAATTATGTATTTATAAAGAGGACGCATTTTGAGTAAAAGGAATCGGAGAGCGTGTATGATAGACTGCATGAATGTGACGGAAGCTAGGAGTGTGTGTAAGGATACGACTGTCTGGCGCTCTGTCCTCTCTGCCTACCCTGCAAAGGATGTGGCGTGAGGGTATAGATAGAGTGTAGCTAGCAATATTAAATTAGGTATTAATTATTGAAATATTTACACAGTATTATACAGAGACATGATATACTCGCATATTATGTTGTTATTACTAATAATATAATAGCAGAGAGAACAATAGTAGCTATAGAGAAGGGAGATTATACCACAACATAATATAAAATATTAAATTGTATTGATAATTAAGTCTAGAGGTGCGTAAAACAATGAATGCTTTGAAAATATTTGATAGAATTAGGTATTGAAATGGAATGCTGTGTTATTACTTGAATCACATAAATGTGATGGAAGCAAGAAGTGTGTGGAATAAGGAAACCTTTAGTAGACATTCTTTTCTCTATGTCTACCCTGCAAGGGACATGCTATGGGACTACACGAGGCCTGACGCAATAGTATTATCATACAGGCCCGGCTCAACTGACATTTGACGATGATGACGTCACCAAGATTGGGAGAAAATGTATGGGAAAAAATATTCCTCAGCCCAAGGGTTTGTCACCGAGACAAGGTGTTCGTCACCGATACAAGGTGACGTCACCAATAAGGGTGGTGATGTTATTCGTATGTCCAGGCTTATATACTATCGACGGCTTCGGACTATACATATGAAACAAGGTAGAGATTTTCATGCCTTGTAAACGACAGGTCCAGATTTCCGAATACAAAAAGCCAGGAAGACCACAGTCAAGATGATCTGACGACATAAAAAAGAGTGGCACACCAGTGGTATAAGACAGATAGTTGTGTGAGTCAGGAAGGGAGGCCTGTATCCAACACTGGACTAGCGAGAGCTGATGATTCTATGAAATTAAATAAGTTTTAATACGAGTACTAAATAGATATTGTTATCTTGATATTAAGCGAGTGGAATCAAAACCTGTGTTAGAGTTACAGTAGTATTAATTTATTTATGAATCACATTGTGTGTTCTGGGAAATACCAGAGTAGGTACTTATATACACACTATACTATATGAGAGAATACTACCTATCTGTATATTGCCTTACTATTGAATACACACATGTGTGTGTGTGTGTGTAGTGTAATCGTGTTTCAACTCATCTAAATCTACTATAGGACTACCCATAGACTTTTATATTAAGTACCTAAATGGCGTACTCAATGCTAGTAGTGAAGTAAACTGGTGCCCACAAACTGTCAAATCGTATGGAAAATTTTGACATATTGTGGGCAATGTTTTCGAAATTTTGTTCTCATAGTTAAAAACTGTATTATTTTTAACGTTATTTCGGAATCAAGCGATAGTTTTAAGGATGCTGCAGGACACTAGCACCTCCTGGCCTGCCCAATGGCTCCTAGGCGGTGCACATGGGAGAGCCTCAAGGATCGCTCCCAGTTGGACGATGACGCAGGAGAGGTTGTGGCTTTCTGGGAGTGAAGGGGAATCTAATGAGTGCTGACCGACACAATAAGAAGAAGAAGAAGGATGTTTTAGTTTTTATTATTGATTTCTTGTTAATATTGTGAGTTTTGCGACTCTAAAATTCCAAAAAGCGCCAAGCGTGAAATTGCGTCACTTCCATTCTATTGAAAATACATGGAGTCAGACGTCTAGGTGCTAATAATAATATAAGTCTATGGGACTACCTATGTAACTCGCAGGCACTTTAACGAATACTTTAGCACAGAAGGATCTGTATGATTAAATATTTAAGTAGCAATACAAGTTAACATCCCCAAACACGCGTGCAATTCTGGGGTAATGGATTGAAACATGTAAAGACATGAAAGAATTCTTTATTCAGCCATTTTCTGTCGAATATCAAAACAAATATGACCATAACTTGAGATGAGATGACGAAATTCACATCCAACCCACGAAAACACTTATTGACCAATAAAGCTGTCAGTGCATGGAATCAGTTGTCATCAGAATCAGTCATGCTTGCTCCCACCATGGTCATAGAAGAAGGCTGTTCTCTGAGAGCATTTCCTAGACCAAATTCAGATATCCACAATGCCACCCCTAATACTTTGCATGGCTTGGAAGCCTGAATGTCGCTCTGTAGGGTACATGTCTCCTGTATGTAGCAGATAGCATGATTCTCTCATCTTTTGACGTTGCCACCACCAGGTAGTCAGTATGAACATATTGGAATCACGCAATACTACTCCTACTCCCTACTCCACTTCACGACACAAGCTTTTCAAGCTTACTGAGAAGTGTACAAAGGTGTATTTGGGTATATTTCGATAAAGCCAGATTCATTTAAAAAAAAAAGTTTGTGTGTAAAGGTTAGGAGATGATTAGGTGGTTACCTGATGGTCAATATCAGGATATGAAGTGGTGGGAGGGACGACATGAGACAGCCTGTCTCTCTGCACCTCCTGATGATGCATTCCCTCTCGCCTTCTACTCCTCGCTATCTGAAACACAATACAAACACTCTGTATTATAGTCACAACGCCCAACATAATAATGCATCAGGGAATATTGAATATACAGTAATACACAGAGAACGTCAGCCGGCTTAATGTGATCATGTGGGCAGTCTTTGCTTATAGCTGGCATAACCACAAATCTCTTTTCCATTCTTCTCAGGTGTACCGTGTGTAGATTGTCCACATTAGTCCTGAAGATGGCCCCAACATCGACAATCTGTACACGGTACACCCGAGAAGAATGGAAAAGAGATTAACAAGGACCGTGAAAATCTAGGTGTACAACCACAAATGTTTTAAATAAGTTTAGACATATTTTTCACAAAATTTAACATAACACAAATTTATCATTTTCTCTCCATGACCCCCACTTTTATGATATTTTTTGAGCACTCTGTAAAAGTCAGATGCACCTAAAATTAAACTCTTGTAAGCCAGAAAAATTAAGAAAAATTTCAGAAGTTTAAAAATTTGTTTAATTTCGAGTAAACAACATCGGAATTTTCTACATGTCGTAGATGAATATAACAAGAAGTTATCTCAACAGATATACAGCGAAGGATGGAATTTCCATTACGCTTATGACTGATGGTCGGCTGGGTTAATGTGATCACTTTACACTTAAGTAACATTCACCAATTCCACTACACGTTTCTTTTCGACTCAACTACCAACCATCATAGCACATCGGTAGAATACCGGCTTGTCAGGTTAAAGGTATGGGTTCGATTCCCGACTGCGGGAGATGAATGGACTGGAATTGGTGAATGTTACTTAAGTGTAAAGTGATCACATTAAGCCAGCCGACCATCAGCCATAAGTTCATCCTTTGCTGTATATCTGTTGATATAACTACATGTTATATAAAAGGTAGTTTGTTATATTTAGAGGTTGGATTTCTTTGTTGTGTGTTTATATATAGGCACAACATTCACTGGTTGCCCCACTATTGGGATATGCCATGATTGTTGAACGTAAGTAATTAATCATAAGGACAACGCTATCATAAAATTACTAATTAGTGTAGTTTTAAAACACACCTAATTTTATCGTTAAAGTGTTTTATGACTTGCGCAAACTTGTCTTAAACAAAACCAACAGCTGATCAGATTTTAACTCAGAGATGAACACATCAGGTAGTTTAAAGATACCTGATTTAGTGGTATTTTAGTTACAAGTACATACATAGTTCAAAAATTATCATAAGTATATAAATGTTACCGGGAATGTATGAAATCTAGGAAATGTATACAAATCCTAGACAATGTATACAATGCTGGGTCAATTTAGGAAATGCGTGAAATAATTTGTCAATTGTCACAGGGTTTTTAATTCATACTTTTCTTAGGAAATACATGTTCTAATAACTTAAAAACTTGTTATTTTTTTTGGGAAAGCCTGCACACAGATAAAACCGAGAATAAAAACGTAATTAAACCGAAGAACCTATTTATTTTTGCAGGTAAACTGAAATTGCACATAAATTCACATAATTTTTCAGATTCAGAGATATACATATAAGATTAATTATAATTATACAATAAATTATAATTAATACAAAAAACGTAATTTTATTTCACAGGTTTGTTGCCCGATTTTAAATACATTTCCCAGGAATTTTAAACAATGCCTAATTTCATACATTTCCAGCAATTTTAGAAACATTTTAGATACTATACTATACCCTCACGCCACCTCCCTTGCGGGGTAGGCAGAGAGAACGGATCGCCAGACTTTCCTATCCTTACACACACTTCGGGCTTCCGTCACATTCATGCAATTCCTCAAACACATTCTACGATTACTTTTACTCAAAACACGTCCGTCCTTGAGGATCTGGTCAACATGGTCCAGCCATACATTTTAGATACATTTTGACTTTAGATTTCGATTTTAGATACATGTCCCAGGAATTGTATAAAGTGCCTGATTTCATACATTTCCAGCAACATGTATAGTTATAAATAATATATATGAATTATATACATTACTATGTGATAATGTCTAGGTATATAATATAATTTATCAATATCTTATATAGTGATGTATATAGAGGTATGGCTGTGTGTGGGTGTGTTGATCATATTAGAAATATTATGATACAAAAGAATATAACACAAGACTCTCAGAGTACTGCTTAAAATTATAGAAAAAATCAAAGACCTTGGGATGTAGATTGATACAGGTAGGTATATTGATAGTAAATGTGTGTATTCCTCATCAAAGTTGTAGTAATGCCGCATATTATAGTATACATAGGTAGGTAAATACTTAATCTAATAGGAAACAGTATTATAATAGTGATATTGGTATATATTATGTGAAGTCAAGTGAAGTATGTAAGGTATTATGAATAGACAACATATAATGTGAAGTAGAGAGAACAGACAGACATACCTATCCCATTGTTTTATGCACAAACAAGGAACACAATGAGCCATACGAACTACTGCAATATGGAGGTGCGGTAATAATGCGATATTCCTTATTTATAATGACAATATCTCCAGCGGTCACCCAGGAGGATTTAACAAAGTTGTAAAATAGTGTTCGAGTTAATTTCCATAGCAAACGAAACCATCGTAGTATTCCTAGAGCCCCCCTCCACACAACACACAATATACAGTGAGTGATACTCGCACACCATACAATATACCTAATATACACCGCACAATATACTTTATAATATACTCGACACTGCTCAGCTCAGCTTATCTACATCTCCCAGAGGCTGACAGTAAATAAACATCGCATTATAATATTACACCATTGTTACGAGAACACATCACATTACACGGTCACCTTATCCGAGGAAAGTTTCATCAATTTCACTTCGACAACGCGATCCATATCACGATAAAACTACGACTCGTACATTTTACTCAAATATTTGACAATTGTCATCCACCACACACGACACCCACATCAAAAAATCCGACATTATCCGTATTCCATACAGCGAACAGCCAGTCTTCAAAATCAATCTCGTCTATCTCTTTCTTTCATTTTTCTCGTTATCGAGTGATGCAATATGTGGGAAGGAGATAAACATAGTTACGTCGAGTTATTTAATGAAGGTGCGTAATGCCCCGTCCCTTCCCCTGTCAGAGACGGAGCTCGAGACGAAGTTGAATGGACCTGAAAGACGCACTCTGCTATTGGATCGATGTTGGTCACGTGACCGAGGGAACACGATTCGGTACAATCGCAGTCGTATTAATGTACTTCGTGAGCGCGGGAAATTCGAAATGATTCGATGAATTAAAAAATACGAAATCGATTACTTACACGACCATTATGCACCGTGTATTCATAAATTACATTCATTCATAATGCAATCTATGATAGATAATAATGCCCTTGGTTTTTAAATCTACGGTGACTAATGATAATTACGTTAAAATATTGTAATCACTAATCAATATAGGTATCCTTGTTTGGCATTCATTTTACATGAAGGATGACCTTCGCTTGAATGTGGAATCTTTCCACAGTATTTCCGTCAGCTCATTTTTCCAAACAAAGAAATTTTCTTTGCGGTTCGTTATTTTTCACTTCGCATCGCGCCAAATGCACATAAATACAGGAAATAAACTTTAAGAATAGTAATTAGATTTCTAACGATTAGGTATCCGCATATAATATTTGGTAATATTTTAACCTAAAAAATAATGAAACTCAATTTAATGATCAAAATTATCGTAGGTACTTACAAATTATTAGGTAGGTTCTGGCATGACACTTTTTATCTCCCTTTTATGGGAAAATTTATATGCGGGAGAGTCCACATTTCAGTAATTTTTGTAAAGAGAGAGGGAGACAACTGTATTAACTGTAAATTTCAAGGGACCAATTAAAAGTAAATACGAATTATTTGTTACTATCCATTTTTAAAAATAACTTTCTCAAACGTTCCAGGTATTCTACCTAGGTATATATTTATTTTGGCAACTTTAACTCTCAGTCACATATAGAGTGTCCCAAAACAAAAACTAAGGGATACCTGGGGGTACCCAAATACCCCCGCCTATGTTTGCGATTATTTGAAGTTTTCGAACTTTTCGAGTTCTGATTTTTTGTCAGACCTGATTTACAAAACATTATTGTTCACAGACGCACGAATTATTAAGATACGTGCCTGATTTTATTTTTCAAAATAGCTTTATTGCGGGCCTCTATCTGATACCATATCGCGCTATGAAAGAATGTTGAATCTCAAAATAAGTTATAATTCCAAATATTTTAAAACGATTTAAATAAAAAATCACTGAAAACATTTGGCCCAAACTTTAAAAAAAAACTTACCAATTTCTCAAGCTATTTATTCTAATTTCATTGAGCTATCTCTACAAAAGGGCGATAAAAAATTGAACATAGAGAAATTTTCATGAAACTCCATACAAAGTGTATGGGGTGAAAATTTCACAAATTTACCTACTATTTTCATCTAATAGTCGTAAGCTCGCCCTAGTAAACAAGCATACCTATGTCTCATTGTGTTTGTTGACTTGGACGACATCAGTTTCCTCATTCCTGAAGTACTTCAATACCTGAGCCATGGGCCTCGCCAGCTTCAGAGGTGGGGGGGCAACCAAAATTCAAAACTTTGATATCGCACGAGAATGGGGAATTGCGCCGCAGAGGATTTTTTTTGTGAGAAAAAATCCAGAAGTCGTTATGTAGGTAGTTTGGTTTATTTTCTTATAAAAAATGCATTATAAAATAGTGCTGCAGGCATTTTTTTTGTGAAACCATTATTTTTTTATGGATTACTCTGGTCTTTCTGGATCCAGTTGATTTTTCTTATCCATACAAGTAATAAATTTCATACATAGTGTTAGCCACTTAAACAATGGTTTTCGATGGGGGCGCTACTTGAAACTTTTTGTCAACCATAGTGGATCAAGAGAAATGTCACTGTTGCCAGCAAAAAAAAAATTAGGTCCCAATAAATTTAAGTGCATCACTTTCTCGACAGAATATTGGTTCAAAATCTCGGACTGGTTATATCCTGAATAGAGCACACTGTATGTATTTCTTACTAGCTGTATTACCCAGCGTAATTTAAGAAATTGAAAATATTTCTATTAGTCATAGGCGGTGTTTCACTGAACGCAGTGTACAATATTCGTATTTCACCATCAATGATAATACTTATACTTGGAATTGTTGACTTCTGACAGTGGGGACAGGATTGGAAGGATGTTCTGATAGAAATAATAGACGGGGAATATACTTAACATTTTGTTATAATGTATATCTCTACATAAAACATAATCACAATTTTATTTAAAAATGTACGAAATAAATTTATTTGCTTTTTAAAATACCTCAATATTTTATATTTTGTGTAATCGTTATGTATGGAAAATACAATAATAGTAATAATTATAATATTTTTTTAATCATTATCTAATTTCACTGATTTATTTTTTTATAACACTGGATGCAATTATGATATTATCACAACATAACTACACAAAATTCTTAAACTTAACTTAAAAACATACGACTTATTACATTTATATTAATAATACATACAACATATTGACTAAAACCTATACTTAATATTATTTTAAACAAGAAATCATTACAGTCTATACATACAAATAAAAATACTAGTAATTAATTATTTATTGATATCTATACAATTCAATATATTTACAATAGAGCATTGTATGATACAAACTAAATACCTACGTAGTATCACAAGAATTTAACACTAGGCCAACATCCTTATACCTTACACATATTATTATACGCCACATCTAAATCAATGTATAGTAAAACTGTGTAATACCATAGATCTCTGTATACTGAAGTGGGTAAGTAACTCAAATGTATATTTAGTAACCGGTAAGAATATATTTTGAGAAGCACAAATTAACATATTTTGTGAAGCACAAATTATATTTTGTTAAAAATTATAAATTATATTTTGTGAAGCACAAATTCTATTTTGCGATGCACAGACTTCTACGAAATGTTAGGTTTTACTTTATTCCCAATTTTAAACTACTAATTCTGGAGGAATTCTAACTGACGTACAGGGTAAGACGGAGACATTCATCAGTCTTACAACTGATTCATCAGTTGGCTTAAATGACTGCTTTACACACGGCAATGACAAACGTTTCTCGAGAGAAAACTCTCGAGAGAACAATGTCTATCTTATGCCGTAAGTTGATTGAAATGCCTACAGAACGGTAATGCTGGATTTCACCAACTTCTTAGGTGAGGAATAGCGGAGACAGGAGCCACCTAGCACAAATTTTGTACGAAAACTAATGATAAGTGGCTCCTGTCTCCGCTATTTCTCACCTAAAAAGTTGGTGAAATCTTGGTGAAATCTAGCATTAGAGAATCTTGCCTAACGCAACAGTCAAATCGCTAAAGTATCGGAGAGCAAACAATGCATAAAAAGACACAGTTACTAGTAGATTTGTATATAGATCTATGTGTATTACACATCGTTAAATAAAATGGCCTGTTTCAAATATAATTATAACATTAGACACTAGATACTTTATTAACATTAAATTGAATTAAAAATAATAATGGCTTCCATCTATTTAATTAGTAATTAATAATTTAAAACATTACGCATTTGATGCAAATATCTCTCTTCAGAGTAAAATTAATACATATATCACTGGAACATAATAACATTATCACTAATAATATAATATGACGTAGGTACATATTGGGGTTTAATTAATTATATGTAGAAACTAAATGGCAAGTACATTTATGACATTATTATGTGATGTAATAACAAAATTCAAGTACAGTGTTTTGTTCTTCCGCACTCAAATCCAAATCAATGCACTTTATGCCAGTCATTTTGATACAATTTGTATACAAAATGGACATTTGTATGGGAAAGGTGTGGGACAGTGACTTTACTATGAAATAAAAATGACAGCTTTCTTAAATTTCATTTAAAATTGTGATTTTTTTTAAAGATTGATTATGAAATTGTACTTTTCATGTGTAAGGAATAGAACATATTTCTAAAAAATGTGACTATTTCCGTGAAAAAAGGTTTATTTATTCACAAACAATGAATTCAAAGTCAGTGCACAGCCTTTTTTGTCAGAGCTACAGAAAATTTGACAATGGCTGGAGTTAGAATGGTTGGTAAATATCCATTAAAAAAACCTACATAGTATGTAGGATCGAGCATTTTTTTTTTGATACGCGACATAAACATAATCTTGGAAGCAGAAGCAAACCGCTGTAAATGAACCTCGTTATGCGTAAAATATAAAAATATTATAAACAAGCGTAATATATTCAAGTATTGTGATGATTGCTAACATCGTGACTGCAAGTTCCCTGTGAAAATCGTAACTAAACGGTAACTGCAAATTTGAGAAAAACAAATCTGCAATCTATCAATAAATGGCACACGCAAAAGATGCAAATGCAATGCAAAAGTATTTTTCAGTATACTGGCCTGTGGTAATAAAATGACAAAACCCTCTACGTGAATCAGATTGTCAATTCTGTCGGGTTGGTTGTATCATTGTTGTAGCTTTAGGAACTTGCAGCGTTGACATGTTCATACAAAATCACTTTTGCCAACTTAACCGAAAAACAGATTTCTTAAATCAAATCCAGAGGTGCACTCAGGGGTTTTCATACTCAAATAAAAGAAGGGGTCCGGTTGTGTGCATAATCGCGAACACGGTTAGGGACAAAATCTAATGGTATCCAGTAAATTTGACTAAAACTAATTTGACTAATAACAAATTCAACAAATTTCATACATTTCACGTAATTATTGTAAAATGTATGAAAATAGTCAAATTGGTTATTAGTCGAATTACCTATTAGTCGAATCAGCATTAGTCGAATTTATCACTATCAGATCTATAAAAGAACGCACAACGCAATACTAGTTGGAAAATATCAGAGCTGCTATTTTTCACACACGTGATTTCACTCAAACTACGGACAACAAAAAACCTTTCTTAAAAATTGTAACTTAAGTTTTTTATTAATTACCCTGTAGAAAAGATTTGAATATAACTTTTTGTACTCTTTGAATATTATGGAACACATTCTCTTCAGCGATCTTTTGTCGTTTTCTCACATCACAATCAAAATGGCAGCTCTGATTCGAGTAAAATGAAAGATTTTGGAAGATACATGACACATTAAGAAATTATTATTTAAGTAGCCAAAAATAAGATAAAAACTAATTTATGAATAAACAATAGCAAGCTTTGGTCCTAAATGCAATGATAATACTTTTAAGTATTTCTTAATATAAATAAAACAATCATTCTTAATTAGTGGTTATCTCAACAGATATACAGTGAAGAATGGATGGATGACTGATCATCGGTTGTCTTAGTGTGATGACTTTACACTTAATTAACATTCACCAATTCCAGTCCATTCATCTGCCGCGATTGGAAATCAAACCCAGAACCTCTAGCATTTGAGCTGAGATGAAATGATTTCATTACTCTCACTAGCCTGATGGAAAGTTCATCCTTAGCTGTATATCTGTTGAGATAACTACTTGTTACAACATGTAGAAAATCCAATATTTCACGATAAATCGAGACATTAAAAAAAATATCTTAATAATTTATTCAACGAATTCTCGAGATTTCAAAATTTATCATTATATTGCTAAAAAATGCACAAAACATCAAATACGACACGCAATAAGGTGCTAGTTACAATAATTGGGAATATAACATAATGTTACACGATTAGAAAATAGTATTTAAATTTAAGGTACGAAGTGCTGTAAATTGTAAAAGTAAAGCTAATTTAAAAGCTGTGGTAATACATATAAGAAAAATGTGCAATGAATGAAAAAGCAATGTGGCCCATTACTAAACTGCAAATTTCAGTAATCGGTAAGTATTTAATAATAAAATTTAGTCTGTGATATTAGCTGCTACAAATATTAATATGAAAAAATTATGCAGAGCTGCTGATATAGGAACTAACGCTAATGTGTGTATAAGGATTGGAAAGTCTGGCGCTCTGTCCTCTCTGCCTATCCTCAAGGGAGGTGCTGTGAGGGTATGGATAGATAAGTGGATTGTAAAAGATGTCTCTCGTTAAATTTTTAATCGATTATTTT
This sequence comes from Ceraclea dissimilis, assembly GCA_963576895.1. Lineage (NCBI taxonomy): Eukaryota > Metazoa > Arthropoda > Insecta > Trichoptera > Leptoceridae > Ceraclea > Ceraclea dissimilis. Next base: position 15,859,086 of record OY756366.1, on the reverse strand, counting down.
ACATCTGAAATCATAATTTTTACAAGTAACCCTGATGAGAGACTTTAGATTATGTTGGAGACTCTCAGGGTAGATCTCACACTTTTTAGAGAGTTCCTGGCTGAGACATATTCTGGATGCCAGAAAAATGGCTTTCAACAAAAGCTCTGTTGGGAAAAGCAGGTCGATTGTGGTTGGAGTGACCAGGAGTCCTAGAAAGCGGGACTTTCGGATATTTTTAGCCCTCGGCCCAACCATAGACAATTAGTATACAAGAAAATTACTGGCAAATAAGAAAGCAATTGCAATAAAACAAAGTCACATTTTCGGTTATTAAAAAAGATTACAACTCGCAGTACAAGCCAAGTACATTTAGTTTTTATAATTACGGGTATTAGAATTGAATTAATTTGGTAGAATCACTGGATGCTGATTAAGTTATGCAAGAAATACGATTCAAAAAGAAATGGACGTAGAACGATACAAATACGTTAAAAAAAATAATAGTATTAATAAATATTACAATAGATAATATGAATAGTGCTTTTGAAGCGTTTAAACAATGATTTTATAAATAAATAAATAAGTAAGTAATAGAAAAACATGTTATGTACATAAGTCCAAAACAACAAACAATCAGTTGATAGTACCTAGCAGTAGATAATTTATCAGAAACAGAAAAAACCTACAAAAACCAACATTATTACAATTATTTACATAAAATAAGCAAAATTGTAAGAATCACAATTTATAAGCGAAATTGTAAGAATCACAATTTATAAGCAAAATTGTAAGAATCACAATCTTTTTATACAGACAGATGAAAGTGGTCAACACTTATGGGGTAAAATAATATAAAAATTATTAGTCGTCATAAATTGTGATGCAAATTCTATACCTGCACCATGATAGGTCTGCACACGTGGCAGTTTCGTGAACTAAACAGTCTACAGTGCAAAACAGTTAAAAGCGTTTCTCACATGCAAACCTATTACGGTTTCGGTATAAAAATACAGTCGCATAAAAGTCATAGATAAAACTACATTTAAGTAAATTGTTTTAAAATTTTCTTTTATTTTTTATATACAATACGTCAGGTTTTCAAGTGATGCATTATACACTGCACTGGTCGAAACATTTCCTAAATTAAACATAGTGATGCAACAGAGATTCTTCACATTTTCACTAAACGCTATTTGTAATTAATTTTATACATTTTTTATACAAGATTCAAACATCTTCACCGAAAAAGCAACGTAATATCGATTGTTTTTCCGTTGAAGATATATTAACATGGATGCATTAGTGTATTATCATGTAATTTTATCGTTAACATTAATAACATTTAATAATATTTTTACCTATTCGATGTTCCACAAGGAATTTGTCAATCTAAAATTTTTGGACGATAAATAAGTTTCTGACGAGATACTACGACAAAATAGGAAGATATATGTTAAAAGGGAGAATAGAAAAGAATTTGTTAAAAGATACTAATTACTTTTTATAAAAATTCACAAATAGTGATCGCGATTGACTATGCCGTGGGATTCTCCGAAGCAAATTAAAAATTGAGGGTAATTTTTAACGAATTATTTTATAACCTTAATGAGACAACAACAATTGACGGGTGAAGTTAAATAAGGGCGCGGTAATAGCAAAAAAAATTTACGCAAAATATTAGGTAGAAAATAATACCATCGATTAACATGTATTATAAGTTAACATCCATGATTCCTTTTCAATCTGAATACAGTAATAATTAATATACATTTGTCTTGTGCAATATTACTGATATGCATCAATAAGTACTAGTACAATAATCTTATATACACAACGAGATATATTATTTAAAATATTACTAGGTATTATAATACTTGAAAAAAGACTAAAAAATAATACAACATTGGTCGATAAGGAGACTAATTAATGTATTATAAATCTCATCCGCAAAAAACACAATCATGAATCAATCAAACTGATGAGATTCAGTCGAAATGTTATTATTGTATAAAGAAATTCTCTCGAGATGTTATTATTGTAAGAAGAAATTCCCTCGAGATGTTATTATTGTATGAAGAAATTCCCTTGAGATGTTATTATTGTATGAAGAAATTCCCTCGAGATGTTATTATTGTAAGGAGAAATTGCCTTAAAAATAAAGGGTTTAAATAATCATTGCTCAATAAAACAGAACAATATAGTCATTATGTATTGAGACTATTTCTTTACATTTTCGCCGTAATTCAGGCAATTTATATATTATTTTACAAATTTGAATTCTGAAATTATAATTATTTAAATTTTAGAAAGGTTAAGGCGAAAAATTACGAAATACTCAAACAAACAATTGGTAAAAGACAATAATTGGCTAGCAAACATTAAAATATAAAGACAGTATTATTTAAAACAATAATCAACATTGTATTAAAAAAATGTGTATCAGGACTTAAAAATAAATCACAATACATATTTATTATTAATGTACATACATAACATTATTATGTTATATTATTTAGAATGTGATAAATACACAGTACATACATGTTAGCAAAAAACACAGTAAAACACTGTAAAATTAGCTTAAGTGTATCATACATTATACACACTCCAATTTATATACCGTTGTATATTTATTATGTTACACATTAAAACAATAATCACAGTATAATGTGAGTCCACGACAATAAACGCAAATGTTTTCATTGCGGAAGATATTAAAGATTTATGCAATCAGGCATAAACTAACATATAATAATACCTTTCATACTGCAAGAATGTGGATTATTAAGGGGCATAGCAACTAAACGAGCTTAAAATTGCATCGGGGAAAAGAACATTTTTCAGCTAATAGTAGAGATATCGTCCTAAGACTTAAAACGTGGATTAATGAGAATATGTTTTAGTGACTCTAGTCACTAAAAATTTGATTACTGTAAATTTTCTCAATAAAAATCATTTCAAAGTAACCCCCAAAATTTACTGAAACGTGAGATTATTCCCATAGTTTGATATATTAGTCCAAGAGCCCGCTGCTTAATTTATGACGTATCTGTTTTTTGATTGAAATGTGGTATAAACGATAGCTTACCAATAGGGTATTATATCTCACTAGGGTTGCCTATCAAAATCTTGCCGCAACCCCCCCTGCCCCCCCGGAAAAGGTCCCTCTTCGCGGATTTTCGCATTTTGTAGGAATATGGTAAGAGATAGAAGAAAGTAGTCAATGACAAAAATAATCCTTGCTAAATTCTCTACAAAAAATGTTAAGTCAATTTTTTCATAGGACTAGTAGTTTACCCGTAATGGCTCTCGGACTATATGTAATGCCGCAATTTGATTGATAAAATGAAAGTCTCTAGCAGTTATTTTTTTGATATTCAGTCCCCTTTTCATACAATGAAACCAAAATAAAATTTCGCTCAGTGCATATTGCTCCTCAAGGTATTTATTTGTATTATTATGCATAACAGGTACTAGTTTATACACAGTACTAGACAATAGTAAAAGAAGACGAAATATCATTATAATACTCCAATATTTATAAATCGTGATAAGACATATTGGAATCAGATCTCTCTCGATTCCTCTAGAACGCTAATTAAACTTGAGATGAGAAACAACAGATCATCAAAGTATAATAGTACGCAATCGTAAATGTCATGTAAATACATAATCACAATTTGTTGGACATTTCACCTCAAGGTGGGTTTTCACGGTTCATAATATTGCAGATCGATATGACTCCGTACATTCTATTACAGTAAATAGTAATGCCAAATGTGATATACAGTGTACTCGTCCGGAATATCGTGGATCATGGGTCGCCACCTTTAGATGTAAGAAGTTATTGTAAAAGTCATCGAATGCTGTACAATAGAAGTTAACACCTTAACAATATAATTACCTACTGTACATAGCATTTTAATGATAGTACGTGAAGATGATTTAGATGAATACACAAATGATGGTGTGATGTTTAATTGAGATACTTTCTACATTTCTTGGCACCGCACGTGCAAGGTATCTTCACTTCTTCAAACGGGAATTTGTAATCGTAAGTCAGTTCCTCCCCTTGACTTATCCTCCGTAATGCAAATATTATGATGTGTTTGTGTCCCAACACATCCACAACTTTCGAATAGCAGTTGGGCTGAAATAAAAAACAACTTTATTAGTTTTTTCTTTGGTATATAGAGGTCCACGTAATGTTAACGTGCAAGCCGGGTCTAAGTGACATAAGCAGCTGATAAGGTCACATAAGATATACCACAGACCAGGTGTTTATCACCAGGAAAAGGTGATGTCACGATAGCGTGGGGTTGCCATGGTAATGTGCTGGCGACAACAATATTCCAATTGAAATTATACAAGTGTTGGCACTATGGTCGCCAAAAAGCCACATCAGCACCCTCATTGAAAACCATCTCAATCTCGACAGACTTTAGAATTAGTACGGAACGTAGTTAGGTCCCAATACTTTTTCAAACCAAATAGTGACTCCATCTCTTCACACCTCTGTCTTATTACCAAAACAATGGAGTCGAGACTTTTCCATAGTTTTGAATATTATGCATATTTTATCAATTGTTAAAATACAGTATTCATAGTTCTACGATTTTAATCAACAAATACTAGTATGAACGTTTTTCGTTTGCGAGTATAATTTTTAAAATAACTTACATCGCAGGAATGGTTGATGAATCTAGCGGCGTTCCCCTTCATGGTGGCGTCGACGACAAGGTGATCATCCACACGGAACATGTAGCATCCGTTCACACCTCGTCCTCCACGGGCTGCCTCATATTTCTTCTCTCGTTGGTCTGCTAAGGCGGCACGGATTACTTCGCCCGCATATTCTATCACCATTTCACCTGCAGGAATCATACAAAATGTCTCAAGACAGCTGACTTATGAGTAACGGATCGGAGAACGAGAGAGGATCTCACAGAAACATATAAAATTTTAAAGTACTGAAGCTGATGTTCTGCCTTAATCAAAATACTAATTTAACAGGTCACAGTTTGAAGCTAAACAAACACAGTTTCAGGCAGAATCCCTGGAAGCATTTCTTATCCAATAGAGTTGTGTATGTATGGAGGATGGTATGGAGCTTGTTGTTGTACAAAGTGTGAATGTATTTAAACAATGGACTCGATAGACTGAATGAGTGAATACTGTTGTGAGATCAGACATATCACCATAGATGTCTGTCTGAGAACATCGAATAATAATATAAAAAAACATAAAATTACACGATATTCTTTTTCGAAGCAATCTTCGAGGCCAACTAACCTGCTTCAATGTCCCGTCTACAGAATAGTCCTCGTCGATGTATGTGAGATCTGTAAACTCCGACAGTCACCTTGGAAGTTTCTTTCAAATGTCGGAATCTCATTGCCGTTGGTAAAGTTGTACTGGCTAACCTCCTGGAAATAATCATTGACATTTATTGACTAGAATAAATCGAGGAACCCTACAGAGATAGAATAAGGAACTGATATAGTATACGGGTTAGGGTGTCCCTTATTTTCCGACTTTTAAAATTTTGGATGCTCACCCCCCAATTTTGTTAGAATGACTCTAAAACATACCAATACAAATTTTTTTTTAGATCGAAGCACTCTAACCCGTGCCGACTTGAGCGCGAAAAGTTCACTTTTTGGTATTGGGAGGCAAAATTATATGGCAGTGTAAGTGTTAAATTTTTGGTTCGCAAATGCATAATATTTTAAAGGAGAGCATGAATTCTGACATGAGCTATTCAGAAGTACCAAAAAAATACCTATTAATTTGCTTTTGGAGGGAAGAAAATTGAAGGAAAAGCGTAATCAATTGTGAAGGTATTTTTCTGTATCAGGAAGAAAAGATTCGAAGTAATTCGAACAATCTATTTCATATTGCAATTGCCAATGCTCTAAAAATGATCTAGTTATAAGAAAACAGGATATTTTTACGTCGGCACAGAAAGCCAGGATGTAAAGCTCATACAATACTAGTTTCAGGAAAGCTATGAATGTGTCAGTGTTAATAAGTTTAAAGTGACAAAGACAATGTAGAAACATTTAAATGAGTCGAAAATTAAAGAAATGTTAAGGTTTTATGAAATCAATTGAATAAACAAACACTGAGAGGTGATTATCGTGAACTCATAGAATACTCACTCTCAAAGACTTTTGGGAGAAGACTCTAGGACTGAAAAGAAAATATCCACGAGAGTACTAAAAACCAAAATACAGTTAAAAAGTGATAATATATTATGTTTTGATATAAAATCAGATATTAATAACTTTTTCACTGACTTTGTACTACTAATCCCATATACCCTAATATTCAAACTTTGCGCTCAAGTCGGCACGGGTTACCGTCGTCCGATTGAGATAAAATTTTATTTTTGAGTTAATCTGACCCAAAGGAAAAAAAATGGGGGGTGAGCCCAAAAGAATTCTCAAAAAAATTTTTTTTCGCCAAATAAGGGACACCCTAATATGGGTGCGAGAAAGAGTGGCCATTCCTGAACTGATCATGTCGACCGGATCCGGATTCTAAAGATGCATTTTGAGAACAAGAAATCGGTTGAGAAAAAGAAATTGGTCAGCGTGTATGACAAATTTCATTAATGTTATGGAAGAAAGGAGTGTGTGATCTGACGGCAATCTGACATTCTATCCTCTCTGCCTACCCGTAAGGTGTGATGGATAGAATTGCAGAACTGTGGTAGGTATTTTCTTATTGCACTTTCAAATTTACTACTACACATTGTTCAGTAAATAAATTGAAATTTCTACCTAGAAACTATTCCTTCAACCTCTAACAATGGTGGAGGAGCATCTCTGTGAGGTGAAGCCAGCCAACTGAACGTGTCGGCACAAGAACGTCTGATGGCTGGTCCTGCTCTGGCACATCCGTACGGACTCTCACGCAGGATCTCAGCTTCTGGCTGCCACACTCCTTGGAGTTTACAGCCGTGATGCGTTTTGTATTTGTTGCACTGGCCCGACTGGAACAAAATTACATTGTTATAAATGCAGTAAAAACATTGTAATAAATGCAGTAAAAACATTGTAATAAATGCAGAAAAACCACAGTAATAAATGCATGAAACATTAGAAATATGAAATTTTGTCTTACCCCAGGCAGTTGCTCTATCAGATACTTGAGTGCGTTGTTGTTCAGTCCCAAAATTTGAGCTTCCGACATTTTGGTAGTAGATTGTGGAAGACTGTAATTCAACGGACTCAATCCGTGTTGCTTTCTCGCAAACTGAACAGCTTCTAGGACCTTTCCCCACAAATCGGCCAATGATGATGATGAATAATTGAAACCGTCTTCTGAACTTATTTCATAAATTAACTTTGGTCCGTCATCTTTAGGAACCTTCTTAGGCGATTGTTTAGTGGATTTTACGAGGGATCTGTTGTCCAAGCTCGCCTTCCCTCTAATATTCACCTTTCTGGCAATCGATGGGAGGTTTTGTAATTTAGAACTTGCCATTTTGGTAATATCAAGTTTCTGGGATGGTAATTTGCAAAGATCACTGTTCAAATTCTCTTTGTCTTTAATGCTCTTAGTTGAAATCTTGTATACATTCCCAGTTTGGCCCTTCTTCTGAATAAGGATTTTGAAACTAGTGTTAACATTCTCTGAATCGTCAGGTTTGCATTCTGTCTTAACTGTTGGAACTACTGGTGTGTCAATAGTTACTGAAGCTTGGGCAATCGTCGTCACAACTTTCTTTTGAGTTTCCAATTCAGTCAGCGCTTTAGATTCCAATATCGCTTTATTAGTTTCCTGTTGGACAACAATTTCATCTTCCTTCGGATTTAAATCGGGCATATCTTGGCTGCGTGGTGGAGCCTTTGGAGGTTCTACTTTAGCTTTTGGCTTGGGTATTGCTTTAGCAGCCTGGGCATCTCTGTGAATAGGTAGAACTCTGTTCATAGGTCTCATTGATTGTGGAATTGGATTGACGACATTCGTGGGTATACCGGATTGGTGTGTCGGAGCTTTTGGAAGATTTATGCTCGAGCCACTTTGTGTTGGTAAATTGATTGTATTATTTGAAGTAGACAAAGTTGATGGTGTACTTATGTTGCTGGGAACGTTCATGTTGTTTTGTGCGTGTGACACTTGAGATATCATTGTGTTGCTTGCATTACCGCTTGGCATTGGACTTATACAGTTATTGGAATTACTTTGCGCTTGAGACATAGTCATCTGCTTATTCATGAGATTGGGGAGAGGTGGAATTGTCAGTGCCCCGTTACTTATGTTTATAATAGGCATTCCAATACCTTGTGGTTCTCCACTACATGGCCGCATTTCTTGAGAATCTATGTTCATTTTCTGCGGCATTAATTCGCCCGCTGGTAATGGGGTTCCCTGTGAAATACGATTCGCATCAATCTGATTTATGTTTGACGTTATAGGCGATGTACTACTCGATGGCATATTATGAATTAGATGATTTCTATCTGAGAAGTTATTTGCCATGTTGTGATTAGCCGCATTGTTCATTGTCGTGAATCCCATATGGCTGGGGGAGACTGACAACATGTGTTGGTTTGATTGCTTGTTCACTTGATTTCCTTGCATTTTCGGTACACCATCGAGAGGTAAATGTGTTATGGACATTGAACTGGGGACATTATCTTGAGAATGATTCTTCGGATAAATATCTTGATTCATAGGCTTGTTGACCTGCGATGGTGGATGCATATGCGTCGCCTGATGATTCAAGGAATTCTGAACAATCTGATTCTGATTCAAGTGGAGTTGATGCTGTTGATTGAAGTTGGCGTTCATATGTTGCATGTTGGCAGAGTTGTTCGCAGTATTCATCATATTGGAACTATTCATCATATATATTTGTTCGTTAGAATTATTCGCATTTGTCTGGTACTGCATACTAACGTTATTATTAGCGTTTGGAACTTCGCAATGTGAATTGTCGTGCATTTGATTTTTAACTAAATGCATCTGATTGTTGTTTATATGCATTTGATTTGAGATCATATTGTTATTGGAAGTTGTATTATTCAACTGAACTTGGTTCCTATCATTGGGAGTATTGACTTGCAACATGTTACTTCCGCTGTTGACTTCATTGCACTGGTCTATACTAAGATTGTGATGGCTGATATGTGTTCTGTTAATATTACACATATTCATATGATTATTCTGATTGATGTTAGACATGTTATGCATCTGAGGATTGTACATTTGAATAGAATTGGATGCAGAGTTATTTTGCATCGTCATATTATTATTATGAGGACTCATGGGAATGCAATGATTCTGTTGTATTTGATTATTATTTTGTATTGCATGTTGGTTCCCCATATTGCCGACCATGAGATTGTTAGAACACGCTTGATTATTCTGATGTTGACTGCCAGAATTCATGACTTGCATATTTTGGTTCATGATGTTGTGATGATTTGGTGTCATTTGATTCACCATCAGATGTTGATTATTGTGGTTCATAATTTGATGTGGTGTCGCACCTACGTTTGCTTGTTGACTACAGTGAGACATGTTATTCTGCTGTTGACTGGTCGTCATGTTGTTCATATTAAACGTTTGTTGAGATGCCGTCATGTTATTTTGGCTCGTCATAATTTGTTGAGTTGATTGGTTGATATTCTGCGGCATCATATGAGACTGACTGTTCATCATCGAATGCTGATTTCCGATCACATTTCCTTGATTTATCATAATCTGTTGATTAGGAATATTACTTTGGTTACCACTCTGATTATTATTCGCAGCAACATTCTGATTGAGGTGTTGTTGATTCATGGATAAATTATTCTGATTGGTAAATTGTTGGTTGGCATTGGGATTCAGAGATTGATTGATGTGCATATTGTTATGTTGCATATTATTGTTCATCATGTGATGCATATTTGAGTTATGTTGCTGCTGAATCATCAGTTGTTGCTGGATGCTATTGTTAGAGTTGTTGTTTTGTTGTGATTGGTTTCCGCAAATGTTGTGAACTTGTTGTTGATTGTTGTTTCCGAAATTCTGATGTTGGTTGCACGAGTTCATCATAGCATTGTTGGTGGAACAGTGTAGTTGGCTGTTGTTGTTATTATTTCCAGGATGTACGTGGTTATGTTGCTGCGGGGACACAGTTTGTCCAGTGTTGCAACTGTTGACATTCATTGTTATATTCTGGTTTTGATTTCGGTTTGCATTGTTGAACTGTATTTGAGGATTACAATTATTGATCTGATTGTTTATTTGTGTGGAATTGAGTGAATTTGGTGGTATCTGATAAACTTTCTCCCCCTGCATTGTTAAATTCATCATGTTGTTTGGTAAATGATGAATAGAACTATTAGTATTATCTGCGGAGGTTGGAATATTCCTGTGAGCGTTACAACTCTGCATATTCTGTTGGTGCTGTTTGGTCATTTGATTGTTACTATCCACGGTGGAAGAAGGACCTTGCTCACTTGTGACACTGTTATTAACAATATTATGTTCCATGTCTTTTCCAGTTCCGGAACTGTTATGTTGTCCGGACATGAATGAATTCTGTGACAATACCGATGAGACAGATACAGAAGTATTGTTGACAGACATGGATCCAGAGAATGAATTAGGAATATTCACAGACACACAGTTGGTAGTTTCAGTATTGTGATGAATCTTGGGTTGCGCAGGTGGACCATCTATGAAGGTGGGTTGAGATCCCGGACTAGTGAATGTTCTTGAATTACTCACAGACGTTTGCACAATGCTTGCGCAACTTGAATTTATATTTTGATTTGCTCCCACAATCGTGCAGGTGACGTTCTTAAGTGATGTGTGAGATTCGGAGACCGAATTGCTAACAGCGTTTGGTTTGTTGATGTTCTCGGACGATCTCCATATTCCTTGCGGTAGTGAAGTTCTGACTGGATGATTAGGCGTGGATGGCGGACAAGGTTCGTTTGAAGTAACTTCATTGCATTCTGCAGAAACAGGATGAGGAATTGGACCTTGTATTTTAATCTGATTTGCATTGCTGTTTGCGCTTGTTACAATGGGATGCCCAACATTGACTGGCAAATTACCCACAGAGAAAGTGCCTTGAGTTAGCTGTGCACTGGGGAGCTGTATATTATTAGGATGTATGATGTTGGCTTGTAGAGGCTGAATAGTGATGTTTTGTTTGCCAGCTGGAACAGATGAAATGGTTCTCGGTTGTACAGCGATGGTTCCACCAACTTGTGGTTGTGCAATACTGAATATTGGCTGGTTAGGTTGAATAGACACAGTTTTAATAGTCTGCCTGCCGCTGGGTCCAGGTCCCATCTTTTCTGAAGCAGGTTGAATGGTGATGTTTGGACCGCTGATTGTTTTGATGTTCTTTTGATTTTGTGTGTTTGCTGACTGAGTCGCGTGTTGAATAGTTTGTGATGGCATCATGGATTGAGAATTGACATTTGCTTGAGACACGACTATGTTTTCCTGGGGCACATTATTTACGACAACATATCCAGCGGGCATTTCGACGATTGGTTCAATTTTGCTCGCTTGGAAAACTTGCGTTGTTGTAGCTGAGAAACTACTATTCTGTGCTAGTACTCCTTGCATAGCCGTTGATACAAACTGTTGAGAAGACATGACCGTGTTTTGGACGATTGTTTCCAATCCGTAGTACACTGGCTGTGTTGTCAAGTACATGCAGCCAGAAGAGTCAGTCAACATTTCCAATGTAGGAGTTGGTCCCAGAATAACTTGGTCATTGCAGAGTTGCAGTCCTTGTGGTAAAATGGTCCCTTGTGGAAGAATTGTCGTTCCAGGTTGTTGTGATATCAAAGTATTTCCACCACCTTGCAGAGCCGATTGAGGAATGAGAGTGGTTTGAGTATTGTTCATATTATTGTGAGACTGAATCCCGTTGGCAGAAACAATCGTCGGGCCAGACGTTTGCATATTACCTTGTGCTAAACCTTGCGGTATTATTGTCGCAGTACCATTTTGAGTTTGAATGGTCGCTTGAGGTAAAATCGTGGTACCATTCTGTGTTTGAATAGCTGTCTGTGGTAGAATAGTTGCCCCTTGAGTTTGAATGGTACCTTGTGGAGATATTGTCACACTCTGTGGTTGAAGAGAAGACTGAGGTAAGATCCCAACACCTCCCTGTGGTAGGAATACTGGAATGCTACTTGGAACAGCTACCAGACCACCATTTTCTGTTTGTTGTATGTGAAATGTTTGAGGTATTTGTGAAATGTACTGGGTTGCTGGTTTGAATTCACCTTGTGGGCCAATTGTAGCAATATACTGCATGTTGGGACCTTGCTGTTGTTGTTGCAACGCCTCTACATACGACATGATGTTTGGATTAGACACTTGCTGTAATATTATTGATGGCTGATTGGATCCCCCGTTATTCTGAAACTGTACAACTGAACTGTTGGGTCCCAATGCTATGTTAGGAGAGATGTTAGGCATTGTCTTATCAAGTTTATTCTGTCTCTTCACTGTTGTAGTTTTGTTCATAGCCCTTCCTCTTCCTTTATTGGTTGTTTGAAATATTGGTTTAGGCTGAACCTGAGGCGACTTCTTGGGTGATTTTTGATTTTGAGGTATGAATATTTGACTTTTTTGCGTTATATTCGGAGAAGTCATTCTTGAAGCGCACGATGTTGGCATAAGGATTGTGGGTGCGTTCTGAAAGGATATCGTCGGTCTCACAAATGTGTTGATATTATTGGCAATAGATGAAGGCATGCCTTGTATTGAGTTTATGGGAACTGTTATTGTTTGGCTACACGGTATACTCGGGAAGCTCTGGACGATAGGCGTTTTATTCTGTACACCTGAAATCATGTTTTGTTGAGGAGCTGATATTGTCAACAACTGATTCGGGTTTGACGACAAAACTTGAATATTTCCAGAGCCTGGTAATATTTGAGTAATGGTTTGATTGTTGTTTTGCATGGTTTGAATACCTGGACTCGGTTTCACGCAGATATTAAAATTGCCCGCAGAGCTGATGATGCCAGTCTTGGAACAATTATTCTGATTTTTCATTGGACTAATAGGCACGTGCGAAACCATCAATTGAGGTTGAGGTAAAATGTTTTGCGAGATTGTTATTTTTGGTGCCTTTAGTGTATTCATCATTATATCTTGAGAATGACTGGACATATCATTGTTGTTGCCCGTTGGGCTGGATGGACCGGGTGATTGTTTCTCCACTATTGTACCATTTATAGTGATTTGTCTTGTGTTTACTGATGTTCTTCTAGTTCCTACGATGCCGGGTTTGGGGCAAGTGAACTGCTCCGTGTTTTCGTACATAGTACTCTGTTGATTTATAAAAGTCGGTTGGATGAATGAACCGTTGAATGCGTTTTGTAAAGTAGTCAATGTTCTGGAATCTGGAGACTTTGGAGTTTCCCCTTCACTTTCACTAGTGGACATCATGTCGCAATTAGGAAGGTGGCGGTTGAAAGAATCCTTAGTCCTGTACGTGCAATGACATCTGTCACATCTGACAGTCTGTTCCACTTGACTAATTCTCAATACATTTTCATCCATGGGAGACCTCATTATCAATTCATTAGAAGAACCCATATTGGCCAAGTTAGCGGCAGATATGGTCATAGCGATTTGAGTATCTGATCCACCGGGTCTGAATAAAATGGTAGAACTTTGGTCTCTGGGAGGTGAACTGCTGTCGCTACTGCTACTTGACATATCGTCAGCTCCATCTAGTTGGGAGATAGGCTTGAAGTCTACTTCTGAAAGATCTCTTGGACTCATTGGAGCTTCAGACTCCGAATCACTCTGTCCGGAATAATCTGCTGCTCCGTCTAATTGTGATATCGGGCTGCAGTGAATTTTTGTATAGAAATCAATGACCTGTTCTGTTGATTCACTAGCCTTATGCTTATCAGACACTTTATCAAGCTTGCTGATTGAAGGATCATCGATTTGATCATTTTCTGTATTATCCAATGTATTTATTATGAGTTCAGATGTAACGTCAGATGAGTCTTCTGGTGACTCTTTATCTTTGGACGGCCATTTGTCACTTTCATCAGAAGTGACAGTGTCATTCTTGTCTTTGGATGGAGCTAGACTCACTAACAGGTCAGACGTTCCATCTACTACCATAACAACATTCCCATTGGATTCAGATCTTGACAACAATCCTGGACGAGGAAGTTTACATCTTTTAAATGTTGAAGTTAGAGTTCCATCAAATTTGCAACTCCAAGTCAAGCTACGATTTTTAGCGAGACTTTTCAAATTCTCTCCCTGAATCAAGAGTTCTGATGCAGATCTTTTTGCTTCTTTTCCAGTATCATTTTGACTATTTAAAATATCTTCAATCAAATCTTGAGGTGCAGTTTTACCATCGAGCCAATGCTCCGAGTTATTGTTTGACACAAATACACTTTTCTTGAGTTTTAAGTTTTGTGTAGACACTGAGACATCATCAGTTACTTTCTTTGTATCATCCACATTTCCCGAACTCTTGTTATCTTTATTTATATCAGATCCAAAAGCCATTTCATTCTTTAAATCGATCGCTATGAGATCTTCGTAGGACATTAGTTTAGGGAAAATATCCTGCATCGATATTCCATCCAATAAGTCATGGTTAAGGTCTTCGAATATTGCGTCCTTGAGTTCAGGAGGAAGCAGATCCGCTGTGTTCTGTGGTTCTTCTTCAGGTGTGTCATCTTGCTGATCCTGTCTGCACACAATATCAAGCATATGTTCCATAACTTGTTTCACAGCATAGTCCTCTAGAGAAACACTCGCAGTTCCAAATTTAATAGGCGATTTATCTTTTTTCGAGACCATGAGCGAATGGCTTTTGGTTTCTAACGATTTATGCCAAGAACTGATTTCTGCTAAAATCCTGTCGACTTTCATTGGGTTTAACGAGTGATCTAATGTTATGTTTACCCCGAGATCATACGCCGGGGAAGGTTCGACTAGTAGCAGCTTTGTACGTATTGTATACTTCACTATTTTCCAAGGTTCTTTTGTAGACCAATAGAGTCTCGTACATAAAAAATCTACAGGTATCAGGACATCTTCGAAATCAGAAACGGATGGAATGATTCTGCCGAGACACTTCACCACTAAAGATCCGAGGAGGAACTGTATTTTCTGTGGGTCACAATATTTCTTCTTCTTTCTGTCTAACTCCACGTACACTGGTCTCGCCAAATCAAAGTCTTTATCTTTCTGTAAAACTTTATCTTCTGCGTCACTAACGTGTTGAGGGCAGAATACCCTCTTGTCATCGAGGAAAGCACAGCCTACATTTCTGGCACAGGCGAAATGATAAGTCTCACTACAATTTTTTGCACAACATCCGACACTGGCACCTTTGTTAGAACATTTAGCGCAGTTGATCAACCTGCCGCGTGATATGGCACTTTGAATATTTTGTAACGATCCGTCGATTTCTTCAAACACTTCTGCCGACCACAGTGCACAGTTTGCATGAATCCAATCTCCTTGACCACAATACAACAGCCTGCCTTCGGTTGAAGGATCTCCTTCGCCGAGAACTTTACACAGAATGCAGATTCTTGTTTCGTGTAAGGTAACATCGTCGTACGTAAATTCTGGTGGTGAATTGCAACTTTCTATAGAAGGAACAGTATGATCTTCCGGTGAGAATTTTCCCGCTTTTCTCGAGAAGATTGAAATGTCTTCTTCCTTCAACGATTCAATATCGTCATTTTCGTCTTCAATTTCTAAACTTGGATTCAAGCAATTTGATTCGCAGTCAAACCACGGAAACAATTCTGTAAAGATATCTCTATACACTTGTTTAGCCTCGGGTGTCTTCAGTAAGGCATCCATCATGTCTCCGTTGAAATCTTTGACCGAAAAGTATTCGTCAGAATTCACTCTTCGCTTGACATCTAAGAACGATGGGGAGGAGTCAGGTTCAACGTTAGAACAGAGACATTTAGAATCGTCACTGGCGCAGAATGATTTATCGTCTTCTGTTTTACCGACAGGTTTCTTCGCAGACATGAGTAACGTGATTGGAGTATCAGAGTTACACGAATCACTATCATCGTCCACATCTCTACTGTCTTCCTCTGCAATGGACTGTAACATAGTTCCGCTACTTTTATTCAGATTACTGTATTTGTAGTCAGTCACGTTTCGCTCTTTAGTCTCACACGTTCCAATAGATAAGCATATTTCATTGTTTTGAAGCAATGACTCTTGAAGTTTGTGTACGGTACCCTTAACTGTTTCGACACATTCTTTTGATAATGACGACTGAATGTATTTGTTGCTCAAGTCTCTTCTATCTATATCTTCTGCGAGTGGATCGGAACTCTGTTTTCCGTCAAACGTTAACTTTCTCACAGCCTGAGGATACGAACATATACAAGGCTTTTTAGTGACTGGCGTTGTTTTATGCGGTGTGAGTTTCAGAAGCGTGCAGGCGTTCTTATTTTTAGCCATGGCGTTGAGGACGGCTTTCAGTTTAGATCTGAGATAAGTGGTCAGCATCCCTCTCCAGGGTGGGTCGTGGGGTTGACACTGCCGACACACATACTCTACTGACGGGGGTAATGCTGATAGTAACTGGTATCCTTCACCGCTAAGTCCTTCGCATTGCGCGTGGACCCATCGTGAGCACCAACCACACTCCATCATCTGAAATTAATAGTAAAATTTAACCTACTAAAATATTAACTTAACCTTAAATACCTACTAAAAAAACCTCCAATCCAGGGTAACTTATAGGGATATAAAAGGTATGAGCACTACTCCTGTGAGATACTACTAGCTATGTTCACCATGAGCTCTATTGTGCAACTGAGAGGACATCAGCTGAAGCTATAGACAACAAGGTTCACATCCAACCATGAAAACGATTTTTGACAAATAGAGCTGTCAGTGCTTGGAATCAGTTGCCAGAGTCGGTTGTACTTTCTCAGTCTGCTAACTTCTTCAAGAGTGGACTGGATAATTGAATATAAACACAATTTAACTGAGATTTGGGTCGCGAAAACTGCGCATTTAGTACCAAATAATAATAATCATTTTTCGATGAAGTAAAGTCAGTAATACCAACCTTGCTATCAAAATCATTATCCTGATAACATCCCTGACACAATGGACAGTAATTCCCCTTCTGTCGGAGTTTGAAGCAAGACTGACAGAAAGGCAGGCTGCCAAGAAACTTGGTTACTTTAGAACTATCACAACTCTTGCACTTGAAACATGCGTTGCAAATCTGAAAGAAAAAAAAAACACAACATCAGACATCACATTCACTACAGATTTAATAAAAACAGTTCAAAGTCGATACTATCTTATGTTATGAACGGATAACATTTAGTAATCATATCTGACTTAAGGAATAGTGTTGTTACCTGAGGCCAGTCGGCACGCTGTCCGGCTCTCCCAGCCGCGAGGCACGCACTGTGGAATTTACTCCTACACGCCTGACAGGCCGTAGCAGCCCCGCCTCTCTCACCACAAGCTGCACACTGTTCACACCTGCTGCACACCCAACCGCCTCCAAACTTATTGGATTCGCACCCGCCGTCAACACAGAAAGTGTGGTACGGTTCACAACAGTAGGTGCAGTATACCAACTGAAACAAGATTAATACTTAATTACACTATTCTATAAAATGATCAACATCTCTATTCATTCCGTCGTGCCATATCCCTTGCGAGGTAGGTGGAGAGAACAGAATGCCATACACTTCCATCCTTGCATACATATCTCATTTCCATCACATTCATAACAATCATATGGGGTTAGTTGACAGAAATCGCAGCACTGCGATAAGCTCACCTTAGTGAACAAATTTCGTGTTGATATATTACTTTTTACATACTAACAAATTTCTGTATTTTGTTTACTAACAGTGTAAATAAATAAACAAACACTAGTGATACACGCACTACGATTTCTCACACTCAACACACGTCCATCCTTGAGTGTCTGGTCACTCTTGGATGATGGCGACATTTCCTCACACCCTCGCTGTCAGATTCATAAATTTTCTTTTTTCATTCTATCCTCAGACATTCTCTCCACATACCCAAACCATCTCATCTTGCTCACTATAAAACGACCAGATTTGTAGTCTTGTTTAATTAATACCTTTTCTTTCCCTTTGCTGGCACACAGGAAGCAGGCACTGCTGACACTGAAAGGCAGGGAGCTGATGATACCCCAACCCGTGGAACAAACTTCCTCAGGGTCGTACGACTCCCAGAAATCAATGGAAATCATCTCGTTCAAGTTTTGCGGCTGCGTGGACTTTTGTTGTCGGACCTAAAAACAATTAAAAACTTTGTAAACACTGTCTAGACAAATTTGGAATAAAAAGTAAACTTAAAAAATAATTACAATTTTTCACGTTCCATATTTTTTCTATACATTCTTTCAAACATTCCACAAACAAAAGTTTACTAAATTTAAAAATTTTGATTCAAAAGTTAATTGCAAATAAACAATCGGGGACCAAAAATGAGTCACCATATACTTGTACAGGAATTTCGTTCTCAAAATTGCATGGGGTAGTTTGCACTTCTTTCATCCTATATGTTTTTTGTGGTGCTGAGACCGAATCCGAGGTTTGCCAACAAAATTCAATGTTGTTGACAAACTTCGGATCTGTAATCAGATCCATACAGAATGGTAGAAATTAAAGTTACCCCACAACTTTCTTAGGAAATACATAATCTGCCTGGACTAGCATTAAACTTTATTAAACCACAAAGACTTTCCCTGTAATGTTACAACTCTAGGACACAACAGACCGAAGAATATCGTATTCAGATAAATATAAGAGTTATACATACACTGCTTATAGTTGCGAGAGGTAGCTTAGTCTTCTTGTAAACCAATTCAGAGGAGACTTGATCAATATCGCTGGTTTTGGATTCATTGTCTTCGCTAGAGCTGTCATTATTTGAAAGACTTAACGCCATTTCATTCTCTTTATTGTCCAACGACATTATGGAATCAAAGCTGTCTGTGGATTCTTCTTTGACGTCGTTTTCTACGACTTGGTCCAGTATTGTTTTAGGTTCGATTGGTACGTTTGTTTCGTCTAATTTCTCGCTGGGTTCGTCGCAATCCATGCAAGGATCCGACTCTTGTTTTTCTGCGGCGAGTTTGGACGCAATCTCAGTCTTCTTAATATCGGACAGGGAGTTGTCATCGGAGAGATCGGAGGTTTCCTTATCGTCGGACGAGGGGAATGTTGCGATTGGTTGACCTAATACGATAGAAGCACTTCTGCAAACGTGTTTAACTCGAGGTCCCTTAAGTTCCATTTTCTGTCGTTTGGTTGTGTCGGAATCGTGCCTGCTATTTGGTTTCTCTTTCTTTCTGACTTTAATGCGAGTGTGGCGGCGCTTCCTATTGCTAGAACTATCGTCTTCAACATATTCCATACTTTTCGGTACATCATCGTCCTCTTCAACATTCTGTAAAAGAAATTGACAAAGAATGAATAAAAAGTGTAATGGTAGGATAAGACAAGTGTAGTGATTAGAAGGCAAGTGAATAAGCTAAGATGGTTTGGACATGTTGAGAGAAGTGATGACAGGATGACTAAATATATATACGAGTGAAAGAAGAGATGGACCCAGTTCGACCAGATCCTCAAAGATGGATGCATTTTGATTAAAAGAAATCGGAGATCATCTATGAAAAATTACAAGAAAGTGACAGAACTACAGAGGCAAGGAGTGTGTAAGGATAGAAGAGTCTGTCCTCTCTGCCTACCTTGCAAGGGATATTGCTATGGTATGAGGGGGTACAATATAATTAAGATTTCATACCTTTGGTTCATCATCCTGAATTTTCTTCTTAGTAATTGGTTTAATACTCTTTGCAGTGGTAATTGTGGGTGGCTCCTCTACTTTCTCATCGGCAGTGGCAATTGCGGGTATAACTGGTGTAGGAACACTGGACCTCAGGGGACTAGTGTCTCCCGGAGAGGCAGTCTGGACTATGCTAGCACCCGGCCTCATGTAGGGAGGAAGTATTGACTGGAGAGCTGCCTTGTAAGGTGCGGGGACTTGGAAGGATTTTAAGCATAGTTTCAACCAGCATGCATGGCACCGTGCTTTATACGCGCTCCTTAACAACTTCCATTCCTGTGATCTTACTATGGGAGGAACACGACAATTACCTGCAACGAAAAATAAAATATTCTTAATATAATACAATGTCGAGAAAGAGTTAAGAGGTCATAGTAATAAACGATAAATTGTGGCAGAAAAAGGAAGATTACTCAGCCAATACTAAAGATATCATCCTAAGATTTAAAACATGGATAAATATGAATATGTTTTAGTAACCCTAATGGACAAATTTTTATTTTTTATTTTCCAAGATTTGAAATACTGCTGAAACTTGTGATTATTTCCCGTAGTTTGTTAGATATATGCTGTATTTCACCAACTTTTAAGATGAGGGACAGTGGAGATAGGAGCCACCTACCACAAATTTTGTATGAAAAATAATGATAAGTGGCTCCTATTGTTCGCTATTCCTCACCTAAAAAGTTGGTAAAATCCAGCGACAATGCTGTAATTTGGTTGACAAAATGTTTAAGATAAGACGCAGCAACTCTAGCAGATATTTTTTTGATATAAGATATAAGCTTTCCTTTTTATACAATAAGCCAAAGTCGAGATTATTCTCATTTTGCCCTTACACTAAATAAATCTTTATTAGCCGAAACAATGCAGTTACAAAACAAGACAATAGTAGTGTACCGAAGGTGGATTTATTACAAAAGCAATATCTTACAGTCAACCCCAATCTTGCAGTCTCAGGACGATTTTTACTCAAGAGCGTAACATCGCCCTCTAAATAAAAAATATAAAAACATGAATTTGATATTTACCATCTCCATTAAGACATTGTAACGGCAACGAAGGGGAGTTCTGTATAGTTCCATACTTCTTAATCATCTTTGATATAAACTTGCGGCATGATTCACAAGCGTATATTCCAAACTTCCTCGCTTGCTTGACAAACTTGTAGAACCTCACAGCGCTACAGACACCACACGTGACAGTTCCAGGACTGTTTCCAGCTATAAATAAATCAAATACACAACACTATAAGGTAGGGGCATTGACAAAAGTTAAGTAACAGCAATTCGAACCTTGAAAAAATTGAATGACAGCATTTCGAACCTCAAGAAGAATAACCATTTACACTAGTCGGACATTGTCAAATTTTCTGTACCTCTGACAAAAAAGGCTGTGCACTGACTTTGAATCAATTGTTTATGATTAAACAGATTAAATAAACCTTTTTTCGCGGAAATAGTCACACATTTTTGACATATGCTCTATTTCTTAAAGATAAAAAGTACAATTTCATAATTTATAAAGATCACAATTTTAAAAGAAATTTTTTAACTTTGAATTATTTTTGTTTTACAAATTATCCTTGTAATTTTTAAAAAGCTGTCATTTCTATTTCATAGTAAAAGTGTCCCACGCCTTTCCCATACTGAAATGAAATGGGACAGCCATTTCACAATGAAATAAAGACGACAGCTTTTTAAAATTGTTAATAATAAGCAATTAAAAATTGATGTCGCACATTGTTCTTCTTCACATCATAAGAATTACAATTGTTCGAAAAATATATGAAACTAGTCGAATTTATCGTTTGCCGAATTCGTATTATGTAGTTGTAGTTGAATTAGTCGAATTTACTGGATACTAAAATATGGTGCTATCACTAACGATAATATATAAATATGGTTTAATGGTAAATGACTTACATGATGAATTTGACGGAGCAAATGTGGAGAAGGGTCCCTCACTCCCAGTATTGGTAATGTTGATTGTATTGAGTTGAAGACGTGCCTCTCTCAATATAACCTTCCCACTGAGTAACTGCGAAGGTGTCTTTTCCACTATAGTCAATCTCGTATTCATCTGGTCACTGTCCTCACTCTCACTGTCACTCATTACACTCGCTTCCGACTCGGACGATTCGGAAGTACCGCTACTACTGCTCTGATCCGAGGGACAAGGTATATCCGAGTTGTCCCGCGATATCTGCAACATATTATGTTTGGAACCGCCATCTTTCAACTGTTCCTTACACAATTTAGTAGCGTCCGAACCGATTTCACAATTATTCACTTCACTTTCACTTGTTTTATCACTAATCACACCCAGTGTTTTCAAACCACTAACAAACGTATCTTGAAACGAAGGCGTATTGTTTTTAAGCGAAGACGCACCAAACAGTCCCAATGTTTTATCCAAATAAAGCGACTTAGACGGTATCAAGCTACTGAGTGGAACATCTAAATGTTTGGAGTCTGAACTGTCGTTACTGTTAGCCGAGCTATCGCACGTTTCGTAAGCTTCATCGTAACAAGGATTATTGGTGTCTCCGGATAATATCAGTTTAGGCCTCTTGAGAACTTTACCCGAAGGCTGTGGGACGGGCGTAGACGTGGGACTTGGAGGGAGACTTTCTTCATTATCGATGAACCTTTTGTTAGGTTTGATAACTCGGGAGGAATGGGCACTATGAGAAGGCAACACAAACTTGCGTGACACTTGATCTTTATCTGGTGGTGGTGATGTTGTACGTACTCCAACTACGTGACTAAACTTGAGTGAAGACTTTTTCACTGGTGGACTCTTGTTGTGTTTTGCCCTCAGTGTACTAAAGTCCACACACGATTTAGAACTTAGATCAGTGAGTTTAGCAGGCTTTACGATGCTGTGAAATGTGGCGTGCTCCGTTGGTTTAAACGCAGACTTCTTCTTTATGATGGACACCAGAGGTTGTGTAGATTTTGAAGGGATCTTCCTATTAGGGTTGATGATATCACTGCAACTCTCTACACTTCCGAAGGTGACAGTTTTCTTCTGAGGTAATCCCGCCTTGGGAGGGAATTCCCCGGAGGCCTCACCACGTGCCACCTGCATCTTGCCACTATCGGATCCTTTCTTCACTATTGCCTCACTACCCCCTCCCCCGGCACCCTCCTTATCATCACTCTTCTCCCTCTCTTTTGATGTTTCACCTTCCACTTCATTCTGCCTCTCGATTTCCTCCTAAAAAGAGAAGAAAACAAAAATATTACTAAAACTTTCAATTTACTACAAAACAATTGCTTTGGACACAAAAAAAGTAATCTAAACTAGGAAAACCGTTTTGGTCAAATTCTCGGTGCGTCGCGGCTTTGTCCTTTGTTGACAAAATGCCTAAACGTCAAACAATGTCTCAAGGTGATCAGCGATGGCCGATTACACTATTATTTCGCAATTAATTATCAAAGCCGTCATAATCAAACTAATACGAAACATACAAGCTATGCCTAAACACAATGTCAACAAAAAAACACGAAAAGTATTTGAGATATAAGGTGGTAGATGACAAAAAACACAAGAGGAATGAATGTACAAGAAACAAAATAATGTTTTGATACGATACATAATACTTACATTGTTACAGCCGGTAACTGATCCACAGTCATTATCTTGTACAATTGTGTCCAATAATACACTGATTCGTTTCTTATTGTGAAATTTGTGTGGTTTACCAGGGAATCTTGACCTTCCCATCTTATTTTGCGACTCTTGTCCCGCGACTCCACTGTGTTTCCATTGAAAGTAGTGAAACTGGCACGCATGCTCCCCGTCCCCTTACCCGCACCCCTGCCCTGGCCCCAGCGCCTCCCTGCCCCTCGCCCAAACTTTGAGCGCGCGGGACGGAGACGCAGACCGAAAATTCACAATTTCCTTTACGCAATGTGTGCTAATAAATGCGACGTAATGACAACTTATTGTCATATTGAAGAATAATCAATCTCGTTACACCTCTCCGACACCCAAATACACTTCTGCAATGGCCAACAACGCGCTAACTACATTCTGCAATGCGTATACACAATTTGTCTTTTAACACCTAACTAACAATGCTTTCAACTCATTACAAGTGTGGTTACTTCGTTATGCATCAACAGCAGACACGGAGAATATAACGATCAACTAATATGTCGGATAACAAACATTAACGCTCAAAACACAAATGGCCACAATGTTGAATGTTGATTGAACACGAACGACACCTGCTCGTAACACATCACATTATACAATTTATTATACACTACACGGTCTACTCTACACACACATTCATTCTCATTATATTATTACACGGGCAGTTAGTAAAGCAAGCAGTAGACACGACACAATATTAGGTATAATAAGATACCAATATAATAACATTATACTTGCGTTAATATTGTTACTACCTTGTACAATTACATTATTACATACGGTCATATTATCTTATTCGTGGAGTGGAGCGGGGAAAGAGCGGGCAACTGTGCTTTGATCATGACCAATCAACATACGGTGTAAATTTAAACAGCCAATAATATCAGTCAAAACAATACGAATCTATTGTGTAACATTCGGAAATCAAATAAATAACGAATGATGCTCCACATTCGCGGGATATTCAAATTAAAAGGGTAATATGACTCATCATTGTGATTCATCCAGATTCATCTTGATCGGAAAATCCTGTTTGTCATGGGATATGGAATTCTTTATTTACATTCAACTTTTTTTATGTTTAATCATACCTCATCTTATCTAACTGTCAAATAATAATTTATTACTATTGTATAAAAACGCGCATTCTTCATTTACGGTAATAAAAAAATATTTCTACATTGTGTCATTTCATCTCATCAATCAGTCATAACCTGGTCATAACAAAGAAGATGAATGAATGCTGCAGTGATAAGAGCGATAAGGTTTATTCTATAGAACGATGTTTTTTTTTAAATTGTTCCAATGTTCTAAATTTAAATACTTTTCGTTTTAATTCTGTACTGCAGCGCAAATTTCCCACATTTACTCCAACTAAATATTTACCTAAATACCTTCAATTTTTTATTATCCAACTAGATTATTTGTGACCGTACCTGTTGGTATCTTTAAAGACACTATCATCTATTTATTTACATTATGCGGTTAAGAAGGGTTACCAGAACAATGAGTAGGAATCTACCTGAGAACTTACCTCTACCTACCTATATCCGAGATTAATTCTAGAAATTTCAAGAAGGCCGTCGAAAAAAATAGAGCATTATACATATGTATTTATTTCTATTACAGTGTTATACATACTTAATGCATATAGCACGCATGTTCTGTGATACCTACGCACCCTTGATCATGCGTAAATCGAGGGGATGCGATTGGGGGAGCAGGGGACGTTCGTGTATAATGTGTACCTACTGGTATTAGGTGTATGACCCCGAATAAGTGTATTATTAGAACCTATGTTATTTCGGTATTTTTATTCAACAACTAACACTTTTAACCTCAAACTTATTGCACAGATTTATACACTATTCTAAAAACTATTCTAAAATTAAAAAAAGTGTTTTAAAATACATACCTTCAGAAATTCGTAGCCACATTTTTAAACTTTGTAAACTTAGAATTAAATCACTTTTTCATTGAGAATATGATTCTAACTAGTTTGTAAATAAAATACTAATGTTACAGATATTACTATTGGTATATAAACAGTGTTGTATTATCGATGAATCACATTAAAAAACACAGTAAATATTTGGTATTTGTATAATATATTGCACAAACACTAAAATATCTGATATTTTGTAAATAACACCACAGAGAATCCGACACATTTAATTTGCCATAGATTTGTCACATAAACTTTTGATACACTCGCACGTAACTTTTCATAAAAGACTTGCGTAACTTCATTGTTTAATACGGCACTTTGAAAAGTTATAAAATAGAAACGAATAAGTTTTATATTAAATAATTCCAGGAAGTGACTTTGGATGTTTGGCGCGCCACGATAGGGAAGGTAGCTTGTTTATATGTCGGCATATTGATCGACGCTTATCTTTTTAAGATGTAGGCGCAACACTACACAACCCAATCCCATAGTACTACGATATTATACCTACTACCCTTCGCCCATTGAAGGGCCAAATACAACGTTAGGGGCAATATACTGAATGCCGACAAATCATATAACATCTGGCTAATCTCAAGAGTACATTAAATTCAACACAGATTATTATTTTTTACGATTCTGTAGCATGCTGTTTGCTGAGGACACATTTAATTGAGGGACTGGCCGGTCGTTTTGCGCTATGTTTATTAATCTGTGTCAATCCTTGTTAGGTTCCCTTTTAAATACAATAAAAATCAACATTTAGGAATAAATAGGAAATTTCAAAGAGATGAATATGGATACCACAATTTATGTTACAATTTTCTTTATTTGCCCATTTATTTGCAATACGAACCTAATTAGATTATTAGGGTGTTTTAAAGGGACTGAAACAGGCAAAAATATTAGCAATTCCTTCATATACTTAGTTATTCTTATGTCATAATTATTCAACAGGCTCCTGAGTTGCAATGTTTAATAATAAAAAAAAACTATTGAAATTCTTTCAAAATGTAGGTTCGTTTTAATCTTGGATAAGCAGAAAAATATAAGTCACATCATAGATTTTTAATGAAAATTAACTGAAACTCAAAGAAAACAATTGGGGTTAGCTGGTTGCAGGGATAGCATCACTGCTATAGGCTTGCCCTATTCAAAAATGAAAAAGTAAACATTTAGATTAAAATCCTCAAAAAACGACTAGCTTTCGCGACTAGTATTCGAGGATCTGCACCCGCATCATCAGGCGATTGTGAATAAACTTTATTCATTTGTCATACTCACTTTACGATTCCTTTTACTCTGAAGACGCCCCTCCTTGAGAATCTGGTCTACATGGTCAAGCCATGCGGTTCTTGGAGGGCCGTGTTTCCTTACATCTCTTCTTTCTCCCAGGTATTCTCGCGATTGTGAATAAACTTTATTCACAATCGCCTGATGATGATGGTGCAAATCCTCGAATACTAGTCATTTTTTGTGGATTTTAATCTAAATATTTTAGTTTTTCATTTCTTCCTTAAAAAACGAACTTTCACCAAGTATCGAAGGTCAAAAACATCGAGAAAAATTTTTATGATTTATATTCGCCATGTCAACATGTCTCTGTATCTTGGTCACCAAAAGTGTAAATAAATAAATAAAAAAATATTCGTATCCTACCGACAAAATAAAAAAATTGCAGACACAGAGCTGGTGGATGGTACATTTTGTGTCTAATTTCACATATTGCTCATAACTAAAATTTTATTCTTACCTAGCTAGGTAGGGTAGGTACTAGGTATACAACATACCTATTGAACCCTCATAGAGAACATATTATGTATTATTTTGAAACGTGAGCGGATGTGTTCTAGTTGCTATATTAAAAAAAAACTTACTTATTTATAAAAGTTTATTTCTGTTACCAACTTTTGTTCTCAATGCAACACCTCTTTTATGTAGATTTTTGTTGATGTAAGTTGGTAGGTATAATTCGTAATACATATATTATGTATTATTTTTATTATGTTGCAACTTGGATTGAATAAAAATAATAGTAACATGTTTTACCCTTTTTGTATCTGACCTCCCTAATCTAACTTTTTTATGTCTTCCAAACTACAAACATGTTTTTTCGGCGAAGTACAAAATTAAGAAAAAATATATATATTATTTAAGGTAATCAAAACAAAATCATCTTTATCTATTCATAAAAAAGCACAAACTATTTGGAATAACATACAGCATTATTTTGTAAAATCTGATATACATAGAATGTGTTTAGTGCAGCATTCCATTGAAAATCCATAATATTGAAATTCATCCATTTCCAGCAACGAATTTTTCCCTGTGGGGCCACCGAGCTGCAAAATTACCCCCTCCACTCTTTTTTATTTTTTTTGGATTGTCTATGAAAGTCAGGTGTTCCCAAATCTTCCAAAAGTGAAGACATTTTCATGTTTTCAGCATTGAGGTTAATTTTCACCGTATTATTGGAGTATACCTATTTACCTTGTTGAACTGGGATATACTTACCATGAATAGAATATACCTATTTACCATGTTGAATTGGGATATACTTACCATGAATAGAACATACCTATTTACCATGTTGAATTATGCTTACCATGAATAGAATATACCTATTTACCATGTTGAATTGGGATATACTTACCATGAATAGAACATACCTATTTACCATGTTGAATTGGGATATGCTTTCCATGAATAGAATATACCTATTTACCATGTTGAATTGGGATATACTTACCATGAATAGAACATACCTATTCACCATGTTGAATTGGGATATGCTTACCATGAATAGAATAGATCAGTACTTCTCAGTATGTCACAACTTCAAAAAAACAGTTTTTTTTTCCAATTTGTTACTTTGTTTTATACTATTTTGTTAAAGAATACTGTCATACAGTTGGTCAAGAGAGAGATGGTTTTTGATGGGTGCACCACACATAGCTTTGTGGCAACCACAGTAGCAACGCTTGTAGAATTTAATTGAAATGTCATTATTGCCAACGAACAATATAGTTTAATTTTTTTTGAGACATTGTGCATTAGTAGACTGGCCATCTATTATTCCTGATTCAGAACCTATATATTGAAGTCACATGTAAGAATTGATGATGCTGTGTCTGAGACGTCTCACCCAGAAAGAGGTGTCCAGCAGGGTTGCATTTTATCGCCCAAACTTCTTAACATATAAGGCGAGTGCATCACGCCTAGGGATCTTGATGGATGGAATTCGGCGGGAGACTACTATGACCAGGGAATGAATGAGGGAAAAAGATTGTGACCCGGATGAAAAAGTGCATCGAAGTCAACAGGGATTATCTTATCGTATTTTGGTTAAATTATACTTTTATATCTGAAAAACTGAACGGAAAATCCTCAGATCCCTTAAATTTCAGGGGTACTTTTGGAATATTTTTTTATTTTTATTGTAATTTCAAAACAGTCAATCTATAGTCCATACTTTCATCTATCACTGTCTTCAGTTTCAAGACGATTCTCTCAGTATTGGCTGAGAACAATTCAGGGCGCCAAAGCCGGATGACATCATATAGGACCTTAAAATCTACAGTTGTTTAATAAATATTACATCAAAAGGGAAAGCTAATTAGGTATTAAATAAAAATAAATTTTACATACACATATAATATATATTTTAATATAATATTTCCTAATACATAAACATAATAATAATAATAATAAAGTTTTAATTATGGAGCATAAACTAGTTTGGCTGTAAGTGTGTTGTGTGTAATATTCTTGTATCACAAATTAAATTAACAATATCTATGGTAAAGATATCACTGTTAAAAATTAAATAATTGTAACATGTATTACAGTACAGATTTATTCACTTGGGACCCTTATGTTAAACATATTTTTTAATAGATGCAGCACATCTTGCGTGATTGCCCCATACGTGCTTACTCCGGTACCATTGACAGTGCTGCCAGCCTGTCCCCTGAATTACTCCAGTGGCTGGAGGTGCTGGATGTCAGACTTTAATGATGTGACAATGCTTCGACGTTGCCAAACGATAAATAAATAATTGGATGTTGCATGGTTGGGAGATGGGAAAAGAATATGATGACAGAGTCTATGTATTAATAACAAACTATGGTTGACAATGGTTCGAGGCTGTCGTAGTATTCACATACAGAGCTGCGTTTTTTGTCACCTGGCGATATCGCACAAAGACAACGCAACTGGGTGATCGTTCCAATAGGAATCGTCAATTAGAGATAGAGGTATGAAAATACTAATAAGAGTGCATTGATAGACATAGCGATATCACCTGCACTCTTCTTTGGTAGAAAGGAATAGACTTATTCCGCGTCTGCGTGAACAGCACGTGCAGACCACGCAGATCTATGGCAAGTGAATATCACCTTACGATTTTGTTGGGTGTTAAATCGTACGAACCGAAAGTGTCAACTGGCATATGTAGAATACGTTGAATCTTACAACGGTTGACTCATGTTGATGATAGAACCATAGATAATCGAGCGAATCTCCAGATGAAATTTAACGGACGGAGAATGCACTCCAGGTCGGGTCTAAGTGACTTAAGAAGCCGATGATGTCACATAAGATGGTAAGAAATGTATGGGGAAGAAAGATTCCATAGACAAAGTGTGACATCACGATAGTGGGTGGTTGGCATGATGATGTTATTTAAATGTTTGGACCTAGATATCACGACAGCCTCAGTTTAAGTCATGAAGTGTGGACTACTGAGTCGAGATTCTATCTCAATATCTCCCACTTGCATTCAGCATATTTGAATATAGTACCGGGTAAATCTTGTTGGTTCAGTAGGTAGGTAAGATACCTACAGACAATCGAAAATGTTTAAAACATAATATTAACTGCATCTATCCAATTATTCAGAAAAAGTTTTCGTTTTTAATCTGTTAATAAAATGGATTACTACAATTTTTGTAGAATAAGTACGGTTATAGGGTTGTCATTTTGACAGTTAATTTTTGGGCATGAACCCAGCTGGGTTCACAGTACTAAGCGTTGTTTATCACTGTCACAGGAATCTAGCGTTAACTACATCAACAAAATTGTGATTAATATGTATTTAAAGTACGATGTTCACAATACCATTTCTTCATAAAACATTATCTATTTCTAGGAAAACAACAAATCTGATTTAAGAAAATAATAATAAACTAGAAATCAGAACTCCCAAAACACCATTCCACTAAATAAATAAATAATAATGAGTAATTGTAATTGTTTTTAAGAACCACGCTTATATTTCTCCATATAAAATTTAATTAATTCAAATTTATCAATACAACCTCGTTCCGTATTCAAATACAAAGCAACCAATCAAAGGCTTGCAGATGCCATACACCTAAGAACGTTATTGGTCCATTCCTTTGCAACAAAAGAACTTCGTTAATTTGGACCAATCGAGTTGGAGATTTCGATGACAGCTTTTTTTTTAAAAAGGATCTGGGCTTGCATACACAAACTCAAATACTTTTCTGCACATCTTGCACTAGGCTAAAAGTCTATATCGCAAAGTGTGGAATACATCGCCACTGCTGGGGTTTGGACCTGGCAACTCCCGCTTGAGAGACTGCCGCTTCAACCAACTGCGCCAACCACGTATTGGAAGGCCAGAGGTTGCCTGCATTTAGGAGTAGTTTTAGAAGTAAAATTTACCAATTGAAACATGTTTATAATAAAACAGTACTACAATTTGAAACTGTCACCTAAAGCAAGTGTGTGTGCAAAATTTCAAGGTGTCGGACATTCGGAAGTTATTAAAATTTAAGAGGTAAATGTGAATGCTCACAATGACAGATGAAGTCAATAAAAGCGTGGTTAAAAAAATCTAAAATAGTAGTACCAACCAAAACTATTGAATACTACATTTATTAGAAAGTCAGAAATTAACAAATTTATTATTGTAAATTGTGACATTGTGATTGGTATGACATTCTAGATATAAAGGAACACAATATTTAGTCAGACATTTGTGAATAATGAGAAATTTATTGTTGATTCTTTGTATATGTTACCGGAAATGTATAAAATCTAGGAAAAGTATATTATTCCTGGGAAATGTACACAATGCTGGGTCAATTATTCAAAGTTATCGACATCAATTAATATTATTTTAGAATCACAATTTTATATTTTTTTGAGACCATTGGAATTTTCTACATGTTGTAGTTGAATATAACAGGTGGTTGTATCTCATCAGATATCTGTTTCAATAACTCAAAAACTCTTTATTTAGTTCGGCCAAGCCAGAACACAGATAAAACTGAGAATGAAAACGTATTCCAACTGAAGAACCTATTTATTTTTGCAGTTAAACTGATGTCGGGCGCAGAATAACAAAATTTGGTATATATCTGATTCCTGGTTAAAAATATGTGAGATTCCTAGTCAAATCCGTAATATGTTAGATTAAAATAAAAAAATACAGTTTATGCATATTATTATTGCCAATGGGCGAGCAGCTTATAATAGCTGATATGCCCATATCTAGCTTGCACAATCAATTATCTCTCAAATACTTGTCCAACTTATTTTTAAACACATTTAAGTAACACTTGGAGCACTGATATTATCACTAGGCAGTCTGTTCCATGCTTCAACAACACGGTTTGGAAGAAAATGTTTGGTTGGATTTGAGTTAAATGAGGTACGACTATGTTTCAATGTACAAATGATGAAATTTACTTCACACATTTCCTGCCGATTTCAGGCATTGTATACTTTCCTAAGAATTGTATACAACAATGAATTTCATACATTTCCGGTAATATATACATATATTATTTTTGAGGTTGAAATTAAGATGGTCCCACTGAACAAGGTGATTAAAAAAAAGTTTGAAACAATATGTCAACGGTATCAGTGTGCTAGGTACTTTGATTCACGGTTGAATACTGAATATCTGTCGACACTAATCCAATTTTAAAATCACAATTACCTAACGAATACAATGCGACACTTAAAAAAAATCAATATTATATCGTAGCCAATGACTATACGAATTTGTTAAGCACACATCTTTGCAGTTTTTTTTTAATCGAGTGAATGAAAGTTACAATTATTATTCATTACAAAGTTAAGATTAATTAATTAATTACAAAAGAATGTATCTGCATAACAATAATTCAATACATATTAAGGCATTCTTCCTTTGATACAATACAGTTACAAGGGTAGCGTTCCGAATTAGCTAACTGGGCAGCGTTCAACTTTCTATTAGCATTCCATTTTGTACAGTAAACAAACACAGTGAGTATTAATTTCTGGTTCAAAATTTAGGTAGTGCTAAGTGCGTTGAAACGCAGTTTGTTGTTTCAAAGTTCAAAATACGTTGGGACAGTAGGTGTATAAGTAGTTAATAATGACTTAAATCTTCACCGATGTGCTTTTAGAAGAGACTAGTGAAGTGATAATGTCTCTCAGTTTACTGTCATCTGTTTCAGAATAAAAGATATATCTGAACTGAAATTGGACAAGATATCCTTTTTGTTGAATCCCTGGAAGCACTTCATGACCGATAGGGTGACAGATGCTTGGAACAGTCTGCCAGTAGATACAACCGATTTAAGAACAGCTTGGACAATCATTACACTGAGAAGCACATGATACAGGTCCATCAGCAGTAACCGCTTGCATATTAAATAAAAATAATTTTCGCCATCGCCAGAACGACGGATTGCGTTTGTTAACAACTGTTTAGAATTGGATAGCATAGATGGCGCGCTCAATGGGGACTGTGGATGCTATCTGCAGTGTTAGCACAATTCGGAACGCACCCAATATTAGCAATGTGACAGGGACAACAACATAACAAGACAAAATGAATATTACCATGTATATTAGTGTAAACCTTGTTTGTATGTACGTGTATAGTTAAGTAGTAGTATGATACAATTACATATAATTATTATGTGTTTGAGAGTGTATTGAGGAGTATGGGATTGAATGCACTCGTAGTAGAGAGGTCGCTAATCAATAAATGACTGTTCTACACAAGCCTTCACTCTTTTTTCATATTCACGTCTGTTTTCTTTATAGAGCTGCGCGGCCATTGAATTTGCTGGCGAGTTCGGGTTCGGGTCACTCAGTAGAGACTGAAACAAAACACAATTAAAACAATAAACTAAGGTCCTTATATAAAAATGTGTAGCAATCTAACAAGTTGAGATGATTTGGGCATGTGGAGAGAAATACAAAGAGAGCATATAAGTCTAAAAGAGAGGGTGTGAGGAAATGCAGTCGTTCAAGAATCACCAGGCAAGAACATATTGATCAGACACTCGAGGATGAAGAAGTGTTAAGTGGGAGAAACTCCAGAGCGTGTGTGGTAATGTAAGTCAGAGATGTATGTAAGGATAGAAAGGGTGTCATGTTTTATCCTCTCTGCCTACCCTGCAAGGGATGCGGCTTGGTGGGATAGTCAGAACGATTGAGCGTGGATTGAATGTATTTTCATGTGGTAATTTATGTTAGCTTACTCCAAATATAATTCACATAGTTTTCAAAGATACGTAGGTTTGATCTAGATACGATATATGAACTAGAAAATGGAAACGGACTGTGGAGATGGGGGGAAGACGGAACTGTACTGTCTGTCAAGAAATAGATGGTCTCGGATTCATTGTTTTTTTTTTAAAATGAATTTGGATTTATCGAAATAAACCCAAATACATCTTTGTTCACTTCACAGAAAGCTTGAAAAGCTGGTGTTGTGAAGTGATTGTGTTTGTCGGCAACAACGACATTTCACTGAAATTCTTCATGTTGCCGCTACGGTTGTGCAAACAATCTCTTTCCTTACAGACTATGTCATTGTTTTAGTTGAAGTACCTGTATAGAAGTTAGTATAGCTGATACATCATACGTGGGACTCCATCTGTTTTGTAAAATGTCCAAGCATATCCCTCCGTCCGCATACACATTGGGATGGAACATTTTGGAGACAAATCTCACTGTGGGAGGTTTATTTGGATATTCTTCTGTAAATTCTATAGTTAATTTGAAGGTGCCGTCTTCAAAGGGCGTATCGTGAGGACCAAATATCACAGCGTTCCAGATCATAATGTTATTATCTGTTGGGGCTCCAGACACTCCCGTGGGGGGGTCTTCTTGTAATCTGAAACAACAATCGAACTATTATAACAACATTCTTAAATAAAGTGGTTCACGTCATGGAGGTAGCCTACAAAGACAAAGACATGTTTGGCAACGTCGAGTATTGTCACAGCGTCAAGGTCCCATACGCACTGAGAAAAAATCGTTCCATTATCTTCAATTTT
Source organism: Ceraclea dissimilis (assembly GCA_963576895.1). NCBI lineage: Eukaryota > Metazoa > Arthropoda > Insecta > Trichoptera > Leptoceridae > Ceraclea > Ceraclea dissimilis. Next base: position 15,824,331 of record OY756366.1, on the reverse strand, counting down.
TTCAAAATTTGTATGAGAATGTTCGCGCGAAATAAGAATAACGAAAGCGACAATGTGAATTACACCTTTTTAAAAAGAACCTGGGAACAAATTTAAAAACATACAACAGTCAACTTGTTAACCTAATAATTTCCAATATTTTGGATAAATTACACTTTAAAATCTCGCAAACTGAGCGGATAACCCACGTATCGCGTAAATTTCAGAGGTACTTTCAAAGTTATTTTTTGTTCACGGAATTTTCAAATATTGTAATTCTGGATCTGTCAAGTTGAAGTTAATACTGTCATGTTTACCTGCCTACAATTTCAAGACGACGTTCTCAGTATTTTCTGAGAAAACGATGTAACTCCAAAGCCTTTCACAGCAGTTGGGGCCTTAAAGTATGACATCCAACGCCGCCAGCCACTGGAGGAATTCTGGGGCCAGAAATTTAAACATCCTCAAAAAAAAAACCCAAAAAGTATGATTTTCGCATGTGCTACATTATTTTAAGTATGTTTCATACTACGCTACAACAAAATAGGCCGAGGAACTTTGAATAGTATCATGTCGCATATTTGCATCAAAAGCACTGTGTCAAAGTATATGATGACGCAAATCTGCATCATTAGCACCCAACGTGTTAAGAAGGCTGGATGGACGGGAGGTTGAAGCAGGTTTACAAGGTTGACTTAGTAGGTGATTCAAATCTCAGTGTTGACTATTTATTCTGTACTTCACAACACAAGCAATATACATAATGTGAAACGCGTAGGAAGGGATTAAGGTGTGTAAATGCAAATCTAGGCCCCTTAGTAAAAAAATTCATCAATAATTTATAAACAAGGTATAAAAACAAAAACAGAACAACAGGGTTATGTGTTTCTAAGGAAAATTATAAGAATTTATTAAAATGAAACGAGTACAATATTTAGTTTACTTCCCATGGACATGATTTGTTTATACGGCAGTTAGTTCAAGATTAATTGTAGATTAATCCTTCAATCTTTTTTGTCAAAAAGCATTAGTAAATTATGCACCTGGGATGGTACTACGTATGCACTCTCATGAGAAACACGCTACAGAAATGTTTACGTGAATAAAGTAATTGACAAAATTGATTTTGGCTGATTGAATAAACAACTGACCCAATATAAAAAAAAAATATCCGGTAGAATTTCTGTGTTTTTTCTAAAACACTGTTGCTGGATTTCATCAATTTTTTAGGTGAGGAATAGCGGAGAAAGGAGCCACCTAGCACAAACTTTGTATGAAAAATAATGATAACTGGCTCCTATCTCCGCTATTCCTCACCTAAAAAGTTAGTGAAATCCAGCATTTATCAACCGAAATACAGCATTATATATCTAACAAACTACAGGAATAATCCCAAGTTTCAGACAAGTTTCAAATTATTTTTTATGGACAAAATGTACCCGCTAACAAAAGTAAAACAGTTTCACTTATCCATGTTTTAAGTCTTAGGATGATATATTTAGTTTAGCTGAATAATCTTCCTTTTCGCGAGAGAATTTTCATTGTGGGGTCAAAACACAAAGGATAATTTTTGGTAATTATCACCAGGTATACAAAGAGATGAACACAAGAGGTAGAAATGTTAAATTTCTATGGACAATGAGTAACATAATGAAATGGTGACAGAAATGTGTTAATATTCTTTATCCGACAATGATTATTGATGTATTATTATAACATTGCCGTTATATTTACATATTCACATCGCAAATGTGAAAACAATGCTATTAAAAATAACTGTCTGATGTCATACACTGTTATTTTACAAATTCAGAACCTGAAAATTACAAACGGTTTCACTGCTTTTTATTCATACATATTTACGGGAATATGTGAAAAATGCGTACAAATACATTTCAAAAACAGTTGTAAGCTATTAGTCATATGATAATATGACAAAAGAATTGGTCCTCTTCACCTAACCTGATGTTACAAAGAGAAACACCATATCATTTTGGACAATGGTATTAACGTTCTGCACATGGACTAACTTACAAAAAACATAGGAAAAGTTAAATAAGTGTGAATGAAATCAAATTAAAACGCAACAAACCTTTTGAAATCTCTCATTAAGCGTCTTCTAGCTGGAGTTGACATTTTCTGTAAGCTTGGCCTAGAAACACTCGAAAGAGCGTGAACTCGCGGGGAGTGGAATTAAAAATAAATAAACCTAATACAAATATTATAACTTTATGTGCGTAGTAATGTATTTACACTAATATAAATTCACAAGACTGTCTCACGACCGATTATTCAGTTTTTTTCTCGTATCATCAATCATGGCCAACGACGAGAAACAATGGAGAAACAGAAAATATTACGAATGAATTGAAGTTAGTTTCGGATGTTACGGTTCGAGACAAGTCAAACAAGGGCAAATGTACGACACGAAGTCAGACGCGAATCGTGGGAACTACGACATTTCCGATTTCATGTTCTTATATTGGCTGCAATTCGTCCTAACTGAATGAATATAGCTGCAAAAATCTGTCAAAGTGACATTGACGTTTATTCAAAAACTTTGTTTTGGTTTTGTGTGGTCGCGGATCGTGGAGTTTGCTCTAAAATATTTAACAGAAAATGAACGAGGAGCGTAAAATAGAAATAAGCAAATCCGCCGTAAGTGTATTTTCTTCAATAATTTACAATGACATGTTGTCATCTCTTACAATTAACAAAATTAAATCAGCTTGCAAAACGTTGTATAAACGTTAGACAGACTTTCGATGTTGTTATCGTTCAGTATTCATTAAATTCGTCGGTATCACGCATTATCATGTTGTTAATTTCACTTCTGCTTAGTCTTTTTATCCGTTTCTTATTCGCAATTACACCAGAACATTTATTTATGATTAGGAATACAATTGAACAGTTGTATCTCCAACCTACTCAGCGCTTTTTTTGTCACAAAATATTGTCTTTTTAAGTAATATAAATTCATTGTTTTTGAGGTTATACTTTATTGTTGTTTTAATGTCCCTTTATTTAATTTCCTTGCTTGCAGCTAATCAGTTTGAAGGCAGAACTGTTGAGAAAACAAGGTGAAGTGAGCAGTGCCAAGCAGGATTCCAAAAGTCGTATTGAAAATTTCAAACCGACTTCAAAGTTTGCTAAAGACACTGAGATTCCTTCAACACAGGATGAGAAATCAAAGAAAGTAGTTAAAGATGCTGAAGAATGTGAGGCTCTACGTAAGTCCAGGTATGTATTTTGTTCTATTCTATTCTCTCACCCCGCATCCCTTGCAGGGTGGGCAGAGAGAACAGATTGCCAGATTTGCCTATCCTTTGTGGTTCCGTCACATTCATACAATTTGTCATACACACTCTACTCTTTTTATTATAATCTGGGCTTGCATACACAAAACCCAAATACTTTTCTGCACACCTTGCACTGGGCTAAAAGCCTGAATCGTAAAGTGTGGAATATATCGCCAGCGCCGGGGTTTGAACCTGGCACCTCCCACTTGAGAGACTGCCGCCTCAATCAACTGTGTCAACCGTGTACATCTCAATCCTTACTCTGTATTATCTGCTTGTTTTATTAGAGAATTTAACTTTAAAATTCCAGGGAGGCATTGGAAAAGAAGTCCATTATTTACGAACATCTGGCACACTCATCTTCGGTTGACGAAAGAAGTGAACAGTACTTAGTGCAGTTTGATAAAAAACAGAAGGAGAATAGTGAGAAAGATGAGGAACCGGAGTCTCCTAAAAACTACAGCAGTGACTCAGATGAAGAATGGTGGGTTTATTAATTTTATCATTCTGTTTCTAAAAAATATGTGAGGATTTCAAAATCCCGAACTATAAAGTAAACTGGCCGACTCACTGACTCTTCAACACAAAGCCAAAATGGCTAATCGTAGAGAAGTGAAATTTGGAAGACAGATAAATTGGAAATTTAACCCCTAAGTAGGTTTAAAATAGGGTTGAAAGTTTTCTGGAGTAAATGAAAATCTTGGAGAATAGAAGTGATATGACCATGAGATTTGACACATAGATTCTCTTTTCGGAATCGGCTTAAAATATTATAAACTACATAACCCAAATAATGATATAATAATAATTGTGTTCCTTATATTTTTATTTTGCCAAACATTCATTTTAGGGTCCGAGCTTCTCCCCACTAGGCCACCCCACTCCAGAAATTAGCAGCCATAACGGCATTGTCAATGACCATCATCAGGTCCCTCGCATTGCACCTCACCGGCATGTCTCGACATACATGTTTTTCCAATGTTTCTCATTATGTTTTTTTTTTCAATATTAACTCGTATACAGCAACTTCAAATGTCCAGGTGAATCTGTGGATGATACACATGTCACAATAAACAATAACATTGTATTTTATTACAGGGTGGATTACGTTGATTGCTTTGGAAGAACTCGACGGTGTCACAAGACTGATTTGGAGCACATGAAGAGACGAGATGACAGGGTGAAAGATTCAATAGGAGTTCCTAAACCGGAAGAAAAATCAATACCAGAGAAAACATGGGTCAAGGAAGGGGAGGTAAATATTTATTTAGAATGCTTCATATGACAGAGTGTCCTGGTGCCAACACTGATGTATGTGAGTGAGGCATGGACATGGTTGAAGAAGGAAGAATCAGATATAAATGCTGTCGAGATGAGATCGTCGAGGAAATTTGCGGAGAGATAGGATAAGAAATGAAGTGAAGAAATCAGAAAGTTGAGTGAATGTAAAACGGATGTTGTGACTAAAATGAAAGTGAACAAGTTGAGATGGTTTGGACATGTAGAGAGAATGAACGATGAAAGCATAACAAAGAAAATATACCTGTGTGAAAGAAGGAATGTATGGAAGCATGTATGTCCAAGAACCGCGTGGCTGGATCATATAAACCAGATTCACAAGGACGGACGCGTTCTGAGTCAAAGTAATCGTAGAGTGTGTTTGAGTAATCGCATGAATGTGACGGAAGGCCGAAGTGTGTGTAAGGATAGAGAGGTCTGGCAATCTGTTTTCTCTGCCTAGCCCGCAAGTGATGCGGCATGAGGATACAGTACAGTAGTAGTATAGTATAGTACGTAGTGTAAGAAATTGTCGAGAGGTGCATGTAAGGATTGAAGTGTGTGTTGCTCTATTCTCTCTGCCTACCCTGTAAGGGATGCGACGTCATGGGATAGATAGATGAACGACTTCATTCCCATCTACTCTTTGTTAGCTCAAGGATGTTTCAGTAATAATTCGTCTGTATCATTCGCTAGTCATTTCAACGATGTTTCATAATTTGATGTAAGAATTTGGAGAAAGATATTGTGGTGCATATATTTTGTCTAATGATATTTTGTTATTGTTTTACTCAGGCTAAAGAACTGGAACCACCCGATGCATACAAGGAGCAGCTGAGAAAGCAATGGGAGGAGAAAGAAAGAGAACTGTTGACCAAAGACAGTATACATTATGAAGATGTTCTGTTTAACGGTAAGTGAATAATTATTCTATTATTCGACGTATTACAATCTATTTCGTTAGTGTGCCTTAAAGATTGTAAGCTTACCTCTAGGGACGGATTAAGACATCCCGGGGCTCTACGCAATAATAGATTTTGAAACTCCACCTGAACGATTGAAAAAAAATTCTGCTTTATTTCACACAATTGCGTCGCAAGCAGTATTTTTCAGTCTACTCTAAAATATAATTTTTTTCTTTTACATTATGGTAGAGGCAAGTGATGGGCCGACTATGGATTTGGCCGACTAGATGATTAGATGACTAGTCAGCACGCAAATGTACGATTAGTCAGCCATTTTTGCTGGATAGTCTGCTTTCCCAACTAGTTGGCTACTAGTCATTTCGTCTCCCATCTGGTTGCGTGCTAAGAATCTTCTTTGGTATTCGGTTGTCCTCCGTTCGCTGGACGTGTCCCAACCTTCTTAGGCGATATTAGGATAATAAATACACTTGTCGTTTATTCAAATTTTTATTAAACAATAATATTGATTCAATGTGACATTAAATTTGCGTGTGTTACAAGACGAACATAATCTGTGTTTAACGGAACCACGTATGTGTAAATATATTTAAAGAATTTTACAAATAATAATAAAAATATGGTGCAACAAATAAATTTACAGAATAATTATACAATAAAATTTATAGGTAATTGATTCTTTACTACGAAATATTATCTGTAATGCATTGTACACACTAGGCTAGTAATTTAGTCGAGTAGCTAGTAATTTAGCAGCTAAACGTGTCTTAACACAAAAAGTTTAGTCGAGTATAGTTTAGTAAAGTCAATCCATTTTGTTCTGTCACTGCTTACTGGTTCCTCGACTAAACAAGTCTGAATCTGTTGTTTTAGTCGAGTTCTTTAGTTAAATACGACTTACTTGTGTACTGTACCCAACCGTAGTGAGAACGATTTTTTGGGCAGTGGCGATTATTTTAGTACTAAATTACTCACTACTCGACTAAATACTAGCATAGTGTGAACAAGGCTTAAGGCTTAGCACTAAACTGTCAGCTAAAATGTGTTACGAATAACTTAAACCAGTAATAAAATGTCTTACATTATAATATCTAAGTATATATAGCTTAATAATTGTTTAGGGTCCCTAGTGTTGTATTAATACTAATTGGTAATCAAAAAATTACATTATACGTCTGAGTTGTTTGTGAGAATCCATTCTTATAGAATGTTTCCCCCGATATTCGATTTCTAAATTAATACAAACTTTGGTACAAGTCTCAATAAGCAACGTACAACTAGTGCCAACTGGTGGTAAATAAAGATACTAGAATATAGATACTTTAAAAAATCACAATTTTAAAAGAATTTTTAAAATGCTGTCAATTTTATTTCATAGTAAAACGACTGTCCCACGACTTTCCCATATAAATGTCCGTTTTAGAGCGTACAACTCGCCAACTAGAGCGCCGCTAGTGCGGGAATGCTTTACTTTCTCCAACTCTTTTGAGACTTCCTGTATCGTATTTATTTATTTATTCTTTCAGATTGTACAATTTATAATTGCATTTCCATTAATAATTTAGTTTTTAAACATATGATACGAGTATAAGAGAATTATTTTATTTTACAATATTACTTTAACAATAGGGAGAATCTAAATGAGTTAAACATTATTACATAGTAATACATACATAATTATTAAAACAATTTAAGGCATTGGGGTATCTTATATTTACAAAAATTGGTTGTTCGACAACAGGTTTCGTTAATAAATATATATTCGATCTTTATTATAAATATCGGATTTTAACGAACCCTGTTTGACAATGAAAATTTATAATTTTTACCGTAAGTTTTGTAATCAAATCGAAATGTAATCGAACATTGGATATGTCGTGTTAAAACCAGGTACGATTAACTTATAATTTTGACATTATCCATCTATTCATACCATTTACTGTAAGATACATGAGGATGAAACCAGATAGAGGTGGAATCATTCTGCAAGCTTGGAGTGCTGGACTTGAATTATTTTTGGTTTATAATTTATCCTTGTAAAGCGTTGGATTTTTTCTACATTCCGTAGTAAATACAATGCAGTATTCCTACAACAGTGTAGAAGAATTTAGAATGAACATTATCGGGCTTACGACCGACCTCGGCTGGTTTAAGTGATCACTTTACACTCGAGAAACATTTGCCATTTCAGTTCATCCCGGCTGGGATTCGAACCCAGACCTTCGTCTCGCTAGTAGGGATCTTATCCACTTCACCACGAGAAGCGACAGCTGTATTGTTGAAAGTACGTAAGGTACTTAAAAATTCGACAACAATTATGCAAATATGTGACTGTGCGAGATAAAGGTCTGGGTTCGAATCCCAGGCGGGGTGAACTGAAATGCCGAATGTTTCTCGAGTGTAAAATGATCACTTAAGCCAGCTGAGGTCGGTGGTAAGCCCGACAATGTTCGTCCTTAATTCTTCTACACTGTTGTAGGAATACTGCATTGATACTGGACATCTGGAAGGTGCTGGTCTAGCTGGGTTATCATCATATAACCACGGGATAGTAGAATAGATGTTGTAGGTCGCAGTACGATCTTACAAAGTCCAGTACTCAAACGGGGAGCTAGGTACCATTATATTTTTTTTAACGAATTGTCAATCCATTACTCATTACGGTTTATATGCCCGTCATTTTTGGGGGAATATGGAATGACGTATATTTTAATGTCTCGATAATATACTGTTTCATTTTTAGGTATACTACAGTGGACATCGCTTAATGTGATTGCTGTGGGACCAGCAACTTTCGATAACAATTTACAAAACCGAAATTTACAAAAAAAAAAAAAATGTGGCACTCGAAAACTGGTGCTGCTGTCGATAAAAAAATTGAAATATGCAATGAATATTGTACGTTGATACATGTACTGTTGCCAATATTGAAGGTCCCTCCTCACACCCGAATAACACAGGCGCCAGTTAGGCGCCTTTTTATTCGCACTTACAGCCCAAAGTTACTCAGACGGCCCCAGGGTTAGCCAGAAGGGCACCCCCCAGCAACACCATCCGGAATGACACCTTCAATATCCCTGCTACAAGAATGATAACAAATAATGAGCTACATTATACTGTACTATTGCCAAATTCCATTTTTACGGTTGTTGTTCGGTTTAATGTTCAGATGCATCCCAAGTTATACTGATGGCAAAAACATATTTCTATCGAAGGCCACTAATGATTTTTGTGCCTCTCAAAGTTTCGAAAACAAAAAAATATTTTGGGGGAATTTCTTAAATATTCTCAATTTTTGTATTGATTATGATGACAATCACCGAAGTTATGATACTAAAACCAATGTTATGGTAACAATAACCGAATTTATGATACCAATAACCTCAGCTTTGATAACAGTAACCGAGTTAGATAAAAATAACCGAAGTTATGATAACCATGATCTGAGTTTTGATAACAATAAGCAGTGATTTGAGACCAACAAAAATCGATAACATTAACCGATGGATAATATTAACCGATGGACAACATTAACCGATGGATAGCATTAACGGATGGATAACATTAACCGATGGGTAACATTAACCGATGGATAACATTAACCGATGGATAACATTAACCGATGGATAACATTAACCGATGGATAACATTGACATTGATTACATTAAGCGACGTCCACTGTATTCATATTATAAATAGTTTAAGGTAATAATAAATTATGCAAACTTTCTTCTACTTACAAACATATTAGTTGAATGACTAACTATTTATTTATAAGACTAATTAGTTATAGTTATTATTCATTAATTATATATTATCTACATTCATAGCTGGGTAGGTGTGTTGTTTTTGGACTAATTTAATTCAATACATTATATATTATACAGGATGATTGTTTCCTTATGTCAAATATTTGGAGAGGTGATAAGAGGATGAAAAAATATGAAAAAAATCCATTTTTTTTTACACAAAACTTAATTATCGCTACATTCTGCCGCAAAAGCCACAAATTTAGATCTTTTTCGATAGTCTAAATTGTTTTCTATGATTTTTGGTTTGTTTTGTCAAAATCGAGGCAGTAGTTTGTGAGATATTGAGATATAGAGTCAAAAAAACCTATATTAAGAAATATTCATACTCTTCAATTTTCAAAAGGCCATATCTCCGAAACGGTTGATCTTTGGACATGCATTGGTTGAAGTTTTTTTCACATCTTTTAATCTTCTATTATCTTTCCAAATATTTGACATATGGAACCAATCACCCTGTACATCTACCTAATATTATAATTTTGGTAAAATATCACACAATTTTTTCCTCTATATACTGAAATACTTTGAAATTTAATCATTTGGTGCTGTATGAATGAATGGGATTAGTAGCATACTACAATCTATCAAGAAAGATATAGTTTTCGATGTGGGATCTGCATGCAGCTTGTCGGCAACAATAGTGAATTTCAGTAGAAATGTCACTGTTGCCAGCAATAATGTTGTTGTTCCAAATTAATCTTAGATCATCGCTTTCTTGACAGGCTGTGTGTTCATGTAATTTTAAAATATGTATAAAATTGGTAAGAGAATGTATAAAATTCAGATTTTTTCTCAACAGAACCGAGAGGTACTCGTATTTACATTCACACAACGTAGCATTATGTGAAGTACCTTGGGGACGATGCAGGATGGATGTTCCGACGCTTACGAGTCGGCTTTGGCTGACTTAAGTGATCACTTTGTGCCCGGGGCAACGTTCACCTATACCACCACACGTTGGATTGCAGGATGTGGCGGAATCTCTTAAGCCAGCCAGTGCCGACTTGTAAGCATCGGAACGCCCATCCTGCGTCCTTTCCAGGAGAGTTTGCATAATGCTGCATTGTGTGAATGTCGGTACCTCTCGGGTGTGTTGAGAAAAAACTGTAATGTGATTCCAACTGCGCAGTGCAAACAAATCCAGTTTAGGTATATCCCAAAAATTGTGTAAAATTCAAGATAGATTTATTGCGAATGCTGGTAAAAATCATCATCTCCATTATGAATATATTTTTGTCTTTTATGTACATTAAAAATAACCCTTCCGATTCTAGGTACAGATATTTGACTTTGATCTTATTTCTTTGCATCTCCGAACATCGGTTTAGTCATATGATGTGTTATCCAATTCTGAATCTGCATTGAAAAATTGCAATTATTTTTATATCTCCGAATCTGCAAAAGATTGGACATTTCTACAAAGATCTTTTAAATTTGGCAGCCGTGTTCAAAATCACATTTTTTCGTTCTAATTGGCTGAGACCTGTAAATTTAGGTAATGTTTGCGACTCAATCCCAATGGTAGTGTAGTTAAATGATGTGCAGTTCTTAAGATACTAAAATAAGTGCAAGGAATGTCCAAAGTGAGATCGTCATGATGTGTGTTGTTGGGGCACTGTTGTTTGGTGGCTTGGCTGTAGTTGTCATCTGTACTTGTGACATTTGTGTTGTTGGATGGTTGTGTGCTTTAGGAGTTTTAGGAGGTTCTTCAACCTTACTTCCACTGCCTTCTACTGTGTCCTCTTCATCGTCCACCGGTGCACCCTGAGAAGGATTTTTCTTTTTGTGTTCTTGTCCCAAAGCTTCGGGTAATGGTAATGAATGTGTTGTAACTGTTTCTTGTTTGTGTGTCTCAACATTGTTTGTCAAGTCTCTCTCTTTCTTAGATTCTCTAGTTTTGTTCATGTGGATTTCATCATTTTGAATGGCGTTCTCGTGTTCATGTTTAACAGATTTTTCTGTAGGGGGATATTCAACTTCCTCCGCTTTCGGTTTATGATCTTCGAAGTTGGCTTCTAGTTTTGTTTCTAATTTTGCTTCAACCTTTTCTTCTACTTTTTCTTCAACATTATCGTCTACTCTTTCGTGACTCTTGTCTTCTACTTTTTCGTGAGTGTCTGCTTTTGGTGTTGTAGTTTCAGCTTCCACTTTAAGAGTAGTTGTGTCAATTTCTTGAGATCCTTGAGCCTTTTCGGTTGTGGTGGTACCGCTTTGTGTAGGTGTTTCTGGTGCAACTGTAGTTAGTGATGGTTCTCCATTGCATAATGTTCCATTGCACGAGCACACTGTGAAAAGAGTTTTAGTCTTTGCACAGGCCTTGGATATACATCCTCTTGGTTCATGGGTCTCAACGCAAACTCGGGACACTTCTTGAGCTGAAATCAAAACAGAGTAGTAAATTACCTAATTGTGAAAATCAGATTGCGTATGTTAATTATTGAAAGTAGGAAATAAGAATACATACATCCTGGTGTTTTTATCGTTGCGCAGTACTCGTATCCTTTTCCACAAAGGACTTCAAAATTTGGTTCTGGTTTGAAGTCATTGCATGATGGTGGTGTGCCGTTTGAATACCAATGTGAAGATCTTGGGCCACAGACGTAGCATCGTTGACCTTCTGCGTAAGCTTGCGACACTGAAATGTTAAAGAAATAATATTTAGTGGAAACGGAGCCTCTCAAAAACAATTCGAGCATTGGACATTTGGTTTTTGGGAACGTTTCTGTTTACAATAAATGACAGAGATAATAATTCCATTGATATTTTTTGTCGTTACATGCTATTAATTGGGTGACAAATTGTGGTCAAGAAAAACGACTTGTGGATAGTTTTAAAGCCCTAGTAAATTGGGAAGTTGGAAAAAAACTGATCCCAAAATACCGGGCGAATGAAATTAAGTAAAATTCATTTGGCTTTCAGATGAAAATACATCTCCATCTTAGTTTGTTGTAGCTTTTACGTTTTAAGACGTACCTACGTTTTATTTTCCATTTTATTATCCTATCTTCTTTCATTCATCACTCAATTAAAATGTCACATTGAGATTTGCACGGAGACATCTAAATATTTTACTGTCTTGACCTGAGAATGGAAGGTTAATTCTCCTGAGTTTGCTGAACCTGTGTAATTATAATTAGCCACTGTGTAATTAAATGATGTAATGTCTTTTTCGTTTCTTATTACAAATCTCTATATTTAGCATTGTTTGTTGAATGAGTTAATTGACATTTTTGGTGGATTTTGCACGGTCTTACGCAGATAAGGATTTTTTGTATGGGTTAAGCACCTCTTTTTTGCGTACGCTATCCCATCCGTAACCGAGCTGAGTAAGATACCCTTTTTATCACTTTTGAAAAAAAAAACAACCTAGTACACGTAATTGGCGAACATTGAACGAGCAATCCCTTTTTAGGCAGAAGTGGTATTCCAACCGAATGAGCTGAATTATTACAAGATTTTAATTAATTTCACTCCGTTGATTGTAGCAGATATTTTGTTTATCTGTGCGCAAATTTGTAGTCGGTTTCTCAACCACTTGCTGACTACTCAGAGAACTGAAACTTTGCAAACGTACGTATCTCGGTGACAATACATTTCTGTACAACATGGGATCATCCTTCTTCAGAAACAAAAAAGTTGTTAGGCGTTTCAGGGGATCCAAGGGTCATGTGGGGTCATGTGTGGTATCGTATGAAAGGGCGTTGGAATAGAAATTCAGATCGTAAGTAAGATGTTGCTTAGCTCAAGCCTAGGAAGACACCGAGCGATCGAGAGGATCCAGTCACCGCATACCGCCGTGTTTGGTATCTCATGAAAGTGCTTTACGAGTAGAACGCACATCTTTTTACAAATTTTGATTCTCTCTGTTCTTGGTGGGAGACGCCATTGGAATGAAGGGATCCAAGCACCTCGGAATGGCATGCTTGGTACCGTTTGGAAGACCGTGAAAAACGGATCTAGGATGTGAAGTCATAAAATCTCGGATCAAAAAAATATGATTTGCGATTTCTTATTTTTCATGGAGTGTGTGTAAGGATAGGGCTGTCTGGCGCTCTGTCCTCTCTGCCTACCCTGCAAGGGACGTGGCGTGAAGGTATAGATAGATAGATAGATAGACTTATTTTTCATATCAGTATGCTTATAGTATAGAATTGGTGTATCTCTTTCAATATAAAAGTTTCACATTACGAAATTACATATTTTTGTGCTTGTTTTTGGTATAGTTTGTATTTGATTTAGATTCCTTGTAAAACGTCCGGGTTTTAGCAGACGAGTTTTGGGGAGGAATAAATTGAAGTTTTTTCCACTCCGACACATTATTATGTATATCCAATATTGTTTGCTTGTTTTTTTCTTGGTAACAGATGGAATATTATTTTTATATAATCAACATTATATTATGATAATCGATCCCATAATCTTCCTTGCGCCGAAAAAAAAAAGATTTGATAATCTGTTGTTGCTCCCCTATTTCCTTGCCTAGCATGCAGAAGGAGCAAAAATTTGAATTTTGTTGTTTTTTATATCATCTAAGTTTGATAACAATTTAACAATTTTTTCGGTTGCCGCATTCACAAAAGATGTAGCTATGTATCTCTGCGAAAATATTTACCACGTTTTTAAGGTTCAAAATCAAATTTTAGAAATAAGGGTTTTTACGTTTTTTTTGACACAATTTCTTTTTATTTATAAAAGTTTTACGGCAATTTACTAGATTTCAATGAGTGTTATCGCTACGAAAAATATTTTTCCTCTGCGACTTTTGCGAAGGGAATTACCTAATTGTTTTGAAAAAGAAAAAAAAAAGTCGTCAAAATATGTTACGTAATTCAATACTACGTTCCGTTTTTGAATTCAATAAAAACTGGGGGTACGTTTTAGTCGTATCTATATACGTTTCCCGAATTGATATTTTGCGCAAACTAATGGCCTCCGGTTATAGAACGCATTCAAATATTTGTAACCTACTTTGACCATAGAGTAACACGGGAATTTGAATTTAGAATTTCTCATTAATTTCCACTGAATAATGTTTTATGCTTCACTACCTACTACTAAAATTGTATGATGCCTTATGCTTATGTGCGATGCCTGAATACTACAGTGTGTCTAATTATTTATTAGAGACCGAATTATATGCATTTGCATATTTTGGCACTTTTTCCAGATTTAGCATATTTCGACCAAAATGTACTGATCATGCATATTTGGGTACTTATACATATTTTATTAAATTTTAACTGTATTTGTAAAATGTAAACGTCTTCAAAAATAAGTGTTGGTGTCTAGTTGAAAATGCAGTACCTAGGTAAATAAAATAGGTTAATAAAAAAATAATTGCCTAATTGAGTACATGGTTGGCGCAGTTGGTGGAGGCGGCAGTCTCTCAAGCGGGAGGTGCCAGGTTCAAACCCTGGCGCCGGCGATGTATTCCGCACTTTGCGATACAGGCTTTTAGCCTAGTGCGAGGTGTGCAGGAAAGTATTTGGGTTTGTGTACCTATGCAAGCCCAGATCCTTTTAAAAAAATTTTTTTTTTTTTTTTAAACAGTTTTTATGACTTCACATCGTAGAACTGTTTTTCATGGTCTTCTTCTAAACGATACCAAACACAAATAAAAAAATATAAGTTAAATAAAATCTTGTAGTAACGTTAATTTGTTGTATTTATTTAAATTTATGTCGCATATTTTGGAACTTTTTGGTGTTTTGATGCGTATTTTGAGCATTTATGATGCATTGTTTCTTGATTTTCGGGTAAACCGCGTGAAGATAAACTTGATCGACGTTTCGACACTCCTATCTTCACACGGTTTACCCGAAAATCAAAAAACAATGTCAATCGCACACCGTGAAAACCTTCAACATTTATGATGCATATTTGCATGCATATTTTAACCATTTTAAGTTGCATATAATCCGGTCTCTACTAATTTTGTAAACATTCAGATATTATAGTGGATACATAACGCTATAGCTACATAACGGGCTGTAGCTGTATGATAAAGTGGGCCCATTAATATTACGACCATGTTGTAATGTACAAATGAAGATGAGTCGGCATACTAGACGGCTATCCAGTAGGCGACAGTATAATACTAACTAACTTTTCCATTTACCATTAGTGTGACTTAATGTCCTTCGGCCAGTGAGTTTGTAATCTACATCTATGGAGGTGTTTGTTAAATTGTTTCGTTGATTTGACTTATGACCGTATTTTCCATTTGTAAATTACACATCGTATCAAGAAATGTCTCAGATTAATCGTATATCATGTTGTAGAGATAGGGGTCTACAGTGTCTACACTTAAACTGAAAAAAATACTCATAATATCTGAAATGAGTTAACTATGACTATTAGGGAAATAGGGTTCAAAGAAAAATCTATCGATCTATACCCTAACGCCACGTCCCTATCCTTACACACACTCCTAGCCCCGGTCACATTCATGCAATTTGTCATACACCGTCTCCGATTTATTTTACTCAAAACCCATCCATCCTTGACAATCTGGTAGACATGTGTCCGTGCTTCCTCACACCTCTTCGCTCACCCAACTATATCTTTTTTGTCATCCTCTCATCATTACATACCCAAACCACAAAGATGAAGAAGAACTGAAAATACTTAATTCATCGGTAGTACGATTTTTTTGTTGAACACGAGAATGTTACTCAATTCCGTTACATTTTTTTGTTGAATACGAGAATATTATTCCATTCCGTTACGATTTTTTGTTGAACACGAAAATATTATTCCATTCTGCTACGATTTTTTGTTGAACACGAGAATATTACTCAATTCAGTTACGATTTTTTGTTGAACACGAGAATATTACTCAATTCCGTTACGATTTTTTGTTGAACACGAGAATATTGTTCAAATCCGTTACGATTTTTTGTTGAACACGAGAATATTATTCCATTTCGTTACGATTTTTTGTTGAACACGAAAATATTATTCCACCCCGTTACGATTTTCTTGTTGAACACGAGAATATTACTCAATTCCATTACGATTTTTTTGTTGAACACGAGAGTATATTTATGTATATTTTGTATATGTATTTATATATTTATTTACTTTATTATTATTTACAGTATTTAAGTTTTTCTTTCTTTTCTCGGGTTGACTGTAAGATATTGCTTTTGCAATAAGTTCACCTTTTGGCACACTACCATTATCTTGTTTTTGTAACTATCCATATTTTCTCTGGCCAATAAAGATTTATTTATTTATTATTTTATCCCTTTACAATTTTTTATTGAACACGAGAATATTATTCCATTCCATTACGATTTTTTGTTGAACACGAGAATATTATTCCACTCCGTTACTGAACAGAATTTTCTCTAGATTCCATTGCTAAATATAATTTTGAACCAAAGTATAAATTATTATTATTTATTATCCATTGTCTCCGTAACTAATTACGGCGAGAGAAATGTAAATAAATAATCCGAGGAGAGAGAATTATTGTGAGAACAACAGCAATATTATGATCCCGGAGATTAGTGTTAGACTGATTTGTGGATGAACATTGAACATCCACTACAGATAGGGTTGCCAGATGTGTTGGACAAATAACCGGACCAGTTTTCACATTTGCCCCCCCCCCCCCCTTCCCGCTTTAAAGATATCTTTCAGACATGCATAGACAATTTTGCGAAATATAAAAAACATATAACATATTTTTCTCAGTCTCTATAACTTGTTTCTTTTGTTTTTCATATAGTGTATTTGTTCATCGTATTTATTATGTTACTGCGATGTTCAGGGTAAATTACCTACTTTTATTGGTATGTTATGTTGTTTTGTTTTCGTATTTTTATTGTTTTTGAATTGAAACTTTGTTCTGTGTACACTCTGCGACGCAAAGGCTGAACGCTGTAATGCCGAAGAATGTAATATTTTACTTAAATAAATAAATAATAAATAAAATAACTTACGTAATTAGCTCTGTATAAGTAGTGTCGTAGGCGAATTTTATTTTATGAACAATGCTACCTAATTAGTAAATACTTAGGTTTTCACAAGGAATGTAGATACCTTGATATGAAAAATGAGAACATGATGGAAATAGTCAAGATTGTATTCTCTTGAAAGACTTGAAAAAATAACGGTACTGCATTATAAGCCTGTGTAAAGTTGATCGTGCTGAACTTCTTGAAGTTCGACAGAAAAAACCAGCAGCTATTTGTCCGGTTTTTCAAGATTTTTTCCACCGAAAAGATGTAATAAAAACCGGACTGTCCGGTCTAAAACCGGACATCTGACAACCCTAACTACAGGGGATGAGATAATCCGTAATCTAGCTGTTTGAGATGGAGGACAGTGATTAGTGGGAGAGAGATAAAAGTAGAGGGAGAGAGAGAGGGAGAGAGGAATTACCCAAAGGATAATTTAATTTTCCTATTCCGTAAACTTTCATACGTAGTAATGTTTTCAATTAAGTAATTTAGTATTTGAGAATATTATTTAAGGGCATTTCTATTTAGTACTTCTAATGTAGTTAAATGGATACATAAATTTACATGAATTTTGAGATTGAGATTATTCCGTTAGTTCTTTAAAAATAAGTGCTGTTGAATGTTTGTTTTTACCATACTTTTTTTTTTCATGTATTTATTTAATTTTTCCATTTTTCATGCTGTAATAGGTATGTGTTATCTTCATTTATGTATTAATGGCCTTGCGCCGTGTGTTATTTAAAATAACAGCTAGTTTAAAATAAAATAACGCTGTAATTCTGTTGATAAGATACTTGGTGACTGTATGTAGTGGATATTTTTTGATATTCGGTCCCTTTTTATACAACGTCAAAATTGTTTTTTTTTTTACTTTATTCTTATTTTACGCTTACACTCTCATACAAAAATTGAAAAAGTTCTCAAAGCCTCTATACCTACATAAAACTGATAGATTTATTTTTATTATTTTGTTTGAGGTGACGATCCTATGTGATGATTAAATCCATCATTTTTGCTGCTTATGACGAGCCTATATGGTGACTTATACTCAGAAAAACGTAAGGTACAATTTTATCGCTAAACGGCGCCAATAAGTATTATTATTATGCTCAAACCTAGTATGGCCGACTTCATTGTACTTATCTTACTTGTCAACATCCTATATCACGTTAAATGGTTTTATCTATCCAAACTATAAATTTAAATGTAAAAAAAACTTTTTTTTCTAAAGTTAGATAATGGTGAAAAAGTTTTATGTTTCGAATAATTAAGTTAGTTGTTAAACTTTAGTAAAATGCATTATAAAAGTCGCAGATAAAAGTTCCCCTGTTAGATGATGGGAGTACTCAGTACAGCGCTGAATAAATGGTGTTTGAATAAATGGTGCTTGAATAAATGGTGCTTGAATAAGTTTCAATAACCTATTATGGATAAGGCTTCATGCAAATAATATTCAAAAGTTTATGTTATATTTTTTCGCTACAATATTACTTTACAAAACCAGTCATAATTTCGAAGCATAGAGGAGGCGCTGGCTGCAGATTCGTTTGCATAATATGAGGACCGAATGCCGTCAATTACAGCATAAGAATGTCTTTGCGGCAGTCGATGTGATATGAGCAGTAAATTACGGTGAAATTCTGTTATTGAGATCAATCCAATAAATTACTTTTTGTTTATTTTGTGTTTGACAAAATACCTTTTTAATGAAATTTATTTCATCTTTGCCAGTATTTCACCAACCGTTTGTAGGAAAACATTATAAAATACCGACCATATTATTTAATAATTATTAACGAATTTAATGAGTAAAGTTTCTAATTATTATAATTTCAAAAGAAAACACTGTCAAAATAACATGGTAACGTAAATTACATAACTTTGAGACAACTTTGTACTAAATTAATAAGAAAAAGTTTGTGTACCTGAAAATGCTTTAAATGCTTAAATTGATAAATCATAGTGTTTCTCATTGAAAGGCATGGAAAGACAAATGTTAGGCGTGTGCCTGAAAGACAAAATAAGAAATGAGGAAATAAGGTGCAGAACAAAAGTCGTAGATATCATGGAAATAAAAATGGTAGTGGGCGGGTCATGTTGCAAAACAAGGGACAGTGCGATAGACACCCAGAGTTCTTAGATGGAGACCGTGGGATAAAAAAAGAGGAGTAGGTCGACCACAAAAAAGATGAGCGGACGATAATATTATCCCAGTCGCGGGTAGAAGATGGATTGGCAAAGCTCAGGATAGAGAAAAATGGAAACAAATGTATGAGTTCTATATCCAGCAGTGGAGAGATGGCTGAAGGAAGAATAGGAAGAATAAGTGTTTCCCAAAATTTTTCAAAGGTCGTATAATTTGAGATCATGCTCAAGTGGTTGACAGAATGAACGAACAGATGAATGTGGTTCGGGTCATATTGTCGATCTATGTACTTCACAAATTTGCCGTTGCCGTAACTTAGTGATTTATCAATAACCAGTTCAAAGAAAACAACTAGAGACAGGAATACACCGTGAAAGTACTAGATAACTTAATAATACATATTGTATGTAGGAAATATTCTCTCAAAGTCTTGCAGTTCGTGTGCAGAGCGACGGAAAGCATTTCTAGCATCAGATCAAAGGCAAAAAATTCAAATGCACCGAAATTATTATGATGCTCCTTATTGAAAGAAGAAAAATTATATAACTCTATCAGAAATTTACATAACAAAGGGAGAGTCAAACTTCTCTACCCCTTATGTTCTATGATCAACGCAATACTCATATCGCATCGACCTGCGTTTTTTAAGACTCGCGACCCAACTATGACGTCATGGTCATTTCCCGCGGCATTAAGGTTCAAAATCGTATGAAAAATCGCATGATAAAATGCTAAAAATAGTGTTTTTCCATTTTTTGGGGCTAATTTTGCTTCAATAATAGAACTTTTTCGGTCATTCCCTAGATAAAGGATCAATGTATCTACTGTATTCTTTTCCAGAACATATTTGGTAAGGTTGTTGAGATCTAAGGTCTTGCGAATTGCGATGATATCTTTAGTATTGGCTAAGTGGTAAATACCTAATCTTCCTTTACCCGATGCAATTTTTCGTATGTTTAGTTACCAGTTCTCTTGGAAAATACTAAATTTAGACCAGTTCTGTAACTCTATATATACACCTTGTATTTCTTGTATTTATAGTAAGTAATGTTTATGATGTTTATCAGCGGATGGACATTCAATAATATTTATTTTCAATGCGTGTTACAAATAGAATACATGTACACAATTATTCACCGTCCAAGTACTCGTGTGTACCACTGGTATGCACATTCTGCATATGTAACTATTCACAATAATAAGATGTATTACTGGTATATTATGCAGGTACGACCATCTCTATCTATAAAACAGAGTGCCTAACTAACTGACTGACTGACTGCACTACCTTATCATCAAAACACAGCCCAAACGGCTAATCGTAGAGAAGTGAAATTCGAAGACAGATACGTTTTTTTTTAATTTGGATTTGTGATTGTCGAAATTGTGATTATTGTTGCATATTTGAATTAAGTATGTATTAGCCAAATCGTCCTAACTGACTTGATGGGTGACTGACTGATACACTCATAAGCGCAGAGCCAATCCTAGAGAAGTGAAATTTTGAAGACAGATAGGTTTTGATACAAAACCTTCCAATAAGGAAGGATTTTTGAAAATTGTTCCCCTAAGAATGTAAAAATTGAGTTGAACTTCTTTTAGAGTATAGGAATATTTCGGCAACTAGACGTAGTACGAACTTGAGATTTGGCAATGATTCGCCTATCAATATATATAGTGAATAGGGTTTTGGCCGTTTTTCCCTAATTTATTTAAAGGGATGAACAAGGGCATAAAATTGACTGAAATAAGAAGCGAGTCGTGTCAAATAGTAGAGTCTAGCGTTCTATTCTCTCTAGGTAAAGGCAACTATCAACATTAATGCTTTTTTTACGTATAAGGGACACTGACAGAGAATTAACAACACATACACAACAACAAACCTAAAATGAGAAACGCGACAACCCTCCAATTAGAAGTGTCCACAACTTACATAAATTATCATTCGCGTTTTTTTTTGTTGCAGTCGCGCATTTGTTCACATTAGACCCGTGTGAGCGAAGCCGCGGGTTACATCTAGTAATATTGTAATACAAATATGTTTCATGCTTTTCGAGGTAAAAGAAAATCTACAACAAGCTCAGCTTCCTCACGGATATCCGCAAGATGTTTTCTCGACATATTATACAATATGTACCTAACTTAGCTGTAGTACACAACTGGTAATAATATACGTAGAACCCTCGACAAAAAGGTCTTTTGTGTGAGAGAAGAACAGTTTCTAAATTTAAAATGGAAATATTCTTCAATATAACTGCCATCTTACGGTAAAATGTTGAACTGCCGATATCAACCTACATAGTAGGTAAGAAGTATAAGGAACGCTACCCATTGTATGATCTCATATTATTATTAAACGTAAGAATATTTTCTGTAGTATTCGGAAATGAAATATTTTTTATATAATACGGAAATAATCTCAAGTTTCAGCAAATTTCATTTCATTTTCAATTCCTCAGTAACCGAGGAATATTTTTTATTTTTAGCATGTTTCGTTTACTATTTTTTTTTATTGTATTGTAAAACGCAAGCTATTTTGAGAATATTGATGCCGGATTATCAGGCTCTTTGACCTAGTAAAGTTCGTATTGTATCATGTGTTACTCGTATGTCCTCTATGAACATATTAAATACCGTGACCGGACAAATCCCGAAAAAGCCGAAAGCCCTGAAGAAATTTGCTCAAGGGACAAAAGCTCAAATCTAATGGGATTTTGAAAATAAAATTAATTGTATCTATTAGTATACGATTTCTTTCAGTGTGTTAGAAACAAGTATAGATTAGAAAATAAACAAATAAATAAGCGGATCTAAAATGCGACAGGCGACAGACAATAAAATAGTCAACATTTTATAAATAATTACCTACTTCACTTCACGACACAAGCTTTTCAAGCTTACTGTGAAGTGTACAAATGTGTATTTGGGTTATTTCGATAAACCCAAATTCATTTTTTCATAAAAAAAATCGTCTACTGGAATTCAACTAGAATGTTTGGGCTTTTGTTCGTTGAGAATATTTCTGAAGGTCTTTCGTCTTTTTTTGGGGTTCATTCAAAGTGGGCAATAATCCTATGGGGTTTTCTGCGGGAACCATTAAATAGCTTGCAGCAACTTCCTACCTGCGCCAGGCCGGAATGACATGGGAACAGGCAACGGAGTTGGCCCAGGACAGAAAAGCCTGGAAAAAGTGGGTGACGACCACATGCTCCACATAGGGAGCGGACGTGGATACGTATGTATGTATGTAACTTTCTACATATAGGTATAGCCAATAATATCAGCTATGTAACATTCACTCGGTGTGTGAATTATTTAAACCGGACGATTTTCTCCTTTACCGAACTCATATCATTGAGAAGGTTTTCTTGCCTCGCACACCGCTACGTGTTTCGAATAATTTTTCAGCATTACCGTTGATGGTGTTTGTGTTGCCTTTTTATTTAATTTAATTGACTATTTCAGTGTCTGGGTACGGCTTAATAGTAGTCTTATACTACGACAGTAAAGAGTTTCTATTTTAAACGATTTTATCCAACCACCAGGGTCAAAAAAGCGTCCGTATTGTTGTAATAGCCAGCGTTTTTCAATATGGATCCTGAAGGCAAAATAACTACTTAGTTAACTCAAAGGTTAAATAAAATAAAATACAAATAATAAAGCACCATCTATCAATATATGTCATGATTAGATAGATTTTTATAGTCAAATATCGGTGTGTTTTATTCGTCAGTAAAAAATCGTCAGTACGTTCTGACTTCTGTCAGATCGATCTAACAATTAGGTTAATCTTAAGAGTAGTCAAATTGTATGCATTTTCGAGGTCCAGAATCGGAATCTTGAAGGTGGCTATATCCCACGGAAGGTGAATCCTGCTTCGTCCGTAGATTCGCATGCCGTGGGAAGGAGTGAGTCCGTGAATCTACAGACTTTTTCATAGCGATTTGTATGGCGGTACGTGATATCGCAGACGTGCACGGATCGTGGGAAATAGGTTGCCTGTGAATCCGCGGACACGCCTTGATGAATCCAGATGAATCCGTCTAATCCATAGCGTTTGGATAACTTGCAATACTAGTGTTGAATCCAATATACATATACGTAGATATTTCTTTAGGAAACATCCCAAACAGACAGTTTTTTTAATTTTATTTCTTCTTTTCTATTTTAAAATGTATTTTAATTAAAATTAAACTTTTTTTTCAATTATTTCAATGTTAATTTATAGTTTGATAATTACAAAATGTGTAATATAATTATGTGTGTGTGTGTGTGTGTGTGTGTGTGTGTGTGTGTGTGTGTGTGTGTGTGTGTGTGTGTGTGTGTGTGTGTGTGTGTGTGTGTGTGTGTGTGTGTGTGTGTGTGTGTGTGTGTGTGTGTGTGTGTGTGTGTGTGTGTGTGTGTGTGTGTGTGTGTGTGTGTGTGTGTGTGTGTGTGTGTGTGTGTGTGTGTGTGTGTGTGTGTGTGTGTGTGTGTGTGTGTGTTTGTGTGTGTGTGTGTTGATTCTCACAAAATAAAAAACGTTTTATTAAAAAATATAATTATGTATATATTTATGTAGGTACCTATTAGCTTATTACGTTACTTCATTTTCTATAGTATAACTATTAAACGTAATACATATATATTCCATTTGTCGCCGCCCACAAGTTTTTTGTGTATATGAGTAAAAAGGCGTGTGGATGGAACGTTTGTCTTGGCTCGTTTACGTAACAGACCGTTGACGCCTTTTTACTCATGAACGCAAAAAACTCGTAGACGCTCGCAAGCGTGTGGCGGCGACATTAACTTTTACTTAAAGTATTATACCGAATCGGTAGGTATTACCTATATAATTGGCACCAGGAATGACGTCACAGTCTTTTCCCACGGCATTAAGGTTCAAAATCGCGTGACAATCGCATGATAAAATGGTAAAAATAGCGTTTTTTTAATTTTTTGAGGTTAATTTTGCGTCTATCAAAAAACTTTTACGGTTATTCCCTAGGTTTTAATGCATATTATCAGTACAAAAAACAATTTTACTCAACGACTTTCAGGAAACGAGTTTCCGTCTTTCGGAAAAAAGATCAGAGGTGTTTTCCATTTTTTTTTGAGAAATCTATACAAGATATAAAAAATCTTTTACGGTTATATACGGTTATATAAAGGTTCAATGCATCTACCCTATTTTGTTCCAAAGCATAATTAATAACGGTTGTCGAGATAGAAGGTCTCCCGTTCTTAGAAATTTTTGATATGTCGGTATGCATACTCTTAACATTACTTACTGTAAATTAATACTGATTCAAAAGTTATTCATAGGTACAAATTATCTATTTATAACATGTAGCTACCTACATTAACTGAAAATAACGTGTTGTAATTTTTGCTAGTCGGGTAATTTGTATATTTTTGTAACAATTTTACAATAAAAATAATTATTATTCGATATATTTTCGGATATATATTCACTAACAACGAGGGTTGTCAACCGTACTAGAGTATAATAATAATATTGAAAGTGAGTTGCAAGAAATATATGGATCGCAAAATACTATATATTTTTTTTTGGCAACATTAAAACTAAGAAAATATCAACCAAATCCGCTTCACTTGTAAAATTTAAACGCAGTTTAAGAATTATATCATTGCCTGCAGTTTTCGACTGACGAATGAGTGTGTAATTTACATTAATTTGAAAATTGAGAAAACCACACTTTTCTAGCAAATAAAAATATTATAAAATTCAAGCAGTTCATAAAATGACAGTTTTTATTTAAATAGATAAGTCACATGGAACAGATACAGTCACAAAAACAAACATTGGCAGGTACATTAATACAAAAATATCAATACACAAGACCAATTACATCCGTTCACAATTAGCACACACGCAAAACAAATAGATTACAAAACATAGTTAAAAATATATATCTTATATCTATAAAACATTTATGGTAGGGAAGGAGGAAGCATGGGAAGAGGAAGAAGAAGAGGAAGAAAGGAGGGGATAATGAAGGAAGCAACAAAAAAAGAGTTAAGAACTGATATCAAGAACAATAAGATAATGTGTATGTTTTCTTTTATTTTCATAAAATTATCGAATTACACCCTGATACATATTTGTACACTTCATAACAAGCTTAAAAGCTTGTGTCGTGAAGTGGGGTATGTCGGCATCGAGGATCGAGCGCGTTAGCAACCAGGCTTCCGATAACTTTTTAAAATTACTTATTGATGCAGATGGAATAATCAGCTGAAAAAATGTTGACAACCCTACTTACATGTTTCAGCGCGTGTATACACAACGGTTTCCGAAGAAAAACCCATAGGAGTATTTACGATGATGTAGTATGAACCCCAAAAAACACAAAAACCCTTCAGAAATATGACGTACTTAATGTAGTTCTGGACAATTTACATCCAGACCTGCATTAAATTGTACCACAAATGTGTTATAGTTTTGTACTGTCTATGTGTTTATTGCTTTCATTCTTTTTTGTTGTGTTTATTGATTTATTGCATTTGATTTTGTGTTTGTAAACCTGACGATTCCAAGTGCCTTAAATATGGTCTACAGATGATTAAAAACCAATAAAAAATCCTCAAATAATAAAAGCTTAAACTTTTTAGTTGGATTTCAGTAGATGAATTATTTATAAAATGTTGAAATCATTATCTATCCCATTTTAGATCCGCTTGCTTATTCGTATTTTTTAATCTATTCTAGTTCCAAATATAATTTACTCGAATACTAAGCGATACAATTAATTTTATTTACAAAATTAAATTAGATTTGTGCTTTTATCCCTAAAAAAAATCCTGTGTGGCTTTTGTACGGCTTTTGTGGGGTTTATTTATTTTGAGCAATATGCTTATGGGTTTCGTACTGTTACAATATACAACGAGAGTGAAAGAGATGCAGATACCCGCATGATTCGAAAAATAAAAATCAAAATAAATAATGTATAAATTTAGATTCCCCAGTTGCCATAGAGTGGGGAACATTATATTTTCTTATTATTTATTGAATTAATTTTTCTGGAATTTTGTTACATCGAATTATAAGTCCATGTGGTGCATTTTATCAGTATGATGCCAATCTTTCAAATGTCTCCCTTCAAAAATTATGTACCTAAATAACACACGAATGATAAAGAAATTATAATTTTATTTAAAATGAAAAAAAGTTTAAGGTACCAATCATTATATTTTTCTAATACCACGGACCTGAAACAGCACAATTTTTGCACTGTTACTGGGCCGGTATTCTTTTATTCTGATAATATCGACATTAATAATATTAAAAATAAATAAATAAATTATTTAATGGGTTCTCTAATTTCCAGTTATGGCAGACATTTTTTCCCGTACAAAATAAATATAATGTACACCCCGACACATAATGCGCCCGCTACACGCTCGCGAGTCACCGCGACCTTTTGGTGTTCATGAGTAAAAAGGGGTGCGGATGGATCGTTTGTCTTGACATGTACGTAACCGACCGTTGACGCCTTTTTACTCATGAACACCAAAAGGTCGTGGTGACTCGCGAGCGTGTAGCGGGCCCATAACGGGACTGAGAGAGATTAGCAGCTAATTTGAGAAAAACCGGTGTTGAAAAATAACGCGTGATACAAGATACAAAAACTCCGTGTGACAAACTTTAAAAAATATCACCCACAAACAAGTTTAATTAATGCCGCAGGCAATGCTTTCTTTTATTTTTTTTTACTAAATTACAATTAATATTGGTGTAAAGACAATAATTTATTCTCGTACCTGATCGATCTAATTTTTAAACACAAAAACAGAATTAGTATATATTCAACAGTATGACAGAGATAATTATTATTATCTATTTATTATATTATATATTTATTTATTTATTGCTTCAACGGACTCAAGATATTTTCAAAATTTACAACGTTAAAGTTAAAAAGTTAAAAATATTAATACAATGAATTATTATATTATTATAAAAATAGGGAACTATTTCCCCATACCCCGTGCACGAAATCATCCATCCGGAAGGGATTAATCCAGATTCGCGTACGAATCCGGATTCACTTGTCGTGGGAAGGCACCCTAAGAGTGTAACTATCCGGACGTGTTTGATAAACCATAATATACTTAATATAAATTTAATGATGGATGAGATCTATTTAATTTTTTCGCAACATACGGGAAACAGCCGACTCTACACAAAGTCTTCGGAAAAAATCCTAAAGAATACGTCTAGTAAATTATGTATTAGATGCTATATGTCTTTCTGGACATTTGATTTTTTTTACTAATAACTCCCTTTAGTTATATTTTAGTTTAGATAACTGAAAACTTCGCCCTTAAATATGTATTTCTAACGACATTGTAAATAATACTGTAATGTTTCATTGTTTTGATGAAGGTCGCAGATTTTATCAAACATTTATATGCAAATGAATATTTAGAATTTGTGGAAAATGCACAGCGGTATTACTATACCTGCATATAAGCGTAGACCCATAGATTAACAACTAACCCCGCAGACATATCCGTCGTAGTAATAAATTTATATGTTTGTATAAAATATTCATACTGCGATATTATAAACTCGTTATCTAGGAGTATGTATCTTACATAAAGATGTTAAGGTCGTTATGAAATAAATGTTATAGTATTTTCTAAGCAACGAACGACCCATTTCATTTGATGCACCCCTGATATCTTTGTGACATTTTATATTATTAATGCTTTTTATATCATTAAGCTTTTTATATGTTGACTGTAAAAGTAATCATAATTTAGCATAGAATTAAGGTACGCTTGAATATATAATGTTTTATTAGCTAGTCAAAATATCTACCTGCATATAATCTTCCTCAAATATCATGATGAATTCAGAGTTACTAGCTGAAATTACACAGGTTTAAATTAGGTGTAAAAGGTGTACGCACATATAGATACGAGTAAGTAGTTAAAATTGCACAGATGTAATTTCACAAGACAAAGTTAAACTAGATAAAATTATACTGGAGTAATTTAGTATGCGTGAAATTACACGACGATAAAATTGAATGCGGGCATGAAAGAGGGTCAAATTTCTCAAGACAGAATTACACAAAACAAAAATCATGTAAGGTAAAATTACACTCAGTTTAAATTATTCAGGAATACGTTGTGATCGTAAATTTAAGAAGAAATGCATGTGAAAGTTTTGCTCGCACTAGTGTGACTAAAGAGCTAGTCTTTTTCATGTATAGATTTCCCATTTGCCCAAAGATATTTCACAAAACTGGCAATTTTTTTTCCTACGTACGAATATTCATTAAAGGAGAATGGACATTTTGGCCCATCGGCGGCCATTAACGAATGCTATGTCAAATGAAAGTATACCTCCTAAGGACTAACTTTTACTATGGACGTTACGCTGTATTCCATCTGGGAAAGTTAGTATTAAGGGATGTTTCCCGTTAAAGATATTCAAAAAACTACTATAAAAACTATAACTATTCATAAACTATCAACGCGATCCTAATTATATTAGATATTTTAGATCTAATTGTCTCAACCTCTTTCTTCCCTATGTTGACGTGAGGGTAGGGTTGGTTTTAAAGAGATAGAATATCATTAAACAGAGCTTTTTCAGTACTCAGTTATTGTATACAATCCTTGCATTAATGATTGTACCTACATACAATCTTCCAGAATATCTTGTTACAATGATTATCCTATACAAAATACGATATATCTACTCGCAAGATACGCTTAGAGTTACTCGTAATTGTTACGTATGCTACGTAAATTTACATATTATTTATACTAATACCCTGAGTGGGGTACGTTGAAATAATCAAATAGTCGGGCCAAATTACGGACTTTTAGTCCAAGAGCCCACTGCTTAATTTATGACGTATCTGTTTTTTGATCGAAATGTGATATAAATGATAGCTTACCAATAGGGTATTACATCGCACTAGGGTTGCCTATCAAAATCCTGCCGCAACCCCCCCTGCCCCCCCCGAAAAGGTCCCTCTTCGCGGTTTTTCGCATTTTATAGGAATATGGTAAGAGATAGAAGAAATTAGTCAATGACAAAAATAATCCTTGCTAAATTCTCTACAAAAAATGCTAAACAAATTTTTTCGTAGAACTAGCAGTTTACCCGCAATGGCCGGTCCAAAACCGAAATTCATTTAAAATACAAAAAAAAATGTATTTAAACTAAATTGGTTGAAAATTGATAAGAGCTACAGGAAAATAGTCAAAGAACGAATTAATAACCATAGTCTTAGCTACAAAACGAGCTATAACTTATGTTCATACATCTAATAATTTCGGAGTTATTACAATAAAACTCAGTGACGAAAATTCTTAAAATTTAGTTTTTCATAAAATAACCAGTGATATAGCGCCGCAGGCCAAAATTTTTTTTCCATAAAATGTTAGTAATAATGGGTGGAAGAATGTGAAAGAAAAAAAATCAAACTTTTTTTTTAATTTTTTCAAAAAATAGCAGTTTACCCGCAATGGCCGGTCCAAAACCGAAATTCATTTAAAATACAAAAAAAAATGTATTTAAACTAAATTGGTTGAAAATTGATAAGAGCTACAGGAAAATAGTCAAAGAACGAATTAATAACCATAGTCTTAGCTACAAAACGAGCTATAATGTTCATACATCTAATAATTTCGGAGTTATTACAATAAAACTCAGTGACGAAAATTCTTAAAATTTAGTTTTTCATAAAATAACCAGTGATATAGCGCCGCAGGCCAAATTTTTTTTTCCATAAAATGTTAGTAATAATGGGTGGAAGAATGTGAAAGAAAAAAAATCAAACTTTTTTTTTAATTTTTTCAAAAAATATCCTGTTTTTTGACCGGCCATTACGGGTAAACTACTAGTCCTATGAAAAAATTGACTGAATGTTTTTTGTAGAGAATTTAGCAAGGATTATTTTTGTAATTGACTACTTTCTCCTATCTCTTACCATATTCCTATAAAATGCGAAAAACCGCGAAGAGGGACCTTTTCGGGGGGGGCACGGGGGGTTGCGGCAAGATTTTGATAGGCAACCCTAGTGCGATGTAATACCCTATTGGTAAGCTATCGTTTATACCACATTTCGATCAAAAAACAGATACGTCATAAATTAAGCAGCGGGCTCTCGGACTATTTTAGTAAACTCTAGTGTGTTACTGAAATGAAATAAGTAATCCGAAAAAAACTTTCAATTGAAACGTGTGTATATACTGTGTATGATAAAACATAACTTCAATTCTAAACCGACACCTCAACTAAATACTTTTGCAAAATTTAAAGGTGTTGGAACATAAGGAAGTTATTGAAATTTGGTAAGGAAAATGTAGACGCGGACGACAACAACAATGGCAAATGAAGTTAAATAAAAGTGTCATACACTATATTATAAAAAAATGTTGGTACAAAGTCTGATTTTTTTCTATCCTATCCCATCACGCCGCATTACTTGCGGGGTAGGCAGAGAGAACATATCGCCAGACTTTCCTATCCTTACACACACTTCGTGCTTCCGTCGCATTCATGGTACAAAATCTATGTTATTCAGTTTCTATCACCACTGTTGTTTCATTTGGTTTCATTGTCTGCGATTTTCGAAAATCCCATATAAAAATGTTAGTTTAAATGCAACAACTGTTTGTAGTGTCGGCAATAATAATGGGACACTTTTAGCTTATGTTTGTGAAATGTCAACTTTAGTAGGTAGTTGTAGTTGCATATTATTATCTTTATATATAAAAATCAGTCTTTTTTTTGTCCCATCAAGAAGTTCGAGGGGGATATTTGGGAAATCCATGAGGTGACGCCAAAGGCAATAGAATATCTGAGAAATATTGACGCGGAGCTCTGACTCAGACTCCCAGATCATTTGTACAATGGTTGTATTCGCATATGAAAGAAGGAGAAGAAGAAGTCTGTTTTTTTGTAAGTGCTGATTGCTGCGAAAATTTAGAATAATATTTGCGACAATATAAGCTGTGTCCTAACGTCGCCGGTTTTTGGAGAAAAAGCTTTTCATAGGAAATGCCATGATGATGAAGGGATCAAAGGGTTGTGTGGGGTCGTGTGTGGTATCGTATGAAAGGGCATTGGAAAATAAGTTCAGATCTTAAGTCACACTTTGTCTTGCTCAACCTATCAGGAGACACCAAGTGATTGAGAGGATCCAGTCATCGCATATCACCGTGTTTGGAGTCTCATGAAAGATCTTCACGAGTAGAATACAGATCTTTTGTCAAATTTTGAATCGGGCATGTCATAGTGGGAGACTCTATCAGAATGAAGGAATCAAGCGCTCAGAGAATTACGCAGAATCTTCTAGAAGGCTGTGGAAACAAGGCGAACTTTTTAGAACCTTCTAGAAAGTTGTGGAAGTTAATCGAACATTGCGGAACCTTCTAGAAAGTTGTCAGAATTAATGAACAGATGGAGAATGTGGTTTGGGTCATACTTGTCGATCTATTTGCCGTTGCGAAGCACGGGTAACTTAGCTAGTTATGTATAAAGTAGGTACAGACTACAGAGACAGACAGCGCAATGCAGAAAATGCCTCTGTACTCGTGTGTCTATGCAATTTCCTGATGTGAATGCACAAATGTTGTCTGCTTCACCTAGTAATACATTATTTTTATTTACTGCTTGACATTTTGACGCCTGCAAAACACTCTGCTTTGTATGTTTTATGACTAGTTTTATTGAATATTTTATAAGTCGGATAGAAATTCCATCATATCCATTGTTTTATATT
The DNA here is from genome assembly GCA_963576895.1 of Ceraclea dissimilis. NCBI lineage: Eukaryota > Metazoa > Arthropoda > Insecta > Trichoptera > Leptoceridae > Ceraclea > Ceraclea dissimilis. Next base: position 15,792,172 of record OY756366.1, on the reverse strand, counting down.
TTCTATCACATAACGGTATCTATCTCTCTACGTATATTATTAATGAGCCGACTAGCCCACTAGACGACTAGTGGCTCTCCCGGCTCTCCAACGACCGAAAAAAATTTTATTCACCGCAGCTTTTGGGAAACTAATTTCTGTCTTTCGGAAAAAAGAGCAGAGGTGTTTATCACATTTTTGTTTTTTGTGAAATCTATACAAGATATAAAAAATCTTTTACGGTTATTTTCTAGATAAAGGTTCAATGTATCTACTCTATTTTTTCCAGAGCATATTTAGTAACGGTTGTCGAGACCTAAGGGTTTTTAGAAATTTTTGAAATGTCAGTATGCGTACTCTGAAATATAAATTTTGCGATTTATTGTACTGTTTTTCGAGCGATCGAGAGGATCCAGTCATCGCGTACCGCTGTGTATGGTATCTCACGAAAGTGCTTCACGAGCAGAACTCGTATGTTTTTACAAATTTTGATTTGTCTATTGTTGGTGGGAGGCGCCTTTGGAATGAAGGAATCCAAGCGCCTCGGAATGGCGTGTTGGAAGACCGCAAAAAACAGTTCTTAGATGTGACATCATAAAATCTTGTTCTAAAAAAAATTACTTATTTGTTGCTGGTATAGTATGGAGTATAATTTATTTACGTCAGCAACAAGTTTCCGCCCTGAAGATTAATTAAAAATAACCTCTGACTTTGTCAAAGAAAAACCTTTATCTTTGTAATTATAAACTTTTAATTAACCGCCTTTCACTGACAGCAACTAAGTCAGGAATCGGGATGCGAGTATTTAAAAAGATTTGTGTCGACACAAAATTTTAAAATTACTGCACCGTAATGTTTTCGTAGCCTTATTTCTACATTATATTTTATACTAGCTGCATTACCCAGTGTTGTTCGGGTAATTTTATTGGTTACTAAGAAATGGTTATCAAAAAACAAACCACTCCCACCCCTTCAGCCTAAATAGTTGACTTTTTTTGAGAATGGAATAATAAATTTTAATCCTTTTTAAAGAAAGCGTTTTAAGGAAATTCTTATATAATTAATTTTTACCTTATTACGAGACACTTAAAAAACATCCCTTTCCTAAAAAATTTTTGGAAAAACGGCCAAACACCGGGTTACAAATTATGAGGGAGAATCTATGTGCCGAATCTCAAGTTCGTACCACGTCTGGTTTCCGAGACATTCGTACACTCTAAAAAACTTTGAACCCTATTTTTCATCCCCTTAGGGGCGGAATCTCCGAAAATCCCCACTTAAAGAAGGTTTTGTATTAAAACCTATCTGTCTTCAAAATTTCAGTTCTCTATGATTTTTGTTTTTGTTATTGTTAATTGTAAATTTACACACTATCTGTAAAAAATGACAAGTCCAAAATTGACGAGTACAGGTGCCCGAATGGGCCTACGGACGATAGGAAAAAATAAAACAATTAGCCGTTTGGGCTCTGCGTTGATGAAAGAGTCACTCAGTCAGGCGCTTTTGTATATGAGTAAGATAGTTACGGTAAGTCCTGTGTCTCCAATTGAAATAATTACCGTACCAACCTGTCATACGATTCCCCCAACGTTGTATTATATTTTAATTAAACTAACTTCCGACATGCTGTAACAACTTATTGTACAAACTATCAAAATACTTGAATACATTTCTATCGCTTTCCGTGAAATAAATTAAACTTTGTTGTATTCTGCATACGTGGGGATTGTGCACTACATTTTTTTTTCTTTTTTTAAAAGTAGAATGTATCAAACACTATCTGCAGGTTGAATATCATAATTTTCTCTTTATATTCGCCACATATTAACGTTCGTTCAAGGAACATACGATTCACCAGCATTAGAATGCAAATATTTTTTGAAAATTCAGAATTGATTCATCGTGGAAGAGTGAATTTTAAACTGTGCTATTCTATCCCCTCACACCGCATCCCTTGCGGGGTAGGGAGGGAGACCATATCGCCAAAACCTTCCTATCCTTACACACACTTTCGTTACATTTACGCAGTTCGTAAAACACACTCTACCATTCCCTTTACTCAGAACACGTTTTTCACGATTTCAAAACTACGGTCATAGAAAAGAGTTTTTCTCCCGGAGTGAATCCCAAGGATTAATTTTAGAATGCATCCATTTTCATCAGCTTTAGCTGACTTAAGTGCTCACCTTTTGTCTAGCTAAGGCTACGATCATCCATTCTACCGTACCTTACTGATAAACTCTTTTGTAGGATGTTCAGTTTCACACTGCTTCATATTTTGTATGTAATCTATTGAAAAGTTGTATCATTGTGAGTTTGTTGCACAAGTGCAACAAATTAGCTTGATACATCTAAAAGTTAATTTAGACATTTCAAAATGAAGTTCTGATGCAACTTTCACATACTAAACTAATTAAACATTTTTCTAAAAAGGTTAAATTGCTTTGAGCCCAATGTAAGTTTGTATAGAAGAAAATCAACCTCAGCTTGGCTAGTTAGTATAGTTCGTGTTACATAATATAATGGCTAGGTACGCTGGATAGTGAATCTAGCGATTTCCTACAAAACAACGACTTCTGAACTTCGTTAAGTCTGCAAATCTAGTTTACCAAAGTTTCGTTTCTCCGCTAATCGGTTTAACTCGGTCCAATTTACTTTGCACTGTGAGGATATTGAGAAAAGAGATTGCAAAGAATACGATTAATTTTGTGCTATAGAAATGTGCGACCTATCTCCATCGTTCTGAACTGTCTTCTAATTGGATGGTACCATCCAGTTATTTATAGATCTTTCCAATTTTCACCCTATCAGTGTTTTAATAGGAAAGTCGATTGTTGATGTCTAGAAATCACCATTTAATGATGAGGACGATACCGTGATAGTGTACAGAAATGCAAATGCACACAAAGGTTCATGGAACGGCAGATGCTTGGTGTTAGTCTCCGGGATAGGTCTAGAAATAAAGAAATTAGACGGAGAACCAAAGTTGCCGATATCATGGGCCATGTGTCGAAACACGAGTGGCAATGGGTAGGACATATGGCCAGGCAGGGTGACACCAGGTGGGCGCCACGAATGTGGAGGCCTTGGACAGATAGAAGGAGTGTCGGAAGGCCACCAAAGAGATGGACCGACGACACTGTCCAAATCGCTGGGGGAATCTGGATGCGGAAGGGTCAGGGCAGAGACGAGTGGAAACAGTTGGAAGAGGCCTATATCCAGCAGTGGAGGTAAGGAGGCTAAATAAGAAAGAAGAAAAAAAACTATAGTATATTATAGTAATAATGGGATAACTAGTAAATACTGTTTTTTTTTTTTCTAGAGCACAGACAGTCTTACAAAAATTATAAATCGTAGAACATCAACAACAAGTGGACCAGTAAAGGCTCAAGAATTACATATATTTGAAATGCATGCAAAAACATTAGTGAAATAATATATTGCACTTTTGAAATGGCCCTAAAAATAAAATTACAGTTGGTATTTAATTTTTTTTTTGCTAAGAAGAACAACAATAAACGGGAAATTCTTTTTCTAAACACAATATCACCAATATGTCCGCCATCTTGCCGCTGACGTTCCTCAAATCTGGGTATGATTTTTTTCTAAAAAAATCGGCCCTAAGCGTGAAGTATTGACATTTTCCTCTCGAATATTCAATTTTGGTTGATATATTGTCACTGATGGATTCACGTAGACCTGACTTATGAAATAACATCATAAAAAACCAGGTGGGATTAGATCCGGGCCGCGGTCATGGAATATCTCTATAGTGTGAGAGAAGTTCATACAACAATACTATCAAATGTCAGTGGTTTCTTTTTTTCTTGCTGTGAAAAAATTTTTGATTATTTTATAAATATTGGTGTTTAAGTGTGTGGTGGACACTACAGAAGTGTTTTTTTTTTTTTTTTTTAGTGGTTGCAAATTAAAATTAAACTTAACTATCTGTCACTATCAGCTGAAACCTTAAAATGAAGTGTTATTCATGCAACAAGACTCAATGACTTGTGTGGTGTGTAAGGAGGTATTTCACTGTGTCTGTGTGAATGTCTCATTAGATAAAATGCTGACCAGAACACAGATTGCTTCATGGAAGTGTTCTACATGTCACAAAAGTGCTGACACATCACCTTTGCCATCTACACCCACTCACTATGATGACATGCCGGCGCAGAGTAGAAACTTAAACCTAAACATTGATCATCTCACAAAACTCCACATAGAACCTACCATAGATGGTGGGGGCTCACCTATCAGCCATATAGAGTCGAGGCACAATTACAATAAAGGACTCACAGACCAACTCACAAGCTACATTGATTCAAAGCTGGATCATGTAGTAAACCTAATATCATCTAGATTTGAAGAAATTATTCAGCGCTACGATGCACGTTATGATGCTCTCCAAAAGAAAATGGAAGACCTTGAAGAGAGAGTGAAGGGCGTGGAGTCATTCATGAGGGACTTCGATGCGTTGAGTGCTGAACATCGCAAGGCTGTTGCCCGACTTGAGACGTTGGACAAGCTCGAGGCTGACTATGCATCTTCACTCCGGCACATGGATGACTTGGATCAAAGGGGACGTCGCATGAACCTAGAACTACAAAATATTACAGAGAGGAGAGACGAAAACCTGATCAACATCGTCAAGGCAGTCGGTGACAAAATCGGCATACAGCTGTCACAGACCGATATTGCAGGAGTGCACAGAGTGTCGCATGGTGCGGCTTCACACAACAATAGACCAAGGAATATTATATTAAAGTTTAATAATCAACATAGTAGGGACACTTTTTTAGCTGCAGCAAAGTTGAAAAGGGAGCTATCTACCCAGGATATAGGAATCACAGATGCCCAAAGAAAAATATTTGTCACGGAACACTTGACTCTAAAGAAAAAAATACTCTTCAAAGAGGCTCGAGCGAGGGCCAAGGAAAGGGGTTTCAAGTTCGTATGGACGAAAAATGCAAATATTTACCTCCGAAAATCGGAGGGCGGTCCAGTGGTTCCAATTTTTTCTACATTAGACTTATCAAAAATCATGTAAGTACCAGCTTATTCCTTTCACATCTCATCCATATCCCAATTTCCTCTTTATTTCCGAGTGCCTTTCAGCGTGCCTGTTCGCCTCTCAGCGTGTGGAGGTTGCAAACCCTTATTTGCGCCATAACAAAATTTGTTCTATATAATATGTATTTATCTCTCTCAAGGGCAAGCTGAGAATATACTACCAGAATTGTGGGGGACTAAAAACGAAAACAGACACTTTTATGACTAATGCCTTGTTGAACAATTATGATCTCATAGTTTTATCTGAAACGTGGCTTAATGATGGAGTGTATGATGGTGAGTTATTTGGAGATGAATATGTTGTGTATCGTAGAGATAGGAACTTGCTATTGACTGGCAAGTGTGATGGTGGTGGTGTCCTTGTGGCTGTTCTTCGAAAATACAATTGCGTAAGGGATCCCAGCTGGGAGATGTGCGGAGAAAACTTGTTTGTGAGCATACTGTTGGGGTCTTCCGCGGGGGCTAAAATCAAACTATTACTTGGCATTGTATACATACCTCCTGCTTCACCATCCGATTTGTACGAGGGCTATTTCTCTGCTTTCTCAAAAAATGTACTAGACACTCGACACGAGACACATCTGTGTCTACTGGGTGATTTCAATGTTCCCAAGGTGGAATGGGTGGAGGACCTAGGGGACGGAGTGGTCAAACCACGTTCCTATCGGGGCACAACAGCCCAACTACTAATCGAGTTCATATCTTTCCTTGATCTAAAGCAATATAACCGCATTTATAATAGGTATGGCAAAATATTGGATCTAGTACTTTCAGATGTGGGCTGTGTTGTTAATCACTGTGACGCGCCACTCGTGCCAGAGGGTCGGCACCACCCGCCACTCTTAATAGATGTCTCCCTGGAGGTCGAAGGCTGTCTGCATATTAATGATGTTCCCAGGTACAATTTCTACAAGGCCGACTACACCAATATAAACCAGAAACTCCAGGCTATCGATTGGAAGTCACTGTTCAATGGTAAATCCACCGACGATGCCGTGAGTACTTTTCATGATGTCTTATTGAATATTATTGATACCTATGTCCCTAAGAAAAGGGTGAAATCCCAGAAATATCCGATTTGGTATTCGAACAGAACGATATCTCTGCTTAAAAATAAAAATAGATGTTGGGAGAGATGGAAAACCTATGGAAACTCACACGATTACTCAGTGTACTCGCAATACAGGGCTCACCTTAAGAGGGCACAGAGTGAAGACCATAGATTATACATTTTGAATCTGGAACAGAAGTTGAATGGAAATATCAAATCATTTTTCTCATACATCAATAGCATGAAAAAGAATAATGGCTATCCACAGAATATGCACTTCAATGATTCACACTCGAGTGACCCCGAGACCACAGCTAACCTATTTTGTTCCTTCTTTGCTTCCGTGTTTAGTGTTAACGATTCCACTCACCCCACGCACGATGTATCTGATACGCATGTAAGCACCGAAATAAATACTTCTTTGTCCAGAGTACATGTGCTTAGTTCCGAAATATACGCAAAACTCACTCATTTGGATGTTAATAAGGGTGCGGGGCCGGACATGATCTCACCACTATTGCTGAAGAGGTGCGCACCTCATCTCACGAGGCCACTGCGATTGCTCTTTAACAAGAGTCTTACCGAAGGTTGTTTCCCTAAACTGTGGAAGGTGGCACATGTGACGCCCATACACAAGTCAGGTAGTAGATCCGACATACAAAATTACCGTCCAATATCAATTTTGTCTCAATTTTCCAAGGTTTTTGAATCTATACTCAAGGATCACCTGCTTCACCATCTGAAGCCGTATTTGCTCGAGAGTCAGCATGGCTTCGTGAGTAAAAGATCAACTGTGACTAATCTTCTCGAATATACTGATTATTTGTATGAAGCGATGGATGAACGAGTGCAGGTGGACTCTATATATACAGATTTTCGGAAAGCGTTTGATAAGGTAGATCACGTTTTATTAATTAAAAAGTTGAATCATTATGGGGTCCATGGAAATTTGCTCCGCTGGATAGAGTCATATATATCAAATCGTTTGATGACAGTTGTACTGAACGGTTTCAGGTCTGATAGCGTTGCTGTCACGTCAGGCGTGCCCCAAGGATCTGTTCTCGGTCCTCTACTGTTTACTTTTTTCGTCAACGATATTAACAAATGTTTTAAAAACTCTAGCTTTTTGTTGTTTGCTGACGACCTTAAGATCTATCGCCGGATATACACCGACGAAGACTGCGTGAAGTTGGAAGAGGATCTGGATAGATTAAATATCTACTGCAAAGCTAATAAACTTCAACTGAACTTGAATAAATGCAATTCTATCACTTTCACAAAGAAAAGAAATATAGTACACCACACCTACGCAATTGATGGAACTGACCTGAAATCGTTGTCCAAGATAAGAGATCTTGGAGTTATCTTCGACTCCAAGCTGCACTTTGACGAACATGTGTGTGGAACTCTGAATGAATGTAACAGGACACTGGGCTTCATTCTGAGATCAACAAAGGCATTCAGAAGTAAGGATTCTATTATTTTATTGTATAAATGCCTGATTCGCTCAAGACTGGAGTATTGTTCCGCTGTCTGGAATCCGTTATACAAGAAATATATTGACATGATCGATAAGCTTCAAAGAAAATTCCTGCGAGTCTGCCAACGCCGCTTTCGTAGCACTGACATACCAAACCTGCCTTCTCTGACGTGCAGACGCGAGCTACTTGATGCATTAACACTGCGCAAAATCTGCAATTCCGACTTGGATACCCCTGCCCTTTTATCAAAGTTGAACTTCAGTGTGCCATCTTCTACACGTAACCATAGGCAATTTTACATGAATACACCATCTACTAACGCCGGTGTAAAAAATCCCTTATACAGAATCACCCACAATTTTGATAATAAGTTTGGTAACATTGACATGTTTGGCTCATCTCTGCATGCATTCAGGAGGTCCGTAGATCAGGCACTTGCAGGGAACTAAATCCTCTCTTCTCCCTTCCCCTCCTCTCCATTCTCCTGCTTCCTTCATCCTCTGGTACATTGTTTGTTGCATTGTGCTGGTATTGTTATTTTATTTTATGTGCAAGTTTTAGAGTATGTGCGTGAATGTGTGTGTGAGAGAATGTATGTGTGTGTGTATGTATTGTATGAGAGAATGTATTAGTCCAAGAGCCCGCTGCTTAATTTATGACGTATCTGTTTTTTGATCGAAATGTGGTACAAATGATAGCTTACCAATAGGGTATTACATCGCACTAGGGTTGCCTATCAAAATCTTGCCGCAACCCCCCCAGCCCCCCCCGAAAAGGTCCCTCTTCGCGGTTTTTCGCATTTTATAGGAATATGGTAAGAGATAGGAGAAAGTAGTCAATGACAAAAATAATCCTTGCTAAATTCTCTACAAAAAATGTTATGTCAATTTTTTCGTAGAACTAGCAGTTTACCCGCAATAGCCGGTCCAAAACCGAAATTCATTTAAAAAACTAAAAAAATGAATTTAAACTAAATTGGTTGAAAATTGATAAGAGCTACAGGAAAGTAGTCAAAGAACGAATTAATAACCATAGTCTTATCTACAAAATGAGCTATAACTTATTTTCATACATCAAATAATTTAGGAGTTATTGCAATAAAACTCAGTGACGAAAATTCTTAAAATTTAGTTTTTCATAAAATAACCAGCGATATAGCGCCGCAGGCCAAATATATTTTTCCATAAAATGTTAGTGATAATGGGTGGAAGAAAGTTAAAGAAAAAAAAAAACATTTTTTTTTTTATTTTTCAAAAAATATCCTGTTTTTCGACCGGCCATTACGGGTAAACTACTAGTCCTATGAAAAAATTGACTCAACATTTTTTGTAGAGAATTTAGCAAGGATTATTTTTGTCATTGACTACTTTCTTCTATCTCTTACCATATTCCTACAAAATGCGAAAAACCGCGAAGAGGGATCTTTTCGGGGGGGGCAGGGGGGGTTGCGGCAAGATTTTGATAGGCAACCCTAGTGCGATGTAAAACCCTATTGGTAAGCTATCATTTGTACCACATTTCGATCAAAAAACAGATACGTCATAAATTAAGCAGCGGGCTCTCGGACTATATGTATGTGTACATGTATTGTGTTTGTCCTTCTGTTCCTAATAATGAAACTCTTGTGTTCTATATTATATAGCTTCATTGTATTCACCACTAAGAGGGCAAGATGTGAGCCACACATGATTGTTGAAAGTATATAATGTCCTATACACACACATCTTGCCTGTAGGTGAGTCTTGGAAAACAAAAATAAAAATAAAAAAATAAAAGTTCCAGAACAAAATAATCTCGCGGAGAGGAGATATTCCATGGCCTTCCCGCAGCCCGGACCCAACCCCAGCTATTTTTTTTATGGGCTTATCTAAAAAATAAGGTCTACGTAAATAAACTAGCTATAATAATCCAACTGAAATCAAATATTCAAGAGGAAATCTGGTTTTGAAATTTTCGAAACATACTTACGCTTTGTATAGAAAAGTTTAATAAAAATTAGGGGTCAGATATGAGGAGGGCCAGCAGCAAGATGGAGGACATCTTGATGATACGGTGTTTAGTAAATGAATTTCCCAGCTACTGTTGTTCTTATTAATACATTATTTTTTAAATACAAACTGTATTTTTATTTTTATGGCCATTTCAAAAGTGCAAAGACTTTTGGTCCACCCTTTAATATATGGAAAGATCAGCATACAATTAGAAAAAATAAAATAGCAGACAAAGAAACATAATATAAATATTAATAAATAAACAAATAAAATTATAGGATCCAGTAATAGAATAGTGCTGCAATGTTGTAGACAGAGAGATATCATTGTGGAGCAATTATCTGGAGTGCATCTGATCGCATCGCATGCACGGCGCGAGGGAAGCTATTCCGTAACAGATTACACTACTGAGCTGCATTATTATACCATGATATACTCATGTAGACATTAGCCGCAATCACTGGTCAATTGATGGTCAGTGGGTCATTGTGACAGAGGGGGGCGTGTGGATATCCTGATTGCTGAGCTTCTACAGCTGCATCGTTACAACTTGTAAATGTAATGTTACTAAAAAGATTTTCAAAAATACTCTCGAATGCAAGGATTATCTTTTAGGACCTACCTGTCGGAACCTAATCCTCTGTTCTGTTTGTTTTTAGTATTAGGCTGATAATTCATAAAGTGTTTAATTGTCGAGACAGTGTGAAAGTGACACAGAAAAAATAAAGTTTTTTTTTAAGTGAATCTGGTTTTATCGAAATAAGCCCAAATACACCTGTGTACACTTCACAGTAAGCTTGAAAAGCTTGTGTCGTGAAGTGGAGTAGGTCGGCATCGGGGATCGAACCCGCGTCCACTGGATTAACGGTCGAGCGCGTTACCAACTAGGCTACCGACCACCTCAAAGTTAGCTGGTTCAAGGGCGCACGAGGCACTTGGACCTAGATATTATCAAAAATGGCAGGGTATCTACTAGACATTGTGCACAACGCCATTGTCTCGCCTCAGTTTTTTCGTATTTAACTTACTTTAAAATGAAATAATGAATACACACCTCAGGATACTAGTTGCTTAGAAATTTTCAAAGTTACATGCAAGTAATCGGTAATGGAAATTAATATTTATGCTTCGACTAGAGTAGTAGACGATGTAAAATATTAACCCGTTTCCTAAGTGAAAACTATTACAGATGAAACTATTACCTAATGTAAATTAATTCACTTTGAAACTTACAGTTCAGTAGAAAGATCCAAGCGAATATAGCTGCACTTCCAGTGAAACTAGAACTTTTTAATATTTTAATAGCTGCTCCACCGTACGTCGCCATTCTGACACGGGTACTTTAAAGTCGCTCCCCGAACCTCCTCCAAGACGGAAGATTCGTAGCGAATTGTCTCTTTTGTTAATGCGATTGGCTGTGGTGTAACACAGCCTTCACTTTTCACTGGTTTTTTCACAAATTTAATTCACTTCCAAAATCCTTCTCGATGAATGGTATCTGAAAGGAAAAAGAAAACAATTTTAATCAAGGAAAAATTGTTACTCTTGTAGTTAACTTCGCAGTCGTAATTGGATTATTTGTTGTTGTTGAGGTTCTTTATATTGAATACAGCTAACTTTTCCGAGTTAAAGTATAAATCTTACACAAGAAATAAGTAAACTAAATAATTTGGTATGTATACTATACTGATGGTAAATCAATTTAGACACATAGGGGACATTTTCGTGGCAAAGCAAGCAAGCATGATCTTATTTCAAAATTTTAAAGTATAAGTTTTTCAGACAGGTTGCTAAATAAAAATGTCAACGTGAGACATTCCTAAAAAATATTTTCATAATTGATTAATTGTAGAAAAGGGGGAAATTTTTACTCAGTACGACTGGGTTTGTCTGCAATGTCATTTTAACAATTATGTAGTCTCTCAACTAACGAACAGTGTAAGATGGGCATGCTGGACTTATGACCAACCATCGGTTGGTTTAGGGGATTACTACTCTCGGGAAACGTTCACCATTCAGCCCTTTACACCTGCGTGTGTTTTCGTACACCTTTTCAGAGTATATTATATTCTAAAAAAAATGCACCATGGGTGGGATTCAAACCTATACCCTGCGGCTGTTAAGCGTGGATTCAACCCACTAATCCACAAGCCGTCTCAGGCTGACTGAGAAGAAACTCAATAGTAAAGGCCAACCTTTTTTTGAGTAGGTACTCGAGTGTACAAGCAAGTACCCCGAGAGTATAGTGATCACCTAAACCAACCGATGGGATGGCCGGTCGTAAGTCCAGCATGCTCATCCTACACTGTTCATTAGCTGAGAGACTTTTGATTAATTGTGTCTGTTTTTACACCCTTCATTGTATGGTTTTTTATTCCCCCTTTTTTGACAGTTTTAAAACTGTGGTTGAAACAGTACATTAACTTTATGACATTTCATCAATTTTATTATTATTGTGCGACGTTTTAATTCTTTACCATTTTTTTATTGACTAATTATTCGTCCCGAGGGTGTAGTTAATGAAAAGCACGATACCGCTGGAAAAAGTGTATTTTTTTAATCATTCTATACCGTACGTAACATAATATTATGTAATTTAAAAGGATAAGGACAATGGTTTCCCGCCGACTTGTTGCAGAGAATTGTACACAGAGAGAAGGTAAGCCATTGTTTCAATGTTCGGCGTTCTTTTGTATTGAACTTTCCATACATACTGCAATGGAGTGGCGTCTAAAGGCGAATACGGGTGCATGCAAGTGGGGGCTTCCATTGTTTTCATGTTATTATATGAAACAAGTAAAGAGATTATTTTTTTTTCATTTTTTCACAAACGTGCTTTCCAAGGGGAATGATATTTTGCGCATTTCATAGCCATCTACGTTCATTAATACGTATACTCTGTTATTTAAAAAAAAAAAAAACGGGAGACCTCTGATCTCGACAACCTTACTAAATACGCTTTGGAAAAAAATAAGGTAGATACATTGAACCTTTGTTTAGTAAGTTACCATGAAAGGTTTTTTATATCTTGTATAGATTTCTCAAAAAATACATGAAAACACACCTCTTTTTCCCGAGAGACAGACTCAATAACGAAAGTCGCGGAGTTTTTTTTTGTATTGAAAAATGACCGTAGAAGTTTTTTTAATGGAGCGAAATTGACCCCGAAAAGTAAAAAAAACGCTATTTGTATAATTGTTTCTTGAGATTATTCATACGATTTTGAACATTAATGCCGGGGGAAATAGCCGTGACGTCAAAGTTGGGGTCCGAAACTTAACTGATGTACATTGTTTCACTTTTTCTTTTTATAATATAATAATCTCCTGTTTCAGACATGATTGTGTACCTAAACCAAGGTTGTTAACCATGCCTTAGATTAACAAACTAATTACAGCAACTAGTTAAAGCCTAAAGTAAACACAATGTAATTTTAATCAAATTTTACCATTACTGCTTGTGCGGTAGGTGTAATAAAGTTGTTTGGTTTCACTAGTGAAGGATCGTCTTAAATATCTGACGAAACGGGAAAACAAATTAGTTTAACTTCAGTTTGTTAAACTCAATAACGTAACCACGGTACAGGCTTAAGTTTCAGTTTAATAATACTTTGTCTTATGCTATAAAAATGAAAGTCTATCTGTCTGTCCTTTGTCAAACATCATTGGCAAGTTGCAGTGCGCACCCCAGGGAAGGTTTTCGACTTAGTACTACAACCTTTTTACAACTTTTTACAAACTTTTTACAACCGCGCGGGTTTTTCAGGCAAATAAATTAATTTCGTGGACTTTTTCACGGATTCAGAGATTGTTGTTTGAGAAGAAGTACGGACTTTTTCAGGGAAGAGTCGTAAGGTGAGACAGGGAAGGCGCTGCAGGTATTAGGGGGTGACATAATAATCGATATTAGTGTCGAATCCATAGTTTTTGGTATAAATGAGATGAATATTGAATAGTGACACTTTTGCACTCGTTGGAGTAAAAGGGGTTAGGTTAAAGTTTAAGCACAGCTATTACTGTATATTACTATGTAATTAGTGTAGTTTACTTGATATATATGTTAAAGCTCCAAGATTTGTTGTACAGTTGTTATTGAAGCTTTTTGTCATTCACAGGTCGGTAGGCGTGTAACGATTTATTGGAGTGAATTGTCTATTTGTTCTCTACGTACCATTAAGCTCCGTGTCTCTTCTATAGAACCTAAGATTTATCGCTACACATTTCAATGTAAACAAAACATCCTTGGTTTTCATTAGCGTTATTATACTTGGTATGGAACAACCTATTTAAGGCCCTTATCACAAGATCGGTCTCTATAATATGTATGTTCCTCCCCTTTTCAGACATCAGATGTGTTTTCTCAACTGATATTGGATGTATTGCCCCTGTGGAGGGGTGGAGTCTGTCACCCACATCACCAGGGAGTGTCCACTCACCAGGTTCAGCAGTACCATCGAGGACATCCACAACCTGTCTCCTGAGGCTCTTCAATACCTGAGCTCCCACGATCTTAAACTCTGATTCTGCCTTCTTAACGCCGTACGATATATATATTGGATGTATCACCCTAAAATTAAAAACTGTGACAATGACAATAATGCTCACTAGGGAGAGCTTATCGCTTTATATCGATCTCTTCGAGCTCACCCAAAAAAGAACGAGGAAAAATACAAACGAGAATAAAAAGATCGATTCTTTTTTCAATAAAATGAGCAAACACACATTGTTACGACCATTAAAAAACTAGTGAGACATAGGTCGAGTGTCACATGGGGTGGGGTCCAATCCAGCTCTCTTACGTAGGTACTATATCATGGGAGTCGCCAGCCTCGGAGCCAGGGGGTGGCAAAAATTTAAAAAATGTGTATCATATGAAAAACGCGTACAAATAGCACTGCAGACGAAATCTTTTTGTGAGACCTAGTGAAGAAGATCATGATATGGTTTGGTTTATCTGAAAATGTACATAATAATTTGCACAATAATATATATGAAAAATATTTTTTATAGAAAGGAATAAAAAAATAACACCGCAGGCAATTTGTTTATGAAAAAATTGTATTTTAATGGATTTTTTATACTAATTTTAGAAAATGTGTCGTAATAATGTGATTTTTTGTGAGGTTTTATCATTTAGTATGAATAAATATATATTTATTCCAATCTCTAGGGGGGGACGCCCATGTACTATATGCTAGATACAACCTCCTAGACGCTTTTCCTTTATCATGATGACCTTACAAACGTAATTACCAGTATATCATATTGAGGTATAATTTTATATCATTGTCTACTGCATTACTTATTATATAACTTAGTATAATATTTTATTTATTAGATAATTATTTGTATTATCATGACCTTGTACTTCTTCATACAAATACTTTTGTTAATAATACCTGAGTCATGGTTTATTAAGCATGTTCATTAGAGTGATATAATCCAGTGATTTTGTATTGACTTTTGTTTTCAATGATAGATACGGTTTGGACTTATCATAGTTCACTGAGTCAACCACAATTATTTTTGTATACTTAACTTCATCTATCGTTGTTGTTCTTGTTGTCTGCGTCTACATTTTCCTCTTCAAATTTTAATAAATTCCCAATGTCCCAGCACCTTTAAATTTTGCAAATATGTAATTTGCATTATTAGGTGCGACAGTTTAAAATTGTATTGCAGATTTGTTTTTGCTTTTATTTAACTTCGTCCGTCGTTGTTGTTATTATTGTCTGCGTCTACATTTTCATCTTCAAATTTAAAAAAACACCAACGTCCCAGCACATTGAAATTATGCAAACATATTTGCTTCAAGTGACAGTTTAAAATAGTAAACCTTGGACCACCATTCCAAACAGAAAGTTTAGACAGAATTTGCCCAAAAATTCCAAAAAATCTTCACCACTTTACCGAACGGTGGATAAGCCCATATTAATTAAAAAAATAGAACATTGTTTTTTCAAACAAACGTGAAAAATACATTTTTCATACAATTATACAGACGGGGAATGCAAACAACATAAAAAAGTTATTCAATTAGGTAAATACGTTTGCAAAAATGTACGATGCCAAATAAAACATCAAAAAGTACCTACCAATGTGCTCGTAGGTATATCCAGTGCATTAAAGTAATCTCATAAATAATGTTTTATATAAGTTTCCGGAAATGTATGAAATCTAGGAAATATGTACTATTCCTAGGAAGTGCATACAATGCCGAGTCAATTTTCAAATTGCGTGAAATAATTTGACACAGGTTCTTTTTAATGCAAGGTTTACTTAGAAAATATATGTTTCAATAACTTAAATACTAAATTATTATTTATTTTCGCACGCACAGATAAAACTAAGAAGAAAAACACATTCAAAATGAAGAACCTATTTATTTTTGCAGGTAAATTGGAGAACGCACTTAGAATTACTGGCATAGTTAGATATATTTTCGAATCCTGTTTATAATACATATATTGAATATTATAATTTTCAAATTCAAATTTCAAATAAATTTATTAGTAATTAATATCTTACATTTAATACATATATATAAAACTAATCACAAATTAAAATTTTCCATACTACCCTCCAATGTACCCTCCAATGTAATAATACAAAAAAATGTGAAATTTATTTCACAGATTTCCTGACGATTTTAGGCATTGTTTACTATTAGAATTCGTATATAATTCCTAAATTTCATTTATTTCCGGTAACATATACAACGCGATTCACACTTTGATAATATTATGAAACCCATTAAACATTAATTCAATATGTCTCCCTCACTACCAGTATGACAAACTATTGCAATATTGCAGGTGTTGCAATATACATTTCATATTAGTTCTGTTATAAACTCATAGATACCTCGGTGGTGAAATATTAATAAAAATTATTCAATTATAGACAATAATCGATACTACTGCTGCATTTCATACCTTCGTATCATTTTAAGAGTATGCATGCATACCGACATTTCAAAAATTTCTAAAAACGGGAGGCCTTGTTTCTCGACAACCGTTACTAAATATGCTTTGGAACAAAATAGGGTAGATGCATTGAACCTTTATCTAGGGAATAACCGTAAAAGATTTTTTATATCTTGTATACATTTCTCAAAAAAAATTTTTAAAAACACCTCTGATTTTTTTTCCAAAAGACGGAAACTCGTTTCCCAAAAGTCGCGGAGTAAAATTTTATTTTTGTACTGATAATATGCATTAAAATCTAGGGAATAACCGTAAAAGTTTTTTGATAGACGCAAAATTAACCCCAAAAAATGGAAAAAACGCTATTTTTACCATTTTATCATGCGATTGTCACGCAATTTTGAACCTTAATGCCGTGGGAAAAGACTGTGACGTCATTCCTGGTGCCATGCCCTTAATCATTTATTTCTACAGGCAGACGACGTATCTAGCTAAAATGTATCTATTGACATTGTTTCTTGGTTTTTCGGGTGAACCGCGTGTAGATAAACTTGATCGACGTCTCGACACTCCTACTGGTGTCTTCCTCTTCCTTCCTTCCAAAGAGGAAGACACCAGTAAGAGTGTCGAAACGTCGGTCATGTTAATCTACACAAGGTTCACCCGAAAACCAAGAAACAATGTCAATCGCACACCTTGAAAACCTTCAACATGTATCTACTGAGTATGAATTACATGACTTATATTGACATTTTAAAAAAATTCTTCAAGACCTTAGGTAAAGGTCTCGACAACCTTACTGAATATGATTTGGAAAAAATAGAGTAGATATACATTGAACCTTTATCTAGGGAACGACCGTTTAAGATTTTTTATATCTTGTTCAGATTTCTTAAAAAAAAATTGTTAAAAACACCTCCGATCTCTATTTATTTCCAATACTAAAACTGTTTTCTATGTATACTCAGTGTGTATGTTTGCTTGTGTGCAAATAAATTTAATAACGTATGATCCTATGTGTAAACATAAATCAAATTTTGGTTAAAAAACAGGCAGGTCATGTTTTTAGCGGTCGTACCCTAGGCTATAGCGCCGTTTAAGACCTAAGTGTCCAAAAATAAAGTTTCCCAAGGGTGAAATTACACGGTTCACTTTTGCGGATGTAATGCTCATGCAAAAGTGAAGCGTCTAATTTCAGCCTTATAAGACGGATTTTTTATTTTGTTATCATATAAAACGGGTATCACAGGGAACAAAAAATATATATGTTTGTTGCTCTCCAGTCTCCATATATATTTATATGCTCAGCCAAAATGTGGATTATTAAAAATGTATCTACCCACATAGATTCAAATAAAAACAATTCTTTAGTAGGCAACGAGTTTCATTGGTACACATCTCGTAGATACTGTGTAGCTACGAACAATTCCTCGTAGACAGGAACACGATGAATGTAGCTACGTATTATATGTTTATGTATTCGTGTAGGCCATGGACGTCACCAGCTTCGGATCTAGGGGGGGGGCAACAAAATTTTCAAAAATAGTTATAGCATGAAAACGCGTAAATAGCGCCGCAGGCGAATTTTTTTGTGAAACATAGTGAAGAAAGTCGTGATGTGGTTGCACAATTATATGTATTAAAAAACGTTTCTTATAAATAGTTATAAAAAAATAGCGTCGCAGGCAATTATTTTAATGAAACACTTTTAAAAAAAATATGACATGATGCTTTAATATGTGAATATAATGTGGTTTTTTGTGGTGTGATGTGAATATAATGTGGTATGAAAAAATATATACCTATTCCAATCTCGAGGGGGGGCAGCTGTCCCCTTGCCCTCCCTGACGACGCCCATGGTGTAGGCTCTTGTGGCAATACAAATTCGTAAAATTTAATTCTGGTGCAGAGAGGAAATGGCAAATAATAATAATAACGACTCCAGTCCGGGAAATTATATTCCAGACTAGGAAATTTCAATGTGGATTGGGTAGGTAGGTAGGTTATTTACTTTTACCTCCCTACTATTCCTACGCCAAACAAAATCGTCTGCGTTAGGGATTCTAAGCAGGGTTAGAAAATGTCTGCATCTAATGATAAATAATTTATCGAAAATGTGACATTATCCGGAAAGATATCAAAAAAATATCATTATCCGGATAATTATAAAAAAAATATCATTACTGATGTGACGTGAGGATGTGAGGCGAATCGCAGGAAGTAAGTGAATGCATCATGCCCAGGATAGGGATCTGTGGAAAGTCTAAGGGGAGGCCTATGTCCAGCATTGGAATTCAAACGACTGAGAAAGAAGAAGAACAATCATTACTGGTATTATTATTACAGAATATCATAATTCAGATAATTTTATTAAAATATCATAGTCCGGATAATTATCAAATAAATATCATTATCCGGATAATTATCAACAATCGTTTATCATCCCATCGGGCCCTGATTCTTATTGACAGGATTCTGTTTTTCGAGATTTCTAAACGACAATAAACGCAAAAACGCAATCAAATGTTTCGCAGAATTCTTTTGTCCTTAAAATTTTATATTACTCCATCGACAAATATTTGAGCGGTAAAAAATGTAATACATAGGTACCCTCGGGGTAAAATCTTGAAATTGTTGAAACAAATTTAAGGAGACACGTTTCGTAAAATTAATTACGTTACTCAAGGCCGTTATTATTTTTATTAATTATGGCGAAAAGTGGGTTTGTAGCTAACGAAATTTGTATACAAAATTTTGTTACAAAACGGACATTTGTATGGGATTGAAATGGGACAGTAATTTTTACTATGAAATAGAAATGACGGCTTTTGTAAAATTCTTTTGAAATTGTGATTTTTTGAAAATAAACTATGAAATTGCACTTTTTATGTGTGAGAAATAGAACAGATTTCTAAAACGTGTGACCATTTCCGTAAAAAAGGTTTATTCAACCCTCTCACTACCACTGTACCTGCTAGAGGACACGAAGATAAAATAAATAAAATCTATCTCAAGTAAATTTTCATCCTTAATCCATGGTAAACTTATTATAGAATGTTTATTGTCTATGACTAAATATGTTTTACCAGTAAATAACTACCAGTGTCCTCCGTGGAGGGCATGGGGCTAAGTCCTAAACGGAGAAATGTATTTTTTTTTCTAAATTCTTATAAACATATACATATAGATATTAAATCTATAGTCAAAAAATTCAATAACCCTTCTTTTATATTCTGGTAGTGTTAATTATAAAAAAAATAATTCAAAGTCAGTGCACGTCAGAGGTACGAGTACATAAAATTTGACAATGTCTGATGTAAAGTGAATAAATAATTCAATTAAATTTGTAGTAATTGTGTACAATTAATTATTGAACTCACGAAGAAACAACGAAACTGAGTAATAGTACTATATTGTACAATATAGTACTATTGTATAAATTTAATTGTCCCACCAGGCTTTGCTGTAATAATACACGACCTCCCATTAAATGTCAATTTAATTAATAGATTATTTATTACCCACAGGACTCTAACAGTAATTTGTATTAAAACCATTCAAATGTTCACAATTTTATGGTGAGTATCCATAGTCTACTACGAGTATTATAATAAAGGAGAATGCTCATTTAGTATGAAAAAAAAAACCCAGGTCCGGTCAAACTCAAAAGATAGGTAGAAATGTAGGTAATCAATGGCTAAATGTGTGAAATACATATTCGAAGTTTTACAGTGGACAGTCATTTTACTATGCAATTAAAGTGTCAGTTTTTTTAAAAATTCTTTTAAATTGTGATTTATTAAAGATAAATTATGAAATTGTACTTTTTATGTGTAAGAAATGGAATATATTTAAATAGAGTGTAACTATTTACGCGAAAAAAGGTTTATTTAATCATAAAAATTAAAATCAAAGTCAGTGCATGTCAGAGGTACCCACAGAAAATTTGACAATGTCCTATATAGTTTAAAATCCACGTAATGACTTTTACTACACACGACTAGTGTTCGAGGATTCTCATTCTGATCATCAGGCGTTTGACTTTATTGTCAATTTTTCATTTTTACAATCAATAATGGACATCCGTCATATACCGTCGGTCGAAAATCTTAATTTGAGAATACGTTTTAGTGACTATCGCGATTAGAAATGTGATTTTTGTAAATTTTACCTCTGAAATCATAAAATACATGTATAATGCGCGACGAACTTCGTTCCTGAACATGGATCGAAGTTACTCGTAGATATCTAGTCTTGTCAAATTTTATACTTGTTCGACGATGGAGATGATTGGGTGTATTGAAGCGATCATATGAGTTGATTTGACGCATAATATGTGATACAGTGTACCCACTATAACCACATCAAGGCTGATGCACATTGCACCACAAATTCTAAGACGGATTGAAATAATTGTAATAGTCTATTATACATACAAATACCTGCGCTAATATATTGATTTGAGGATAGTAAGATATATATGTTACAGTTAAAGCATTATTTTAGTGAATGCATACACTAACTAGCCAATGTATACATTGACTGACACGCTCAGTTAATGTGTTCACAATCATTCTAGTTTACGCTTTGACTAGTTAGTGCGTACATTTACGAAGGAGATTTAGTCAAAGCTTGCAAAATGTTTTCAACAAGTTAAATGGCCGCCATTCGCGAACAGCTGTTGTTATCCTATACACACTGTTGTCAACTGTCAGTGACAATTATATTAGATTGATTTCATGTTGCTTATAAGGATTTCCTCAATAAATATATGTTTGTTTAACAAAACTCTCATATTAATCTAGAATACTCTTGGAAAATGCATCTGAAACCTATAAAAAATATCCTGTTGGTTGTTGTTTATGCTTTAACAAATCCACAGTAGTTAATGCATGCATTAACTACTGAGTGACTAGTGAATGACTAGTGAACGTGTACGCCCACTAGTCATAGCGTTTATCTTTTATACGGAATGAATACTTTGACTAAAATCATCAGTTAATGCATACATTGACCAGTGAATGCATACATTCGCTGCTGTTTAAGCTTTAACTGTAACATATACACAATATAGGTATTCAAACAATTCAGTACACCACAATAACAACGGGAATAATATACCGCTACATTGTATCGTACACATAGCTGAAATTTATGTACACATGTGTATTGTAGTGTACATTAGTGTATACAGTACGCAGTACAATAGGCATAATAGAATCACGTGCAATCAAGCGAAAGTACACTAATACTCTGTATCGATTCCGTGGCTTTGAATTTCTGAACATTATCCTGGAATGAAGACCTAATAATCTATACAAGGTACAACTCTCCTACTATTATTCCTTCAATGTTCCTCATTAGACCCATTGTCCATCATTACCCACTAGTAGGGAAAGCCGAATATCGTGGCAAAGATGCCGACTATTATAGTCAGCGACTAGTCGGCAGAAGATGCCGACTATAGCAGTTACAGGAATACGAGAAATAAAGAAATAAATTGCCAGTGTTTACAACACTATTATCCTAACATGGCGACCATAGGAGAACAGAAGACCTGTGGGAAGACCCCAAAAGAGATGGGTAGATGATATAGTCCCAGTCGAAGGAACTAACTGGGTGAGCAAAGCCCAAAGTAGAAAAAATTGGAAAATCTTAGAAGAGGCAGCAGTGGAGGGATGGCCGAATAAGAAGAAGATTTTAGAGAATAAAATTTACTATAATATGGGAAATGCAAGAGCTAAAAATTATTATACATATACTCGCAACTAAATTTAATTTTTAGTAGAGATGTACCGACTAGTCGGGAAAGCCGAATATCCGACGAAAGATGCCGGCTATTTAAATCGGCCGACTAATCGGTTTTATGGATTTGGCTGACTAGCCGTCTAGTCGGCCAAATCCATAGTGGGAATCCCTTCGGAATGACATATAAATGTTTGGACAAAGATAATGTTGTGTGGTTTTTTTTTATTCATACACAGCATTTTTATCAAATGTCGCGCATCCACTCCTCAGCAGATGGCGATATAGGTTCGAAAAATTGATGCATTATGGATTGTTCTTGAACTGTAGCATACTACATATATGCAAATTCAAAAAACTGCGTATTTGACAGCAGGATATTGCGTAAAGTGATCACTGAAGCCTCTCGGTTCTGTTGAGGAAACATTGTAATACCATTATTGGTATACTGTAGTAGTCATAGACAATTTATCTACCCTGATGGTATAGAAGTAGTACCTAGTAGTAATGTAATATCTAAATTCAAAATAGAGTAAATTACTGGAAGTAGGTACCTACACAAAGTACGGTGAATGCTGGAATATCAAGTTGGTATTATTTTCATAGCAGTAAGCCTGATGAAAGGTTAATTAACGTGTGGTAACACTGGGTAACTATCGTACCATATACTTTATACATACACCAAGGCTCATGATACAGATACATAGATATACTATTAAGTTTTGAATTAGTGTAACAATATGGTATAGGAAAATAGATACATAATACACCAATACACCAAAGGAGATGGGCCGATGATATCATCGAGTCGGTGGGACATGGGTGGAGACAAAGTGCCCAAAACAGAGAATTGTGGAAGACACAGGAAGAGGCCTATATCCAGCAGTGGAGGGAAAGTAGGTGATAAGAAGAAGAGTATAAGCAAACATCTCCATACATTCGTGTTATGCTTTCGGTCCAATAGTAATTGATTCGGGAACACGTCTGTCATCATCAAATGGTTTGGGGATGTGGAGAGAGTGAATGAGGACAGGATGGCCAAAATATATACCTATGTACATGAGCTAAAGAAGAGGTGTAAGGAAGACCGATAATGTCGACCAGATTCTCAAGGACAGACGTGTTTTGATCAAAAACACGTTTGTCTTTGAGAAATTGCGATACATTGCGAGGCTTTTAGCGTAATGCTATGTGTGCAGGAAAGTATTTTGGTTTGTGTATGCAAGCCTAGATTCTTTTCTTACAAAAAAAAATTAATACACGCAATATAGGAAGAGGATTTCTAAATACTGATATTTCAGGCACAATGCTTGTATTTTAGGCCCCGCGCATCTAAACCGAATCGTGATTTCTGGATAGATGAATGTTTCCCAGTATTAGGCTGATGAGTGCATATGTCAATCATGAATGATAATTTGTATACTTTTCCGGATGATAATACTGTGAAGTTTGTTGCCAAGTCCCGCCTCCGCGTAGAAGTGTACTTGTTTGATTGTCTACACATTTTAAGTATTATATATTTTTACAGGTTTCAGTTCATATTATGATGTATGAACACTATATGTATTTAATGAAATACTACAACAAAGAAGTTTGTTAATATGTATGTAAGTAGGTACGTACATTACTCGTATTATGAAATGAAAACCTTTCAGAACAATATTGTAGTTACGTTACAATATTGTTGATACGTTCATTGTTGTTTTGTATTATTTACATATAAGTAAGTCACGCGTATGGAATTTAATGTACGTATAATAATAATTATGATTTAATATGAAATGTCTTTGTATTGTACAATTTAGTTAGACTTACGAGTATGTACATATTAAAATTTAAGCCAGGTATATTGACATTTCAAAATCAAAAAAGGGGAAACCTTAGATCTCGACAACCTTACTAAATATGCTTTGGAAAAAAATACATTCAATGATCGTACATTGACGATAAAAGATTTTTTATATCTTGTTTTCCCTGGAATCTTTTTTTGTATTGATAAAATGTATTAAAATCTAGTGAAAGTAAATGTAAAAGTTTTTTGAATAGAGCGAAATTAACCCTAAAAAGTAAAAAAAAAAACGCTATTTTTGTCATCTTTTCATGCGATTTTGAACCTATGCGTCGTGACGTCATAGTTAGGGTCCGAGCCTAAAGTAATTTGCTGCTATACCATCACTGTGGGATACCCAAATATTGGGGTAGGTAACCAGTAAATGTTGTATGTATAAAAATACAGAACATTATCCATACGCTCATAAGCAACAAAAGTTTGAAATAATTTACCGTCAGAGATCATCAGGAATTCAAATACTAGGCCCTTGTGATATAGATTTCCGATCTCTTTCACAAATACATCTTCTGAGACACAAATCTGTAGATATACCTACAATTTTTTAACGACGGTTTTTTGTACAGAGAAAGCTAATAAATGTGAGAAAATATATTATTTTTACGGTTTACTAGACAAATCTAATTTGGAGTACAAAAAGTTTGCGATGCAAAGTTATCCCTATTATCCTTCCTGATTCCATATTCATTCATTCCTTGTTAGGAATTTGTATTGTATTATACTAAATCTAATAATAAATGCTTGAGAGGGAACACTTCACAAATATTATATTTCTAGGAATAAACTCTTTAAATTAGGAAATTTGACCTAACCCTACTTCAAAGTGCTTTAGTACGTGTGTTAATTAAATTAATAAATAGGGGACTTGGAAGGGAATCGGCGACACGTTCTAAATAAAAATATTCACCGCCATCATTTTTCAGAAGCTATCTATCTCCTACACGCCGTATTTCTGGGGGGTAGGCAGAGAGAACAAAACGCCAGGCTTCCCTATCCCCACACACAAAACAAGTCCGTCCTTCAGCGATCGGTCGACATGGTCGCGAACATTGGTCGATCCGAGTGGTTCTTGGACGGCCGCGCTTCTTTACATCTTTTCTTTCTTCCAAGTATATTTTCCTTGTTATGCTTTTATCCTCTATAAATCTCCCAAGCATCTCAGGCTGTTCATTTTCACTTGAATTATTTTTGATTGTACAAATTTTTATTCTTAGCGTTGGATTTTTTCTACAGCCGTAGTAAATACATTGAAGTATTCCCACAACAGTATAGAAGAATTAAGGATGAACATTGTCGGGCTTACGACCGACCTCGGCTGGCTTAAGTGATCACTTTACACTCGAGAAACATTCGCCATTTCAGTTCACCCCGGCTGGGATTCGAACCCATACCTTCGTCTCGCTTAGTAGGGATCATATCCACTACACCACGAAGAGCGACGGCTGTGTTGTTATCATTTTCATTCTATAATATCCGTTTTACGGTCGCTCATATCCACAAATTCTTTTAACCGATCTTATTCAAACTTATTTAGTGGTACATAAATTCACTATACTTCTTCAGCGTGGAGAATCAAAATTAAGTATGTATATCAAATAAAAAAAATTGTATACGTACCTCCAAACAGAAACCTAATCCACCTAATATATGTAGTGTCAAGAAAGAGGTAATAAAAGAAGATGAAAAAAAAAGGAAGACGGTACTCTAAGTAGAGTGTAATAATATAGATAAGAAGAGGATGAAATAGAGGATTGAAATAGAGGCAAATGGGATGAAATGGAGATGCGTATCGTATGAAAATACATACATTTGATAACAAAATACATTCTCTCTAATGCTTCTAAACAACCACAGAAAAACTATACTTTGACCGCAAGTCGAAAGTCCACTACCAAATAAAAATCTTGGCCCGTGACCAACAGACTAAAAATAAAAGACTTGAATACTGTAAGAACTGGTGAACCAGAACAGTCAGGCGTTTATTTTATAGCAAAATACACTCCAAATTTTATATCGTATTGGTTGAATTTCACAACAGTAAAGGCGTCTTGTAACTGATAACCTTAATGTAACGAAAAAACGCTGTTTTGATGTCGATACTTAGAGTCAGTGCACTAAATGTGAGACTCCCTTTCTTAATTATCAGATGTAAAGAAAGTGCGAACCTTTATTAGAGCATTTTTCATTCAGTGATCAAAATGACAGATTCAGGTGTCATCCTGGTAAATATCAAATGATTTTAGCGTCAATTAAATACGTTTTTTTATAAAAGGATCTGGGTTAGCATACACAAACCCAAATACTTTCCTGCACACCTTGCACTAGGCTTAAAGCCTGAATCGCAAAGTGTGGAATACATCGCCAGCACCGACGTTTGCACCCGCTTCAAAGACGAGACCGAGATTTAACACTCTGTTTAAGCAAAAATGGGAAAGTCTCATATTATGAACGTAGTGCTCACAATGTGAGATGGGGATTATTCAGAGATAAATATTTACAAGGTCTCACATTGCGTCCTAAAAATCTTTTTGCCAAAATATGCTTAAGACTGTTTGTAAATTATAAAAAATAAGCTTCCCTTTCTCTGTGCACCGTTCATATATTAACAAAAGATCAGAGTATTAGGAATGACGTAATATATTCTTTCAAGATATTAAGTGGGAAAAACTACACGACTCTGAATCGTTAAAATTGAAATAAAGTTCCCAGAGGGAGTCGTCTACTAAAGTCTAAACCAAATGGTAAAGCTGATAGGGTGGTGTACCTATTATCTGCTCTCTCGTAAATCTGTCACCCGAGTAACTGTTAGTAATGTGCTAAACAGGTAATCGATTTTAACTGAAAATGTCTTCAAGGTAATTTAGATACATCACAGTAAAAAAATACCCCGCAGTTAAGAGTATGCATATTGACATTTCAAAAATTTCTAAAATCGAGAGACCTTAGATTTCGACAATCGTTACTAAATATGCTTTCGAAAAATATAGTAGATACATTGAACCTTTATCTAGGGAATAACCGTAAAACATTTTTTTACATCTTGTATAGATCACTCAAAAAAAAATGTGAAAAACACCTCTGATCTTTTTTCCGAAAGACAAACTCGTTTCCCGAAAGTCGCGGATTTTTTTTGTATTGATAATATGCATTTAAATCTAGGGAATAACCGAAAAAGTTTTTTTGTTGAACCGAAATTAGCCCTCAAAAAATGGAAAAAACGCTATTTTTACCATTTTACCATGCGATTGTTCATGCGATTTTGAACCTTAGTGCAGTGGGAAATTAAAGTGACGTCATAGCTGGGTCGGGAGCTTTAAGAAGGAAACTTACTCTTTTGATGTCAAAAGCAACCTGGTTATTTAATGGGTCAATGGGAAACCACAAAGCGCTAAATGGAAGTTTACAATTTACATACGAAAATACTTGTTTCTCTTTTGAAACATCTTACTTAACCTCAAATAGTTTCCAACTATAAAATAAAACCGTATGAAATTTTACACTTACGAACTAGCGTTTCAATTTTGCGACTTAAAGTTTCCACTGAAGTTGTTTCAGTGTATATGAATAAACTAGAAATTGAATTGAATAATTTCAATATCGTAAGTTACCTGGATAAACATTTTGCGATTTGATATTTCTGCTGCTTTCAAAGTCGAATGTAATCATTCATACAGTTAGCAGAGAGAGAAAATTTCCCCAAGACGGTTATGAAACATGTAAATAGGAATGTTGTTGAGTTTTGATACGTGCCGTCGAAAGGTTCTGATGGGAACTTTTTCAAAGCGGTTCAGTTGTATACCAACTCGTATTATATGAAATATTTCCCCTGCAAAGTATGACGAAGAAGAAAATGCAGCGTAAAAGAAAAACACGAAGTTACTCCCGCTCCCAAGAGATGGGGGACAAAATGCTTACGATCAATAGCAAGTTTACTGTGGAAATGAATTTCTATACCAAAATATTAATTAAAGTTAGGCCTAGTCTTTTTCTACTTATTATTTATTTATTTATTAACGCATATACGGTGCAACCCAAAACATAGAAATGTGCAAAATAAACGTGTCAATAAAACATACAGAGAACTTTGATTTACGTGAAAAAAATGGGGCAGCAGAAGTCAGAACTTGCCAACATATTTTTAAGGCTAGATACACAAATAGATTTGACAGCAAATTATTGATTGGAGATTCCATCGGTTGTTTGATTTTTGGGAATTTTGCCTTCGAATTCTTCTAGTTTTTGGTGTCACTGTTGACATTGTCCCCAGTATTCAGGATGATGTATTTAGTACGCATGGTGAGAAATCTGTTAGGATGGCGTGGAGAGAAAGAACTAAATGCTTGGTACAAACCAATCTACATGATTGTGACCACATCATCATCACACCTGCATACATACTTTAAGTGGTTATCTTATTAATTAAATTAAGGGATATACGAGTATACATAATTACTAAACATACTGATCAAAAGTAGATATCTACGAGTATATATATACAACATACACCAACAAACTATAAAATTTAATTGATCATTAAAATTTTATTTACGTTTATAAAGGTAGCCCGCCTTCAGTTACTACCCTAACATTATGTAACGCGTACAATAAGAATTTTATCAGTTCTAATCCTTTATGTGTCATTTTATGAGGGTTAACAACAAACCCCTACTTAAACAATACATTGCTTATTTAACTTATGCATAAAACTTTAATATTCATAATCAGTTTCATATTTATTTCAGTTTATAATTTCTAATACCGAAATCACTAATAAATTAGATTTATTGGAAAATCTGTACAGAAAAATGCAAAATAGGATAATGATTAATACATGCAACATTGCAAGAAGATTTCTAAATTTTGATATTTCAGACACAATGCTTGTATTTTAATCCTTTGATATCCATGATATCTGGATAGGTTATCTTCTTCTTCTACTTCATCAACCTTGTTCCCCCCACTGCTGAATATAGGCCTCTTTCAAGAGTTTCCACTACTTCCTGTCGCTCGCCTTTCCCACCCACTGTCTACCCGCTACCGAGGTCACGTCGTCGGCCCATCTCTTCTGGGGCCTTCCCACACCTCTTCTGTTTCCCATGGTCCATACTTTATTAGTCTGGGTGTCTACCTACTATTATCTTGTCTTGCTATGTGCCCATTGCCATTTCAGTTCAGCTGTACGATCCATGACGTCAACAACTTGTGTTCTGTGCAGAACCAATTTCTATATTATTTTGAAATTGAGCAGATCAGGATATGAACTGAGTACCAAGATGCTTACATAGAAATATAATTACGAATGGTATTGTTTTTTTATAAGAATTATGAATTGTAGGAATGAGGTTATTAGGGAAATGAGTGACTGCAAGACTGTTGTTGTGACAAGAATGAAAGTAAACAAACTAAGATGGTCTCGGCATGTTGAGAGAATGAAAGATGACAGGATGACAAAAAAGATATATTTGAGCGAGCGTAGAGGGGTGAGGAAGCGCGGCCGCCCGAGACTGACCTGGTCCGATCATGTCGACCAGATCCTCAAGGATGGACGCGTTTTGAGTAAAAAGAATCGGAGAGCGTGTATGACAAATTGCATGAATGTGACGGAAGCTAGGAGTATGTGTAAGGATAGGGCTGTCTGGCGCTCTGTCATCTCTGCCTACCCTTCAAGGGACGTGGCGTGAGGGTATGGATAGATATAAGAATTGATAAAAAAACTTGTCTTGGGAACGACGTGAACCAAAAATTTCATAGAATTGTAAATTATTGTACTTCACCTTAGATTTATCATAAGACATTACCACAGACACTTCTTCCTGTATTGATATTAAAGTGTATAAGTTGAGAACTTTGAATGATTCGTGTGCAGCTGAAGTGGAAACTCTAAGATAATCAATCAGTTATAACAGAAAGCCTGAGGCAGCTTTTCTATACTTGAGGCAAAACTATGATTAGTTTTGACGTATTTCAACAAAGTTTCAAATACTTATTACTATCTATTGCTTACATTTGTGATACGAGTACTTCTTACTACTTGTAAGTTAACGTGCTTGCAAAGCTGGGCTGAAAAGCGTTAATCCATTAATCGTTAATAAACGACGTTCACATTTTGATTAACGATTTAACGCTTTTCTCACCTCCAAAAATTATTAACGTACTATTTCACTTTCGTTACACTTTACTTTCGTTAATTAAGTCCGTTAACATTCGATTGTCTGTATAAATAAATATTTTTTTTATGGCCAAAGAAAATATGCATAGTTACAAAAACATGACAATGGTAGTGTGCCAAAAGGCGGACTTATTAATTATTATTAAGAAAATTAACGCTTTAACGATTAACGAAGTTAACTTTTTAGCTAACGGATTATCGATTAACGAACTTAACTTTTTGATTAACGGTGCCCACCTTTGCCGTGTTTGACATAAATAATATTCAATTAAAAGTTTTCTTATTGTAAACTCATCAGTACCTTTTTGTAAGCATTCAAATACATTCAACAATTTCGGGCGCCTACTTTTACACCTGAATACATTACTACGAGTATCTGTAAATTTTTTTAGGATTTCCAATAGTTTTTTTACCTTTAAATTTGTAATTGCCGGGTCTTTGCCATTTGCATAAAAAAATTGTTTTTAAACAACGACACGTATGGGTAGGTACCTGCAGTACCGACTGGTCTTCTGTAGATCAAACATTAACCAAGGAAATCATTTTCTATCTTTTTCAGTTAAAATTTTATTAGCACGTCTCAGTTTCTTTATCTAGGGAATAACCGTAAAACATTTTTTATATCTTGTATAGATTTCTCAAAAAAAAAATGTGATAAACACCTGATCTTTTTTCTTAAAGACAGAAACTCGTTTCCCGAAAGTTGCGGAGATTTTTTTTTTGTACTGATGATATGCATTGAAATCTAGGGAATAACCGTAAAAGTTTTTTGATTGAGGCGAAATTACCCCAAAAATGGAAAAAAAAACGCTATTTTTTACCATTTTATCATACGATTGTTCACGCGATTCTGAACTTTAATGCCGTGGGAAATGATCGTGACGTCATAGTCTTAAGTCTTAGGATCATCTTTAGTTTTAGCTTAATAATCTTCCATTTCTCGACGGAATTATTCACGTGTTCAGTTATTATGGCCCTATAAAGTAGTGAATACTAAACGAAGGCAAGAATTCACTAGTATTATGTGGCTACCACACGCTCGTGTGAATGAGTAAAAAGACGTGCGGACGGGGTGATTGCCTTGGATTGTATACGTAATCGACGGCAAACGTCTTTTTACTCATTCACACAAAAAACGTCGAGGGTCGACGAGCATGTGGATGAAGCATTAGAGGTATTTTATGGACAGAGACACAGACAGAATTTTCTAGCGAAGCAGGAGTAAATTATTATTCTCGTTGTAATAAAAAATCCCGTAGTAATAAAGTGTTTTAATTTAAAAAATCATCAGACTATAAAGAAATATACTTCTGGTTGACTTCATTAATTGAAAATATCTTCAGTGAGACAGAAGAAGAGTTGGGAATATTTGTTGGAAGAACTTATTGCTGTGCTATTGTTACATCATTGATTCCAATACCACCCCACATGAAATACTTAGATCTTCCCGATTGAATGAAACCGTGGTTTGTCCGATATACCATTTTTACGCGGAGGCATGACTTTGCCAACAGACTTCTCAGTATTATCAGCCAGAAGAGTCTAAATGTTATCATTCGTGATTCACATATAAACTCATCAGCCTAATACTGGGAATAATTCACCTATCCAGTTATCACATGATTAGGCTCAACGCGGGGCCTAAAATACAAGCATTGTGCCTGAAATATCAGTATTTAGAAATCGTCTTACGATATTCCAAGTATTAATAGTTACCGATTTTTGCTTTTTAGAATTACAATCCGAAAATTGAAATCAGAAAGAATTAAAAAATGGAAGTGAACAAACTAAGATGGTGTTGTAATGTTGAGAGAATAAATGATGAGTGGATGACAAAAAATATTAGCTTACCTCTAAAGTTAGTAAATCTGATGCAAAAAAACAATTAATGATGAAAAAATCACAGAAATCGAACTGGTGCCGAACTTTGGTGGTAATAAAAATTTGAAAACGAAAATAAAAACTCAGAAAACATTAAGAACAACGACAGTTGAATTTTAATAAAAGCGTGGTTTAAAGAACTGAATTACCTCGCTATCACTTTTATATCTCTCTCCCCAAATCGAGTGTATTAAGAATTATTTTCATCTCTCGTATTATTCAGTACCTATAACAGTTAGTACAGAGTATTGTATAGGTCTTACTTCATGTTTTATTCCATCAATAATGCTGAATCAAATTGAAACATTGAATAGCAAACAATAAGAAAAATGAAAACAATGTTTATTTTGAGAAAACGGATGGATTGTGTTATTAGTAATATTGTTAATAAATAAAACAATGGAGCAATAAAAAATGGAGTGTTCTGGGGAAAGGATTATTTAAATCAAAATGTATAGATAGATAAGAGATAATATGCTTTCGCTGCACAAGTAAATAAGTACATCAAATTACAGATTTTGCCTACAGAGATGAGAGCTTTTTTTTTTTAATATAAAATGAATCTGGGTTTATCGAAATAAACCCAAATACATCTTAGTACACTTCGCAGAAAGCTTGAAAAGCTTGTGTTGTAAAGTGGAGTAAGTCGGGGATTGAATCCGCGCCCACTGGATTAACAGTCGAGCGCGTTACCAACCAGGCTACCGACCACCTCAATGTACACCTCATTTAAATAATGTAGCTTTATGTGAACTCCATTGGGGAGGAAGCAGGATGGAAGTTCCGACGCTTACGAGTCGGCTTTGTCTGGCTTAAGCCGCTTAAGTGATCTAAGTGGTGGTGGCAGGATATGGTAGAATAGGTGAACGTTGCCCCAAGCACAAAGTGATCATTGAAGCCAGCCAAAGCCGACTCGCCAGTGTCGGAACATCCATCCTGCTTCCTCCCCAAGGGAGTTCACATAAAGCTACATTATGTGAATGGATTTCCCCAAATATTCCTTGAACGTCTTGTTAGGACAGTCAAGTGCCCCACAATGAAATCAACTAACATGACATTCACCAACTCCTTTGACAAGAGGACGTAGGAATAAGAACGCAGTATACAAAACGTCAATTTATGACCTCTTTTATTCATTTGATGAAAGTTCAAGGGTGCGTACCAGTAGCAACTTCAAATGAATGAAATCACTTGCTTTCTTTTCCAAATAATCCAAGTTTTGTGAAGAAATCATACGAAATAGAACATCGTAATACTTGAAGTTGATATGGGCATTATACTTACTACATATGTATTGTATTGTACTAGGATTCATAGGATACTAGATACTACATGATATAATATTATTGACAATGTATGTATCTATTTGTACTGAACACAAGATGAGCTCGTGGCCTCGATGGCACTTAAATGTCCTTAATTTTTCACTTAATATCGTCGTGTCCTGGTCAGTCGTATCTCGGGAATATCATAGTATCTCCTTACGTACATCATGTACTGAATTCATAACATAGTTTGTCTATCCTTACGTCATATACTGTTATACGAATATGTTGTGTATGCATTGAAATGGGGCTCAGAAATAATTAGCCTCCGTAGCAAGTTTGTTTTTACTGTAGCTTTGAATGTAATTTTATGAGCTAACGTAAACCTTGGAAGGTTAAAGATAATACAAATTAATCTGAAGTATTTTTCTTCTATCTTTACACACACACTCACACACATTGCTTCTGAAATTTTTGTTTTATTTTATTATAATGATACTATACACCGCTCGGCGTAACAGCGATTAGTCTTTGTGTAGAGCTGTTTGTAATTTTAAATTTGTGAAAAAGATACGAGTTCTACTCGTGAAGCACTTTCGTGAGATACCAAACACGGCGGTATGCGGTGACTGGATCCTCTCGATCGTTCGGTGTCTTCCAACACCCATCCTGCTTCCTCCCCAAGGGAGTTCACATAACGCGACATTATGTGAATGAAGATGCCTCTCGTCTCTGTTGAGGAAAAAACTGAAGTCCCTAAGTAGTTTTCTTCCTATCCATATACGGTTTTATTTAGTTGTATTGGTAATTTATAACACCATCAACAGAATTTAATTCTCGCGACATTATTGTACTAGTAGTTGATATTAATATTGTAAGACGCATCGCTCGACCACAACAATATTTTGAGGTCTAATTGAGTCAAGTTGTCCGGCACTACTTAGAGGTAGGTAAATCATAACACAGTCCGCCTTCTCGTGACCTCAAAGGTCAGCAGTTTGTGTTTTAAAAATAATCGGGGGTCTTATGTAATGCAAAACATTTATCACTAATGTCTCTTGTACGGACATGTATCTGTGTTGTAATTGGTTGCTTCAATTGTTGTAGTATTGGACATTAGCGAATGAATGCTTTTTAACTCAATTTTATGAATGTTTTTAACTCAATTTTATCAATGCTTTTAATTTATTGTTGTGTTTTTAAAATTAATATTCCATAACGAATACCGCAGTAAATTTGAAACATTGCGCTAATAGGTGAAAGGAAACAATACGAATTGCGTTGAGAAAAGTAAGATTTCTCAGATAATACTTAAAATATGAATAAATGAGTATGCGTTAGTGACTATAGTTGTTAGAAATAAGGTTTTCGTAAATTTTTAGTCGTTGTACTACAAGTCTCGAAAATAAAAAGAAAAACTTTTTTTTATTAAGTATCTATTTTTTTGAACAAGTTTTACGAACACCTGGCTTTTGTACGAAACTTAAAAAATATAGAAATAGGTACCTACAACAATAAATTTTTCTAATTTTAAATAAAGGTCCATGGTTGTATTGATTTTCACTTTTCTTTTGTTGATTTATAATCATTTGGTCAACCATATAGATTTTTGTACAATATGATACATACACCAATTAATTTTATAAATGTATAAGATTCTGTTTTTTTTTTTAAATATAAAAATAAATGTGGTTTTATCGAAATAAACCCAAATACACCTTTGTACACTATACAGTAAGCTCGAAAAGCTTGTGTCGTGAAGTG
This sequence comes from Ceraclea dissimilis, assembly GCA_963576895.1. Classification (NCBI taxonomy): domain Eukaryota; kingdom Metazoa; phylum Arthropoda; class Insecta; order Trichoptera; family Leptoceridae; genus Ceraclea; species Ceraclea dissimilis. Next base: position 15,756,999 of record OY756366.1, on the reverse strand, counting down.
GAGTAGGTCGGCATCGGGGATCGAACCCGCGCCCACTGGATTAACTGTAGAGCGCGTTTCCAACCAGGCTACCGACCACCTCGATGATGTCATTATGATTTTTATTTGACACACAATTTGATGTTCGTTTACCCGGACCTTACCCGGTAAAAAAACTCGTACGACAATAAAATGTCACATTGAAAAGAAATGCCTAATTCTCCTATGGGAAAAGAAACTTTTTATTCAAATTTTCTTTTTCAATAAGTAACTTTTAACTAAATAATAATTCATTGGAACTTATTATGAATAAACTTAAATTTTGTATAGAAGTCTAAAAGTCTGTATAATTCTAGTTTAGAAATATTATTTGTATTCAGAATTCGTCGAAAAGATATTATTTGATGACAGAAATACAAATTCTTTCTATCTTTCTCATCATGCCGCGTTCTTTGGGGGGTAGGCGTAGAGAACCGCCAGACTCCTCTATCGCTTATTGTACGTACATTATTATTTAACATAGTACTTTCTATTCCACTTAACAATACAGGGTCATAGAAATAGATGGACTCGATTTTAAAAAGGTATAATGTTAGATGAATGATTCTTTCACTGTTTGGTAACTGATGAATTTAAGTTTTATTTGAAGATGTTTAGCGCCGATTGGCTTTGTCCACAAACTGCGCATGTATCAAACAAAACTTACATTAATAAATTACAATACAGTGAAAAAATCACTCATTTAACGTGAATGGTTCCAAAGTTATAACTCTTTAAAATAAGGTCCATCTTTGGTACTACAATATTTAGCAATTCACTTTATAAAATGTAGAAATTAAACATTTTAAGGAGCTCTATATTGATATGGCGAATTGCAAAAATGTTCTATCGATAACTACTGATAGGAAAAAATAATGAAATCACAGCATTTTTGTAGGCTCGTAACTTTGTTGAAAAATGAAAACATGAAAAATGAATGGTAGAATGAATATTTAAGAAATCACAGAAAAAAGCTCTCGAAACATATGATTGAAGAGGTTATAGTACCTATACCTATATTATTCGTACACTATGCATACAAGGGAATATAATTAAATTCCTTTTTTATTGTTTACGTACTCTGAAAACTTTTTCCTTTTCCCTTCCCCCATACGTGCGAGTACCTACCTGTACTTCTAGATTGTGTTTTGTTTTTTATATCGCACATCGTTTGTTTTCCATTTACCTAATTTTAGTTTTATTTTCCCCCATTAATTTCCCCACTGAATTGAAAACAAAGCATACCTACTTAAGTATGTTTTGATGTAATTTCACCTGCTTTTTTTAGATTGAGAACGTTTTCTAAAAATGTATCAGTGGAAATTTAATTATATGGTCTGATGTGGTCGGCGGCTGGGTCGTCAAGCGAACGGACGGGCGTTCGAGCCCCGTTGTCAAATTACAACCAAGCATTTTTAGCTTTCGCTAAAAGGGTATTTATCAGAAAAAAATATCCCTACAACCAAATATGATTTGTAAAAAAAAGCAGATACATTGAACCTTTCTCTAGTGCATTTTTAAGGTGTGCGTGTGCGACGGGTGAGTGTGTGAGCGAGATTGAGTGTGAGTGTGTGAGGCGATCGGAAAAAAATAATTTCATACTAAATCAATGTACTTCGCTTACGCCAGAGATTTGAGCTGGTATATCTTTATAAAAAGGTCAAATAACGTCTCGATATCATGAATTATTCATTAGTATGAATTAATAATACTCCGTTTTTATTTCAGAATGTCTCCAATGATATTATTTATAAACATTTTGTCAAATTAAAATTCATCCATTTTTTCATCCGCTTAATTTATTGCTTTCACAGAATTTTAATTACGGCCGCTTGAAATGAGACGCTATCGTTGTGTATACAAATTAAATGTAATGAAAATGATATCAAATCAAACTATACATCATTTCTGTTTAATATCGAATTTTTAATACACAATTCAATGCCTTTGTGAGTGCGTGTTGCTTTTTTTTAATAGATTTTCAATAGATGAGACTTATTATATTTTTTTATTCCATATTAACCTTTATCTAAGGAATAACCGTAAAAAAATTTTCATATCTTGTATAAATTTCTCAAAAAATGATTGTGAAAAACACTGATCTTTTTTCCGAAAGACAGAAACGCGTTTCCCGAAAGTCGCGGAGAATTTTTTTTTTTTTTTTTTTTTTTTTAAAAGGATCCGGGCTTGCATACACAAACCCAAATACTTTCCTGCACACTTTGCACTAGGCTAAAAGCCTGTATCGCAATGTGTGGAATACATCGCCAGCGATTTTTTTCTATTGATGATATGCATTAAAATGTAGGATATAACCGTAAAAGTTTTTTGGTTGAAGCGAAATTAACCCCTAAAAAAAACGCTATTTTTACCATTTTATCATGCGATTCTGAATCTTAATGCCGCGGGAAATTACCGTGACGTTAAGATTCTGAATCTTAATGCCGCGGGAAATTACCGTGAAGTCATAGTTGGGTCGGGACCCTTAATATTACAATAATTCAGGATGGGTAGAGAACCCCATAGATGTGAATTGTCTGATGGAGTTTTACATGACACTCGAAAAAAAGGATCTTTCTTTTAGTTTTTACACTTATTATTTTTTACACGTTTATTATGTGCACTTAATTTGCTAGTTAGTTTGAACATTGTTTCTGTTATTATTATATATATATATAGTATATAGTACCTAGTACTAAGTATCTGATACATTAGTACATAACAACATCCGACACTTGAGTCATCCATTGTTATTGTAGTGAGTTGAATATTGACTATGTTAGAGACGCAGTGAAGATTTCTTTGCGAATACTACAGGAGCTATTCTAGTGAGCATTATTCTATGACTAAACATACGTACGATGCATCTATCTATAGGATGTTATCTTGTTTTGAGATTCCGATCCAATATCAAATTACGTTGTATTATGTTTTCTGAATATTCTTACTAATGCTAGACATATCGTTACCTGAAAAATGCATTTTAGTTGTAGAGTATTGAACTCTAACTTACTGTTTTCTTCTTCTTTTTGTTCTTAATATATAGTACAGTAATCAGAGGAAATTGGATGACATTTCTAGGAAAAAACTATAGACATTTGTTTCTCCATCATATTTTACGTATTTGGGGGCGCTGAATCCGAATTTCAACTTTGCCACCTCGTATATGTGATGCGTTCTGAGATATCTCAGAAAGAAAGAGAAAAAAATGCTTTTTTTACAGACTTTGACTGATAATTCAAAAAGTATTCATTTTAGAGAAAAGAAGCTAAGGACAAGAATGAAGTTGACTAAATTTCCTACAAAATGACATATAAATCTTTTTTGTGGCATAAACCGTTCAGGCGTCAGAGTGAGCTAAAATAGGGGCGAAATTTTCACCCTACAGCACAAACTATATTTGTTTGTAATTTTGCTCCCATAACTCAGGACTTGCACACTTTTAAGCAAAAATATCTAGTACAGAAATAAAGTGCATTATTTTTTCTTTAATTTATGCTAGCATTGTTTCGTCGACAGGTAAACGGTTTAGGCGCTAGAGCGCATTGAAGTTCAATATAGTACAATAGAAGCAGTTTTGACCATTATTTAAACTGATATATAACCATAAAAAAAAACTGAATTGTACCGAATGCACTTTAAAATATATAATATAAGGACAAAGGCTGTGATATTTATATTTTAAGGTTTGCCACCACTTAATAGTGCTGCGTTGATAGAAATATCAGAATAACTCAGAAACAATAGTTATTTCTTTGTTCTTTTGTTCGTATATTGAAAATAAAAAACTTTATAGAAATTATTGTAACAAAAAAGAGAACTACATTGAAATATCTATAAATTATGCATACAACATTTTTTAATCAGATGAACCATTCAAGAGCCAGAGCGCATTCAAATTTAACCAAAATTGAAAAATTGTCCAAATACTGTACTTTCTTTTATTTACCGCCTACAACTAAGAAGGTAGGCACTTCTAATAGACAAAATATAAAAGAAAATTAAATTTTCAACAAATTATGTATCTTACAATTTTTCACTCAGATGAACGGATTCGAAGTTACAGCGCATTCAAATTTATCGTAGTAAATCAGAGAGAACTATATTCATGTACGTCGTATTAATATCTCTATTTGATTTTGAATTGTAAATTTGGATGCGCTATAACTTCGAACCCGTTCGTCTGAGTGAAAAACTGTAAGAAACATAATTTGTAGAAAATTTAATTTTCTTTTATATTTTGTGTATTAGAAGTGCCTACCTTCTCAGTTGAAGGCGGGAAATAATAGAAAGTACAGTATTTGGACAATTTTTCAATTTTGGGTAAATTACAATGCGCTCTGGCTCTTGAATGGTTCATCTGATTAAAAAATGTTGTAGAAGTGATTCATAGATAATTAAATTTTATTTACTTTTTCAATAAAATGATTCCTTTATTGTTTTCAATTTTCAAATTATGGTCAAAAAAACAAAAAAATAGCTATTGTTTCTGAGTTATTCTGATATTTCTATCAACGCAGCACTATTAAGTGGTGGCAAACCTCAAAATATAAATATTACAGCCTTTGTCCTTGTATTTTCGTGTGCATTCAGTACAATTAAGTATTTTTTGATCGTTATATATCAGTTTAAATAATGGTCAAAACTGCTTCTAATGTACTATACTGAACTTCAATGCGCTCTAGCGCCTAGACCGTTTACCTGTCGACGAAACAATGCTAGCATAAATTAAAGAAAAAATAATGCACTTTATTTCTGTACTAGATATTTTTGCTTAAAAGTGTGCAAGTCCTGAGTTATGGGAGCAAAATTACAAACAAATATAGTTTGTGCTGTAGGGTGAAAATTTCGCCCCTATTTTAGCTCACTCTGACGCCTGAACGGTTTATGCCACAAAAAAGATTTATATGTCATTTTGTAGGAAATTTAGTCAACTTCATTCTTGTCCTTAGCTTCTTTTCTCTAAAATGAATACTTTTTGAATTATCAGTCAAAGTCTGTAAAAAAAGCATTTTTTTCTCTTTCTTTCTGAGATATCTCAGAACGCATCACATATACGAGGTGGCAAAGTTGAAATTCGGATTCAGCGCCCCCAAATACGTAAAATATGATGGAGAAACAAATGTCTATAGTTTTTTCTCCGCGAAAATACCATATTATTGCACGTGGCCTGTTATGAAGATGGATTAGCCTCCTGCGATGTTGACTCCCAACTGTCAATCCAATCAATGTTTTTATTTATCTTTTTATTATTTATTTTTTTTCTTCTCAATTTTATGTTTTCATAAACATAAAATATAATAAGCACGTACAATACGCACATGTTTAAAGTATGTAAGCGTACGAGTAGTATCTGAACAGATATACAGCGAAGGATGGTCTGATCGTTGGTTGGCTTAAAGTGTTAAGTAATTGATAATGCTGTCAGGTTAGATGTCTGGGTTCGATTCTATGCCGCGGCAGATGGATGGACTGGAATTGGTGAATGTTACGTACTTACGTAACATTCACCAATTCCAGTCCATGTGATCACATTAAGTAAGCCGCCGATTGGTTATAAGCCTGATGGAAAGTCCATCTTTCGATGTATATCTGTTGAGATAACTAGGTACTTGTAACAAATCTGATGTTTACACATAAATTTAATTGTGACATGAAAAGAGTAATATGTTAAAAATTGCATGGATGTGGGATTTATATGCAAGGATCGTAAGGTGTGACGCTCTGTCTCTCTGTTCGTCCTAAAAGTGTTGTTTAATTAATTTATTTTTGCTTTTAACTATGGTTTTGTCTTCCCTAAAACAATAAGTTTCAATTGCTAGTTCGAATCGTATTGTATTAAATTTAAAAAAATAATGAAATTCACAGACAATCGAATTGCTTTAACAATATTATTCATATCGCGTTCTAGAATTTCAATTTTGAATTCAATTTTCGATTTCATTCTTTTTATTCAAATTTTAAGTTGAATTCGAATGGGTGTATTGTTTTTATTTTCTCTTTGACTATTTGATTGTATTCGTTTTATGTCGACGAGGAGGATCAGCTCCATTCCTTTCTAACGATCCACTTGAGAAATTTATCTCTATCATAATGCAATGAAATACGTAATCTGATTTACGTATCAAGTACTATAAATCCGCGAGTGCTCCATCCAGGAGGTAACAGCATAAAACATAGAATAGCAAACAGTCAATTTTATTCCATATTTTTTGTCTTCTGCAGCTCTGGCATCACAAAACATATTAAGCTCAGGAATTTCTTTTTGATTTAGACTAAGCTGGCTGATTTGTACCAGTGATGAACCTCACATACAACTTTCAAAAACCTTTCGATATAAGGGATCTAAAGAAATTAAATCTATCAAAGCCCAAAGAGCCCCAGAATTAAGTGATAAGACTCCTTATGCTCCATGGACAGAAGTGAAACAGAGCTCAAGGGTCTGACGAAGTCATGTTGGTAGAAATCCTCACCATAGCCTCGCAAGTCTATTTACTCATCGTCTTCAAATACCATGTTATCAGAGGCGAAATATATGCCATACTTCAGCTCGTCATGAAGGAAAAGTTAGAGTGCCGTAGAGGGGTCGGAAGGAGGCAGCTATATTGATGGCTTTGAAAAATTCGAGAATAGACCGGGATCAAAATTGTGGGGGATGTATTTTGGATTGCCCAGGTCAAGAAAGCTTTCCACGTGATCTTCAACGTCAGGGGGCCAGACAAAACACGCTTAGAAAAAGATATCAAGTCATTTGAGAATATTCTAGTATGGAAAAAGAACGAGGTTAATATGCTCCTCAATTGAAATCTTATATCTGATATCAATTCACCTGTGTATTCCGGGAAATGGAAGTGTTTTTTTAGTAAGTAAGTTATAAGAGTGTTTTTAAAATGAAATTTGGGTAGAAATGTCTATGGCATACGTAGTTTGGTTTTATAAAAGGTTTTTTTCCAGTATTGTGTCAGTGAATCAAGCGATGGTTGTGAAAACCATTTGGTTTGTTACAGTTCTATTGGATTCTATTCAATCCTCGACAATTGCCGATAGCCACCTATAATCTGACTTACGATCTATTTCTTTTCCAACGCCCTTTCATACGATTCCACACATGACCCCACAGAACCCTTGGATCCCCTGAAGCGCCTTACATCTTTTTGACAGGAGAAAGCTAATCCATTTTTGCACAGAATCGTATTGTCACTGAGTTTATGTACGTTCGCAAGGTCTCTAAGTGGTCAGAAAGTTTTTGAAAAACCGTTTGCAAGATTTTGTCACAGTCAAAAAAATAAGCAACGGAGTGAAGTTAAGTAAAATCTCGTAAAAAGAGATCAAATTCATATAGGAGTTATGAAATTTGTTACTCAAAATTCTGCTTATGTCAATAAAATTATTTAATTTAAGCACTCGGTTGCTTCATTTTCGTGTATCAAATATTCAGGGAAAAAATGTAAAATACTTCGATAAGAGGGTTCTTGTTAGAGTAATAAACTACAGAATAATATGATCCTGGTAGTGTGAAAGTATCAACACAGTATATCGTTCCATAGAGAGTTTGTTTATTTATTTGTGTGTAGTATCCGTGCATCAGTAATCTGTAAAATCGAGTAAACTATAAGATCTGCTACACTAAAGTAGTGTTAGAAACGTTATCATATGTATCTAATAAAATGTGTCGATCAGGTCCGCGGACTTTGATGGTTATTACTATGGCAAAGGCTTCTCTGTCTTGCGGAACACGGGCAGATCCTCCACTCGCCTTATCCTGGGCTAATATTTTATGTTGTGCCGCCAAGACGTTTGCCTTGTACCATGTTGGCCCTCTATCTTGCCGCTTCAGTATAAATCGGAGGATGCCTATTAGTAGCTGAATGTTGAATAAAAACCTTTCAATTGGTCAATTTTAATTAATTTAATTTTTGTACGGAGAAATATATGGAGACTGAAAACGTTGCCTCAAAAAAAGTGATGTGCCATCGTAAGATTTCTTACTATCGTTATGTAGAAATCTTGCCTCTGCCGGCAGTTCCAGTAAACGCATAATAACGACGTGTACTGACGCACCATACTGCTAGATGCGTTCTCTGTTACCTAATATTGCTATCTCATTTGCGCTTGTAAATAAAAGTGAAACGGCAAATCAAACGTCTCAGTGCGTGTTAGTATAGTTTTACTGGTCAGTAAGGGCAACAGTAATCGGATTCTAATCTAATCGAATCTACTGTTACTATCGTTTTTCGAGCAACCGGTCCTAAGCCGGGTTATAGAGGCTCACACTTAATGTATATACTCTCCCAAGATGCTTGGAATTTTTCCCGCCCCAATAATTTCTCTCTCACCGTCCTCTCTGACTCATCTCACATTATTCTTGCTCTAGTTGCGCAAAAACCAGAGAGTATCCTTAACATAACACTCCACCAACAATATATTACACATTATTATATGGGCTGAGAGGGAAATCATCGTTATAATAATTGTCTACACAGTCTTCCGTGTTACCTGTAATAGGACCTGAAGGAACTATTCAAGAGTCTATTGCAATTTTATATGTTAAAAAATGAGTAGTCATAGTTTTGATCTTGCATATTGGAAGCTTACTGTGCCTTTATTATAACTTGTCGGTTGAGTTCTTGATTAAATTAGTTGTATATGGTGTTCGTGTGGTTAAATGAAATTAAACCCTTTAAAATCATGGAAAATCATGGTCCATAAAAATGGCTTCATTGGAAAGCTGAAAGTTTACCACTTACGTTTCAATATGATTTTGGGCATATGTGCGACACACTTTTCAACCACTTTTTCGAGCGCAGTTGAGGCCATATATTGGCAATAATTTGGGAATGTTGACGTCCAAGTGGTCCAAGTCCATGTCCGTTCTTCTCAAGCGGGTTAATCTAGTATATTATTAGAGGAGTATATTTTTTTGTTGGAAAGTACGTTAAGTGGTAAAATCACGAGAGATAGGTATAATTAATAAGATCACGAAAATAGATTACTATGAAGATAGGGAGGTCTGTTGAAGATCAGATGAGTATAGTTATTATGTTTACATACTTGTATTGTAAGGGTATAATTATTATCTACGAGGGTTTTTTTACTCCTGTACATTAGCGGTGGACATTAAGCACCTACTCTTTGCTATACCTCTACATTAATAATATTATAAGATGTGAGATAATGCTGGTAAAAAACTGTTTAAGAATTAGGTAGTCGGGGAAGTAGAAAGCAAATGTCCTGGCTGCGCAACTATAGTAATGGGTTTTCCTATAGGAGGGTGACATAATTAATAGACGATCGGAAGAATTGCTTATTCATTTTTGATATATTTATTATTGACGGAATTGTCCGGTTACATAGTGACTTTTGATCACTATTGAATATCTAGTTGATGACTGCTGTGGGAAACACTTATGCCATGATTTTACATGAAAACTATAACGTGTTATTTTCTAATCGTGAGAACTGACTCACTACACAACATCAGAGAATGGACCGGAATGAGACGAGTGAAAGATCTGTTCCGGGCAGCCCAGGACGGAGAGGTTTTCGCACAACTGATCGCCAACGTCGTGGGGACCTGATAGGCCACAGGAAGAAGAAGAAAGCTCTTCTACCAGCAGTTGGTCTCTTAAAAATATAGGCCGTAAAAAAAGTTAAGTCTCAGTCAAATTACTTCGATGGTTTAGTTGAACATTTTAAAATGTTTTCATACATTCCTTATGCCTTATAACGATCGCGTGTAATGAAATATAATATTTCGCTCCAACGGCTCCTTGATTCCTCACAGCGCAGGTAATTGAGTGAAGGAACATTGATTGACAAGGGTGGGAATATAAAATAATGAAATATTTACTTTCACTACCGAGGCCACCTAATATTACATCAGATTCACATTTTCATGAAAACGCTTCCAAGTAATTCCCATTTGAGACTGAATATTGACAGCGTCTAAGGTTTTTTCTCACAGAGAGAAAAATTTACGTACCTTAGAATGGAAGAGTTTGTATTCTACTGTAGAAATGCAATGTCCAAATTGACGCCGAAATTCAGCGTATGAAAGAAGTAATCGTAGGATTACTTGGTATGATTACTTGGTATAATTTTTAGTTTTTCAGGTGTTCTATTTATTTATTCATGGCACACAAACAGACATCATCCACATGTAAACACAAATCAAACAAAAAAAAAAAAAAACAACTCAGATCAAGTTCAAGCGATGTCCTATTACATGTGTACACAACTAGTCAATACAGATAAAACAATATTATAATGAGAGTTCAGGTAATTCGAGAAATTGTATGTCAACAGTCAGTGCAAAAAAAGAAAAACAAAAACAGAAAAATGAAAACCTATTCAACGAAACCGTGCATGACCTGCCTTCCCATTTAGGTACAAATCCACACCTGATCCACATCCGGTTGGTTTATGAAACCGAAAGTATCACCAAACGATTCTTCATAGGCTTTATAGGTTATGAAACGTTTTTCCCAGCTTCGAAAACCTTATGGTTTCCAAGAAAAATGACTGGTAAAACTGTGATCGTATGAATAAATAGATGAAATTATTTCTGGGCAGCTTTGCGATATAGGATGAATTAATTTTTCGTTATAATAGGATCACCAATTTTTCTCCAAGGACACCATTTATACATTCTTTCTATAGTGAAATACAAACTCTTTTATCCAAAGCGTATTGAAGTATTTTGTGAAAGAAAACGAGATGTGCCAGAAATTGCCACTTATGTTTATTGCGTAATTTTATTCCATGCCTGCTTTTATCAGAGGCAACCTTGATGTAAAAATACCATAACATGGTTGACAAATTATTTACCAAAATAACATCACTGATATCTGTAGTGAATAGGATTGTCGCGGTCATATACTGCGGATGCGGACGTCCACTTTTAAATTTTTCTGTTGTAATTTATGGAGGTACGTGTAATATTTTTTTGTCACACCCACAGAGACATCGAAATACATGAATACATTATCAATAAAATATAAATATATATACGATAAAAAGAAAGACAATACAAAGTTTAAGTTATAATATAATGTAAGTGAGAAATTTTTATTTTCGATTTTATTTCTCAGATGTAATGGAATAATTTACGTTAACCCAAGGATTGTGCATTTGTTCTTTTTAACTAGCCTTTTAGCGTTCATTTGTAGACAGAGGCCTTTCTTCTTCTCCAACATACTCTTCTACTTTAGCTATGCGATTCGTTTCACATAGTATGATGTTGTTAATTCTTTGTAATCGGTACTCTGTCAAAGACACTCGTCTTCGATTTTTAATATAGCCTGTACCAAAGCTTGTATTTAAACCTAACAGTAATCGTTATGTGAACCCTTAGTCTTCGGAGTTTCGAGTATATTTGTTTGACTTTGTTACAACCTTGATCTCTTGTAGGGAATTCTATATTTCAACCCTTGACTTTATTGCGCATTTCATTTCCTTGATCAAAATATTCGTCGCGAATTTTCAAAAAACAATTAGTTACATTCGGAACAGCCGGATGGGGGCGTTAGTAGTTCACAGCCGTAAATTAGAATTGAGTTTTCACATTTGAAATATAATTATTTGTAATGTTCCCAATACCCCCTGTACGTGATTGATGATTTGATAATCCCGAATTCGCGAGGAGATATGCAAATGCTACGTGTTTTTAAATTTGTATTTAATTCCGACATTTCTTTTTTTTATGTTGGCAACATTTATTTAAACGTGTACCTATTTCAACTCATGATGGATGAATCCATCCCACAGGGTTGGACCCGATTTTCCCTTGTGAATTTTTATGGACACATTATTTTTCCTTTAATTGTATATTCCATAATTTTTTTTTATGATTAAAAGTCAAGTATAATTTTTTTAATCCAACACAATTAAGGGCTTATATGCACAAAAATCGTTCTATTTTGCTTCAACTTCTTCAAATATTGTATGAGAATGTTAGTGCTCAGTAAGAATAATGTCAGCGACAAAGTGAATTAAGTATACCTTTTTAAAAGAAACCTGGGAAGAAATTAAAAAATCTAAAACAGCAGATTTGTTAAGATTATGATTATATAATATAATTTAATATATGAAAAATTAAACGGAAATTCTTCAGATCCCGTAAATTTTAGGGGTGCTTTCGGAAGACTTTTTTATTCAAGGAATTTCCAAATCCTGTAATTCTAAAACAGCAGACCTGTAGTCCATACTTTCATCTATCACTGTTTTCAGTTTCAAGACTTCAGTATTGGCTGAGTAAGATTCAGGGCGCCGAAGCCCCCTGACAGCATATAGGGCCTTAAGGCAGTCAACAAAATAGTTATAATTATCAATGTAAAGATTTACATGGACAAGCTTTTCGTCGTGTCGATTTCTTCTAGCTAACCCACTCTTCGGGACATACCCGGATCCAGGGGCGGGTGAAGATATACTAGCAGACATTTTACAAACTTTTATTGGATAAGTAAGTATTTAGTTGGAAAGTGAACGTTTCTATGGAAATATCGGTTCCAGTGGAATAGGTTGGTAGAATATTTTGCCATTTGGTTCCAAACTAGGATTGACTCAGAAAGCTACAGATTTGGACCGATTAAATAAAATAAGACGTCCTTTTTTCAATTATTTTATAGTAAAATAAATTTAAAACACACTTATTTTAGTTATAAAAAAATAGAATTGGACTATTATCAAATTTCATCACTGAATTGAATGCAATTGAAGGGTCTCATAGATATTGCATCTGCAAATGTATGAAGCCACACTGTGCATCAGTTATCGATTTTGCATCCATTCTCATAATATAATGTGTACCTAACCTATAGGGAGATATGTTAATGTCACGTCTAGCTGGAGAGGATCTCATAGTAGGAGATGTACAAGGGAATTGTCACCTGTTACATAATTTATGAAACATTCAAGTAAGTTTGCAGTTGCAAATATTGCACCACACGTCTACTAGCATCTTGTAAAACCACACACGATACTTTTCAAGAAACTATCGTCATTACATTTAGATTATAGTTAGGTATGGCCAACTGCTGTTCTGAATTTTTCTCCTAAAGTTATCTTTGAGGAATTCTACACGCAGAACAAGAAAACTTAGAAACTTTATTTTTGTGTAAGTATGTCTCAATTTATTTTTTGTGAGATCATCGTATTTTATATGTCGTATCTGAATGTCAAGTAGTTATCTCAACAGATATACAGCGAGGGATGGACTTTCGGATGGATGGTTGGCAGTCGTGTGTTTGTGTTTTTCCCTTGACAACATACGGTCTTGAAACCATGTCGATCACTGCCATAGATGTCCACAAATGCACTCAACGAGTAATGGACAGACACATGATAAGTGTATCCTTTAGAGACCAGATATGAAATGAAGATAAAAAAAATAAGAATGGTGGAAAAGGCCTATATCCAGTAGAGGAAGTGAATATACATGAACAATTTGGGCATGTTGAAAGAATGAACGAAGACAGGATGACTAAAAAGATATATGTGTGTGAACGGATAGGTTTATTACAGAATATCAGTGACGGAAGAAAGGAGTGTGTGTAAGGATAGGGCGGTGTGGCGTTCTGTCGTCTCTGCTTACCACGCAAGGGACGCGGCGTGAGAGGATAGAATTGAGTAATTTGGAAAGTATGAAAAGGTTTAATATCGCTATTTTTTAATATGATTCTTTTTACGTGTTATGTTTTGGACATGCTTATTGCACGCTATTATAATAGCACTCTTCTACTAGAGTGTACTTGCTATCATTTCCCTCTATAGTTTTAGCACTCCTAAGTACTGTGTAAAGTACATCTCTTTAAGCACTACAATTTCCTAGTGCTATAGTATTTGCATTACCAGTGTTCTTAGCATAAGCCATCATTATTTTCTTCGTATGCAAGAAAATTCAAGATAATAATATGCAGTTTAAATACAAAATTTTCTCTACATAAAAGTGAAAAAATATTAGATAGAAAATAGTTTGTGTCATGTATGTACATTGTAATTTGGTTGATAATTTTTTTAGGGCATTTGGCTTTAAGGACTCTAGCGGTATTTTTTAATATTCGGTCCCATTTTTATACAATAAGCCAAAATCGATTTGGTCACTTAAGTTATTCTTATTTTTCGCTTACACTGTCATACAAATGTTGAAAAAATTGTAGCGATGATAGAAAAAACATATTGCGCATATCGTCTCTTAATTTCATGAACCTTCTTCTCCAGTTTCAACTGTTACGATTGGTTCGCAGCAAGGCCCCGTATGTGTCCTTCTCCACTCATTCCTGTCCTGTGTGGTTATTTTTAACTCTTTATATGAGTCGAAGCTCATATCCTGGCACAGGTCGTCCAAGTATTGCTTTCTTGGTCCTCCTCTATAGTTTGTCCCTTCGTTCATTCCTTCAATTAATTCAAATAGAAGACCCTCTTGACGCACTATGTGGCCGATCCATCTGGCACGTCTTTCTGCTATTGCGCTGTGCAGGTGTCTTCCTCCTTTGATTTTGTTGAGAACTTCTTCGTTCGTTACGTGATTTCCCCAAGAAATTCCTAAAATTCTCCTGTAGGACCACATCTTAAGAGCTTCCAGTCTCTTTTTTGCTCTTTCAGATAGGCACCACGTCTCTCTGCAGTACATCAGGATACTCCACATCATAGGTCTATACTTGCTACTGCAAGTTTCATATAATTTTCATTACATTGTAAAGATACCTGCATACTGCTTTGTTATATAATAAGGAAATGTTACAACACAATCTATAGAAACTTGTATTTGTGGACCACAGCACTCAAAGTGAATTTTCTCTCGTTCAAGCGTAAGTTTTCTCTGTAAAGTTTGTTCGCCAAGGAAGTGTTGCATCAGACGTGTTTACTTAATTATCGTGAGGGGTTTTGTTAGGGCATGTGCAGTACATTCTGTATTTATGTTGCATTTGTGAAACGATAGTACAAACAGATCTTTGTGTTAAGAAAATATGTAGTTCAAGCAATTGAATAAAATATCTATTTATTGGGTAAGCTGAAAGAGATCGCTCGCCCTAGTGAACATTGCTTATTATGATCCCAAATCTTTACTATCTTGTTTCTTTATGCTGTACATGTAATTTTTACTTAAAGAATAAATAAATGAATTTATTTGTTTAGTCTCTCTTCTTCTCCAGTTTCAATCCTGCGGATTGGTTTGCAGCAAATTTTTGCATCTCGATCTCCATTCTTTTAAAAATTTACCAATTGACGTGTTCGTGATAAATTATGTGATAAATCGTAGAATGTGTATGACGAATTGCATGAATGTGACGGAAGCCCGAAGTGTGTGTCAGGATAGGAAAGTCTGGCGATCCGTTCTCTCTGCTTACCCCGCAAGGGAGATGGCATGAGGGTATAAAATAGATAAATCAAATTTAAACTGTAACTTAAAGCGAATGTTTTTTCTAAATTTTAACCTGTTGGGCCGTTGGGAAGAAATTTGGCGATGGTTGCCGAGTCATAAAAATATCTGAAACTCAATCTGTTACGTGTTTTGATCTAGCAGGAAATTTTCTCAATATATTGTGAAATACGAGTATTTTTTTTTCATTTTCCTTCCACGAATCCTTTCACAGTGATCTTTTATCCATGTGATATCAAGTAGAAGTGTGACGTGTCTGATTTGCGAGTCACATTGTCATGGAAATATCCCAAATTTCACTCAGTTTGTCAGGGGAAGTGCTGTCGACCTATTTGGGAATTCTCCAATATTTGAACCATTGGGGATTGACGTTGTTTGAAATGAGACAACAATGGAGGGACAGAACTGAAAGTACGATATAATATTCCCATTCCTAAATTACACACACATGAAACATATTGTGTATTGGTGTGTTTTTTCATAAATTTGTTTTTAAAATTCACAATTTGAATATAATAATTTGTTTTGCGTGTGTGCTAATTGTGAACGGATGTTATTGGTCTTGTGTATGGATATTCTCGTACTAATGTACCTGTCAATGTTTGTTTTTGTGACTGTATCTGTTCCATGTGTAATAAATAAAAAATAAATAAATAATTTTTAGAAATCTGTCATCTTCATTTTATAGTAAAATGGCTGTCCCATTTCATTCCCATACAAATGTCAATTTCGTTAAAAAACGGATATTTGTATGGGAAAGGCGTGAGACAGTAATTTTACTATGAAATAAAGATGAGAGCTTTTTAAAAATTCTTTTAAATTGTGATTTTTTTAGGATAAATTATGAAATTGTACTTTTTATGTGTAAGAAATAGAACATACTCGTATTTTAAAAATGTGTGACTATTTCAATGGGAAAAAAAGGTTTATTCCCACAATTCACCCAGTGAGGATAGACTGCTTAATTCAAAACAAAAAAAGGATTAGGTATTTAATCATAAAAACTAATCAGAAGTCAATGCAAGTCGAAGGTACAGAAAATTTGACAATGTCCGATCTAATACATTACGAACTTCCATCCTGTAGCATAACAATGTCGAAGCCAGAGAGCTGTTTCATATCTTATTGTACGTTGAGAATAAGTACATAATAAACTATTTTCTATTTTATTGATTTCACCGTATTTTATACGTTATTTCTAAACAGCATCTCCATTTTATCGTTTCATAAAACGAGTGGGTATTATAGGTACCTACCGTACCGGTATCATTTTTATTGTATTTTGTCTCGGAAGCTTCCGGTGCACATGGGGTCCGCAATGAAACTTTGTCACTTTGTCATTTTCTCCTTCTGTCCCTGTATTACTTTTATATATTGCACCTATTATTCTCATCACAATCAGACAATCATTTCTTTTATTTCATACATTATAATTTATTCGTTTTCGTTGTATATGTTAACGAATTTGTATGAAATTTATGAATTGTATACAATTTTTTTTCAGAAGACATAAGCTTGTAGCTATCTAAAAAAGGTCGCTATATAAACCTAGTTTATTTTTGATGAAATAAAAAAACATAGGCACCTACTTCTAAAGAATATATAACACAAGAACACGCTTGGTTAATTTGCACCGCATCAGGCAAAATTTTCAATGAAACATTTGTATTTTAATGGATTTTCATGCTAAGTTTAGAATATTTTTAATATGATGAGAAAACGTGTGATAATAATGTGATTTTTAAGAAGTTTTATCATTTAGTATGAACAATTATATACATATTTCAATCTCTAGGGGCAGCTGCCTTTTACGTCCCCTGCCTGCCTGAAGACTCCCATGATTGTTAGTAATATCTATTTTCACCAATAAACAATTAAATGGAATTTCAGTCTCAGAGATTGCTTTGTATCCGATCCGTGAAATTATCACAACAAGAATCCCCTTTTACCCCTTTTATGTTTGTGTTGTGTTCCCCCTCCAACCCCTTTAACCCCTCCACGACCGCGATGTTTTATTATGATTTATAGCCGCGGATCATGTGTCATTTTTTACGATAAAATGTAATAATGTATTGTGTGTTTTGAAAAGTGTTTTGACAACGATAAATGTGTTGGATGTACTTAAAGGAATCGCGTTAGAATATATATTTGTTTGTTTATTCTTCAGGCACGTGTCAGCTGGAGAAAATACAAGAACTCAACATTGTATGTATAACTAGATAATGAGATTTAGTATTTAGCCTTTCTAAGGCCCGGTTGCTCGACGAATAGTATTGTAGACTGGCAACGGTAAGGCGACAGAAATCGTTACTCCAAAACAAAAGTAATATGCTATCGTAAGATTTCTTACTATCCGTTCATACCTCAAATTCTTAAAAGATGGTACGTATGTAGAATTAGTATGCAGTAGTAGTGGTAGGGTTGCCAGATGTGTAGGACAAAAAACCGGACAATTATTAATTATTGCCTTCCCCCCTATAAAAAATATTTTTACAGAGACGCATACACAAATTGCTCCGCAGGAATAATTTTCACTGTAATGAGCTCTGAAGAGTGACATTTTCCCTTACGGAAACATGAAAAATACACCTACGCAAAGTAGGAGAATTTCCTATTTAATAAATATTCAGGTTTTTACAATTAATGTATGAAAAAAAAAACGTGATGGAAATAATCAAGATTGCATTCACTTGAAGGACTTGATGAAAAATAACTAGGTACTTGATACAGTTGATCGTGTTGAAATTATTGAGGTCCTATTGAAAAAACCGGACAGTCTTTTGAACGGTTTTCCAAGACGTTTTCGACCGGACAGATGTAATAAAAACCGGACTTTTCGGTCCAAAACCGGACATCTAGCAACCCTAAGTAGTAGAGTGTTAATAAGTTTGCATATTTTTTTATACTGAAAAGTGACCCCATTCTCTCCATTAATCGCACACACAGTATTTTCCTATTATTATCAATGTAGGGATATCTGCTCAGTGCTCACCCAGCTTCAATGATTTTTCACGGGTAGGCACTAGTGGATAGATACTATACTAGACTAGAGGAAGGTTGGTTAGACATAGAGATAGATATAACAAGTAGACAGTATAAGAGCTCGATATTTCAACGTACGTCTGAATCCCTCCTTTAACAATCTTCCATGTTCTCCTCCACCTTCCTTGCAATCCATCACTCCCTTCCTCGCACCCATACTATAATATTATCTCCACTGTTTTTTGTGTTATAAATTCTTCCTTCTGATAACAGTTTCTCATTATTAATGGTTTATTTAAGACACCGTGATGATTAACTATTAAGGCTCGCAACCCAACTATGACGTCATTTCCCGCGGCATTAAAGTTCAAAATCGTCCGTACAATTGTATGGTAAAAATAGTGTTTCTTCCACTTTTTGGGATTAATTTCGCTTCAGTCAAAAAACTTTTACCCTCGTTCCCTAGATTTTAATGCATATTATCAATAAAATTCGGCGATTTTGACACTATTGCGAATTGTGCCAAATAGTTCTATACTGAATCAAATTGGCTTCATTTTGATTCGGTATCGATTTTTTATGTGTAAGAAATAGAACATATTTCCAAAATGTGTGACTATTTCCATGAAAAAAGTTTTATTTAACCATAAAAAAATATTCAAAGTCAATGCACAGCCTTTTTTGTCAGAGGTACAGAAAATTTGACAATGTCCGAAACACGTTTCGGTTGGTAAATCTTGGTTAATAAAATGTTTCAGATTTTTATACTCAACTAAAGCTACTCCTAAGTACAAGCAACCTCTATAACTTTCCAATGTCATCAAAGTCTCCAACTTGATTGGTTCAAAATACTGAAGTTCTTTAATCGCAATGAAATGGACCTATAGTCTGCCTCTCCGCTTCACAGTCGCACTCGGGAGAATCCAGCCATCCGCATTTAAAAAAGAAATCGGCACGTCTGCCATGGCCAGTGCGGATCCTGTTTAGTGCTGTCCATAACCTAATAGTTACAGG
Source organism: Ceraclea dissimilis (assembly GCA_963576895.1). Classification (NCBI taxonomy): domain Eukaryota; kingdom Metazoa; phylum Arthropoda; class Insecta; order Trichoptera; family Leptoceridae; genus Ceraclea; species Ceraclea dissimilis. The sequence goes on along the minus strand of OY756366.1, from coordinate 15,737,606 downwards.
AGTACAAGAAATAAAATGAATAAATCGCCAGTATTTACAGTACGTTTTGTATTTTTGAGAATAAAATTTACCATAATATGGAAATACAAGATCTAAAAATTATTATATACTCGTAATTAAATTCCATTTTTATTAGAGAGCCGGCTAGGCGGGGAAGTCGATTATCAGGCAAAAATGCCAACTATTTTAGTCGGCCGACTAATTGGTCATTGGAGTGCCGACTAGTCAGCCCAACACTAATAAAGTGTTATAATGGTCATAGCATAGACAATAATATTTTGATTGTTTGTCTTCTTACGTCTACGGAATGAGCGGTTAAGCGTAGTAGACTTAGTAGACATAGACACTCCTTAAGGAGTACGTAAGTAGGTACAGTTTATTTATATATGTTATCAACTCACATAATCTTCGTCGAATCCGGGTATTAATGTAACGCAGGACCGTTGCAACTTTTGCAATTTGTTCGAATATATACGTAAGCCTGTATTGTGTTCTGTTTGTTATTGTTGAGAAAATAATATGTTTCAATGTGATGGTTTGTGGGTGATACTTAGTACTTAATTTTTGTTTTTTAAGTTATTGTACATATAATATTGAAATGTAAATGATCTAGATATGATTGTGTATTGAGATAATTAATAAATAAATTTAAAACATTTCACGATCGGAGCGATTTCAGCCATCACCGGAAATTGTTCAGTTAATGCAACATTTTCAATTGAAAATGTATAACTATAACATTTTCAATTGAAAATGTTATAGTTCTGAAACCCGTTTTTAGTAAAAACCCGTTTATTTGGTCACTGCTTAGTTAAAAAATAAATTGTTTTTTTTTTGTTTAGTGGAAATTTCATTTAAGAAGTCGTCATTTTCAACCAATGAGAAGACCGCATTCCACAGTTTATGTTGAATAGGGCAGGAACTAGGAACGGAGAATAATATGCAAACCGCGTCATGTTTGCCGTGTTACAGCTAGTAGTAGTATGAATATTTCCACAGTAGTATATACAGAGAGATACACACTACACAGTACTACATACTGATGGGGCCGCTTCACGCTCGGCGACCCTCGACGAGTTTTGTGTGAATGAGTAAAAGGACGTACGGACGAGGTGATTGTCTTGAACTGTATACGTAACCGACGGTTAACGCCTTTTTACTCATTCGCGCGGGACTCGTGGAAGGTCGGACAGCATGTGGATGAGGCATAAGCTGTGATTTGCCTTCATTGAGATTTATCATCTGTAACATCCTTTTTATTACGTACTTGACATATTATTCTCTCTGTGTTGTTTGCTTGTCATCACAAGACGGCTTTAAAAGAAACATGTAGCATTTTTCTGCGCATTAGTACACAAACAATACCTATACGTATAACACAATATACCTACCATACAATACATATACCTATTTGTCTACTTTATGTCTGATCGCCTTTCATACCTTTTTCTCAGTTTTGGTGCCAACACTCATGTATGATGCAAGTGAGACATGAACATGGCTGAAGAAGGATGAATCAAGTATAAATGCTGTCGAGATGAGTTCGTTGAGAAGAATGTGTGGAAAAATATTGAGAGATAGAATAAGGAACGAAATGATTAGAGAGTTGAGTGAATGTAAAAAGGATGTTGTGACAAAAATGAAAGTGAACAAGTTGAGATGGTTGGGTCATGTGGAGAGAATGAACGATGAAAGAATAACGAAGAAAATTTACCTGGGTGAAAGAAGAGGTGTAAGGAAACGCGGCCGTCCAAGAACCACATGGAACCGCATGTTGACCAGGTTCTCAAGGACGGGCGTGTTTTGAGTAAAAGTAATCGTAGAATATGTATGAGGAATTGCATGAATGTGACGGAAGCCCGAAGTGTGTGTAAGGATAGGAAAGTCTGGCGATCCGTTCTCTCTGCCTATCCCGCAAGGGAGGTGGAAAGTATAGAATAGAATAGAACTTAATTTGTTGTTTTGTAACATAATATATCTACGTGCAGTGGCGGATCCAGGATTTCATTTTGGGGGGGGCTGAAGATTAAAAAAATTTTCCCGAGAATTTTTTTTTTGGTCCTCGCCTAAAATTTTTAATTTTCAAAAAAAATTTTGAATCCTGCCGTAATCAACTGATGACCTTTTTTTTTTTTTTAGGTCGTCGTCTAAAATTTGTTGACCTTGACGCCTAAAATTGAAATTGCATTCACTATACTACATTTTCAGTTTAGTACTCAAGGCACTAGAAACGTCACTCAACATTTTGGGGGGGGCTAAGGGGCTAAAATCCCTACATTTGTTCTATATGTACTACTGTAATCCATGGTTTTGGGGGGCTTCAGCCCCCTAGCCCCCCCCCCTAAATCCGCTAGTGTCTACGTGCCTGCTGTGGACACTCGTCATGTATATGTCGCTAATTAATCTTCGTTTCAATTCGGCTCAATTGTTTCAATTTCTTACAAATGTTTCTTGTTTCTGTCATGTTCTTAGGACGGCGACGTTTTCTAGCACCCCCTCTTTCAGCAACATAGTCTTTTGTCATCCTATCGTCACTCATTCTTTCAATATGTCCAAACAATCTTAATTTGTTCACTTTCTTTCCCCCTAACACCAGTCGTACAGTCACTCAGTCCTTATACAAGCCACCAAAGCTCTCAAATATTCTCCTCAACGACCTCATTTCTAATACAGAATTCATCCTTCTTCAGCCATCTCCATGTTTTACTGGCATACATGAAAGTGATCGGCACCAGCACGGCACCACTTTTTAACCGTCTCACTACCACTGTCCCTGCTGGAGGACATGAAGATAAAATAAATAAAATCCATCTGAAGCCAATTTTCTTCCTTAATCCATGGTAAACTTATTTTAGAATGTTTATTGTCTATGACTAAATATGTTTTACCAGTAAATAACTACCAGTGTCCTCCGTGGAGGACATGGGGCCAAGTCCTAAACGGAGAAAAGCAATTTTTTTTTTCTGAAATAACACATAAAAAAAACATACAGGGTGTCCCGTAAGTCAACGATATCCCTTGGAGGGGTGACAGACCAACTCATAATGGACCAGAAAAACGAAATATGACCCAGTAAAAATTGTGACATAGTACGTTTTATTTTGGGTTATAATCAAATAGCTGGATTATTCAGGATTACGAATCAAAATTTAGAATCTTAGAATATTGAATTTTGTGACCGTGGCGATCGACAAACTGAACGAAGGTGTCGAATTTCACGAAAAACAAAAAAGTGCCGATATCTCGAGAACGAGCGTTTTTTACTAGGGCCATATTTCGTTTTTCTGGTCCGTTATGAGTTGGTCTATCACCCCTCCACGGGATATCGTTGACTTACGGGACACCCTATATATAGATCCATAGTCAAAAAAATCTATTATATTCTGGTATTGAGAGGGGAGTAATAGAGCGATGCATAGTTTCTTTGAGTACATTGTACTGACTTATACATTCTTCGTGAAATATGTCATAGTAACTATAAAACATACATCTGATCTTGTTTATGAAATAGCAACATTACTGAACAAATGATGTAATAATCATTGTGTGGGAATGTATGAAGGTGTGAATTAATTTGACGACATTATTCTCAAATTACTGTGAACAAACATTGTCGGAGACTGTAATCCGTATTCGCGGGTTGTATCAAATTGTATATTGTCTATATATCTATACCCTCACGCCACCTCCCTTGCGGGGAAGGCAGAGAGAACGGATCGCCAGACTTTCCTATCCTGACACACACTTCGGGCTTCCGTCACATTCATGCAATTCCTCATACACATTCTACGATTACTTTTACTCAAAACACGTCCCTCCTTGAGTATCTGGTCGACATGGTCCAGCCGATACGACAGTGGTTCTTGGACGGCCGCGTTTCCTTACACCTCTTCTTTCACCCAGGTAAATTTTCTTTGTTATCCTTTCGTCGTTCATTCTCTCCACATGTCCCAACCATCTCAACTTGTTCACTTTTATTTTAGTCACATTTTCATTTTATTCATACACTTTCATTGTAGTCACATTGTATATTGTTGTACCAAGAAATGCATTACTGATGAGAGAATAGACTATGGATTATGGGGCCAGGGCGAGGATTCCTGACATTCATGTTTATTTATTTATTTATACTTTAGGTGAACAAGATACAGAGACGTGTAAACATTTCAAATATAAATCACAACATTTGTTCACTAGGGCGAGCTTATATGGTTTGTTCCCTTTGTTCTCTCGAGGAACGTTAAAGGGCGAAGTAGTGCAGCAGTCATAATTCACACCTGCAAACTTCTCACTGGTTACCTTACGTTATGAAAAATGCCGCAATTAAGAGTAGGCATATTGACATTTCAAAAATTTCTAAAAACGGGAGACCTTATATCTCGACAACCCGACTAAATATGCTTTGGAAAAAAAATAGAGTGGATTCATTGAAACTTTATCAGGGAATGACCGAAAAAGATTTTTCATATCTTATATACATTAAAAAAAAAAGTGAAAAACGCCTCTAATATTTTTTCCGAAAGTTGCAGATATTTTTTTTGTATTGATAATGTGCATTAAAATCTAGGGAATGACCGTAGAAGTTTTTTGATTGAAGCAAAATTAACCCCTCAAAATTGAAAAAAATCTATTTTTTCGTGCGATTGTTCATGCGATTTTGAACCTTAATGCCGCGGGAAAAGACCGTGACCTGGACTTTTTTGGAAATATTTTCCTGTTATAATCTATGAATATATGTAAGTATTTCTTTGAACATAATATTCCTTTCTCCTAAACATTTTCCTTGTTTATATAGAAGTTCTTTAATGAACAAAAACACTTGTTTTAACATAATTTAACAAAGTAAATAAGTTTCTGTCTACTTTATTCAGAGAAAGCCCTTTTGGAAAGTATTTCTATAGTCCGCCTAAGTAATTTTCAAGTGAATATTAAACACCCTTAATTGTTTCAAACAATTGCCTTTTGATTAGAACGAAAAGTGTGAAATCTAATTAAGACTTCGCTTTTAGTGAAATCTTGTAAAATTATTATCAAAGACAATAAAACATGATTATGAATAAGTTATGAATAAGACGGAGAACCAACGTTGCAGAAATCATGAGCCGTGTGCCAAAACTCAAGTGGCAATGGGCAGGACATATGGCCTGGCAGGGTGACACCAGATGGGCGCCACGAATATTGAAGTGGATGACTTGGACAGATAGAAGGAGTGTCGGAAGGCCACCAAAGATATGGACCGACGACATTGTCCAAATCGCTGGGGGAACCTGGATGCGGAAGGGTCAGAGCAGAGATGAGTGGAAACAGTTGGAAGAGGCCGATATCCAGAAGTGCTGGGAAGAAGGCTAATGAAGAAGAAGAAGAATATTACAGTTTTTCCTCAACAGGATCGAGAGGTGACTAGCAACATTCACGTAATGCAGCATTATGTGAACTTCCTTGGGGAGGAAACAGGAGACGCTTACAAATTGGCTTTGACTGCCTTAAGTGATCACTTTATGCCCATTCCAGTTCACCCATTCCACCACATCCTTTTTCAAAGCTGCTATTTTTGGAAATACGAGTATATACTACAGTTATCACTACCCACCAGTAAAAAGGAAAATATGAAATATATTGTAGATCTGTCAAATGGACACAAAATGGCCCAAAATTGCCAGAAATGGCAATCATTTCCTTACAGTAATACTTTTTTTGCCTATACAGAAATATTTTTGGCAATTTTGTCAATTAAATAGACAAGGTACCTAAATACGACTTAAGAAAAGGTATTTTTAATATTGTTTTTAGAAAGTACATTTCTAAATCCGTGTTTTTTGTTTTATGTGGGATTCGAACCCAAAACTGCCGTTTATGTCGCAAATTTAAAATAGCATATGAAAAAAAAACATACCTTTTCAATTAACACCAAAGACACAAAAAAGTAGCACTCAAAATTTTACGTTAGAAAACTTTGAATAAGGAATTTGTTCTATAACAACTAATTAAATTTTCAAAATGCGCGGGAAATCGTTTTCCCTCGGGAAATTCACTACAGAGACGTCTTACTTCAGAGATAGAGGCGGATAGACTGACCGGGAAACTGCCAGGGCCGCATATAAACGAGGAGGTAAGTGATTCGATCTAATTCAACAAGGACAAAACAACGTTACCTCATCAAAAGAAACAAACCGTAACGAACGATAATAACACAACCCAATATTAATATTATATCCTTTTGATGAATGGTGTATTTTTTATTGAAAGCAAGGTATGTTTTATAAATCAAAAGGATGATCTTAACAACACTTGTGATTGATGGAGAGGGCAAGGAATGAAAAAATATGAAATTAATAATTTTTTGATTGTGTTATTGAATATACTTTTTTATGAACGTCATCATTTCGTATGCGGACCGTCTGAAAAATATTTGTATGGAATTATCTACAGCTGTGTTTTTTGAACTACCACTACGTTTCATAATTGAATGCATAGTACGGACATTGCAAAATTTTCTGTACGTCCGACAAAAAAGGCTGTGCACTGATTTTGAATAATTTTTTTATGATTCAATAAACATTTATTCATGGAAATGGTCACATATTTTTGAAATATGTTCCATTTCTTACACATAAAAAGTACAATTTCACAATTTATCTAAAAAATATCGCAATTTTAAGTTTTAGTGAAACTGTGAAATAAAAATGACGGTATTCAAAAAAATCTTTTAAAGTTGTTTTAGAAATAAATTATGAAATTGAACTTTGTATGTGTAAGAAATAGAACATATTTCAAAAATGTGTGACTATTTCCTTAAAAAGTGGGTTAATTTAATCATTTAAACAATTAATTCAAAGTCAGTGCACAGCCTTTTTTTTCAGAGGTACAGAAAATTTGGCAATGTCCGGTAGATACAGGAACGATTCAGCTGAAATGTATAGAAAAATATAGTTTAAATTAGAATTGCAGTCTGGGGTAGAATAAGCTCTTTCTTGTTTGCTTACAATTACGGATGCACCCTATCGATTCCGGCTACCGATACTCATCCAGTATTTTTGAATTTGTTTTCTTACCACCCTCTAAATCAACTTTATTTGTTGTTGTATGCGTCTACATTTTTCTCTTCAAAATTTAATAAACCCCCAATGTCCCAGCACCTTGAACTTTTGCGCACATATTTGCTGTAAATTTGTAGTGCTGTTTTGTAGTACTGTTTTATCGTAAATACGTTTCAGATGGTAAATTTTATTAATGTTTAATCAACTAAATATAGTAATAAATCTCTATAACCTCTATTGCCGCGCTCTGATTGGTTGATAGTCAGCTAGTTTGTTAGGTCCTTTTTAAGTTCAAGTGTTTAACTCGATTTGTCAGAATTAATTAAGTTTTTCTTTTCTTGTAATGGAATTAATAAGCTACTACTATCCCGATAATGGGGTAACCAGTAAATTCTGTGCATGTGTGCTTACAACATATAAAACATTCTCATCGCGCAACCATTTATTTGACATTTAGAAAGAAAAGTCGAACGTCGTCTTACAAACGTCAGATTTTTACAGCACACTAAAAAAATATCTGTAAATTCTTAGGGCCCCTATCCTACACATTAGTCTAGTAGTTTTGTCTTGTAGGTAGTGAATTAGTAACAATACCAGATATAGACTCATATAGGATCTTAGTGTATATCTGGCATTGTTACTTATTCACTATCTATACTTGACTAAACTACTAGCCTAGCGTGAACAAGGCCTTAGACAGAATCGATAAAAATGTTTAATTTGAAAGATACCACCGTGTTTTCCCGAGCTTAAAAGCTAGTATACCTACTGAACAATAAACATATCACTTTGTTTCAAATAATGTAAAGCTAACATTTTAACTAGAGCTTTTGTATGAGGATATGTACGTATGTAGTGTACCATGTAAGCGTGTATATAAAATCTATTATGTTTCTGAAGGAAAGTTTATTCGGTAGACGACGTGCAGAATAGGAAATTCGCTTGGAATTTGGAATTTGGTCGGCAACTTAATAAATATTTAAGCAATTATTCCCCGTGCAATTTTATTTAAACATTGTAAGACTTTAAAATATTCATTCACATACCAAATTTAAGTTAATTGAAAATGTGCTTAAAACAATACGAGTATGTAATTTGCTCTTTCAGTTTCCTCTCGGAAATACAAAACCTTATAACGCTTTACTATTTTGAGCAGCTTTGTGCACGACTCAAAATGCGACGTATTCAGGACCATCGATTCTCCGAAGTACGTACGAAGTTATGTTACGAAGAATGTTTGTGATGCTTGGCCGTTTCTCACTACTATTTTCTTCGTCTTTTTCAGGTACCTATAGCGTGTGTTGATTTTTGCTGTCTTTCTTTCGACTCTTTTTGTCGCCTTCGCCTACAAAAGGAGTCGAAAGCTAAACACCAAAAATCAACACACGGTATTTCCCTAAAAAGACGAAGAATATAGTGAGAAACAGTTCTCATTCAGAGAAGCATCAAAAATATTCAATTGCGACGACACTCCTTACCCGAAGAAGTGAAGACCGTGAAAATATAGGCAACTAACTATTTCTAAAATTTATGTGTTTTATGGTTAACTGAAAGAAATCGTGGTGTTACGATAAGCTTGCCTCATTGGTGAAAATATTTGTAGTAAATTATAGTATAGGAATATTAACTCTAAGAATAAATAAATAAATAAATAAAATAATTCTATCGATTTAATTTGATATTTATTACATACATAGTTTTATATCTACTTTTTCGATACTCTTTGATATCAGCTACATACAATAAGTGGTTGAAGTTCAAAGTAATTTTTATTGATTTGGTTTCCTTCATCTCTGCACATGTTCTCTTACAGCACTTCGTATATGTTTAATGTTTATTATAAGCACAACATAGCTGAGATACATAATCTCTTCTCCATTCTTCTCGAGTGTACCGTGTGTAGATTGTCGATGTTGTCGAGCTTTCGGACTACTTGCTGAGGCCATCTTCAGGACTAATGTAGTTAGCTTGATAATGTAGAGACTAATGTAGAAAGCTCGAAAACATCGGCAATCTACACACGGTACACGCGAGACGAATGGAGAAGAGATTCACAAGGACCGTAAAAATCTACAAAGCTATCTGAGATACATAATATTCTTAAGTATTATGTTGTCGCTAATCTTTATTTCATTTTGTTTTCCATCTGTAATGTTTCGTCATAAATGCCAGACTGTCTCTTGAGAGAGAAGGTTGGGGAAAGCACGAGAACTTGTATGATATTTCTCCCTTAATTCCTTCCAGACAGTCAAATGACTTCGTATATACATATATATTTATATATTTACATATAATAGAAATATAGATGTATATGTATCTTCTTTCATATTCCCCATATAGCTAAATGTCACGTTTAAGTCAAATTGTCCTAAAAACCACGTTTTCCCTAGATTTTCTGGTATCGACTGTATTCTCTTATTTTTCACCCATGTCAGAATATCTGTTGAGAGCGCGTATGTCCTTTCTTCTAATTCATCTTCTCTGATTTATTTTACTCAAAACGAGTCCGTCCTCGGGATCTGATGATCGTCATAATCGGTCCAGACCACCTACATCCTGTCATCGTTCATTCTCTCAACATGCCCAAAAAAACAAAATGTAAGTTAATTGTTATTTGCTTTCATGATTTGGTTCTCATTAAAATTCAAATATATTTTTCGAGTATATGGTTGGAGCAGTTGGTTGGAGCGCAGACTTCTAATCAGGAGGTGCAGGGTTCGAATTTTGGTGTTGACGATGTATTATGCACTTCACGACACAAGCTTCTATCTATCTGTGAAGTGTGTAGAAAAGTGTATTATACAAGCCCAGACTGCCCAGATCCTTTTTTATTCATAAAATAACTTTCAAGGTTTCAATGAATAACGTAAATTCTAGAGATTTCTTTGTTTGCCCATGAAGTGTTAACTCTACAGCGGTTCTTGGCGGAAACACTCTGGTACCGGGTGAAAAGCCAATCCATAATAGAATAGAATAGACGTTTTCTTTGTATTTTTATATCAAAATGAAATTGAATCTTTACGAGACAAATCCCTAAGTAATTTTGAATAGTATCAATGGTTTATAATAATATGATCCATGGTTTGGTACCTGGTAGTATAACATAAACTATTCCATATTGAATCCACGGCTAATACTCATCTTTATCTGGTACTGCATCGCAATATAATATCTTTATACATACACGTAATATCGTCATATCGACTGAAATCCAATAAATCTGCGTCTGATTATTATTTTTAGTGGTTTGTAATTAAAATTTACATCATAGTTATTTTAATTTTATGAAAGAATTTTGTGAATATTCTTTTTTTTTGAAAAAATGGCAACTTTCATGAAGCACAAGATTTTTTCTATATTTTGTTACAATTTTAAGAATGGTTTACATCAATGCATTGATGGATCAAAGGTCCTCATCAATGTCTCTGTAGGTCCTCATCAATGGCTGGCAACTTCGTCACGAAAGGTTTGTTTGAGTTCTTGAGTACTCATGATGTGCCTCTGAAACACACCGAGTTCCAGAAAACCCCACAGGGAAAAATCTGGTACACTGAGGTCGGGAGACTGAGCTGGCCAAGTAAAATCGCCGAAACATTTGACGAAATACTGCCGTACTGTTTAGCGCCCCAGTGTGGGCTGTGTTATTTATTTATTCTTCAATCTGTGGATGAAAAGAAGACCTTTCCTTTCATATCCAGTTCTGCTACGGTTCAGGTTGCAAGTGCTGATACGAAAAGAAAAACAAAAAGTGATGTGCGTGACGATGTACGCTACATTATAAATTTTTAGTACCTAAGCTGTAAAGTGTGCAGAAAGTGGATTGGAATTAAATAAAATCCCTGCATAAACAAAGCTTAAATCTTGGATTCTCCAGCTTGTTAGAGCGATGACGAAATATTATCAGATAGGTATTTCCTACCTGTGTTTATAGGTAGATATATTTTAATCGGAATTCGAGTGTAGATTGCCACAATCCAGGAGGTAGCTCTATAACCAACCCTACCCATTATACGATGTGATATTCAAATTCCTGGATAGGATGTTGTGCAATGTGCTATCCAGATAATAATATCAAAACACACTTGTTTCCAATATCCTATAGGGGATTTATATTTTTTTGTAGTTATTGTTATCTTTTCTATCGACGTTGGTTTATTAGGTAGATTTCCACAAAGGAATTCTACCTATTCGTTTCTCCCGTGATGTCGCAGAATTGAAAAATTTCTACTTAGTATCACTAATTAGGACCAGGAGAACCCGAATCCGAACTTGGTTTAAAAGTTTATATATATAAGCCATATATATATATGTCCCTTTTCTTGTGCGCACGTTTGAGGCCAAACTATGCGTCGCAGAAACGTGAAACTTGGGTGGTAGATTTTTAGTAAGGGGTAGATGAACTGATAGGAGATTGGGTGAAATCCATTAAGAGGAAGGTTCACTTTTTAAGGCTTTAAATACAAAAACAATCATTCTGAGGGGATCCAATGATTGTGAGGGTCTGTGTCTGGTATCGCATGAAAGGGGATTAAATAAGGAATACATATCAAAAGTCAGATTTTGTCTAGCTCAATTCTTCGGACGACACTGATCGATCGAAAGATCTAGTTAAGTAGTTACCGCATAGGTACTAGCGTGTTTGTTGTCTTAGAAAAGTGCTTCACGATACGAGTAGAACTCACATCTTTTTTTCAAATTTCTAGTACTTAAGTACCGATACCAATCCATATTATGAGTTGAATGAAAATTTATTGATTGAAAATAATTTGATTTTTGGATTAGGTACTTCGATAATCAAAGAATAAACTACATCCATACTACTTCATCACTTCGCTGGTTTATTTGCTGATGATATTGTGATTGTTTTTATTATATGTACAGATGTACTCTTAAAATTAATAAAATAAATAAATCAATTGAAATCTACCTATGCCTGTGGCTTGCCAAAGGATTTTTTTTTTATTTGTTTAGGTGGTGTGCAATGTACTTATGTATACTACAACCTACAATATCTATTATTATACTCTTTCTACTATGCCCAAATGGTAGATACCCAGCCAGCTTACAAAATCCAGGACTCGGAGGGCGTCAAGGGTATGAAAAGGTTCCAGCTCAAATCCATGCAAATAAACATCAACACTATCAACAGTCCGCATAACATACGTCATCGTAAATCGCAAAACAAACTAATATACGTTATCATTAATCAAAGTAATATATACGTTATCGTTAATCATAAGTCAAAGTACTATACGTTATCGTTAATTGTAAAACGAACTAATATATTTTCACTTTTTATAGAATTAGTTTAAGTTTGTGTTTGTTGTAATTATTTTGCTGTTGTTGTTTGTGTACAGATGTAATTGGTCTGCTTCGTTAATAATTTTACTCTTATCTTTGGATTGTTGTATATGACTGTATCTGTGCCTTAAAATAAATAAAATAAAATAATATTTTCAAGGGAACAACGAACGTTAATCATAAATTAAACTAATATACGTTATCGTTAATTGCAAAATGAACTACTATATTGTCTTTAAGAGAAAAATGAACGTTAATCATTAAGCAAAGATTTATACGTTATCGTTAATTGTAAAACGAATTACTACAGTGTCTTCAAGAGAACAATGACAGAGTCAGAATGCATTTCACAGAGTCGTATGACAACTTTGTATTCCAATTCACAGAAAGTTCATTAAAAAGTAAATCGCTTAGTAATGTGATACTTTGAGAGTCTCTTATCTAAACTGCTTCATAAGATGAAGGTATCTACAGTCCCTGCTCGTATTATTGTACTCAAAAACACTGACAGGAAAACTAATGTCTGTAAAAGTCAGGTGTTTGTAAAAGCTCGAAAATTGATCGAAGTGAATATTGATATTTGATACACAGAGGTAATTTTTAATAGTAAATTCAACGAGAATAAATCCCCTTGTATCCTGGGGTCCATCTGCCGCCCTTTTGCCTTACCACATGACCTTCCCACTGCCATTTTAGTGGCCCTACTCTTTCCGCAATGTCTGAGACCCTTGACCGTCGTTTTATATCTTCATTTCTTCAAAGATACACCTATCATTTGTTTCTCCATTGCTCGTTGAGTGCATTTCAGTTTGTGGACACTTCTGGCAATGAGCGCATGGTTTCAATATCGTATGTTGTCACTGGCAAAACACAGCTAGGAATAAAAAAGTATTTACAAATTTAACTGATGTGTTCGCCATTAACTATGTGACTGTTTTTTGACATTTTTAAAACTGAGTTTATTAGACTATGTAATCAGTCAGTTGAGTTTCTAAAACACGCTACCACGGTTTCAACGCTTGCGCGTCATTTACGGGCATAAAAATAAAACTTTCAAAAACAAGCGTTTAAACCGTGGTAGCGTGTTTTACAAACTCAAGTGACTGATTACATAGTCTAATAAACTCAGTTTTCAAAAAGTATTTACAAAATAAAAAAAGAATTCTGTTGAGCAAGATAAAGTGTGCAGTTACTGTAGGTACTCTATACTTCTTGCTTACTGTCTTGCTTAGTGTCGTGTTGTTTGAATGTCAGGAATATTAATATCAGAATTTGACTGTTTGAGTCAAGCTTAAGATACGGTTAGGTTGACTTGCATTGCTAATAACTCTTTGTGTGAAACATTCTAATGTTCTAACATTAGTACGCGGAATAGCTCGGGTAAATTAATTGAGAATATCCTCACCACTATTCGGTTTGCCTGTAAGATATTGCTTTAGAAATAAGTCCGCTCTTTATAGCACAATACCTACTATTATTTCTTGTTTTGTAATTATACATTAAAAAAATATATCACTGAAAGTATCAATAATGGGGTAACCACTGAATGCTGTGTGCACTTTATACTCTACTCTAAAATATATTTATATGAATAAATTTTTGTTCAATCTAATATATGACCTAAATATAGTCGTATATTGATCATATCTAAAATCTTAGGTACATAAAGACGTATTTTAATTTTATCTAAAATCGTATATTAATGTATTTATAAAAAGACGTATATTATACTTATCTAAAATCTTATTTAAAGTCGAATATTAATCTTAAAATCTAAAACTTTAAAATCGTATATTAGTCCTATCTAGAATCTTATGTGAAGTCGTATATAAATTAATTTTAAATCGTATGTTAGTCGTAAGTATATTAACCTTATTTAAAATCTCATACAAGCAGACATAAGTATCAACGCATTATTTGAGCTGAAATTAACACATTTCAATATCGTTTTGTAAGTTTCATATTTCGTATAAGGTGTTACATGAAATGTTATTGTGTTAAAGGGTGGATGGATAATAATATTGTGTCAGTGATAACTCAGTCCTGAGTTGTTCAGTTCATCCTCCAATGTTTCTGTGTCAAACTTCCGTAGACATGTAGTTTATTATTTATATTATAATGAGACTTTGAGACATATTGTGTTTCGGAGAAGTAGTCAAGAACAAACATAGAAGTTTTCGTCTTATTCTTGTAAAGGGCATGACCTGCTTTATCCAGGTAGACCAATATGAATTCAATATGAATGGAGAAGAAAATGACAAGATGTAATTTGTTTTTGAGAATGTGATACGAAGGCTGATGAAAACAGACGGGATTCTGAGTTCCGATAGGTCGGAATATTACATTTATCAATATTGTGCAAACACTATTGAGAAACACTATTGCGACATACGGGATTGAACGCAGGGCAGATACCACAGTAGAACGCGCTGAGAGTCTCAGAATGAGGACCCTCAGAAACATTTGATGTTTCTTTGAATAATGAAATTAAGATTTTCAACCGAAGGTAATTGAAGGAAGTCCATTTTTAATGTCAAAAATGTAGTAAGTGTAGGTCGCGATTTATGATTCAGCTTACTAAAACGAGAAAATAAAAAAACAAAACTTTTTTGTGAAAATTTATACGAAATGTTCTTGAAATATTAATATTAAAATATGAATATTAAAGTATTCTAATATTTTAATTATAAACTTTCAAAGGGGAGACAATCAAAATTAAGCTTCAAAGTGTTAGATACTTCTTTATAATACTTCACTTGTACGAGCATTCTTCGTTCTCGCTTAGAGTGGAGCCCTTTCACCTTTAGACCCATCAGAATAATTTTATAATTTTCCTTCATTATTTTTTACGATACAAGAGAAGATCGTTACTATAAGACGTGTCTACGCAGTAACTCATCATAAAAACAAGGGAATAAAAAAGGTATCTCCATCAGGGATGTTACGAATGTTCGCATTCGCATCATTTTAAATATTCGTATCAACACTCGCATTCGAATTCGCGAATGTTGGGTTGGGTTGATTGGCAGAAATCGCCAACAGGCGATAAATCCGCCCTTTGTGTATAAATTTATGTGCAATAAAGTTTTTATTTATTTATTTATTAATTAATGTTTAGCGAATGCGAGTGTCAAACAACAAGTAGGCTAGGGCGTCGCTTAGCAGGGGGTCATGTGTACCAAGTGAGCAATTATTTAGTGCGGCCGGCCTTATATATGAGCCACTGAGAAATCGCCTCATGGGCGAAAAAGCAGCCAGGCTTTTAAAATATAATTTACCGCTTTTAAAATTTGATTACTAAAATATGTTCAATTTGTTTGTAACTAAATTAATAAAAATATACGCTTAAAACCAAAATTAAGTTTTTTTTTTGCCTTTCCTGAATATTTGCATTCGCACATTCGCATTCAAAACATTCGCATTCGCGAATGTCTAAAATATGACATTCGTAACATCCCTGATCTCCATTATTCGCCTCGGCTCGCATTCTCGGCTCCCTTGAAGACAATGAAGCAATATTAGTAATGTGCTACTGCTTTATCACATGAAAATTTCCATAAAAAATAATAAAAAGTCTTTCCTAAACCCGAACTTATGTCATTACGAAATCAATTCCGAATGGAAGAAGAAATATATTTCATTTGAATTGCATGAGTAATATCTCTATCTAACCTATCGGAGTAGGCAGAGAGGAATATCCTTTAATTTTAGTCTACGGTTTTCTTTTCACACTTTTTGCTTGTTACACTTACGAACAGGGACTGGAAAGAATCGTTGTTATTTTTCGGGAAAAGTGGTGCTATTTTTTTCAAAAAGGGTTTTATTTTTCACACTTTTGACAAAATATGGTGTTTTTTTCATACATTTATATCACTGAAGTAGACAAATTCATTTTCAATGTGGTTCTTCTTACTCTCAAAGTCACATGCCTCTAATAATGTTTTGATTATTTTTCAAAATAAAGGTCGAAAATGGGAATTTTGGATAGAAAAACTGCATTCTGTTTGGCCAACAATCTTCAGGAATTTCTAAAACTTTGACTAGCCAGATCCATCGTGTCCAGGATTAAGGAGATATCCGGCCTCAGTTGGGTAGAATTGATTTTGAACTATTTAAAACTGATTTTCTGATAGTTTTCATCCAAATATGAGCACGATTCCGTTCTAAAGGTAACTTTTTACTACAAGTTAC
The DNA here is from genome assembly GCA_963576895.1 of Ceraclea dissimilis. Taxonomy (NCBI): domain Eukaryota; kingdom Metazoa; phylum Arthropoda; class Insecta; order Trichoptera; family Leptoceridae; genus Ceraclea; species Ceraclea dissimilis. The sequence continues at coordinate 15,721,077 of OY756366.1, read as the reverse complement.
GTTTGCTCAATATTTCAGATTTAAGTTAAATTAATACGAGTATATAGCAAACAATTTTATCTCACACATTCGTATAAAACATAATATTATGAACATCAAAACTTTGACAAGAAAGACGGATTGGGGATGTTTTCAGGTTTAAATTGTTACGATATTCTCTACTCTGCAAGCTGTGAATATAATTCTATAATATGGTTATCGATCGTCAGTATAATATTGAAATCTGTCAATTTTCTTTCCACCCCCCTGAATAATGGGGTGTGATACTGTATTAGCTGTGTATTGAATGTTTGTATCAAAACGTATTATGGATCCAACCATCTATACATTTTCAATGCATAATATTCGTGAGTTATCGCTGATGTATGAAATGTGGATAGTTACAGACCGCCCGGTATTAATGACCCTGTCACGTGACATGCTCAAAGCAAATGGTGTTCATGAGTAAAAAGGCGTCAACGGTCGGTTATTATACGGTTGGACATTTTGTGTTGCATTGTTAGAACTATTAAAATAATAAATGAGGGAAAATAATTTATCGGAACCCTGAGAGTGATTGTGTAGTGCGGAGTGAAATTAGTTATTAAAACTGTGAAACAATAAACAAGATTTTAAAAAAGCCTTGCACAATAAAGCAAGGCAGTGCAGTGAACTCAACCAAAAAAAAAAAAACGGTCGGTTATGTACACTTCAAGACAAACATTCCATGCTCACGCCTTTTTACTCATGAACACCATTTGCTCGTGGCTCGTCACGAGCATGCGGCGAGGGCATTGACAACAAGGTTTGATTTTTATCTTACATTTTGCGTAGACATCGTACCGTCTACGGTGTAGCATAATAATCATACATTTCTGTTTCATTATGAGTCTGATTGTGATGTGTGAAATCTATAACGTAAGGCTATATATATTTTATTTCTTTGATTATTTTCAATATAGCTTACAAAACAGTTACGCTGGAATTGCCCAACTAGGTACAACCTGTATTTGGGGCAATTTAAGAGGTATTTTTCACAAGTTTTCTTCAGAAATCTATCCAAGCTATGATAGATCTGATAGGGTATGTACATTTACGCAGGTTGTTTTCAAAAATATTCGTACGGCGTCACCCGCTACCTTAACTGCTATAACTACTTCAGTCGTATTATAAAATGACTGATTTCATACTATGACTGAAACCCATTCACTCCTGTTAACATTGTTTCATATTAGTTAGTATTATATTGATACAACACGTACAGTGTTTGGAATACTAATTCAATTAGGTACCTACTCCATCATACTAACTACATCACATTATGCAATTTGTCTGTTTAACAAATTCCATTATATTTTATAAATAATTCCTTTGTACCAGTATGTCGTTATGGTTTATTATTTATTGAATAACTTTAATAGTAAATATTAATAACTATTATGGTTATAACCCGGTTGATCGATGAAGCATTTCATTCGATGTTTTTGTTTTATGATTTCACGGGTCAATTTTTCGTAGGTTGCAATATGACATTGGGAGCGTTTCTTTACGTATTCTCCTACGCCTTTTTTTGAGCCCACAGGTAGATCATTCAACACAATATAGTGACAGAATGAGGTGGTCGGTAGCCTGGTTGGTAACGCGCTCGACTGTTAATCCAGTGGGCGCGGGTTCAATCCCCGACTTACCCCACTTCACAACGCAAGCTTTTCAAGCTTTCTGTGAAGTATACAAATATGTATTTGGGTTTATTTCGATAAACCCAGATTCATTTAGAGGTTTCCACCTTCATGAAAACTTCTGCAAGAAGTGTCCAACAGCCTGTCAGATAGTATCTTGCAGGTGGACTACGGAGAACTACGGAGTTTTAATTTGCAAGATACTGTCTGACAGACTGTCAGACGCTTCTTGCAGAAGTTTTCTTGCAGGTGGAAACCCGGCCTAAGAATGACTTTAAAAGTCTTAAGTAAACCTTTCGCCCATATAGGAACATGGATGGATTTCTATACTATATGTCACCCTCGTAAAATTATAGGTGTGAAACACTCTTCCGTCTTCCTGTTATTTTATGTACCGGATGTAAATAAAACAACAGGATATAGATGCATGAAACACTTTGTATAGAGATTTACCATTTAGTTTCCGTGTCATAATAACCATTGTGTTTCTTTGTATAATAAAGTAACCTGCGTTTTGTCATTTAAAGGTTTTCTTAAATACTCTTCTTCCTCTAACTCCCCTACACGTGCATTCATTAGGTGAAACGAAAAGGTTTAAAAGGTGGGTAAATTAAGCACACACCTAACGTTCATACAGGCGATATGGTGACGCTTTCAACGAATAAGCTCGTAAGTCCGCTTACATATATTTCATGTTGAAACGAAAAAGGGACGATATTCTCTGAGTAACAGTAGGGTTAACTGGAAGAAATTGCAGCTCTGCGTAAGTTTGCCCTAGTAAACAATGTTTTATAATCTGTTTTATGTCCAATTTTTTTTGTAAGCATACATACATTTTTGCTCTTAAGTAATAAAATAAATAAATAAAAAATGTTCCTCTGTGGCTCGTACTTTTTCTAATTTTATGTAAGAGTGTGTGCACAAAATAAGAATAACATAAGCGACAAAACCTATTTTGGCTTAAAAAAATCCTGAATATTAAAAAAATACTTACTATCAGAGTCACTGCATCTTCGTAACACATTTTATTAACTAAATTACAACAACAAACAATAGGAGTCATTTGTAAGGTAACTTTGGAATGGTTTTTTATCGAAAAATTTACAGAAATGCATTTTTAATTGCTAGAGTCACAAAAACATATTCGCATTTATCCATGTTTTAAGTCTTGGAATAATATCTTTAGTATTAGCTGAGTAATGTTTTTTCCTGACACATTTTTTTCCTTGTTCAATTACTTATCCTGTTTTAACGAACGAACGAACTTGAAATGAAGATAGAAAAAATCTAAAACACTAGTCTATTCAACCTATTAAAATTATTGCTTTAGCAGACGAGGTTTTTCCTGTACTTAGATTAATAATTCAAAAAAACATAAATCGACAATTACGTTCTTCATAAGAAGGTTTGAGTCCTTATACTCACTCATGATTTATAATAAAGGAGTTCCAATGACCCTATTACTCCTAACTCCTGAAAATAAAGACAAACCTGTCTCTACATATAATGAGTAAGGCTTTATTGAGTAAAAGCTAAATTTGCATGGAGTTGTATTAGTGGAGCAATGGTGGAGCATCCGTTATTAAATTCGACGTGACATCATTGTTAGCATTCTAATTACAAGAGCTTTTGATAAAGATATTATTCAATAGATTAATTAATTTGAATAAAGCTCAGACTAATTTAAAATAGAGCTTTAGTCTAGTCTGTTTTAAGCTCAATTATGAAAATGTTTACATGACGATTTATAATATTTGTGTTCACCGTTTTAGAGCAGGCATATAAAAACGGTAGACCTTAGATCTCGACAACCGCTTACTTATGCTTTGGAAAAAAAATGCAGTAGATACATTGCACCTTTATCCAGGAAATGATCGCAAAATATTTTTTTTACCTTGCATAGATTTCTCAAAAAGGAAATGTGAAAAGCACCTCTATCGTTCTTCCGAATGATAGCTGCATAGGTGCATGCTATATTGAATTTGTATGATTTTATTGTAGTTTTTGGTTTTGTGTTGCATTATTGTTATTGAAATGCATTTTAAGGGCGCAAGCCGTATATATCAAAATAAATAAATAAATAAAAAATAGCAACTCGTTTCCCAAAAGTCGCTGAAATTTTTTTATTGATAATGTGGTGTAATGAAATATTTTATAAATGAAATGAAAAAAAAAAGTATCATGTGATAAGAAAACCCAATCTTGATGTCATAGCGATGGATTTATTACAATTAGGTATAATTAGTTTGATTTCAGCTTATCTCTACTCAATTATTTTCAGTCATACTTTTTCAACGTCCGCTGAAAAAGTTTTCGTAGATTGTACATGGGTATTATTAATTCCATCCGTCTTGGCCACCGTGCGGACGTTACCTGCAAGTGGTGGATAAGATTGTATTGTTGGTAGCCCTGATTGTCGAATCTTGTCATAAGAGCTGTCAAAGGTTCGCAATATTCTCACATTGTATCTTTTACAAGTAACCTATAATGCCGAAAATATTACAGAGTTGCGCTAGAGAAATCATTTTTAAGAAAAGATAGTTTTGAGAGCTGGAAAAAGAAAAAATACTCCGTTAATCCTTTCAAGCCGCCATCACAACTTAGGAAAACAATGTTGCCAGTTTATTCTAACAATTCGAAAATTGGCAAATTGTTTTAAACAACAGTTCTGAAATATAATTTGAAAGTAGCGAAAAAAATTTAACCGCATCTTATTATCACATTAAGCAACACTAAACCAAGTTTGCACCAGGGGACTTCTAACAGGGAATTGTCTGTACGTAGTTAGCAGAGTTGCTGTTTGAATTATGTGAGTTTGTTCCGCAACCGAATAAATCATATTTTTCCTCCTCCATCGAATTAATATCCTCAGTCATCTCACAAATGAGGTATATTTTATTTTTATGATGTCCAATATGTTTCTCAAATCAGCGATTCGTTCAGAAATTGATGTACAAGATGTTACCTGCTGGGGAATATACAACGAAACGTTGTTAGAGGCACACTGGTGCCGTATATTTTGTAATAAATAAATAAACTGTTTAACTAAAAGCCCCCAGTCTCTGTAGCTGGATATTTGCAAAAGTAGTAATGAAAAGAAATCGTAACAACTATGACGTCACGGTCATTTCCAGCGACATTAAGGTTCAAAATCGCATGAAATAATGTTAAAAATAGCGTTTTTATTTTTATTTTTTTGGGCTAATTTTGTTGCATTCCTAAAACGGTCATTGACAGGATTTTAATGCATTTTATCAATACAAAAAATGGTAGTCTAGGAAATGTCCGTAATAGTTTTTTTGATTGAAGCGAAATTAACCTCAAAAAATGAAAAAAAAAACGTTATTTTTTACATTTTATCGTGCGATTTTGAACCACTACGCCTAAGGAAGTGCTTTAATGGGAAATCAAGCATTAATGTCGTAACCAAAATTAGTATTTGGTTTAATTAATCGTTATCCTTAGAATAATTAGGTTTAGTATCTTTATCCCGTAAAATGTTTTATTCGTTTGTATTTATTGTCCATTTTAATTGTTGTTGGTTGATCGACTGTTGTTATTTGCACGCTTCATAAACATTAATTAAGCATGTATAATTTTCTCAAATGACGTAATGAAATTAGGAAGTGATTGATTGACGTCAAATCTTGTTTCAATAAAATATGTTAAAATAAAAATTTGTTGCAGTAATAATTTGTTACAATAAGCAATAAAATTTGTTACAATAAAGTCTTGTTACAATAAAATTTGTTACAATAAACTTTTGTTACAATAAAATTTGAACGTTATGAATTGTGTCATTCTTACACAGGTTGTCGAAAAAGATGGATCCTATTTTAAAAAGTTATAACTTTGGAACCATTTGTTAATTGAGTGATTCTTTCATTGTATTTTTTCACTGATGAATGTAAGTTTTGAATGCAATAGCGCATGATATATCTGTCAACTCACTATTTTTAATATTCTCATACCTCTATCTCTATTTAACAATTCCAATTGGAACAATCACCAGAATGCGTTCTGTCTTTGTGCGATAATCGCCAGTTGACTCGCCGGGTGACAATTAATGAAAAAAAAACGTAGCCCTGGATTGAACATATTGAACATATATGGATTGGATTTATAGTATAAGATTGTTCACTGTAAGATTTCTCACTTTTGTAAGAACCAACTGATAATTCAGTAACAATGCTTTAAAAGTATTGTTAAAGGTTTCAATAAGAAACCTAACGCTTGACTGAAGCAATATCTTCTATGATTGAAATAAGTTAATCCCAAGAAACCATTTCGGTCGCAATTTGGTCGCCGTTCGCACACTACTGTGTGCACACTAATCGGAAATTCGGTCGCTGTTCGCACACAGTTCCGAAACCGCAACCAAAAGTGGGGAACATTTGTGACCAAATCTGGTCGCATTCGGTCACATTTTGGTTACAAATGCGACCAAATCCGGTCGCATTCGGACGCATTTGTAACCAAAATGTGACCACTTGAATGGCCCGCCGGTGCTGGCGCGTACGTATTTGCGGTTTCCCGCAAAAACAAATATATATATATACATTAATAATTTTAACATGGATGCGCAACAAAATTCTTAACACCAAAATACTTTACAGCCATGATATAATATTAATGAAAATAAAAACGGACGGGTATAGCTAAATAATATCCGAATTTCATTGCGAAACAAAATTTATCGTGTAATTTAGTGAAGTAGGTGGCTTATTTTTAACGCGCCTTTTTAATTATGAATTTTAAGAACAAATAATAAATTAATGTGATAGTCATATTTATTTATATTAAATTCTATACAACTTCCAATAAGTCCATTGTTTCGCAGAAACCTTAATTTTGACCTATTACGCTATAATCCAAACAAATTTCATCCTGTAAAACGATTAAACATGCATTTTAATGAACATAATTATCAAAATTTCGTAGGATATGGAGTAGTCGCAAATGTGACCACTTATGACCACTTGTAACCAGTTGTGACCGCTTTGTAACCGAATGTAACCAAAAGCGGTCACAATGCTTTTCATTAGCTAGCCGCCATAGTTCTTGATCTACTATTCTCAAACAGTTTCCGCTCCTCATGTCAGAACGTCTTCAATCTTTGTATAAAATGCTGTATACGCTCGTCGCAACAAAGGAAAATTCGGCAGTTGTGATTTCTGCTGTTCCTAGTGCTTGGGTGAAGGAGGGTCTTTTGTATTGGCTAAAATTTATACGGAAAACTATATTGGAAGATGTCAGGAGAAACGAGGACAGTGTGCCTGAAAGTGATTGGAAGCGCATAAAATGCCGAATAAAAGTTATATATATTCCAACATATGAAAAAGCCATGGATTCTATTCGCTTCAACACTACAAACACGACTGAACAAGAAACAGATTGAGAACTACTTATAGCGTGGACTAATATGTTTCGAACAATTTGAACCAAATTTGTTCGGACACATTCACCACACAGTGTGTACACTCTGCGACCAAATCTGGTCGCAAAGCGTACACAATGTGTGTGTTTTGTGACCGGGTTTTTGTGTGCACACAGTGTCGACACGGCAACCACATGTGACCACTTGTGACCGATTTGCAAATTTCGCGACCGAATTTGGTTTCTTGGGATAGTTAATACGAGTATTTCCCGGTTCGCTTTGAAAATAATTATGTAGTTTATATTGTACGGATAGGATTATCAGTTAGTAAACTAAATATATAAAGCAAAGTTCTTGATTGACTGAATCACTGACTGACATAATCACTCAACAACACACAGCCCAAACGGCTAATCGTAGAGAAATGAAATTTGGAAGATAGATAGGTGTCAATACAACATTCCACTATAAGGAACTATTTCTGAAAATTCAGCCCTTATCAAAATTGGTAAGTAATTAAATAGGGTGTTCGAACATTTTTTCAAAATTTTATTAAAAGGGATGAAAGCCGACATAAAGATAAAGGGATGATTTTTAAGTGCCTCTTGATAAGTTGAAACCTAGTTTTATAGGCATTTCAGAAAAAATGGTGCGAATTTTGTTAAACATGGCAATTTTGAGTTCTGTCCTCTCTGCCTAAACCTCAAAATTAACGCTTAGGCGAAGACGTGGATTATACAGCTCGTTTTATAATAATATACTAGTCAATTTAATTTAATGTTAACACTATAGTACGTGTCTGAGTTCTACTTACATATTTGTGTTTTGGTTTTACATGTTTCGACTTGTTAGGCCATTCTCAAAAACCATCACCACAATAATGTTTACATTAAATTAATAATGGAGTTCTACAAAATAAATATCCAATCAATTAATAATACATCAGTCCATTCTGCTTTGTTATAAGTTCACCTACTTCATACTTTGTTATGAAATTCAGTTTGTATTAGATGCAGGTGAGTTTATCGTGTAGGTGAGAGATCGGTGTACACTTTAATATTCATATAGTTTATCAAACTAATATTGCAGGGAACTTAGTATTTTAATATTTAACACTGTGGACTTGCACGCCTGTTTGAAGTTTTCTTGTTTATCGATAAGGGAACTTACGTATTAAACCACGTATTACAAACTAAGTTGAGAAAATAGAAGTCCACACTCCACAGAGGACTCGCAGTCATCATGAAGTCACCTGGGTTGAGAATATTTACCAGATACTTGAGAATGGACGCGTTTTGAGTGAGAGAAATCGCAGAGCGAGTATGGCGAATGTTATCAGTAGAAGAAAATGCAAGGAAAAATTGTCTGAATGTCTTTACGTGTTTCTTTCAGTTGAGTGAAATAAGATGACGGATTCAAGATTTTGTTTCTACTCGATGGCGTATCAGTAATTTAAGATTAAAGGTTACCTACAAAAGTTCTGGGTATATTAAGATATTTTAATAACTTTCAGGACATTTATTTATATTCTAAGACAGACATCAAATAGATTTTCAAAATTAATATATTCCTTAGAATTTGCGAAGGTAATTAACAAATCTTCAGTCTCGTACATTTCTTTATTTTAATGAATTATAAACTGTCGCGTAAAACAATTATGTCGAAAATTGTTTCCAACATTTATTGCCATTTTGAGAACTTGTATTTACGTACCGGGGCTGTGTCCCCGTGGGAATACCCTCGTCGTCTCGCCTGTTTGAAGTTTATGAAAAGGTGAACAGTTTAACTGCTACGCTCTACTACGAGTCTACGATATACCTCGTAACTGCTACGAGTACTTGGTTACTTGGCATGAAAATTGAACTGTACTACGAAACATTTGAAAATGCCAATACCCTGACTGTTATATTTTCACAAAAGTTGGAGAGTTTAAGGACTCTCACCTCTGTAAATTTCAAACTATTTGCTTTCGTCTCGTTGTAATTGAAATAGTTTGAATTGATTTTCTATCATAATATTAAATTGTGCGTACTGTAAGTCGAATTACCTAATTAATAACAAATAAAAAATATTTCTAAATGGCGGATTTATTGCCGAATGCGTCTGCCATCCACTTGTGACATCGATGCATTTGAAATACACAAATATATACATACATTTAAGTGAATGAAAAGGAAAAAAAATAACTAAACAAATATAAATACATAATAATATACTTAAATATGTATGTACATGCATAAATATACATAAGTATGTAAATAAATAGATGGATGGAATGAAGGACAAGGAAGGAAACACGGGATTGACAGTTAGATGGATTATTTAAGGAAAGGTAATCATGCCTCAGTTTACTTTTGAAAGAAAGAATAGTTGGAGCTAGTCTGATATGAAGTGGAAATTAAGATGTAATGTTAATTTAAATAGCCCAGTCGAGATGTATTTATTTCTTTTAAAAAGTTATTGAAACTTTGGGATGATGTTTGTGGACGTCCAGCGAAGCTACACTCAAATTGTAGAAAAAAAATTCTTTTGTTATACTTGGGGAGGGGTGAAAAACGGGAAAATTTTAGCTCTTTTTTAAGTTTTTCGCTTATGTCTTCTATTTTTCGTATACCATTTATGATTTGAAAGTTGTAGAGCATTAAATTTCCTTTACTTTTCACTAGATACACATTATATTCGACCTCATAGACACCGAGATACAGGGGTATCAAAATAGTAGTAAACTTTTCAAATTTGTAATGAGCTGATTTTTGAACATCTGTCTCTTCCAGTTAACCCAGTATCATTACTAGCTGTCTTCAATTTTGCGTAAATTACTTTTTTGACGTAGATATTTATATCTATACGTAAATAAATTTAATCATTTGTATGATTCCCTTTACATTGCGTGCACATCTAATTGAGGTTACCGACATTTCGAATAACAATGCTCGTATGAAAAATTACCACCATTTTATTTCCTCATGAACTCTGTTAAAAAAATCTTATTATTGTCTATCACAATAGACCAATAACATAACTAGAATAATGAGGTTTAAATGTTAATGTTACAATGGACAAAGGATAATGTAGAGAGAGTACTTTACTCACACAATTACCTACTTGTATATATGTTACAGTTAAAGCTTAAACAGCCGTTAATGTATGCATTCACTAGTCAATGTTTGCATTAACTGATGATTTTAGTCAAAGTATTAACACCATATAAAAATTAACGCTGTGACTAGTGAGTGTACACATTCTTCAAGCCATTTTGCAAGCTTTGACTGAATCTCCTTCGTAAATGTACGCACTAACTATTCAAAGCGTAAATAATAATGATTGTGGACACATTAACTGAGCGTGTTAGTCAATGTATACATTGGCTAGTTAGTGCATGCATTCACTAAATGAACGCTTTAACTGTAACGTATATATTTAGGGATAATGTTCAGCTCTGTTGTATTATATTTTCTCCCCACCCCTGTATAAGGTAATGCTGAGAAGGAAAGAACACATTAGTCAGCTGTCCATTCAATTTCCTGATATTTTTCATTAAAGTTCAGACCAGTATATTATCTAGATATCTTTATAGTAGGACGTTATATTAAAGTTTTACAGTTCATAAGTCCTTTAAAACTTAATATTAATGTTCTGCGTTTTCTGTCAAATGTTAGGATTATATTATCTGTTACTGTAAATGTATGAAATTTAGGAATTGTATACAAATCGTAGGAAATGTATACTATAATGCCGGGCCAATTTAGGAAATGTGTGAAAAAATTTGTCACAAGTCTTTTAATTCATACTTTTCTTAGGAAATATATGCGTTATTAACTCAAAAACTTATTATTTTTTTCGGGAAAGCTGGCACACATAAAATCGAGAATAAAAACGTAATCAAACTGTAGAACCTATTTATTTTTGCAGGTTATCTGAAGTCACACTTAAAATTACACAATTCGATATATTTCAGATTCCTGTTTAAAAAATGTATATACTTTCTAATAAAATATGTATAATATAATTGGTAGGAGGCGCCATTGGAATGAGGGAGGAACAAGAGCCTCGGAAGGGCGTGTTTGATATCGTTTGGAAGACCGCGAAAAACTGCTCTAGGATGTGAAATCGTAAAATCTTGTTATTAAAAAAATAATTTTAACGATGACTTTTTATTAGGTACAACGTAGGACAACAATCGAATGGGCACGAAGATCCTTCGAAAAAGTCTTGTAGGACGACACACGTACGAGTAGCAAATTATAAAATCGATGATATTTTGATTTACAATAATGTTGCTCAACGCGCAGGTGTGGGAGTAAGAAAGAAATGTTTTTATTATTAGTTACTAAGAATTCCTTTTTGAAGTTGGTAGGTATACGCTATTCATCCATACTTCCTAGATAAAGCTGTAAGATATTCATATAGGTGTAAGTATATACTTACGAGCAGAGGTGGGCACCGTAATCCAAAAAGTTAACTTCGTTAATCGTTAAAGCGTTACATTTTGAAAAATGTAACGGAAGTTAACGTTAATCCGTTGAAGCGTTAATGCAAAAAAATCGTGGTTAAATGGCATGAAATAGAACTACATAAGTACAACTACCATCACATTTACACTATCGCGATGTATCCCAACAAAGTGAGATTTCTTTTCCAACTCCCAACCCACATACGATACCACACATAACCCCATACAACCCTTGGATTATCTAATGCCAGCGCCTCCAGTGGATGATGTCTATGCAAACCATCAAATATTAACGGACTTAACGGAAGTAAAATTTAACGGAAGTTAAATAATCCGTTAACATTTTTTGGAGGTGAGAAAAGCGTTAAATCGTTAACCAAAATGTTAACTTCGTTAATTAACGATTAACAGATTAACGATTTTCTGCCCAGCTCTGCTTACGAGTGTATTTACAATGCTATATGTTCTACAGATGTATTAGTGGGATAATATTATTTTCCTCTAGATAATGTCAGCCGGAGACAAAGGTAGACATGTGAAAATGACATGTGATTTTGTCCGTACAATGCTTTCTGATAGGAAACGAATGTAGGAAAGGGAGTGTTGCTGGGAGGCATGTATCTATAGCAACACTACTCAACATAATATAAAGTGTACGTATGAAGGTATATGAAATGCTAATTTTATTTATTTATTCTTTAAGAGTATGCATATCGACATTTCAAAAATTTCTAAAAACGGGAGACCTTTCATCTCGACAACCGTTACTTAATATGCTTTGGAACAAAATAGGATAGATGCATTGAACATTTATCTATGGAATAACCGTTAACGATTTTTTATATCTTGTACAGATTTCTCAAAGAAAAAAATGAAAAACACCTCTGATCATTTTTCCGAAAGACGGAAACTCGTTTCCCGAAAGTCTCGGAGTAATTTTTTTTTGTGTACTGATAATATTCATTAAAATCTAGGGAATAACCGTAAAAGTTTTTTGATGGACGCAAAATTAACCCCAATAAATGGAAAAAACGCTATTTTTACCATTTTTTCATGTGCCAAGCTACTCAAGGTATAAAATCTAACAGTAGTGTTACATGTAGATTATCTGATATTATTTTATTTCCGGATAGTCAATTCGCGGAAGACTATTCTGAGATGAAAAAATGATTTTATTGTGCGATGTCTTATTGAACGTAAGAATGGCGTAGTTTTATTTATCAACGTTCCCAAAAAAAATCTTTGATCTGGTAGTAATACGTCTTCTTTCTCAGTCATCTCTCCACTGCTGGATGTAGACCTCTTCCAATTTATTCCACTCCTCTCTTCTTTGGGCTTTCTGGATCCACCCTCTGCCAGCGATGGGAATTTTCATGGGCCCATCTTTTCTGCGGCCGGCCTATTCCTCTTTTCATGTCCCATGGTCTCTATCTCAGGACTCTAGGTGCCCATCGTCGTACCATAATACGTACTTATTAAAAGTAATATTACATACCCTATTTATTAGGTTTGTCAACAGTTCAATACTCGTAAATAGTATTTCAATCATAGAACTTGAATAATTATAAACATTTCAATATTCATCAAGTTGTTTGTTTTGAACTAATTGTTTTTAAGATATTTGACTTTAATTTCGTAGTTCAAGTTATTTGTATTGTTTATAATTATAGAGTACATAGAGAGAGAAAATGAGATTTACGTGAAAAGAAAAGTGGGCGATAGTAATTGAAAGTAAATAAGTCGAAGTTTGTAGGCCAGAATTAGTGAAATCAAAGTACCTATTGTAGTTCCTTTAACACCTGGATTTCTCAGTCACTTTTTGTTAATTAATTTTTAAATAAAAAGCGGGTAGACGGTGAGTGAGAAAGACGAGTGATAGAAGATAACGGAAGTGTTTGTGGGGACCTATACTTAGCAGGAGAGATACGCACTGTAAAGAAATAAGAAGTATTTTTCTATTCTATTCTATCCCCTCACGCCGCATCCCTTGCGGGGTAGACAGAGAGAACAAATGGCCAGACCTTCCTGTCCTCACGAACACTTTGGGCTGCCGTCACATTCGTGCAATTCGTCATACGCACTCTACGATTCCTTTTACTCAGAACACGTTCGTCCTTGAGAATCTGGTCTACATGGTCTAGTCATACGGTTCTTGGACGGCGAAGTTTCCTTACACCTCTTCTTTCTTTTAGGTATATTTTTTTTGGTATCGTTTAATCGTTGATTCTCTCCACATGACCTAACCATCTCAACGTGTCACTTTCATTTTAGTCACAACGTCCTTTTTACATTCACAATTCTCTGCACATCATTTCTTGTCCTATCTCTCAACGTTTTTCCACACATTCTTCACCTAAATTAATAAGAAGTAACGTAATGAAAATATAGGAAATTTGTATGGAAGTTGAAATTAACTGAGGAAAATTTTCTGAAATCGTTGTTTCTGTATGGAGACAGGCTACTATTTAGTATGCATGTAAAAAATTAGGGACCTATCCAACTATAACTATACTTTCAATACTAACTCTATGTGTGCACCATCCAAATACGTTTATATTCAAAAACTTTCTATCTGTATGATGTTATAGATCAGCCATATCAAACATGCGGCCCACTGAGCATTTTCCTGCGGCCCGAATTAATTTTGGAAACAGCCAGATAATGCGGCCCACGAGCGTGTTAAAAATCCGAAAATAAAGTACTGTTATGACTGGTATAAAATGGAAAAATACGCGGCAATCAGACGTGTATAACCTATTTTTAAAATGTCCCATTTTTTGTTCACGTGTGTTTACTACACGTGTACAAAACATAAAAGACAAAAGATGTCAAATACGAGTATCTGGCAAAAGAAGTTAATGTTTGTACTTTTTTGTAATACATTTTTTATTGGAAATTTTATAAATATACTTGTCCTATAATAGTACTTTTTTTCGTTAAGATTTTCGGTAGTTTGTCTTCTTTAAGGTTAGGTTTTGCGGCCCCCCTTGTCTATGGTCTTCATGCTTCTGCCCGCTAGTGACTTTGAGTTTGACATGGCTGTTATAGATAGTAACAACATTCCTAACTTTATGTTGTACACATGTCAATCTAACATTTTGATTCATATTATTATTTCATCTTAATCGAGGCGTAGGTGTTTACTAAATAGTTCTTTTTTTATCTAAATCAATATTATAATTTAATTAATGTTGATATGTTTGCTAGTCCATATTGAATTTACGAGAGCTCGTAAACAATAATGTTCCAGTAGAGAATGTACTAATTCGACCCACTTTTCCTTGATATTGTTTTCTATAGATATAATATATTTGGTTCCCGGAGAAAAACTCATGAACAAATCCCAAAAAAGATAAAAGCCCTTCAGAAATATCCTCAACGGACAAAAGCCCAAACTTTCTAGTTGGATTCCAATAGATGAATTATTTCGAAAATGTTCACTATTTTACTGTCTATCCCATTTTAGATCCACTTACTTATTTATTTATTTTCTAATCTATGCTAGTTTCTAACACACCGAAAGAAATTGCATACTTAAAGATACAATTAATTATATTTTCAAAATCCAATTAGATTTGAGCTTTTGTCCCTTGAGCAAATTTCTTAAGGGTTTTCGTCTTTTGGGATTTATTCATGTTGAGCAATATTTTAATGGGCTTTTGTCCGGTCACGAATATATTTGATGCTGACTGGGATTTTTCCTACCTGCTGTGTCAGATTAAAAATTCTTTATGGTTGTTTTCTGGCGACTGAGGGAAGGAATTCCCTTTGAGACATCTGAGACGTGTTTCTATTTCACGATGGACAAAGGTAAGCGTTTTATTACCAACGTTGATTCCACATACCTGTGATGAACAAAATACCTAGGATTTCTAATATCTGAACGTTTTTATTACATTTATTGCTTCATTAAAACATATATGTACTTTCTTATACCTCAAATGGGAGGAGCATATCTTACCAATCGTAAAAAGGGCAAATTTCTTATTTTTCCTCATTAGGAAACCCTTTAGGAATATCTCCGAGGACTTGCTCGTGAGGATAAACAATTAGTACTTGCGACCTATGATTGAATAGGCTTACCAGGTCTGGAGTCCCTATTTTTGTAAGGATAGTTGTTTCGCACTGCCCAGGACAGAGAGGCGTTCTCCTAAGTGGTCGTCAACGTCGGGGGGACCCGACAGGACACATAGAGAAAGAGAAAATTCTGGTGAGAGTCCAGAGAAGGGCATCCAAAATACCACGGACCATCCGTGACATAAGTTATGAGGAGAGGCTCACCAGACTGGGGCTCACGACTCTTAAAGCCAGGCGATCTAGAGGTGACCTTATCCAGGCATATAAAATTATGAATGGCTACTATGATGTTCCCGATATCAGCTCTATCTACAATCTGAATATCTATATACGCATTTGAGGGGACATTCTATGAAGCTCACCAAGGGACGATTTCACAGTAATCGAGAAAGAATTCTATTTCCAATAGAGTGGTGAATATGTGGAACCGTTTACCCGAAAATGTGATACAGCTGTTTATGTGATTTATATAATTAATTGACGAGTACAAATGTCCAACTCGAGCCTAACTACAATAAATGTTACTTTTTATTGTGTTTCAGTCTAATTCATATCGTCTTTTGACATTTAGATATTGCGAAACACGGAATCGCGGCCTTACCACACAAAATGTATTGTTTACTGTTGTACTAAAGTGTTGATATATATTTAATCCTAGTTAGTAATATAATGTCACCGTTGTCATCAGGTGTGTTGTAATTAATTACACACCTGTCTAAATGAGAGGTTAGTTTGGGGTTAATATCTTTGTTAAATTCACAATACAATAAAGTAAATAATAATGGGCATTGTTTAGTGATGATTTAAACCGTTTTGGATAAACCCCTTTCAAGATGATTGCGAGGCGTCCAAGAAACCTTTGTCAAATAATGTCTACCTTAATTGTCGCTTTTGTCTTAATAATACGAGTGTACCACTCATGTTGCGTAATAATTGCTATGATAAAACAATAATTATAACTACATAATAATGTACACCTGATCTAGTTTTGCAAGATGGACACACACTCCGAAACACACCATTGGACTGGGAACCCCCAGGAAGGCGCCGACGGGTCGCCCAAATACTACTTGGCGACGCTCCATGGTTGCAGAGTTGAGGGAGGCCGTTTTATAATGGCCGGCGGATGTCAAGACCATGGCCCAAGACAGATACAAATGGAGAGAAGTTGTAGCCGCCCTAATATGCTTCCCCAGGAATTAGAGGAACAAAAGAGAGAGAGAGAGAGAGAGAGAGAGAGAGAGAGAGAGAGAGAGAGAGAGAGAGAGAGGAGTTTTGCAAGACAAACTAAAATCGCTTATTTAATTTACATCGCTGTGCCAAATACATTTAACATTCCAAAAACCCGTAGCAGAAAAAATCGTAAATATACAGAATCAGCCGGTAAAAAAAAATATTTGGCATCCTATGTAGGTCGGTTGTATTATTTAATTTAATCTATTAGTATTATCAGGTACAAGTATATAATACCAAGATCGCTAATCAATAGTTTAAATAAATTGACGAAAATTATGAAGAAAAATTCCCAAAAAATCCAATTTTGCAAATATCGCAAAAAATATTTTATTTCCACAACTACCTGACCTTTGTGTAGGCAATATCTCTCTGTGCACCAGAATAATTAAGTAACGAGGCGTTCGATTGAATGTCTAGGGGTTTTTGCTCTTAAAATGTTTTTAATATAAAAGCAATCAGTATCGCCCCGCACCAATAAAAGGTTAAACTTAATTAATCACGTTGTTTTCAAATGAGAAATTAAAAACCACTAAACGTACAACGGATGTTGCTTTGAAATTCAAAATCAGGGTAAAAGTATGTTTCCGTTTTATCGTAGAATATATGGTACCCAGTAAATTCTACTAACACCTAATTCGACTAATAGCTAATTCGACTAATAGCTAATTCGACTAATAGCTAATTCGACTAATAGCTAATTCGACTAATAGCTAATTCGACTAATAGCTAATTCGACTAATAGCTAATTCGACTAATAGCTAATTCAACTACTACTAATTCGATTAATAGCTAATTCGACTAACGATCAAGTCGACTAATTTCATACATTTTACATTATTTTACAATCCAGAACAATAATTTGTAATTACAGTCCCCTCCCCCTTCCCCCTCCTCATCCTCTTATCCAGAACTCTTCCTTTTTATTTTTTGTATTTTTTGTATTCCTGTTTATTTTCTGTTTTTCTGCCTAAAAATTGTAAAATCTGATTTGTGCGTGTGCGATGGGTGAGTGTGTGAGCGAGATTGAGTATGGGTGTGTGAGACGACCGGAATGAACTTATATGTTTTAATTTAACTGCGGTGCATGCTTGTGGGTGACAGCTGAATTATGAATGAACTAATCTTCAATTACTTATATCTATAGTTGTTATCTGTTTTGCACTTATACCTGTAATAAAAAAAAAAAAAAAAAAAATAAAAAAATAAACAGTTATGATGTGAGATAAGTAATTACCTACTCACCACACATCACAAGAGTAATAAACATTATTCTTCAGAGTTTTATAGTAATGCAAAATATCGAATGAGTATTAGTCAAATTGGCTATTCGTTGAATTAGTTTTAGTCGAATTAGCTATTAGTCGAATTAGTATTAGTCGAATTTACTGTAAATCTAGGGGGAGAAGGGAGGTTAACAAGGTCTTGTGTACTGCGGTGTACAAGTATAATATGGAAGAGTAAACATTGTTAATAAATTCCTTTCTGGTCACGCTTTCCATCTACGTGATACGCTTTAAAAATTAACTCAAATTCAACAACATGTTTATATAAAATTCTCCCCTCTTCCATATCTGCAATTATAATCCCTTGGATTAATATTTAGTGGATACTGTAAGATGCTGTTCGTTGTAGACGATGGATGGAATACATATTGTATCTTGGAGTATTAAATATAGTATAGTACTCGCATTTGGGTTTGAGACCATCATTTGTATCAATGAGGAGCAGCCTTGTCCAAAGTGTGACAGAGTGTGCATGCCCAGAATCGGCCTCCATAGTCACCTTCAATGGCATCGTCGGTAGGACCAATAACAACGTGGCAGCGATTCTCGAGTTATGAGACATGCTCGCGGCAACGGGCCCTTGGCATTATTATTTATTGTCATGGCATTGGGGATACCAGATTCAGAGAGCTCAGGTATTCGTGTGCGTCTAGAGACATGCTGTTAATATATCTTGATCACTGAAACGAATCGGAACTCGACATGGAAGATGCAGCCTTCTCCTCCACGCACAGCTGGGACAAGCCGGACAACCCCAACTGACCCTGTGGTCGGCTGTGGTGGGGTGAAATTCGTTAACCACGTTGTCGAGGAAAGCCAGTTCACAAGGTTCAAGGGCACAATGAAAGACACTATGAATTAAAAACCAATTAAGCTGAGAATCATCCAAAGACCTACGAAGTTAGGCATTAGTCTAACTAAAAGATAGAATATGGATTGATAAAATTAGAACCAGAATAAGAGTATCGGACATTCTTTGACAATATGCCTTTGGGCTGCACATATCGCCCGCAACTCGGACAATAGATGGACGAAACACCTCCTATGCTGGCGTCATGGGACTTCTGTGAGAAATTTCAGACAAGCCCTGCTCCAATGGAGGGATGGTATTGTGAAACACGTTGGAAGGGGGTGGAGGAGGGCTACGTTCAGGTGTCATTGTATGTTTGCAGGTATATTTTAATATCTGTGTATGTTTCAAAGAAGGCACATAGGTACTCGTAAGACAAATGAATAATTATTATGTTAATACTCATATAGGTACAGTCCTTTAATTTGTGTACTAATATTGAAATGAGGGTTAAATGTCAGGACCGCTCTTTATCTTAATAAAGGGTTACTAATTTATTCAGTTCAGGGAATTTTGTTATCATATTTTTAATACGAGTAATTTACATTCTCTTTGCTTCTTTTATTATTTTGTTTGCTATGAAATATTAAATATCATTTGACAACAGAATTTTTCCCATGGGATCCACGCGATGTAGAATGGTTCCACGACGAATCGTCTCCAGACAAAATGTCTCGCTGGTAACTCCTCTTCTGGGAACATTTTGTCTGGAGACGATTTGTCGTTAGACATTTTGTCTGTAGACGATTCGTCGTGTCATCTTTTAAAATCGCCCCCCCCCCCCCCCAACATCCTTTTTAGATTTTTTTTTTAGTTTAGCGATAAAATCTCCCCAAGGGTACCTTACATTTTTCTTTAGCACCACATAGATCGTCACAAACAAAATAATGCAAATGAATCTAATTAGTTTTGGCTAACATCCGTCATTGACTGACCAGTGACCGACCCGCAGGTAGTTATATAGCTTGGAAGTTCCTCCGTGTAACTAAACCTCACATACTAAAATATTATGGTGATATCGTGATGGTATATAGTTAATTTATTTGTGGCTTTGTAGAAGTATTTGTGGCTTTGTAGAAGTATGTCAAGAAATTACCATCTATTTACCTTATTTTTTCATTTCAAATAGGTAATGTAAATCATTTACGTAAAAACTTCCATTAGGTTTAAAACAGAGAGTGAGGATTTAATGCAATAAAGGAGAGTGATTCTCTAACGAAGTGAGGAAATAAACAAATATCTTTCTGTACCTCTTGAAAGAAAAAAAACCTGATGAAAGCTTTCAACTCTTCACGTATTCAAGCGGAGTAAATTACGTTATTATACAGACAAGTATACTTATATAGAGAGGGAGTTCTAATGATAGGAATTAGTGATGTGCCGGATATCCGTATCCGTATCCGCGGATATCCTTGGCAGGAGTAAGTTCCGTATCCGTATCCGTTACTTTTCAGGCGGATAAATAAATCAGGTAACATTTCAGCAATAAAATACTCAATATTTAATGATTTGGGGTTTGTATTATCTCACATTTTGGTTTTCTCTATGTATTAGGAGTACAAGTTTAAACTGTGAGATAAAATGAGTACTAAAATTTTAATTACAATAGAGGTTTAAATTTCTCTCATACCAGCATTTTTTGCAGTTTGAGGATAATATGATTTCTTTGTGTTATATTTCTATTTTATGTCTTAAACTATTGTAATATTTCTTATTATAAATAAATAAATAATTAATAAAGAGTCGGTAAAATACATTTGTCTAAATTCTTTTTTTACCGTTTGTAAAGACGTTCCCGGCTGTGATAGTGTCTCGGCACTCTTCTTAGTGGAGTCTTCTTTTAACCGACTGAGTAAGAATTGTAAGAAAGTCGAGATCCGTATCCGTATTCGCGGATCTAAACACAAATGATCCGTATCTGTATCCGCGGATATAGTTTTTTTTAACAATTTGGCACATCACTAATAGAAATGCACATTCATTAGGGTGGACCATTAGAGTGACTTGGATAAATTTGTTGTGTATTAGATTAGACATGGACATGGCTGAAAAAGGACGAATCAGGGTTGAACGCAGTGGAAATGGGATCGCTGAGAAGAATGTGTGGGAAAACATTGAGAGATCAGATAGAAATGAGGTTATTAGAGATATGAGTGACTCTAAGACAAGTGTATTAACTAGAATGAAAGTACCCAATTAATGAGCTTGCGTAATTTGGGAATTTGAGAGAAAGAATTATGACAGGATAAGAAGATGTGAGGAAGCGTAGCCGTTCGAGACTGGCATCATGTCAACTAGATCCTCAAGGATGGACGCGTTTTGAGTAAAAGAAACCTATGAGCGTATTCGACAAATTGCACGAATGTGATAGTCTATCTATCTATACCCTCACGCCACGTCCTTTGCAGGGTAAGCAGAGAGGACAGAGCGCCAGACAGCCCTATACTTACACACACTCCTAGATTCCGTCACATTCATGCAATCTGTCATACACGCTCTTCGATTCCTATTACTCAGAACGCGTCTAAATATGCATGCCGTATTTTGACTGACCAGGATTACACACTAAAAGTTTTCTCGAATCGCACGAGTACTAAAATATTTCGTTAATTAAAAAATACTCGTATAGTGTATAAGAGGGGATGAATAGGTAACCTTGTAGATAGATATTAAAATATTTCACAAGTGGGTAGGATAAAAGTTGTATTGCCTAATGTAATATGAACTTACATGCATGGAGTGTTTTAGATTTGCCTATCAACGTTTTGATTTGCCAGCGACGTGGAAAACAACCCTTTAGGGTGTTGTTCTCCCCTCCGAATGGGAAAAGGCAATCGAGTAATATGTTTATAGGGTATTTTACGCGACATTTGTTCACTACCATCAACTCTAGCCTCAGGTTAACGCCGCGTTTGCCAGACTACGACACGCATCTACGCGAAATATTATTAAAGTCATGTTCAGGAATGTTATACAATGTCTTGTACTATCTACATACGTTTTTATTTAACTTCACTGGCATCTGTCTTCCAGGAGACACTCTTATTTTATAGGTTTGTGAATTATAAGGTGTTTTATTTTTTAACAAAAATCCTGTCTAAAGTCGTAACTCGTTATCGAAATAACCATTTCTCGACGTTTCTGTCCGAGGTTTTTTTATCATTTTTGTATATTCGGATTTAAAATAATGAATTAAATAGATGAAATACTCACTACAGTAACAAAAGAGACAATAGAATTAAGTAGGTACCTTTTCTTACAATGGTAGTGGGGTAAAACTTGAGTAATTCTTTGTAGATTTTCACGGTCCTTGTTAATATCTTCTTCATTTTTCTCGGGTGTACGGTAGGTTGTCGATGTTGTCGAGCTTTCGGCCCACAGTGGGCCGAAAGCTCGACAACATCGACAGCCTATACACGGTACTCCCGAGATGAGTAATTCGTTTTTTGATGCATATATAAAAAATGAAAATATCGAATATCTCGAAAACCGTGGAACTTTGGACAATGCAAAGTTTGGCTCAAAAGATTTCAAATAACCTCTGCTTTCACTCCTCAAGAGGTCTGTATCCATCTATCAAATATCCTGTATATAATCTAAAGTTTAATTTATATACTATCTTTATCTTAGATTTTAAATATCTCCCATCGCCACAATAGAAGTTATATGTTAAGCTATGCTCATATATTGAGGAGGAGGTATCATTGTTTGTCTGATGCTACAAATAGGTCGCGTCCTCTCTGACATTCAGATAATGCACACCCGTTTCAAAACACTTCCTCAATCCGCCCTTATGATCCTCCCTGACAACTTCTACACTCTACACCCTTTCTACATGAAAGGGCTTGTTCTTTTGAACTTATTTTATTTGTAGAACATAATATTTATTAGGTACTCGACGCGTTCAATTTCAAGAGATGATACTTTTCCGAAAATCTAATACTTAAGAGTAGGCATGTTGACATTTCAACAAATTCTCAAAACGGGGTGTCTTAGATCTCGACAACCTTACTAAATATTATGTGAAGATTATGAATGTTTTTTTTATATGTAGGTATATAGCTAGTATGATTATAGACTAATTTATTTTATATGATTTGATATTTGCGTTGTGTGTCCTATTTATTTTATATGACATTATTATATGTTTGAGTTTCGCTCACCTATTTCTCAATTTGAATATATTATGTACCCAGTTCATTACAGGTTTTGGATGCACATATGTGTGTTGCAATGTTTTTTGTTTATCTTTTGACTTACTATTTTGTTGTTATGATATATTTTGTACTAATGGCCTAAAAAGCCGTATGTGATTGAAAGTAACTAAATAAATATGCTTTAGAAAATCAAAACGAAATCGGGACGGGAGATGGTTAGATAGATTTATATAGTAAATATTTATGTGGAAACTACTACATTATTTATTTATTTATTTATTTACACTTTTGGTGAACAAGATCAACATCAATTATTTATTCTATTATAATTATTATCAATTATTTATTCTATTATAATTATTATCAATTATTTATTCTATTATAATTGTTATCGTTTATTCATTTTAATCTATTGTTATTTTATATTATTATTTTTTGTACGTTTATGTTGGTGTGTTGATATAGTGATTTGAAGGTGTGTGTGGAGTGGTATATGTGGCTTAGTGTTGTGGTTTGTTGGTTTCCCTAATACCAGCGTATGCTGTCTGGGGACCTTTTTTATGTTTTATGTTGTTTCTGATGCTGTTGCTGTGTTATTTATTGTTTATGTTGTATTTTCTTTTCAATAAAACTCAATTTCAATTTCAATTTCAATTTCAAGATACAGACATATGTAAACATTAAAATAAAATTATAACATTTGTTTACTACAGCGAGCTCATCGCAGTACTGCGATCTCTGCCAGCTAACCCCATTATAACGACTGTCTGAAATTTATCCTACGGTTTTCTGTTTCTCTTTCATTATTGCAATTCACTACAAAACGATTATTCTGCATTGAAACGTTTCAAACGATAATACGCAGTAATTTTTTAAATCAATAGTATCGACCTACCGCGTGCATGAGTTCTATGAAATACGTTGGCCAATAATTTGTTAGTACAATTGTGTATACAATTTGTTATACAATGTTAATACAATTGTGTTTGATGAACCTGTGCACAGAATAACCCACATAGAGTCAGTAAACTCGAAACTATACTGGAGAAACTGATCAGCTAAATATCTGTGTCTATATGGACACATATTTTTGTACGAATGTTCTGATTGATACATTTAGACAGTATGAATGGAGTTCACTTCATCGAATATTCTAGTGAAATAGAAATTGTAGACTTGGACGTGGATGAAGAAGGAAGAATCAGGGTCGAATGCAGTAGAAATGAGGTCGTTAAGGAGAATGTATGGGATAACGCTGAGATATCTCTGATTTCACTGGTGTTGTGACAAGAATAAAAGTGAATAAACTAAGATGGTTTGGGCATGTTGAGAGAATGAAATATGACAGGATGAAAAAAACTATATATTTGACTGAGCGAAGAGGGATGAGATAGCGCGGCCACCCGAGTCTGACGTGGTCCGATCATGTCGACCAGATCCTCAAGGGTGGACGCGTTTTGAGTAAAAGGAATCGGAGAGCGTGTATGACAAATCGCATGAATGTGACGGAGACTAGGAGTGTGTGTAAGGATAGGGCTCGCTCTGTCCTCTCTGCCTACGACGTGAGGGTATAGATAGATATATTATAATATATAGATAGAAATTGTAGGTGGGTAAATACTGAAATTATTATATCGGTACAAAACAACAAATGCGATTTTATAATCTACATTGTATTTGAGTGATACTTTGATCCCATTGGATTAAATTGAAAATGTCTATGTCAACAGTAAAGCTCTAATTTGGTAAAATTGACTTATCTATTCTTGTCTAATTGATGTGACGTTAAAATTTGTATAACTCGATTATAAACCAGTATCCTCCTGAGAACTTATCTTTAAAATGGAGTATCTTCCTTTATGATCTCCCTAGAGAGGCTTACTCAGGTTTAAGTCCCACAATCCTTTCTGGAATGTAGGAAGGGAAATGGTGTCCAACAACTATGACACTAAAGAGCAGTGGAGACGCTCCTGGAAGGATACTGGTATTGACAATCGTGGAATTAAAATGATCCCGCAATAAAGCCACCAGGTGGCCTTTTACCATTCCACTATTGGTGGAACCTAAACGGAACCTGGACAGGACATTGAAGGTACGGTCCTCTCTTCCACAGGTAGGGCATTCGAGGCAACCTCAACTGCCCCTTTGGTGGGATGGAGTCCGTTGACCACGTCGTCGAGGAATGACAGTTCACAAGGTTCAATGGCACAATGGAAGACATTCACAATTTGTCTCCTGAAGTACTTCAATCACTCATCATGATTCTGCTTTCTCCAATGCCATAATGTATACCCGCATCTTACTCTTTTGTACCTCAGCTGGACAATTTTAATACTAAATTGATTTGAACATTAGATGATATCAAAATTATTCAATTAGTACCAAATTTTCCTTTGTCGTAAAGTTACATAGTACAAGATACAATAATATGATCTTGTAATTAGCCTCGTGGATTAAACTTCCATAGTATTGTATTCCATCCTTACGCTTGACACATATTGTATAAAGTTTAGTAATAATGAGCTCAAAGTTTGCCAGAGAACTTACTAAATAATAACTGAACTCTGTTTTGATAAATATTTACATATGGGTACGACTCGAAAGATCGGAACTGTCACAAGTCGTGACATTGAAGTATAGAGATATACATATAATGCAACTTTGGTATGGAACATAGACATAATATATTAAGTACTATTAGTGTTTTCTCTTTGGTAGGTATGGAATAATATGAATATTACATAGTGGAGTTACCCGTGCTTCGTATAACGGCACGGTGTCTCCTGATGGTTTGAGCTAGACAAATTGCCATATTTTGCAATTAAAAAAAAAACTTTATTTAAAATTAAACACAAATATTTTTTTCAATATGAGTTCAGTCTATGGTTGAATTTTGAATTAAGTGAAATAAATATAGGTAGAAAGTTTTTTTTAAACATCTGCGCTCGGTACAAATTACTTAGTACGGTCTGTGTTATTGGACATCGCCTGTCCACTAATAATTATCTATGGTTATAAAATTAAGTTCAATATGGATTCTAAGATGGCCGCCTTGTTTTAGTGTTCTTCATATTTAGATTTTACAACATGATATCTCTTATAAATTTTTTTTTTTTAAATGGCGACTTTGAAACCTTAAGCAGATCGGTAGGAATTTTTTTGTAAATTTTCACAGCAATCCATCGTAAAATGCGCGAGTTTTATGAACACTTACAAAAAACGGACTTTGTTTTATTATATAGATTCGCATAGACGAGTGGATGGAATAGGTATTATATCTAACCATTGTTCTCGTCTGAACGTCAACTTGTAAAGTGTTGTTTGCTTCGGACATAGTATAGTGAAAAGTACCTGTAAAAGTACTTGTGGAACAACTCAACTTTTCTTGACTCGCCACTTGTTCCTGGGTTTCTCCACTACTAGTGTACATACTCTTTCAGCTCACTATATAACCATAAACCATATACTGTCTCTGGAAAAAGTCATACAGTTTGGAATATCTCTTCCATTCTTCAGTCTATTGTAGTCTCGTCACTTTATGAAAAGCGAGTGAAAGAACACTAGAGTCTCGAAGGTCAAGTATCTATCTCCTGTTAGGACGCGTCTCTTGCGAACCAGGCAGAGAGGACAGAACGTTGAACTGTTTTATATCCAAAAAGGCACTTTGCTTCAGTCACATTCACATAATTCATTATACACGATTTCTGACACGTAACCATGCTTTATTACATTTAATGTTGTGTACTTACCAGTGGCGAAGAGTGGATTTCCACAGAAGGAAGCCGGAGCTTACATTTCTTATTGAATTACGTCAGATTAGACATTATTGTACCTATCGTTTTATCTTTTATTTTTATTTTATATATTTATTCACAAATAACATATATCAATACAATATCACCGGGATTGGCCAACTAGGTGTAGCCTGTATAGAAACAAAAAAAATAAATCAAAAAGAAAAAAAAAACACAAGACACAAAACAAAAAGAAATAAAAGAGAAAGAAAACAATGAAAAAAAAAATCCACCCAAAAGAAAAAAAAATACACAGTCACACAAAACAAAACATCCTGGCAGCGCAGACATGATCGGTCGCTCACATACACATCCTAAAGCATATCAATACATACACCAACACACACACACACACACAACCGCATCCACTCACCCTTGCAACCCAACACACACACAACCGCATTTACTCATACTGCAACCCAGTACATGCACAACTGCATTCATCCATGCCAGCATAGTCAGCCCCAGCAGAAGTCTGACTCTTATGCCCACTCCGCTGATAGAGATGCTGCACTTCCCACCCACTTTATGATTTTTCTTTTAAATTCTACCACGGAACCCGAGCTCTTTATCTCGTCTGGCAACTGATTGAACAGTTTGGAAGATTTGTATTTGTATTGGTTTTGGGCCAGAGTTGTTCGACAGCGGGGTATGGGATAGCTTATGTTACGTGCCGTGCGCGTGAGGTAGATCTGCTGCGTCCTAGACAAATTGTGTTTTTTCTTAAAGAAGTGCAAGAGGGAAAACTTCACATAGAGCTGTTTCAGATTCAATATATTCATCAGCAGTAGGAAAGAGAAATGGAAATCTCTTTATCACTCGTATTACCACTCTATGTGCCTTATTAGCCATCTCAATAAAGGTACAAAATCTAAAAGGTAACTTGATGGGAATCGTTTTCTTAGGTAGCTTCGCGCGTGGTACTTACCTTATTTTTTTATTAAATAAAGAATCTCTAATATAATCTAATCTAATCTACTTCTATAAATGTAAATACATACATATCCGCTCCCTATGTGGTGCATGTGGTCGTCACCCAGTTTTTCCAGGCTTTTCTGTCCTGGGCCAACTCCGTTGCCTGTTCCCATGTCATTCCAGCCTGGCACTGCTCTGATGTGTACATCCTCTGGATGGTCATTGCAGGCCTGTCCAGACGTCTGTTGCCTTCAGGGCGATATTGGAGACACCTGTTGTTGGTGCTATCAGCGGGCATACGAAGAATGTGCCCGAGCCAGTTTAGCCTACGATTCTGTATCACTTGGGTGATATTTTCGAATCCTGACTTCATCGTTAGTGAAAAGTGACATAGTCAAACCATTTGACTCCCACTATTCGCTGCAAGTATCTGTTCTTAGCGCTGAGTAATTTTGTATTATGTGCTTTCTTAGTGAGAAGTAGGGAATCCAATCCCGCATCAAAATCGCGATCCCGCAGGCCTGCGGGATTGAGGTCATCAATCCCGCGGATCCCGCGGGATTTGCGGGATTGCGGGATCACTCGATTCTAATAGAAAACTAAATATTTCCGCGGTACGAGATAAGGAAAAAACCCTTCTTTTAGTCATACCTTGATAATAGATGCCATCTATCAGAAATTAACAATGTCAGATCTATTACAGTTCCTACTGTATTTAGATTTACAGTACTACAGGGGTCAATACTGCATACTGGAGTGCGTTCTGTATCCGTTAAAATTCACTCAGCGATTCGCTCAATTGTTTATGGTTCTATTGTTCGCCGTTCTATCATCGGTGCGTTTCACTCGGTTGTGCGAGTCAACGTGTTCTATGTGCACGGTTGACACGCTCGGTTGTTGCGAATAACACCCAACAAATTTGTTGGGTGACATTCGCTCGCCATAGATAATAGAAGGGTCCGCACGTGCAGTTCACTCACTCTTATTAACACGCAATATGTCTATCCCTCTCTACCAATGAAGAGTGCAGTGATATCGCTATCTCGATGTATATCTATCAACTCACTCTTATTAGTACTCTCATATCTCTATCTCTGTTTGACAATTCCAATTGGAACAGTCACCCAAATGCGTTCTGCTTCGCGCGATAATCACTCGTTGACACGCTGAGTGAAAATTAACGGATACAGAACGCGGCCCTGGGCCCATTTAATCCAGGGAAATTAAACTCAATGCAGCTCCTCGGTGGAAAGTTGTGGGGTAGTCTGGACTTCTTTCATTATATATGTATTTTGGGGTGCTGAATCTGAATCCGAGGTTTGATAACAAAATTTCGTGACGTAACATGGCGAAAAATAGGGAAAATGGCTAAAATTTGCATTTTCTGACGAATTCTGGATTTGAACATAAAAACTATCGCCTTTTTGTAGGTTATTTTAGCAGAATGAAAGTAAATAAAATTTCCTACAAATGTGGCAAATAAATTTTTTCTCTAAAATAAAAAGCAGCGGAGCTGTCAAGCTCCAAAAACTGGCCAAATTTTCTTGTTATTTTAAATTGTGAGAATGGAAAATGTATGGAGAATAGGTCACCTTGTCAGATTTATCACCAAATTTTGACAACTATTCTTCAGATTTGTGAAACATATTATACCTTGTTGGAATCAGAAAACATGCAGAAAGTTTTCAGGGGAAAGTTAATTAAAAAACATAGTGAATTGTTTAGGCAAGGTGACACAATTTCTCCAAAACTATTCACACTAGCCCTAGAAGACGTTTTTAAAACAGTCAATTGGGAAAACAAAGGGATAAAAGTGATGGACACACTTTCTAGTCCATCTTTTGAACCAGTTCACTAAAACAAGTTTTTTGGATTAACAATAGACCGAACGCTTCAGTGGTCTCCGCACATTGAGGAACTTTGAAGGAAGTTAAATCCGGCTATATTTGTTATAAAAAAAAATACGCTCACCGGTGGACTTGATGCTGCAAAGTCTGTACATTTTACTTATACTTCCACAGCATTATGGGGGAGCAGCAGACGCGTGTTTTTATATTGCAGAAACGAGCAATGAGGACCACGCTGGGCATGAATCCCAGAGATTCCTGTCGATGAACTTCTCACCAGTGCTCACCATGCCTAGCATCTTCATATTAGAGTGTTTATACATAATACTCCCCTGAACTCAGAGTACCACAACTCAAAGGTCAAAAGAAGACATAAGACCTTTAAGGCACAGACTAGCGAAGATGTCTAAAAGCTTCGTGTGTCTCGGTGTGCGGATGCTAAACGTGCTCCCCGGAGAGTTCAAATCGCTGGATCCAAATCACCCACCTCGTTGGTAAAGTATTTTACTCAATTGACGAAATGTTCAAACGATTGATCTTTACATTCTGATTGGCATTGATCTGATAGCATTGGATTAGGAATGGTACCACCGAGGTTTCTAACTTTATGTCTGATAGTGACGATGCGAGTTTGTTCATATTTTTTTTGTTTACGATATGAATTGTAGTAATGTATGTGCTGATAATTGTAAAAACTAACGACAGGTTCCCGGATGGGCCTACAAACGATGGAAAACAATACATTTTTGAATCCCGCAAACATGCGGGATCCCGCATGACTAATCCCTCGTTTTGAATCCCGCAAAAAAAGGCGCGGATCCAGCATTTTGCGGGATCCCGCGTTTGCGGGATTGGATTCCCTAGTGAGAAGCCAGGATTACACATCCATACAAAAGCACTGGCATTAGGTTTCTGATAAGAAATATCTTTTTCAAAATAGTTTGATCTTTATTTTTCAGGAAACTTTATAAAGAAAGAATTATCTACTAAATGTAGAAGAATGAAAGCCCAATTACCTTTGTAGACTAATTGAAAACACATTTTTTGCAGGGGTTTTCGCTTATCAAAGACGTTTACTAACCCACCAAATTATATTACGTAGGTATTGTATTATAAAATAGACCATCGAGAAAATAAATGTGGTAAAGAAAACCGTTTTATAAATAAGTGCCTACGTAGAGAGAGAGAGAGTATTGAAAATATACATCAAACATAAAATTATTAAAAGAACCTTAATCTTCGGCCCTTTCTCTTTCATTTTCCACTCTGGTGAGATCTCTTTGATGTCATTTTGTATATAAATTAGCGCAACGCGATGAAACAAACGCGAGATGTGTCAGAAACATAATGATTGTAAAATATTAAATAATTGGACAACAAATTGTGATTATACTTACAAAAGATGAAATAATTTGTAGCTTATCAATCAACTCTAGGATTTGTGTATCAAAGCTGTGAAAATTTACATTAATAATTAAAAATATATTAAAAATACTGCCTAATTTTCGCTTTTGTTATGTTTAAAACGAAAAATATATTTTACAATTAGTTAATAATAAGTTAGGGGTGGGGTTAGTCAGGGGGCTCCCTTCTGACTAACCCTGAGCCCACCTCTTAAAAATATTATACCAAGAAGTGCGGGTAAAGAGGACGCTATATGCGCCTGTGCTACCCGGGGATGCAGAGGGCTTTAAGCCCGTGGGAGTCCTTCAATGTGTATTTACAATTAGATAAACGCTTTCACCTGTTCATTTTCGGGCGTAATCCGGATATAAAATGGAAGTATTGCAACATGAATATGATCGGTACCTTTGGGTAGGGAACCCGCTTGTAATTAACTTTTCACAATGTCCCAGCACCTGAAAAGTTTGCATCCATATTTGCTTTAGGTGACAGTTTAAAATTGTAGGTACTAAATTATTATAATTGTAGGTATTTCAATTGGTAAATTTTACTTCGACTATTACTACTATACCATCATCAACCCTCAGTCCACCTCCCTTGCGGGGTAGGCAGAGAGAACGGATCGCCACACTTTCCTATCCTTACACACACCTCGGACTTCCGTCACATGCATACAATTCCTGATACACATTCTACGATTACTTTTACTCAAAAGCTCAAAACAAGTCCGTCCTTGAAGAACTGATCAACATGGTCCAGCCATGTGGTTCTTGGACGGCCGCGTTTCCTTACACGACTTCTTTCACCCAGGTAAATTTTCCTTATTATCCTTTCATCGTTTATTCTCTCCGCGTGTCCCAATCATCTCAATTGGTAAATTTTAGTTTAAACTTAATTTAATTTTATGTGCAGAAATAACCGTTGTTCTTAAAAAAATACGAGTACCTATTTTTCCTTCAACACTGCAGATCATCGTGTTATTTTATCGTCAGGAGGAGACGTAATAATTTGACATGGGTATCTATCTGTCTGAGTATATAAAATATCTAATATCAGAGGGTAATGCAGTGCTGTGTTTGCTAAACGACGTGCAGTAGTTGAAGATAAATGCTGAATCCGGTATTAAAATCTGACTGCAACGTTCCAAATTTACGATAGAGGCAAAATGGTATTTGACACGTAAGTATAGTAGACAGTAAAACGAATCAAACATTGGGTACCTA
Source organism: Ceraclea dissimilis (assembly GCA_963576895.1). Lineage (NCBI taxonomy): Eukaryota > Metazoa > Arthropoda > Insecta > Trichoptera > Leptoceridae > Ceraclea > Ceraclea dissimilis. Next base: position 15,688,803 of record OY756366.1, on the reverse strand, counting down.
TAAAATCATGGGAAGATATTTTGAAATGGATTGCTTTTCTCTCATAGAGATAGTGTGGCGTTCACTTACCTACCAATTATCAGCAAGCTGTCCTGAGCTCTGGTGAGTGTTGCTAGTCTGGTGGTCTGCAGTGAAGTGGCTTTGCTCTGGTATGCCTGGAGCCTCCTGGTCTCACTACTACATTACATGGTGCAATAGTAGGAGGAGCTAGTCCAATGACACCGCTTCCAGTACTATGGATGTAGACTATACGTTAGCCCAGAGTAGGTACTTACCTGATGTGGTACAGTGCCTCTCTAGAGCCTAATCTCTATATGTACTACACTTGGCTTATAATACACTACAGATTTGAACTATAGGAATTCTTCTTTTTCCTCTTGATCTTAGATCCTAGGATCCGTTTGTTACACAGGTGTCTCTTGAGACAACGATCTCCAATTGTCTCGCCACCTCGTTGCTGGATTTCCTGTTTGGCGATTACCTTCTGGAATGTTATTGGCCACCCACGTGTGGAAGTCTGTTATTGTTCATTCTCTCCACGTGGTCGTGCCAAAATCTTCTTCTTTTCCTGCCCCATCTCACAATCACTATGTTGTCATTGACGTAATGTAGTTCTGGACAATTTACATCCAGACCTGCATTGAACTAATCCACACCTTTTTTATAGTTTTGTTTTGTCACCATGTGTTTATTGATTCCATTCTTTTTTTGCTGCAACTATTTATTAATTTGCTGCATTTGACTTCGTAATGTTTGTTCAATATGTAAACCTGATTATTCCAAGTGCCTTAAATAAGGCCTACGGATGATTAAAAACCAATTCCCTCGGCGTTTTTCCCAGAATTTCCCGGCGCAATGTCTTCATTTCTGAGGTTCTAAGCAATGCTTTAGTTCTATGTGCTATAGGAATACATAGCATGTAATACTCACCCAATAATCTATCGTCGCGTCGGTTGATACACATTATGAGAAATTTTATTATGGTGTGGATGGATGGACCCTAGGGTTTCTAGAAGCTCGTAAAAAGGTAGAAAAGTGTTCTGTTATAAGTTGTAGCTACATAAAATAACTAAAAAAAGATTTTATTACATGAGTATTTTGTCTTAAAAACTAAAGATGTAAAATTCAACAGAGATCTCGTGAACAAAACGTTGAAGAAATAACGTTTTTTAAAGATTTATATTGAAAGTTTTATATAAAGGTATTTTAAGATAAATTATTGCGTAGGTACTGACACGCGGAGGGAATAAGATAAAAAGAACTAAGGGGTCTTTACCATTTGAGAAGGAAATTGTTTCTTTTTGTGTCCTAAAATGAATTGGCGATGTAAGAATTTATTTATTACAGCTGTACCTTCATGGTAATCCCAGTAATGGGGTAATCAGTGAATGTCGTGTGTGTATAAAACACACACCATTCTCTTGGCTCAAACGTTTTTTTAAGATATTCAGAATGGTTGGCAAACCTACTACTACTAGGTATATCTCAACGCTGTATCCTAATAATGGGGTAACCAGTGAATACCGTATGTAGTATAAAAAATCACATTTATTTCTCCACCACTGCAAGACATTTAAGACAGGATACGTATGATTTGAGATGATAAAATGATATCTTCTTCTTTCTCAACCATCTCTCCATTGCTGGATGTAGGCCTCTTTCAACTTTTCCCAATCCTCTCTTGGTTGGGCTTTCTGGATCCAAGCACTACCAGCGACGGGAACAATATCATTGGACCACCTTTATTGTCCCACGGTCTCCATCTCAGGACTTTGGATGCTTATCTGTCCACTCCCTGTCTAGCAACATGACCTGCCCATCGCCATTTTGATTTGGTAATGCGGACCATCACATTTTGTTTGATAAAAATGATATAATAGGTCTAATCTGACATTATTCAGCAAGGTAGGTAGTTGATAATAATTCAGTTAGTAGTCTATAAAAAGTAGGTATGAATATAATAACGGTAACGTTTTTTGGGACGTTGACTGAATATTTAAACATTGAATTATAAAAAAAAAACTTTTATTTTTTTCAAGCCTATGAGGCACTTTTAACTAAACCTGCAAACGCGAATCCTGTCAGATTCCATTTGCAAGATCATGGTGGCAAATTTTCCGGATGAAAAAATCGTATCCCTCACGAAAAATTGGATTAATGTCTTCCGAGTTGACAAGATGAGGGGAGGAAGAAAAGTTCCGAGGGAAAAATAATCGGCGGTACATCAGTGAAACGAAATGAAATTATAAAGTAAAAACAGGAAATTATCTCTCATATTTAAGTATACGTCAACTTAATGTAATAATTTAATTATATAATTTCGTAATTCAAGTGTCAGGGAGATTGAATAATAATTTCGTAACGATGTAATTAATTATTATCAGATATAAAGATAACTATGTAAACATATATCTGTCTTTTTCTCTCTCATGTCAGTTGAAAATGTCAGTAATAACACTATATAATCTGTTTTTGTGAATTATGTAGTAGTGATTATTAAAAAAAAACGATGAATGTATGTTTCTATAATGTTGACATGCATTAATTTATATGTATTTTGCGTGAAACATTTTCAGTTAGCGACATAAAAAACGTCCTTCACATTTACGCAACGAACCAGCAAAAATGGACTTACTCCACTTCACAACACAAGCTTTTAAGCTTTCTGTGAAGTGTACAAAGAGTTATTTCGACAAACCCAGATTCATTTAAAAAAATATTATCAAAATCATACAAAAAACGTTATTTGTAGTCCTCAAAGTATCTATCTATCTATACCCTCACTCCACGTCCCTTGCAGGGTAGGCAGAGAGGACAGAGCGTCAGACAGTCCTATCCTCACACACACTCCTAGCCTCCGTTACAATCACACAATTTAGCATAAGTACATACAAAACTCAGCTAAAAAGAAGAATAAGCAGGTGCTGTAATGCAGAAGTCCGGGTAAACCCTTCCTGACTTCCCGCTCACTCCTAAAAACCTTTCCTTCCCTCATCATTTTATTATGTATGTTTAATTTAAGGTGACATATATATGTTTTTTTCAGTTATCTATATGTGTGTGGAATGGATTAGTTCTGTGTTTGAGTTAGTTTGTCTAAAATCTATGTATGTATCTGTTCTATGCATGTATGCCTAAACTAAATAAATAAATAAGCTAATATAATATTTAATAAAATTATATAAATCGCTAATCCTGCGAACAATTACTTCACCATCTAATGTCACAGACTGTCAGGGTCTCCTTCAGTTATTAGATCTCGCTATGGCAAAAAGAATCCAATTTCTTTTTTATTGAAGCCTTTTGTCCCTCTGTTTCCAACTCAATAATACAGCGAAATGAATATTAGAAATATTCTTGTCATTAGAAACATGTGTTCGCAGTAATTACGAAGAACATTTGATGACACGTTAGTCAGTCGTACAGCGTACAATAAAATGGAATCGATATTATGTACTATTTCAAGAAATTGTCTAGCTAAACTGTGTAGCCAACACGAACAAACAATGCAGCATAATGAATGCAAAAACTAAGGGGATTCTTGAAAAGTAGGCCAGTAGTAGTTTTATTCAGGTAGAGGGTAATTCCTATGCAACAAAAGCTGTTCTCTAATATTACTCAGTCAGTTTGTAGAATGTAGGTATCTTTGTACAAAACTACATAGACTACGTTTACATAAGCCACGTTTGTTCTGGAATGTCGACAAAGTGAGATCTTGCTTACAGAGCTCATTCGTGTTTCATTATTTTATTTCACACATCGATTTTCCTTTTATTTTTATAATTACAAAACAAATACGAGTAACTTATGCAGAATTTCCATTTTTCCTTTAGTTAAATTTGTTCTAAAAATGAACCTATAGTCCAAGTAACAGCGAGTTTGGAGTCTTGATGAGGCCTCTACCACTCCATCTGCTATGGTGATGAGCGGCCCGGGGTGCCTGATGTTATGACCTATATCTAGGGCTGCCACCTTTGTAAGAGCGTAGGCCCGGAGATTTCGGAAAAACCGAATTTGTAATAATAGTTGACCTTTTTTTTTTTCTCTGGCCCACACCATAATTACAAACCCGGAGATTTAGTATGCTGACTCGGAGCCCCGGTTTTTCTATGGGGGGGGGGGGAACCGGGACCCCTGGTATTTTCCCTTTTTTTTTTTTAGTCATGACAAAAATTTCCGATCCGGAGATACAATAATATGCTAACCCGGAGCCCGGAGAACACCACTCAAACCCGTAGACTCCGGGTCAAACCCGGAGAGGTGGCAGCCCTACCTATATCCATTGAACTCGCTGTCGCGCAATCTTATTCAAGATTTGTTTTGTCTCTCCGGACATACTCGACACCTCGCTGTTCTCGCAGTGTATCTTGAGCATGCGTCTGAAGCACCACATCTCAATACTGGTTACTATTTGGCCGGATACCGAATACTCCAAAAAGGGACCGAATAGTAATCGAATCTTACACCTCTAATCATTACCTGCCCGTGTTTCTAAAGCATGTTCAGGATTAGAAAATAAATTATGTAAGGAATCTTGAAAAAAATATGACATCTGTTGAAAATCGCAACAGTACACGCCTACGTACAGCAATTGTTTGTAAGTACAAAATAAGTGTTTTATATTAAATGTTCAACAGTTTTTTTTGAGTCGTGAGTATATTTTTATGAAAAGGTTTTATTCTCCAAGCCACCATATCGTGTTTCATAATACTCCTGAACCCAACCCAAAGTATTTTTCTTTCCTTTCTGTTTGTATTAATTTATATTATAAGTATTAGTCTTAGTACCAGTGGGGCACGCGAAAGAAAAGGATATGAAATAAAGAAATTCCTTTCATAATATTATTTCCTTTGTTCGTGACGCTTGTTGAAGCAATTATTATTAATACTAGTCTTTCACTGTCCGCTAAAAGGGAGAAAATAAAAGGAAAGTAAGTAGAAATTAAGAGTAGGTATATAACCATTTCAAAAACTTCAAAAAAACGGGAGATCTTGGATCTCGACAACCTTACTAAATATGCCATGGAAAAAATAGAATAGATACATTGAACTTTTATCTTTATCTAGGTAATGACCGCAAAAGATTTTTTGTATATATCAGATATATCTTGTATAGATCTGATCTTTTTTTCCGAAAGACAGCAACTCATTTTCCGAAAGTCACAGAAATATTATTCTGTATTGATAATATGCATTAAAATGAAGGAAAATACTGTAAAAGTTTTTGTTGCCGCAATCAGGCGTTCTGTCCTCTCTGCCTACCCCACCAGGGACGCGGAGCGAAACAACATTAACTTAAAAATAGGCAACATTAAAATGGAAGACCATCACTTCTATCTACTAAGAATTTCTACAACAGGACATACGCACGGCAAGCATTTTTTATGCATTAGATTATTGCAGATGGCGTGAAAAGCAATGTAGGAAATTAGTTATCCTGGTGATGGGTGCGGCTACAAAACTAGTTTTTTTAAAGTGACTTTTCATTATAACGCACATGTTACACGAAGACAATGTTTATCTAAAGGGTTCTACGTACATTGTACATTAAGAGTTAACCCACCACACCCCTTAGATATTCCAGAGGCTTCTATGTCATCCAGTCTTTCACGCAAGTTATTGTTCTACCTCGAGACCCTTCTTAGTACTACTTTGGACGCCCTTAATGTTCCATGGAGGAGACGCTAGGCAAGAATCTACACATTTTCTTCGGGATTGTATATGGGTTCACGTATACAAATACGAAAGCTTGCGAGATATAGTACTTACAAACTAACCAAATACAAAATGAAAAACAGTTGGTTGGATCCCAGAATTTTAAATTGTGATGATCTGAAATGGAGAATGTTTCTCGAGTGTAAAGTGATTATTGATTTAGGTCCTATATGCTGTCATCCGGCTTCGGCACCCTGAATTGTACTCAGCCAATACTTAGAGAATCGTCTTGAATCTGAAGGCAGTGATAGATGGGGGCTATGTATGGACTACAGATCGGCTTTTTTAGAATTACAATATTCGGAAATTCCTTGAATATTTTTTTTTTCCGAAAGTACCCCTGAAATTCACGGGATCTGAGGATTTTCCGTTCAGTTTTTCAGATATAGAAGTATAATTTAGCCAAAATACTGGTAATTATAATCTCGACAAATTGACTGTTTTAGATTTTTAAATTTCTTCCCAGGTTTCTTTAAAAAAGGTAAAATTCACAATGTCGCTTACGTTATTTTTATTTCGCGCTAACATTCTCATACGAAATTTGAAAAAGTTGAAGCGAAAATAGAACGATCTCAGTGCATATAGGCCCTTGAGTCAGCCAAGGTCGGTGTTCATCTTCAACTTTACACTGTTGTAGGAATACTAGGTACATAATAGCCGTAAACATGTTTGCCCTCAGAGAATGTTACGTATGTTTTTTTATACTGGTTGCCCCATTACAAAGATATACCTACCATGATAGTGCAGTAGTAGAACCAAGTACTACTTTCTTTAAGTAAATAAATCCGTGACTAACGTTCATGCAATATTCAGTATAATAACAACGGCGGATGCAGCGCCCTCCATTCGGCGTGTGTGATGATTGTGAATTATTATTTTGCTTTCACAACAAACTCTATACACCACCATGCATGTTAGTAATAAAGTTTCTCAGGGGTTTTCTGTACTTCATAATTCATGAAGTTTTGCACAAGTGAAAAGTACCTACATAGTAGCGGGGTCATATATTTACTTAGAATATTTTGATACACCCAGATGGAGTCCGTCTACTAGTAAAAGTGAAGCCAAAAATCATTGCGAATTTGACACATTGTAGCAGGAAAAACATTTTGTTTTCTAATCACAGTGTGCAAATTATATGGAGGGGAACATCCCCTCGTGCTAACATGCGAAAGATTGCGGTTTAGCATTTTGTATTTTCCCCTCTCACTTTGTTCACATGATTTAACAAAATAAACCCAGATTTCATCATCATCAGCCCGTGTTTTCCCACTGTAGAACATAGGCCTCCCCTCTCCTCCTCCACTTCTCCCGCTCCTGTGCGATTCCCATCCACTGGGGTTCGGCAAACCTCTTGATGTCGTCCATCCATTTGGTAGGTGGTCGCCCTTGTGGCCTTTTATCGCCCCTTGGTCTCCACTCCAGCAGTCTCCTCGTCCATCTGTTGTCCCGCATTCTTATAATGTGCCCCGCCCATCTTCACTTCTGCACCGCTATCCTCTCAACCACATCAGTCCATTTAGTCTGGCTGCGTATCCAGTCATTCCTCTTCCTGTCTTGTACTTAAGTCATGGTCAAACCCAGATTTACTCTTCTTCTCTTCGTGTCCTATCGGGTCCCCCGACGTTGACGATCACTATGGCGAAAGCTTCTCCTGTCTGCTGCAGTCCGGAACAGCTCGCCGACGTTTCTGATGACAGTCCACTAACGAACATTTCGGAGCCACAACACTACAAATCCAGATTTACTAAAAGAAATAATTATATGGTATCAGAGTTAAGTATAGAATACTGTGAAAAGATGTGATACACAATGCACAAAACTGTTCTGAGTGAAGGGTTTTTGTGACCTCTCTGTGTTCCTTACGAAACGTTCAGGGCGAGTACTAGTTATAAAATTACCACAGACCGACCATAGAATCTACAGAATATTAATTTTACTATTCATCAAACACAATGAAGTTGTATACAATCAAGTAGATCGATACCTTGAGATTAATATTAAATGGGCAATATGGATATATTGTTATTTGCTTCTAGTCTGTTCCCAGAGTTATTAAATATTCACCCTAATGAAAAACTTCAAAGGCAACGTAGATATTACGTATTTTAGAAAACATAATTATTTACCTTAGTAAGTACTTTGTGTATAATTTATTAAAGTTTGAATTAAGAGTATGCATACCGACATTTCAAAAATTTCTGAAAACGGGAGACCTTATATGTCGACAACCGTTACTTAATATGTTTTGGAACAAAATAGAGTAGATAAGTTGAACCTTTATCTAGGGAATAACCGTATAAGATTTTTTATATCTTGTATAGATTTCTCAAAAAAAAATAATTGAAAAACACACCTCTAATCTTTTTTCCGAAAGACGGAAACTCGTTTCCTGAAAGTCGCGGAGTATTTTTTTTTTGTGGTTGATAATATGCATTAAAATCTAGGGAATAACCGTAAAAGTTTTTTTATTGAAGCGAAATTAACCCCAAAAAATGGAAAAAACGCTATTTTTGCCATTTTATCATGCGAATGTTCACGCGATTTTCAACCTTAATGCCGTGGGAAATAATAAATAAATATACTTTTCTCTATATAAAAAAAGTATTGATTAGTGGATGTGGACGAAACACCATCCTCTGTAATTATGACGCCCTCGCTCACAAAAGAAGTCACGTCCTTGTAGGGCATATTGGACTCTGAGAAGGTAAGACTTCTCGCATCAGAATGATGAGCTACATGACGTACGTATGTAGGTCCGAAGCCAGCGATAGTCAGCCTACAAGCCTACATCCTTGAATTCCATCACCACCATGATTGGTGACGTCATCGGTGACAAACACTTGAACTACAGAATATTTTTTCCCATACATTTTCATGGTGCCATCATCGTCAAATGTCAGGTGGGCATGGCCTCTATGAACAATATGGCGTCGGCCTCGGTAGATCTTGAGGGTGAATTGTAAATCCGGCTTCCAACGGTACGCGAATCCGACTTCATTCACATACCGTGGGAAGGAGTGAGTCTTTAAATCTACAGACGCTTTCATAGCGATTTGTATGGCGGTATGTACACATCCAAATTCACGTACAGATCCAAAGTCACGTACAAATCCGGATTCGCGCACCGTAGGAAGCCTGGTAACATCGAAGGATGTCGTGAGTTAAAAAAAAATCTGCCTACGTTTCAGGGCGAGGATTGTGTCTGGGATTCAAAAGAATAAAAAACATTTTTGTCGAGTAGACTGTATAAATCAAGTATTCGTAAAATTTACAGAAGACATTTCACGTCTTTTTCATGCTGCAGCATGCCACCCATTCTGATTGTCATATACATGTTGGAGCAAAGATAAGGTTGACGAAGGTCTGGGTTCGAATCCCAGCCGGTGTGAACTGAAATGGCGAATTTTTCTTGAGTGATCACTTAAGCCAGCCGAGGTCGATCATAAGCCAGACAATGCTCATCCTTAATTATTCTACACTGTTGTAGGAATACTGCATTGTATGTTTATACTACGGAATGTAGAAAAAATTCAACGCTTGACAAGAACAAATTTGTAAATCCAAAATAATTCAAGAAGGTTGTGTGTTTTCGTACACAAATCAAGATGTTTTAGTAGTAGTAGTAGTAGCGATTCAAACTCAAAGAGAGATTTTGGTTACATATGTACGCCACTGCGTACATTACAATTTGAAAAATGATTTATGAAGGACAGAGAACAACACATACAATAGTATACGTGTTGAATTACCATATTATATAAACACCGTGAAGCATGGGTGTCGTCTGCAGCTGCCCCCCTGCCCCCCCCTAGAGATTGGAATTGGTATATATTTTTTTATACTATTATTTTTTTATTTAAATCACTTTATTACAAAATAACATAACATTTACAATATCACTTGAATTACAATCACATACTCTGTATAATTTGGATACTGCCTAAATGATACTAAATGATAAAACCTCAAAAAATCACAATACTACCACACATTTTATCATCATATCATAAATTTTCTAAAATTAGTATGAAAATCAATCCGTTAAAAAAAAATATGCCTGCGGCGCTATTTTTTATTACTTTTAAAAACATTTTTAATACATATTATTATGCAAAGTATTATATACATTTTCAAACAAACAAACCACATCACGACCTTCTTCGCTATGTCTCACAAAAAAATTCTCCTGCGGCGCTATTTACGCGTTTCTTATGCTTATTATAGTCTATGAAACCGTCACTACTTTAAGGAGCAAGCTGAAGACGTCGCTCTTCCGGACCAGTTTCCCGCGCCCTTGAGATGGATAATCCATGAAACGGCGCCACAAATTATCCGATAATAATAATACATCATTTTTCAAAATTTTAGTGCCCCCCCCTAGCTCCGAGGTTGGCGACGCCCATGCTGTGAAGTTATAAAGCATTTATATTTAGCGCGAGCAAGTAAATAATCATGAATATATTACAACACGACTAGCATGCGAGTATACTGGCGCTAAATAGAGACTGAAAAGTCTATGAAACCTGAAACTGAATATCCTTTTTAAAGACGCTTTGTATTCCACGCACGTTTACGTTCGTAATTTATTATCACGTAGATGATACAAAAAGTATGTCATTATAATATAATGTACGTAGTAGGTAGATAAGTCAGACCTAGTTTTAATAAATTTATACCGTAGGTATGGACAATCAACGTAGTATTTTAATGTATAAGGCAATACTCATTACGTATGCATTTGCAAATCGGTAGAGTAAGAAATACAAAAGTCGGAGAACTATGTTAGAAAGAAGATGTTCTTAGGTGAAAGGGGCAACGATGAAGACTTGAGGTGAGAATACCCACAAAACGGCGCGACATAAATTATCCAATATTATTATTATTAGACGACTCTTAGGCAGACCACCGAAGAGATGGATCAACCTCGCAATAGGTTAATCCCTCTTGGGGAGGGATTGCCTATTGCGAACAACAGGTCGCAAGGCTTATTTTAAGCAGTAGTAAAAAGAAAATTGGTTTAATGCTATGAGTTCATGTTCATACACCGTGTAAGTAAGACGAAAATCTTGTCTCTATAGAGGATAGAGATCCAGACACTTCAATTCTTAGACACATATGCTGGAATTATTTTTTATACAAAATTTGTGCTAAGTGGCTCCTATCTCCGTCAATCCTCACTTAAGAAGTTGATAAAATCCGGCAGTAGTCTCTCGTTTTTATTAAGTTCATCCTATGTCGTCCTATCTCTCATAAGCTATGAAGAGTCAATAACGATCTTACCTAAAAAGATAGTGAAATTGCAGTTGTTACGTTACATCTGTCTCTGCTATTTTCTGGCGTCGGGATTAAAAAGATTTTCATCCTCGGCGTGAGATCTTTCTCTTCTTATCCGACTGTCATCCGGCATATTTAAAACGTGCCCCAACTAGGACCATATAATCTCTTCTGGACTAGCGAGAAAATTTGAGATGTACATTCACAATACTGCGAATCGTTTTGCAGTAACGTATTTTTAACCCTCTCACTACTACTGTCCCTGCTGGAGGACACGAAGATAAAATAAATAAAATCCATTTGAAGCAAATTCTCATACTTAATCCATAGTAAACTTATTATAGAATGTTTATTGTCTATGACCAAATATGTTTTACCAGTAAATAACTACCAGTGTCCTCCGCGGAGGATATGGGGTTAAGTCCTAAACGGAAAAACGTATTTTTTTCTAAATTCATATAAAAATAAATAGATATTAAATCCATAGTCAAAAAATTATATAATCCTTCTATTATATTCTGGTAGTGAGAGGGTATAAAAATGATGCTGTTATGAATTTTGATATGATTGCTAGTTCAATTATTCACCTGGGGTTCGCCAGAGTTGTAAAAGGTAGTATAAAATAAATGTTTGATCACAGTGTTAATTTTATTGGTCCATCTCTGCAGCCATTTGATAATAAATGAACACAGGCATAACAAGCCATAATACTAATTAGTATTGTTGTATTTATTCGTATACCTTTGTAGACCGAATGGATTATACCGCGTTTTATTGCTTCAATTAATATAAGGGTGAAATTTATATGATACATGGTGATAGGCGCAAAGGCATTTTTATGCTGTAATGCCGGTGGATGTTAGCAATAAAGAATAAAATAAAATGTCATAATTTTTGGGTTAGCTGGGAGAGATCGCTGTAAAGCGATACTTTTGAAATAAATGTGCAATAAATGTACTTTGATTTAGGGTACATTTTTCATCAATTTACGTAAATAACAATTTGCGGCTACATTAAAGGGCGGCCACATACGTACGGAAAGTTATACTCTAACATTCAGAATTCTGATTCAGAAAGCACGGAAATGCATACAATTTGATTATCCTCCACACACTTTCTGATTATCAGATTAATCTTATCTTCAGATCGATCTTTAAGAAGTCAGAACGTATTGAAAAAAATATTTTTTTAAGTCACTGAGGGTGAGAGCTTTTGATTCAGTTAACTGGAATGTCAGTACCTGCGTGACCGCCCATATAGTATAAACAAAATAATAAACTGAAGATGAATAATGTATCTTGAAAAATGATTCTTGTGAAAATACTAACTGAGTGTTGCAGCTGATAAAAAAAATCCTGTTTGTAAATTCACGACTTTAGCAACAGGCTAGTTATGTTTCCACATGGACACGCTATGCAGTTTAGGGTTAACCGTATGAGCATGGTGAATACATATACTTTTTTGAATGTTTAAAGAAATACGAAAGTGTATTCTTGAAATACCTTGAAAATTTAAATTTTTACTTCTAAAATTCAAGCAATTTTATCTTCACTTAAAAAATATGGGTTAGCAACACAAACAACGGTTGGGTTTTATAGCCGTTTGGTGATTAGTTCACTAACCAAATAGCACTTTTGATTATCGTCGTCAGCTTCAAAAGAATTAGCAATATTATAATAAAGTTATCATGTCTGAATATGAAGATTTTAAGTGAAATTTAGTTCATTAATTTATTATCGCAGAACGTATTAAAATGGTGACCCTCGAGTCATTTAGATAACACTATGTTGCATAATAAATTGGGTTCCGGGAGAAAAACCCATAAGAATATTGCTCAACATGAATAAATCCCAAGAAAGACAAAAGCCCATTAGAAATATCCTCAACGGATAAAAGACCAAACTTTATAGTTGGATTCCAGTAGATGAATTATTTATAAAATGTTGACTATTTTATTGTCTATCCCATTTAATCCGTATAGTTATTTGTTACTTTTCCAATCTATGCTAGTTTCGAATACACTGAAAGAAATCGTATACTAATAGATACAATTTATTTTATTTTCAAAATCCAATTAGATTTGAGCTTTTGTCCCTTGAGCATATTTCTGAAGGGCTTTTATCTTTTTTGTGATTTATTCATGTTGAGCAATATTCTTATGGATTTTTGTCCGGTCACGAATAAATTGTTCATAACACATGGTGTTATTAACTGCACAGCTTTATGGTTGTAGGTCAAAGCTGCTGTAAGCAAGGCAAGCGGAGTTTTTTTTAAAGCGTTCTAAATATTTCAAATTCAAAGTTATTCTAGAACATACCGCGCCAAGCATGTTGCAGAGTTAAGGTAAAGTAAGTTACGCCAAAGTATTACAAGGTGAGATTGTGTTTTGATATAATGAAGTAAGAATGTCATTTAAAAATAGATTTCAATGTAAAATACTTTTCGTCATCATCATCATCACCAGCCTCTCTGCGTCGTTTGCTGAAAAAAGGCCTCCCCCATTGATCTCCACAGCTCCCTATCTTGGAAAGACCGCATCCAACCGCCAACTCGTAATACATTGTCCTAGGCACCGAAACTTCTTCTACGTCGCCACTCCAGAACTTTCTTTATCTACGGTTCTGGCCACATGACTAGTCTAGATACATTTCTGACTCGACCTGACCTTTATCACGTGTTATTTATTAAGAATCCCAAGTGTAACGATACTTAAATATTGTGCCTAACCGAGCCGATCGGTCAGATGCAGTGTTTTTTAAGTTGTCCGCGTAGCGACGGGGGCGTGATAGGTAGGAAAACTACAACATTTTTTTTTGTTTTCTAGATGTGAACAAAAACAGTTACTATTTCAAATTATTGTTAAGCTCTTGGATTGGAGTCACCGTCAGTCACAGTCAGAGTTGGAGAGGGATAGTCAGTCATAAAATACACGTATACGTTTGAACACGTGGTGGTGGATTCGAATCTCGGTCCATGTCATAAAACTGCACACCGCAATACAAGCGATTTGCTCATGTGAAGTGTGTATAAAGTTATATAGTAAAAAATCAAAAATATTGTATTGTTTCTAAGTATATAATATCTTCTTAGTGAAAAAACTACAATCGCCTGATGATGAGGGTGCAAATCCTCAAATACTAGTCGCGAAATCTAAAGTCATTATTGTGAATTTTAATCTAACTATTTAGTTTTTCATTTTTCCTGTAAAAAGTAGTGTATTTGGTATTGTTACATTGAAGGTGAGGTTATATGTAGATTGTAGATATAGACACTTGTATATTGTAAGTGGTTCGTATACCTTTCCGGCTTGCGAAATAGAATCATGCCGCGGGCTGCGAAAACATAAGTCACTTAACTGCTTGGAATGGTACCTACACAATAAAATGGTATAGGGGTATATTGTTATCATTCATAGATACATACTTGGCAAATTTTCTCTTTTTATAATGTTAGTTAAATGTAGGTATTGTTTTTTTAAGAATATCTTTTTACCTTTTACTTTGGCCAATCCATTTCCATTGATGGTGGTGTCCACCTCTCATGTTCCATCACTCCACGTCTTGGTCTTGCGCATGCTTCAGCTTGATCTTACGCATGCTTCAGATTTATCCCTTTTTTCAAGTTTTTCATTGGATCTCCTACCAGGGACATACATCTTTAAAATCCGATTGCTCATATATGTAAGTACTTTGGCGGTCCTTTTTTCATATGTCAGTACTAGGGAATCCAATCCCGCAAACGCGGGATCCCGCAAATGCTGGATCCGCGCCTTTTTTTGCGGGATTCAAAACGAGGGATTACTCATGCGGGATCCCGCATGTTTGCGGGATCCAAAAAGTTTATTGTTTTCCATCGTTCGTAGGCCCATCCGGGCAGCTGTCGTTAGTTTTTACAATTACCAGCATATACATTACTACAATTCATATCGTAAACAAAAAAATAACATAATCGCATCATCTTTTTTTTTTCCTTGTTAGGTCAGGGGACCGTATATCCACTGCGACCAGAGTAGGTCTATTGTGACATCCTTCAATGTTACAGCTCGTCCTCAAGGCCGATGTGTCTCATGTAGCTCACGATCTGTCTTGGTGCGAGTAGTCTTGCCTTCACGGAGTCCAGTAGGGGCCCTCCAAGAGAGCGACTTCTTTTGTGAGCGAGTGCGTCACAGTTACAGAGGATGTGAATAGGTGTTTCGTTGTCCTCTGAACAGAATCTACAGACTGGGGTGTCTGAAAGCTCAATTTTGAACATGTGCTTCCGCAGTCTGCAGTGTCCACTGTCCAGTCAAGGTCCTGGTTAGGTTTCTTATTTGTTTTTTGGAAAGCTTGAGAGCTTCGGTGGTGAACTTCTGCGAGTACCCTATAATTAGTTCCTTCGCGTGTTTCAACCCTGTGCTGTTTGCCCAGATTTCATAACTCTGGTCCAGCTTTTGAGGCTAGCTCTGAGAGTGTCCGCAAACAGGTTCAGGGCCTACTGCGGGTCTTTCTGCGCCAATTCTGGCAAGTTCATCGGCCTCTTCGTTGCCCATGATTCCACAATGCCCAGGTACCCAGACCAGCCTCACTGTGTTTTTGCACCGACGCGATTCAGGACCTGTATGCATTACAGGGTTAATTTGGATCTAATCTCTACCGATTCAAGAGCCTTTAGCGCTGCCTGACTGTCAGAGAGGATGTAGATTTTTTTTTAGATGGTCGGTGAAGGTTCAAATGAGCACATTCAATGATAGCGCTCATTTCTGCCTGAAAGACAGTGGCGTACTTGCCCAGACTGGTTGATTTCTTCAACCTAGGGCGCAAACCAAAAACTCCAGACCCTGCCCGGCCATCTTTCTTGGAGCCATCCGTGTACCATACAATGTCTCCATCTCGAAAGGAGTAGGGATCATTCTCTCTCCATGTCTCTCTCTCTCGAGTATTTCCATTGTGTAGTGTTTGACAAAGGTGTATGCCACATTCATGGTGTCCGAAGGCATCATCGCATCATCACTATCAGACGTAAAGTTAGAAAGCTCGGAGGTACCATTCCTAATCCTATGCCATCAGATCAATGCCAATCAGAATTTAAAAATGAATCGTTTTAACATTTCGTCAATTGAAATCGTATCATTCAGCGATTTGAACTCTCCGGGAAGCACGTTTAGACGCACACTGAGACACACGAAGCTTTTAGACATCTTCGGTAGTCTGTGCCTCAAAGGTCTTATGTCTTCTTTTGACCTGGTACCTTTGACCCTTGAGTTGTGGTACTCTGAGTTCAGGGGAGTATTATGTATAAACACTCTAATATGAAGATGCTAGACATGGTGAGCACTGGTGAGCAGTTCCTCAAAGGAATCTCGACAGGAATCTCTGCGATTCATGCTTATTGTAGTTAACTGATTCAAAAGATGGACTAGAAAATGAGTCCATCACTGGATCCACCCCCAACGGTCGCTTAACAGAGAAGTGAATATCACCGGTCTTCGTCATATTTAATTCGAGACCGTTGTCACTAAACCACCCTCTCGCCCCGTTCATTTTTTCACCCCGTTCAATTTCAAGGTCTTCATCGAGGCATCCTTTTTTTCTGGAATATTGACTTTTAGTAACGGGGATGTGTCATCCGCAAACATTACAATAAAATTGTCCTCATCAACACTGTTACTTACTTTCCGTGCCCGGAACACTATCAAATTTTGTATCTCCAATGTTCGGCCACCCGGACACCCCCGGCATTTGCCAGTAGTGCGTCCTCGGGCGTGCATGTCACTCCTGTTTGGGGACATGAAAACAGGTGACTGTAATCCTGTACAGCACCACACTCACAGGTGTCTTCCTCTTTGTAACCCCATTTTTTGAGGTTACTGTAACAACGGGAGACACCTGTTCTCAGTCTATTAAGTGACCTGTTAGGCAGACCATTGATATTAATGGGTCCAGTATTGATCCCTGTAGTACTGCAAATCCAAATGCACTAGGAGCTGTTATAAATCTGACATTGTAAATTTCTGTCGGCATGACTAAAATAAGGGTTTTTTCCTTATCTCGTACCCCGTAAATATCTATTTTTCTATTAGAATCGAGTGATCCCGCAATCCCGCAAATCCCGCGGATCCGCGGGATTGATCCCCTCAATCCCGCACGCTTGCGGGATCGCGATTTTGATGCGGGATTGGATTCCCTAGTCAGTACCAATGTATCTTGCTTTTATTCTATGCTTCACGACGCAAACTTTTATCTTACTGCGAAGTGCATAGGAAAATATTTGGATTAGACCTGATCCTTTTTTGATATAAAAGTTTTGGATACTGTCAAGCTTTGAGTCTTCGCATCGCACATAGATTTCAAGTATTTCTGTATATTAGATAGATAGATATCTCATTTGTTGTAATAAATCGCTAGTATTGTATCGTAAAGGGATTGCAATTAATTGCGCAGGAAACACTATCCCCAGGGATGTAAATAAACTCTGTATTCAGTCTGTAACATAAACTGCTTCTACATTTTATATGTAACTCTGTAACTTGTACAATCTCCAAGGGGTTCCCAACTTGATAATCTGCAGTACATAACTACTGAACGGCATTACTTATTTAATGCATCTTGGTCTTCCAATGTGCATTCTGTAAAGTAGATTAGAACTGCATGGCGCAATAACTGGAAGCTTTACTAGATTGAATTCTAAACTAATACCTCAGTATATTGCATTTTCAAGGCAAAACCTTCACTAGTGTAATGTATCCTTTCCTCTTGATTAATTTGAACATAAAATAATGGATATACTTAGTTTCTTATGAGGAGGAAACTATTATAACCGTGTATCTACTTTATTTAACGACGCGCGTTAGAAAAACGTACCTCAAAAATAGACGTTGTAAGTCTAAATTAGGTCTATTTCTGATGGGAATAAAAAGTAACAACGCCAGTATTTAGGATGCTAGAAAAGTGCTTCTTTTAATGTATTTTATTTATTTATTTTATTTATTTAAACTTAAAGTAAACAACAAACACATATAAATATACAAAATGGACATAGTACAGATTAAAAAGCGTTGTTCACTAGGGCGAACTTATCGCAGAACTGCGATTTCTTCCAGTTAACCCCAGGACAAAACAGAAAAAAAAAGAAATTGAACAAAAATATAGGAAAAAACAGAAAAAAGAAATTGAATAAAAAAAAAATATATATACGAAGTAGAAAATATATACATACATATGTGAGAAAAAAACAAATAAAAACGGAATAAAAAAATAATAAACAAGATACAGAATGCATATATTTTCAGATTCAAACGCAATATTTCCACACGTGTTTTGAGATAATTAAATGTTGATTTCGTTTTCTTTTCCGCAGAATCCAGAGCCCATGGCGTCGGATATTACGCCTTGAGTGGCGATGCAGCAGAACGTGCGAAGCAACAATCTGAACTAGCGGCCATTCGTGCGCATACTGAAAAAACACAAAGCACTGTAGCTGATGCCAGGAAAAAACGGGAAGAAGCTTTACAGGCGAGGGTCAAAGCAGCTAGAGCGAGACAGAGAGCCAGAGCTGGACTTCCACCAGAGGAAGAAGGTAGTAAAAGAAACCATACATAATTAATTTAGTGGAAGGTACTGTGTATAATATTTTGTCCCAATCCAGCACAATGACAAATTCCATGAAAGACCATTTTATCATTTTCCAGAGCCCAAACCTTCCGTTACTGCAATGCTACTAGACTTTGTCGAGGAACAGAAAAAACTATCGGCGATGCAGGCCGCTGAGGAAGCTCGTAGAAAACGTGAAGAAAGGGAAGAGGAAGCTAAGAAAGAAAGAGAGAAAATCGTCAGAGAATGGGATCTCGGGAAAGAAGACTTGCAAGCCAAAGTGCCATTTTACCAGATGACGCAAGAGCAATGGGTGGATAAAAAGAGGCGTGAGAGAATAGGAGAATTCGCACCGGTGGAAGAGTCGAGTAAGTCAAAGAAGAAAGGAAATGATTCACGAGAGTTTGACCCAAGGGGTTTCTTCGTTGATACACAAGGCAGTTCTGGTGCGACTGATAGACCATCAACTTCTCATGGAAGAGAAAAGAAACAGTATTATGATCCTTCTGTAAATATACCTGATACAAATTTCAACCCCGTTTTGATCGCAAACGAGTGTGAAGAAGGGGAACAAGAAGAAGAATCGGTTAGCGAGGGAAAACCTGAAAGAAAAGGTAATGAAATAGCACCACCATCCACGTATGAATATTATGGACCGGCTGATAAGAAATACAAACCAAGTGATGGTACAAGAACTGATGTAAGCGAAGCTTTCGCTCAAGGTTTAAAGTATTTAGAAGAAAGGAAATCTAAAGCTAAATCAAGATATGATACGATGGACCCGTTTGAGTGAATTGAAAATAAACGTGTTTCAAACAATACGTGTCTTTCTTTTATTAGGAAACCATTCCATAGTATGTCATCATAGTCAATGTCAGGAGAATTTCTTAACATTGCACAATATTAAGTATAAGGAGAAGCTGCGTATATTTTTTGTTGATCTGAAAGATGCAGTTCTACATTTGATGGAATTTCAAACCAAGTTGCGACTTCCGTCATTTGGCAAGGACACCCTCCCCTCCCAAAGAAAAAAACACTCACCGACGTTAATTTATAGCTTTGTTATAAAAATTGACGCAATCTAACAAATCTAAACAGAACCTTTTACCTACGCATTTTACTTCATCCATTATTCTATCTGCTGCCAGCCGGTCCCCTGAGTTTCTCCAGTGGCTGGAGGCGCTGAATGTCAGACTTTAACGATGTGCCAAACGATGTCGACGTTGCCAAAACGATAAATAAAATAAATTCTATCGCCTTCACTGATTTGTATGACTATATTATTAGGTCATCTTTGCCCAATCCTATTTTTGCGATATTTGGAGAATATCTTTTTTCGGGACAAATAGTTCTAGGACAGGGACACTGAAACTAAGGCTCTAAACTCTAAGGACTAAACTCAAAACCAGGCCGTAAGGCAACCTAGACAAATATCATATATTTTTGCGCATTGAAGTGTTGCTTTACAGCTGTAGCTAGCAGTTTCACCTAAATGATCTTGTCATTGAGTAGTTATGACTTCCTTCACACCCCACTACGCTTGAATACGTCTCGTTTTGACTTTGAAAATGTGTCATAAAACACGTAAGAAAATAGAACGTACTTTCGTATTATTACTAAACATGTTACATCAGTTGTACCAAGCCGTAGTCACTCGTAAACTTTTCCACTTTACTTGGTGATGCTATAAATTTTATCGAGTGACGTGAAATGCATTCCCGGAAGGCCAACCACATTGTAGAATAATGTCATTCCTTAATGGAATATAGGGGCGAAATTCTCTGAGTAAAAATAGTTATACCTAATGTATTATCGTTATAACATTTTTTAAATTTTGCACGAGAGTGTAAGCAACAAAATCGATCTTGACTTATTGTATAAATTAAAAACTCGACCCTATATCAAAAATATGCGCTAGTTACTGCCTTAAACATTTTACCAACCAAATAATCTCATGTTTGAAAGAATATGTGACGGAAGCTAAGGATAGGGCGGTCTGTTCTCTCTGCCTACCTCGCAAGGGATACATGGATAGTTTTCGTGGGATTGCCGAAAAATATGTTTTCAATGACATAATATGTAGGTAGCTATTTATAGAACTGTCTTTTTGAAAATTATTTTCGTTCCATATTTGAGATGTCTATACCGTTTCTTGGAGAGCAAAAATACCAAAATTTTGGCGAAAAAATACTAGAAAATGTTAGATAAAATCCAGAAAGTACCTACCTACTAAAAATATAGAACCAACTGAAAATACAAGATTCAAAAATACTAGTTTAATATTGAGTATTAAAAATAAATAGGTCCAGTTTATGGGTTGTCCACTGTACTGTAGGTAAGTACCTACCTACTAAGTATTCCTACAAAATGTTGAGTTGGAATTGAAAAGAAGATATATTTTATTACCTTCAGTTGTTAAACTTTTATTCCCTTCTGAAGAGCCTCAAGCAGTAATTGCTAAGCAGCTTTCAACTTTTCCAACATGTAGGTAGGTACCTAACCTACATAACTTTTATTTATTTTTGTTCAGTCTGTAAGTAAAGTGTCTAGGCTAAGCAAAAGTCAGTATTATTAGATAGGTTCTTAGGTCTTGTTTTCATGAATATTGGAGCACTGTATTCCCACAAGAAGCATTGGCAAACCTCATGTAAGGTTGTCCGACGACATATACGACCTTAGATTATAGAAGTATCTAATCAAAATTATTTTTATTCCATTTTATAGGAGTTGCAGAAGGCCCTCTGCTCAACTGTGGAGGGGGCTATGTTCAACAATGGATTCCTGAAGGCTGAAGATAATAATTCTTTAAACATTCCTCTAGGGAACATTTGGATATCACAAGGCTTCCTCACTCAGAGTAGTTTTGTGAAGTATCATCCCCAATGGTTGATGGTTGGATCTCAAAGTAGATTCTTTAAGATTTTTTTTGAGGGATAAAAGGTCAAAATAAAACATGTATTAAATTAAATTTATTTATTAAAATAAAATAGATACTATAATAATATTATAATGTTGTTACAGAACAGCACTAACAAAGTATGTTTTTTAAACATTCATTGCATATCGCTCCCCCAATTCAAAACTAGGACATCTTAAAAAAAAGTGAAAATGAGTTAAATATGAGGTTCGATAGGATTTTTAAAGCTCTATCTTTCGTAATTTTTGGATTTTCAAAATTCAGTTTTTTTAATGCTTTAAAAAAAATATCCTAGTATGACTCTGAACCAAATGTGTCAACAAACTCACTTCAAAACTCAGACATGTTAAAATGTCTTAGTGACGTCACTCAAATACATTTTATTCCCATGGAATTCAATCCACAGTTTATAATTAAGATATTATAATCATAGCTAGTGCCTTCCAGATTAGTTAACTGAAATAAAATTACAGATAATTTGGTATATAAAAAAATTACATTACTTTTTCAGTAGTATGAAAATAGATCCACATAGTAAACCCATTACCTGAGCTGGATCAAAACTCAGACATCTTAAAAAAATTAAAAAAAAAAATGTTTTCATAATTCAAATGGACTCATTTGGTTATAAATCATTAGATGAACTGTTTCTATATCAAAAGCTGTGCTTTAATTAATTTAATTAATTAAAAGTATGATTTCACCATAGAAAACAATAGGAGAAATCCTGGTACAAAACAAGGACATGTTAAAATTTAAAGTATAAAAAAAAGTTTTTAATAATTTTTTCTTTAAAATCTGATAAAACACCCAATTTTATACCAGAAAAATATTATACGAAGAAAAAATATATGATAATTACAGTTTGGTTTATGATTATGTATTGCCAAAAACTTAAATGTCATTTATCTCAAAACATAGTGTGTTCAAGATGTCCTACTTTTGAACTAGGGAAGCGATATGTATGGGATGAAATAGTACATGAAAATTATTTTATGTAGACTCAGCGAATGTATCATTTAAAAGATGTCCTGCGTTAATTTTGAGATTCGCATTATACACACTCTACAATTCCTTTTGCTTAAAACGCCTCCGTCCTCAAGCAAAGTGGTTCTTGGACGGTCATGCTTCCTTACACATCTTCATTCGCCCAGGTATATTTTCTTTGCTATTCTTTCAACATTCATTCTCATTACATGTTCCAATCAACCTGTTCTCTTTCATTTAACTTACAACATTTGTTTTAAAATCACTCAACTCTCTGATTTCTTATCCTATCTCTCACACATTGTATCATACTACCATGAACAAACAGCAAGTTGTTTTGCTTATGCCAAACACACCCGTTTCTTAAATATTAATGCCTGGACACTCGGTTGAAGGAGAAGAGTGGGAAGACCTAGGGGTGAATTTTGCAAAAGGCTTAGGTTTAATTTGGGATGTAGCACCATCGGAGATAGAATTGAGACAACTGATTGTGGAAGAAAAAGAAAAATATTCTAAATGAAAATTCTATAACATTATATGGATGGGTTAAAGCGCAGATATAGCATGTTCACTTTTTGGCGAAATCGAGTTATGATACAAAAAATGTTCAACTGCGTCATATCTTTATGATGTAAAAACATTGTTTGTTTAAATATTTTTCGAGATACAGTAGCCTAATTCAAATACACAATATGTCCTTTGAATTAGGCTTATTGGCGCCAAGAAGTTTTCTGTCAAATATAAGAAAATGATATTGACTAGAAGAAAACATTATGCATGTTTGAATATATCGCAAGACCAAATTTGAACATTTTTGCATAAAAATAAAACACTCATGCTGGATTTCACCAACTTCTTAGGTAAGGAATAGCATGGCGGAGATAGGGGCCACCTCGCACAAGTTTTGTTGAAAAAATAATGATAAGTGCCTACAATCTCCGCTATCCCACATGCAAGAAGTTGGTGAAATCCAGCATAATTTTCCTAAGCTCTCAAAACTTATTAAACTGAATACGTGCAATATCTCAATATTGTCAAATAGATTTGTGACCTTACATTCAACCAAGCATGGACTGTGTATGATACAGTTAAATTTATATTAAAAATGTATACATAATAACATTAGGCAATTTCACACCTAACCTACATTCTTATTATAATAAGTGCCGTCTAACATTTAGAATGTGCCAATATGAAATAGTTTTAAGCTCTCTGTAAACATAACGTCTCATAAGGACAAAAGTACACTTTAAGTGTTGAGTTTGTATGTGATAATGTCGACCAAATCAGTCAATGAAAGCACTTATATTAAAAAAAAAAAAAACAGTAATTGTTTCTAGCATATTTTTATCCACGTAAATTCACACACTTTAGGATCACACAAATTAGAGAACAGTACGAGTTTGTCTTTAAGCAATGAATTGCCGTTTTTATATTAAGTTGGTTGATTGTTTTTAGGATAATTGGTCAAGGTGTGATTCCTACAAAACAGTCATAAATTTCTGACATTGTACAGAAACAATTTGCCTGTGGGTGAATCTTGTAAATGAATAATACGTAAAATCTGGAAGTTACAAAGATAAATAGAAAATGTTATGATACAGTCGATATACATGCGAATGCGAATAGCATAGTACCTGGACCAGGAGTACGAGGACATGAACTGGGCGAGACAGAGAAGAGTGGAGAACAAGATGTAGGAATTTGCTGCAAACCAATCCGCAGTATTGAAACTAGAGAAGAAGGAAGCGTTTTAAGATTTTCATCTACATTATCACGCAAATCCAGAAAATACCATGCACCAAAAAAGATATGTACTACTTTAGAGTGCCTGTATTTGAACTTTTATAAGCGATTTACTCTCGCTGTAAGGACAGTTTTTTGTTTGATTCCATTATTAGTACATAACTTTCCATTCGCGGCAGCATCACCCGTGAATCAGGTGCAGAGCCGGAATAAGTAAAGAAGAAGATGCAGAATATTGCCACTGCGCTTATTTTCGAAATAGTAACACAATATTGAAAAACATTTGATTTCTTTCTTTTATCAGAGAACATAAAGAGTTCAGACAATTTTAGTTACATTAAATCAAGAACCTGATTCTCGCAACAATTTTGGGATAATTCTGAATTCATGATGTAACCAAACTATCTAGCACTATTCGGCACCCTGAAAAAACAAAACTACAGGGGTCCGAATTATGGTAGAAGTATAGTGAGGTGAGTTTGGTTTATAGAGGGCTAAAAAAGCTATATCTTTAGCTACCCTACTTAAAGAGAAACCACAGAAAATTGTAGCCGAACCAAAGAGAAAACTTTCACATACCTTGAAAATAGTGACGAAGAATGTCAATTTACCTCAGAAGAGTTAATGAGCAAAATTACATGCGATAACCCTCCACTTTGAAGGCAGTGGCAGTCAAAGGTCGCCTTCTAGAAAAATATGGATGCGACATGATATGTAGAACCACAAAGATGTCTCAAGTAGTTTGTTTCACAAACACAGGATACAGAATACATAATTACTGATGACTGGTACAAACATACACTGCCTTCTTCAAAAGACAAAAGTTGCGGTGGTGGGAGAGGATGCAGACCTATTAGTCATTATGATAGGACCGTTCTCTAATCTCCTAATAATGTATACTTTTTAAAACAAGAAGAAAAATTTCTTCAAAAGTTTCTACAGGCGTTCTTGGCAAGCATGTTAAAAATAGCCATCCGCAGAGTGCAATCGACAAAACTCTGGAAGACCACATGTTATTTTTACATACCATAAGTGGGTGGGCTACACCTTCAGTTCAACAACGTCAAAATTGGGAGACGGTGTTGAAGATTGGAAGTGTTCCTGGTGGATTTTGTTATTAAACATGACAGAATACAAAAGTCTACACATGTGACTGTACGTTTTGACAGAAATTATAAACGAAATAAATTAAGAGTATTTTAAGACAATCTGCAAGAAGGATGTGTTTTTATGCTGAATAAAAATCATACGGTGTTTGATCTGTCACGATCGTGTTACATAAAACAAATATTCCAGTATTTTATGGGTATAAATTTAGTATTTTTGCTTTTGTTCTTAGTAAAGAACAGAAAACCCAAAACCTGTCAGACCGCCAGGCAGGGTTCCTAAAAAAATATATAATAATGAAGTGGATTGCATTACCCAAATTGCAATGCATATAGGGCAAAGGGGAGACGAA
This sequence comes from Ceraclea dissimilis, assembly GCA_963576895.1. Lineage (NCBI taxonomy): Eukaryota > Metazoa > Arthropoda > Insecta > Trichoptera > Leptoceridae > Ceraclea > Ceraclea dissimilis. The sequence goes on along the minus strand of OY756366.1, from coordinate 15,663,135 downwards.
TAATGGACATAGAGCTTCTAGATAAAAAAAGGATGTTTATGAGAAAATAAGGAGTTTACAATAAGAAGCGGACAACATGCCTTTTTTTAGCAGTTCTGTCAAATCAAAAGTCAAGTGTGCGTCCCGAGAAAATAACTGAACAACCGACTGAAACTAATCTCAAGAAAAATGGCAAACCAGCCTGGAGATTAAAAAGCGATCAAACAGCGTGTTGGGAAGATGTGTGCACAATGTGAGACGAGGGAAAAAAGTTAAATGGGTGAACTGGAAAGAATCGGAGTATTACGATAAGTTCACCCTGCTGAATAGTGTTGTATGATTTTACTTGACTGTGCTGTGCAAGTTACTTGTCAAAGTTCACAAAAAGGGTGACTGTATGAAGAAAAAGAAAACACCTACTTGCATGGAGCGTCGCCAGCCTCAGAGCTAGGGGCGGGAAACAAAATAAAAAAAAAATGAGACAGCATAAAAAACGCATAAATAACTCCCAAAATTTTTTGTGAGACATAGTGAAGGTCGTGATGCCAAGCAGGCAATTTTTTTAATGAAACTGATGGACTCTATGATTCAGCCAACAGAGCCTCAGGAAAAATATCCCACGCTAGATTGCTTACACGAGCCAATAGAATCTGCGACTATGTTTCCACAGAGTTTCCTTCAGAAAAATTAATCACTTTAGCAATTTATATTGTTAATAAAGTTTATGCTCCAACTTGGTTCACAATAAAATGTCATTCCACATGCAAAGATGGATCCCGTCACCTACGGAAGTTAATTTTCTTGTCTAGATATTTGGCAGATGATCTCAAATCTGTGGTAGATCCTGTTACTGAACCAAACAGCTATTTCGCACACCCGGAGAATTTATTACTTGCCATGCTAACTGATCCGAAAAAGAACAAACAGGAACAAACAGAAGCTCGCGCCGTTCGAAAAAGTAAGCTCAGAGTCTTTGAAGTGCCTAAGGTGAATTTGGAAGTGTTGAATAGCAATAAAATTCTGTGTAGTGGCAACACTCTCTCGTCAAGGGTATCTGTGGTTGGCTACTTACCAGTTACTTTCGTTTTCCGCCCACCAAGAAATCTTGTGTTATCAATACGTCTATGTTAAAATTTGTTTGAATGTTAAAATCACAAAGGAAATGAAAATGTATTTATTGATTTATGCTGATCAGAGATCAACAGAAGAGACCATCCGGTATAACAATTTGTGGATCTCGTCGATCTTAACTCTGAAACACCAGTATTGAATGGAACCAATATCACCGATGTGGGTGTTGTTATCGCAGAAGATGTTCCATAAAAAAGAATAAAAAATATGGAAATATCACTAGTATGTGATTTTTTCTTTATTTTGAAAACTTGAAGGTCAATTCGGAGACCGAAGACGTTTTTTTTCATGAAATTTTGTATATAAATATTACATTCTGATTAAAAAAACTTTTTTTATTCCATACAAAGGTGACCCAACTTAGCGTACACACAGTAACAAAATAATAAAACCTCTCTTTCACACTCTGTTAGTGTTCTCAAATCTCTATCTCTGTTTGACAATTCCAATTGGAACAATCACCCAAATGCGTTGTGTCTTCGTGAAATAATCGTTAGTTGACACACCGGGTGACAATTAATGACAAAAAACACAGCCTAGAACACGCTATAACATTTTCTATTTATCTATGCCTTCACAGACTTTACCAGCAGTATGGGGCGACCAGTGATAGGTGTACTACATTGCTTTTATCATGGATGCACGACACTCGCATGTTTATGCTCTAAATATAAACGTTCGGAACGGGTGGTGAACTCCAATGCTCTCTGATTATGTATTACTTAAATTACGCTAAGTACATGTGAATAGTGTGACAGTTTGTTAAAAATTAGACTATGTATTTAATTAAAAAATCGGTAAAATAAACATTACACAAAAATTATAAAATTTTGTACCTACAAAGTTCTTTGGACAATATATTGGATTTTCATGTACGTAGCAAGTTGATATATGTATAATGCTATGTGAATGGACAACAGATGATAATTATTTTTCACGAGCCACCGATTAGCAAGCATCAGAACACCGACCAATGCCATCTCAAAATAATTTCTAAACAAGGTTCACCATCTGGACAAAAAAAGGTGAGGATTCGAGCCTGCAATCCTAAAATTCTTGAGGTGTACCAGAATACTAACTTCACTTGATTTTCAGAGTTTACATAATTGTGTGCCTTGTGTAAATGATTGTCGTCTGTTGTCCATTCATTAACAAACGTTTTATGAATGAAAATGAAAGGAATGATAAGATTAGATAAATTTCATTTACTTAATTAAAATATCCTAAACCAAAATGCATCATATAATTAATTAATTAGTAAATGGATAATTTGCAATCTCTAAAGTTATCGTGTGACTAAGTCAGTGTTACTATTAATATCTAAAAAATAACTAGATTTAGTTTTGACTAAGTGTAAGAATGATAATTTGACGAATTAACGTTTAGTTAACATATTTACTATTAGTAGTGATGTACAGTATTATTGGAATTATTATGAATGACGATTCAAAATGATTTAGCTACCAAGTGATTAAAAATATATACCTATTTATATCTGCGAAAAACAATACGTTATATATGGAATTCGTGAAGACATTTTCAATGACTATAATATAATGTCGCCACAAAGTAAAACCTTCAAAATCAAAGAAACTATAATAATTTTTGTAGTCGCTATCACCACCACCTACATTTTTAAATGCCTTTTTCATTTTTATCAAAATTTACACCACTTTTTATCAACAGAACCGAGAGATATCTACACATTGTATGAACTCCCTCGGGGAGGATGCAGTATGGACGTTCCGACGCTTATGAATTGGTGTTGCAAGGGTTACCCATTTCACTACATTCTGGAGTCATATGTATTGCGGCAATGTGTGACTGTTGCCATTCTAGATTCTGTTGATGAAAACTGAAACACGATTCCAACTGCACAATGCAAATTAAACCCAGTCGTAATACCTACAATTAATTAGGTATATCACAAAAATGCACATGTGTTATTAAGATTTACCTAGTTCTAATAAATAGTCGGAGAGGTGATTTTAATGTGCAACAAAACACTTTCATCATTTTGAATTAGGTGTATGTGTTATCCAATAATGCTGTTGATTTTGACGACAAATATAATCACATCAAGCGGTAACTACTGCAAATGAGGGCATAAAACATTGACGGTAAGGCATTGCATATGATAAATATTATTATTATAATTTATAAGAATGCTTTAAAAATATCGGCCAAACGAAATACACTGCATAAATTATTACACATAATCCAAGTTCTCAAGAGTCTTAAAACAATGTTACAAAATAATGTCTCGACTGCGTGTGGAGTCCTCTACAGAGAGAGTCCAAAGACAGAAACAATGCAGTACATAGTCTTGTTCTCCCACCGAACCGTGCAAGAGCCATCTGTATTGTTATCCCAGAAGCAAGAGGAGGCAGTGTGGAGACCCGCTCCATTCTTCTGCATTATGGTGCACGTGACTGAAATAAAACAAAAACAAATCAATGACTTGGGATTAACTGAAAGAAATCTCAACTATGCGATTAGTTCACCCAAGCATATTGTTGTTTTATCGCCTTTAGACCCAGTACTGGGTACTTCGACTAGTCAGTTTTACATAATTCTATAATCATACCCATCAACTCTAGATATAGTTTGGAAAATATCAAAGCTAAAGAGTGTAAAAACTGTTAGAATACCATCCGCACATACATTAAAATGAAGATATTCACATTACAACATAATACAGGCAGAGCTGGGCAGAAAAGCGTTAATCCGTTAATCGTTAATTAACGAAGTTAACATTTTGGTTAACGATTTAACATTTTTCTCACCTCCAAAAAATGTTAACGGATTATTTAACTTCCGTTACATTTTACTTCCGTTAATTAAGTCCGTTAATATTTGATTGTTTGCATAGAAATCATCCACTGGCGGCGTTGGCATTAGGTACTCCAAGGGTTGGATGGGGTTATGTGTGGTATCGTATGTGGTTCGGGGGTTGAAAAAGAAATTCTGACCAAAAGTCAAATTTTGTCCTTCTCAAGCCTGCATTTTTATTTCAACAAAATAAACTAAATTATGACCTTCTATACTCCCACAATAAAAAAATCAGCTGCGGAGCCTTTTAAACTCTGAAGCTAGCGACGTCCATGGGCAAGTGTAATAAAAAATGTACCTAAGTGTTTTTAAAATTCCTATAAGACATTTTACTTCTTATTCAAGAATGAGACTCGCCACCCATTCTGTATGTTTTATTTGTTATATGCACATTGTATGTATTTGTGTACCCATTTTGTTGGATACATCGCGATAGTGTGACAGTAGTAGTACTTATGTATTTCTATTTCATACCATTAAACCGCGATTTTTTCCATTAACGCTTTAACGGATTAACGTTAACTTCCGTTACATTTTTCAAAATGTAACGCTTTAACGATTAACGAAGTTAACTTTTTAGTTAACGGATTATCGATTAACGAAGTTAACTTTTTGATTAACGGTGCCCACCTCTGAATACAGGTCTACAAACAATTTATAATAGTCATTTTGATGTTGCAGTGAACTTAAATTCATCATTCCAGCGTTTCGCCGACAGAGTAAAATGATTCATCAACAAGGTATAACACAGAGTGCACGTTTCTTTATGACTTATTATGCGGAATTTTACTGAAAATAGAATCTGGGCGTGTAGACAGGTACACAAACTGATGAAAAGACTTTCCTGCATCCATCGTCAGCACCGAGATCCAAACAGAGCATCACCAGATTGGAAGACAGGGCTCCAACCAAGTGTGACAACTCTGTACTTATTGCCAATAAAGACTTACTACTATTAAATGTGTTAAATTTTATGAAAAAGTGATGATTGTAAGTCCCGTAACTTCTAATTTTTTGAGGTTCCAAACAATCGAACTCCAAATGTTCTAAATTTCTATACAAAGTGAAATGTTATCTTACCTATATATTTATAAGGTTTCTGCAACTTGGTTAATGCACCGAGACAGGATTCTACCACAGTGGATGTCCACTGGTTTACTTTATTGTGTTGATAGGCTGCACCTCCAATGGTGCTTTCTATAGCTTCTTTTATTATTTTACTAACATCATCCACCACAAATTGGTTCTGAAATACGCAAACACAACATTTAACATAAACCAACATTTACACATAGAATATCTTAAAAGAATTGACCTTGATTGAAGTGAAAATCAACAAAAAGATTAGGCTGTACATCTAGGAAGGTTGTGTATGTGCAAATATTGGTTGCACAAACATGAAAAACTGAGGCCTAACGAGGATTAATATTAGGATTATCACAGTGTTCTTAAAAAGAAATCGTCATTCTAAAGCAACGTACGGTAAATGATTCATACGAAAGCGTCTTTTCGGTAGAAAATATGTTCTTACGAACTGCAAATCTATGCGTCTCGAGAAAACAAATGAATAATGCCACATACCTCTTCGGCCATGTCCCCACATTCTTTAGTCTCCATATTGGTTAGTATTTATATCTAATATCACTATGTATTTTAACAAGCGGGATATTCTCCTAAAATTGAATCAATACGATTAATTAAACATACAACCGGTGCACAATTTTCGGCACAGATCACGACTTTTGCGTCATTGAAAAAAACATGGCGACTTCAAGTGACAAGTTCTATTGTTTAACGAACTGCCAACGTAACCATGTCAAAAATACCATAGACAAACGAGACCAGCTTGTACTGTAACTAGATGTATTTTTTCATTTAAGGTAGGCGCGTTTGTTTGTCTTCTTATGCTCGGTGAAGTTATGATCATTTAAAATTTAATTTTGCTGGTATTTTTAGGGTCTATTTGTGAGCCCCTTTGTACCTAACAGATTTTCAATTGCAGTTTGCCGGATTTCAAAGCTAGAGTAAGTAATTATTGTGTAATGTCCAGCAGTTAGTTTCTTTATATTCAGGTATGGCAAACTCATTATTTCTATTCAATAGAAATAAAATTGGAAGACAGGTATAATTTACACAAGTAAAACCACAATTCTTTTATCAATTCATTCGTTTATTATCGTCAAAAAAATGATTAAACATTAAAAAGGTCAAATAGCTGTTTACGCAGGTAGGTAAATAATATTATTTTCATCCACTGTTTTATTGACTATGCAGCATTGTCAGTGTTGTCATCTAGCGCTGAATCGGCTTTAGATTCATCTGAAAAAAAGATTTGATTTAGGTATTGAGTAAGTATTTAAGTAGTAAGTAAGTAGTAAGTAGTAGACTTGTAAAATTTTTGCTACAAAAATATCCTCGAAATATCTACTTACCACTATACTAGGTTTCTACTATAACACCACAGTATATCCCAATAATGGGTAACCAGTGAATGCTGTGTGTGGGTATGTATAAAAACACACACCATAATCTTTGCGCAAGCATGTATGTGACATCCATAATGCGTAGCGAGCCCAGCTGAGAAATATTTGAAATTTTTACGAATAGTCAACTGTTACAGAACACTCCGGAAAAATATAAAAAAGAGTGGGGGGGGGGGAGTTAATTCTACAACCTGGGGATTCCAATGGGGTGGAGTTATAAGTCACATTGCTACCAGCCCAACTGCCATGTTATAAAAAATACTTCGATATTTTTTTTGCATGTGCCGTGCAGATATGGTTTTCGATGAGGGCGCCTTCGATGAGGGTGAGGAACCTATATAAAGCAGGTTCCCTTGATGAGGGAGTAGCTTTCTGGCAAACATTGTGGCAACACTTGTAGAATTTATTTGAAATGTCATTGTTGCCAGCAAAGAATATTGCAGTTCTCAAATTAATCCGAGACCATTATATCTTTTTTGACATACTGTTGTATACTAGAGTCACTAGAGTAAAATGACTATGGAATGAAATTATTCACCTGCGTCCATGCTGTACTGAGCTATTTGTGAGTTTCTGCTCCAAACAGGAGGTAATGTTGCTACAGTCAGATATCCCGTATGTCCTGGCATAGTCTGGGGAGCTGAGGCTGTGATGTACTGAACTTCTTTGATGGACTTTTCATCATTGCCGTCCGTTTTCTGTAAAGAAGGAAAAGAAAACATAAAAGGTAATGCATCGAGACCGACGGGAACATAGTCACACAGAGGTTGTAACATTCAAATAACAACACCACTAGCGGATTTAGGGGGGGGCTAGGGGGCTGAAGCCCCCCCCCCCCAAAACCATGGATTACAGTAGTATATATAGAACAAATGTAGGGATTTTAGTCCCTTAGCCCCCCCCAAAATGTTGAGTGACGTTTCTAGTGCCTTGAGTACTAAACTGAAAATGTAGTATAGTGAATGCAAATTTTTTTAATCTTCAGCCCCCCTCAAAATGAAATCCTGGATCCGCCACTGAACAACACTATGGCAATCACCCTACAACGTGACGTCACACCTCTCTTGGAGTCAAACAATTCGAATACGGAATGTGGAATATTTTCACTCATACGTTTTCTTACCACAAGGTGTGACGTCATCAGTTCCAATAAGTTCCAAAATTCCACGTAGATACGCCCAACTGACATTTGACGATCATTAAACCATCAAAATTGAATGGGAAAAAATATTCCGCAGTTCAAGTGTTTGTCACCGCGACAAGGTGTTTGTCACCGATACAAGGTGACGTCACCGGTCATGGTGGTGATGGAATTCGAGGATGTAGGCTTGTGCTATACTATCGCAGGCTTCGACCTGGACTGGACCATAGATGTAGCCTTATAGATAGACTTAGCCAAAAATCCCAAATGGGATTAGGCATTACGAGTATCTTGTTTTGTATATATTTTTTTATTATTCTCAATAAAAAAAGGTAGATTATAATGTCTTGAGTAGTCTTGAGAACGATTATTAAGTAAGTACCTACATTTAATACAAGCAGATAATAATTATTAACATTATTTAAAACAGTTGTACCAATATAGTTAGGTATAGTATAAGTAAAATATAGTTTGATTAATAGTCAATGATTACAATGAGTCTGGGATAAGAATGGCATTTAGTTTCTTCTATGTATGAGATTATTCACGCTAATTTTTAAATCCCACGTATGTAGGATATTTGAAGGTCTGTGATTGGTCGCTTGTAAACACGTGACGTATAGTCCATCTCTGTCTCTCTAGGTTCGCGGCGTGATCGCAACATTCTCAACGAACGATTGTTCTATGTTCCCGCCGGCGTCGGCCATATTCATTATTCGTTTGGCGTCCCTCGTGTCTGGTTGGCCGTTTTGTTCGCGTTGCGTTCTTCAAAAAGTGATATTACATATTTTTTATTTCTACACGCAATGGATTATTTAACAATTAAAAATCTACCTTCAACGTACAGTTACCGCGGTGATAAATGTGAAGACAATTATTACATCTTCGAAGTGAAAGAAGTTGTGGATGAGAATTCCGCGAAGGTGAGTCTTTCCCGCTTTTTTATTTTGTGTATCATGTAGTGTTGTCAATTTAATTAAAGCAAATTAAGATTATTAAAAAAGTAAATTGTAAGCATTCGATTGCATATTTTTGGAGTTATGTAGATGTGTATGTATCGCTTCTAGCACGCACGCAAATTTTCAGGTTATGAAAAAACCACGTGTACTTACATTTGACATCAAATTCACTGTCCGAATAACCTTAAACAATTTGAAACAAAAATATTGTTTATTACATATTCCAATTTACCTAAAGCATTTTTAATCCTTTCAATTCATGGCTGTGCTTGGGTAAATTTTATATAATTTTAATTGCCAAACCGCCTACACTAAAATTATGGCATAGGTATTATTATAGTGTCATTAACTGTTTTGCTAACAAGTTTTTGCAGTAGTTCCTGACAAAACGTCATATTTTTGTTATTTAAAATGTATTTATATATTATTCTTTTGACCACAGGAATGGGTAAAGAGTTACAGTGACATTAGTAAGACTACTTGGCGTGTAGCAAGGACATTCCCTAAGGCCGGAAAGCTGAATCTGTATAAGGTGGAACTACGCTGTGTTCATTTCACTGACAGAAGAGCAAAGGGTGTGAAAACATCGAAACATACCGGTTGTAAAGCTGGACTGCACATTGTGGTTAAACGGTATGTACCTACATGTTTAAATTAATATTTTATTATCTGGTGAATGTAATATGAAGATGAAGTTATCCGAGATTTGATACAAAAATATTGTTGTTGTACACCATGCCCTTGCATGAATGGATACATCTCTTGCTCCTGCCTTCTTCTGGGTCTCAATCTTTATGATTGTACCAATCACTCTAACCTTCCACTCTGTTTCCTGCGAGTCTCTTCACCTCACCGTAACTAATACAGTGCACGTCTCCGATCACCTGATCCATACAATTGTCTCTAGGGTGATTCTACTGTTTTTGCCATTTATTATTCCTTCAACGATAGTAATGAGCAGGCCTGATGTTATAACACACCTAATTGGACCCTGCTCAACACCACAGCTAGACACCATGACCTGATGGTCCATGTTCCGCTGCCATATAACAGTATACTCCAGACAAGAGTTTAGCCTGTTTGGACTCTGCTTATGATTTAACAGCCATCTTGGGATATTCTGATGCCCGAATATACGAACTCCCTAACTTGTTTGATAGTAGCGACATCCAAAACGACATTCGCAGTCACCTCTTCTCTTCCAGCTACCACACTCGTTGTCTTATTTTAATATTATAGTTGGACATTAAAACATTTTCCATTCTTCTTAAGGTTTCGTTCAATTCCTCTTCTCTCTCCTCGAGCAATGCAATATCATCGGCATATCTAATCATATCTATGTATTTCCTCTGATTCTCTCACTCGCTTCTACCAAATTTCCTCTGGTTAGCCTAGTTCTCGCACTACACATTAGTTATCTTCATATAAGACATTTTATATCTATCTATACCCCACGCAACTTCCCTTGCAGGGTAGGCAGAGGGTCAGACCGGCCTATTCTTACACACACACACTCCTAGCCTCCATTACATTCATAAATACATACACACTTTTTGATTACTTTTACTCAAAACGCGGCCATCCTTGAGGATCTGGTCGACATGGGTCGGCGGGCGGTCAGGTTTATTTTAATTAATATTTTGGAAATAAAATTTGAAATAAACTGTGCATTAGCTTCCAATATTTAAAAATGGTAACTTTTCTGGTGAAAAACCACTAGTTTTATTGATGAGTAAATTTATGTGTACCTGCACCTATAGTTTAACTCATGTTGATTCTCTCTTAACTTGCTTTTTTCTAGATTGGCAGATCCGGCGACTGAGTTTCCTGGGAAAATTAAATTTCTCAACACGCACAACCACCCAATCTCCGTACCTGCAGCACTTAAGTATCGAGATTTAAAACCAGAAGTGAAGGAAAAGTTCTGTTCGTTGTTTCGATTGGGCCACAGTCCTGCTTCAGCACTTATGTCTCACAAAATGGACCTCATGATGGAGTTTCAAGAGAACTATTTTGAAGTGGCTGCTGATAGCTGTTTTTTGCCAAATGCTGCAAAGGTAAACTACTTATTCAGACAAGAATTTAAACATGATTACGGCAGCCAGGACGAAGAACACATGTTCAAACATTTGGAGGCTTCCATTAAGCATTACAATGATAATTCGGGAGGAGGAAAAGTTGTTTTTCAACAATCCGCCGAGCAAGGTCATTATTTCGTGGTGATATGTACACCAATTATGATGCGAGTCCACACATCTGTCAAACAGTCTTCAGAGCTAGTGATGCTGGATGCATCTGGAGGTGTGGACAAACAAAGGCACCGTATCTATTGCCTTATTACACCATGCGCCTCAGGTGGATTACCATTAGGGATTATTATCACGAACAAGGAAAGCGAAGAGGTCCTTTATGAGGCTCTTGAAGCCTTAAAGGACATGGCAGGCAAGAAGTCCTTTTTCGAAGCTGGAATGCCGGAAGTGTTTTTAACTGACAACGACCTTAAGGAAATAAATGCTTTAGAAAGAGCATTTCCTGCATCAATAAGGTTGTTGTGTCAGTTCCACGCACTGAAAGCTCTGTGGTCCTGGCTATGCAATCCAAAACATTGCATAGCCCAGGAGAATAGGCAGGAGTATTACTTCCTGTACAAAAAAATAGTGTACTCAAGAAGTGAGGCTGAAGCATTGTGCAGCTTTAATAACTTCAGAGACAAGTGCACTGAACAAGGGCACGATAACATGAAAAACCACCTAGATGATATGTGGAAGAATAGATCAGCATGGGTTACATGTTATAGGAAAAACTTACCAGTCAGGGGCAATGACACGACTAATTACGTAGAGATAGTATTTCGGTTAATCAAGGACATTATTTTAGATAGATTAATGGCATTTAACCTTAATCAATTGGTCGATTTTATACTGACTAGGTATGAATCGTATCTTAAACAAAGGCTGGTAGATTTTTGCAATGGTCGGTACAATAACGCATTATTGAAAAAAATGATGCCATCAGTGGACCCGAATAATCAGTATTCCGTTTATTATGATGAAACATCAAGTACCCATCATGTAACCAATCTGAGCACAAAAGCATTATATCTTGTTGATATTAGTCAAGGGTTTTGTACTTGTGAGACCGGTGTCATGGGAAAATTATGTAAACATGCATCCCATGTAATATTATCTATAGAAAATGATATCCCTATTGGGTATAATGTGTGTGATGTGCAAACAAAGAAATGTTTGTTTTTTGTCGCGGAAGGGACTTTGCCACCCCAGAACTGGTTCGAACCATTGATACAAAGTGTTGATACAAAGCAATTGATACAAAGCAATGTGGATGGAGAAAGCAAAGTATCAGAGTTGCTTATGCCGTTGAAAATAAATGCCTCAAGTGATGACATGAACCTTACAACTCAAGAAACAGCTGCAAGCCCATCTGTAGATGTCAACGCGATATGTTTAACAGATGAGGAAAAGCAAAAATTAGCTTTATTGATGTCACGCATTACCAATGGGGTTGATGAAAACCCGGAAATCTATGTACCTGCCATAAGAAAAATGCTAAACAACGAGAAAAAATACTGTACAACGGAAACGGGTTTTATTAGTGCTCTGCATACTTTTGGTGCTAATAATGCACATGCATCTACCCGAAATAATAAATTGCGTAAATCCCATAAAAACACCATTGGGGTTCAACCAACCGCATTGGGACGTAGGAAATACTGCATCTCGGGTAAAAGAAGAGTTAGTGCTGGTAGACCTTCTGGTGCAGTGGCTATACCCCAACACCTAAAGCATCACAGCTATACGACTTTAGGACGTTTACCTGTGAGGAAAAGGAGAGCACCTCATAATATTGAATCTTGTGTTCATGACAATAAATTAGTAGGTGGTTTACGGCACAGGAAAGAATAATAGCTTTATTGATTTTTTTAAATAGGTATTTAATTTTGCTTATGGAAATACATCCATCTATGTATCTTTATTGAATTTTTTAAATAGTTAATTTTGCTTTTATCATATGGAAATACATCCATCTATGTATCTTTATTGAATTTTTTAAATAGTTAATTTTGCTTTTATCATATGGAAATACATCCATCTATGTATGTATCTTTATTGAATTTTTTAAATAGTTAATTTTGCTTTTATCATATGGAAATACATCCATCAATGTATCTTTATTGAATTTTTTAAATAGGTATTTAATTTTGCTTTTATCATATGGAAATACATCCATCTATGTATCTTTATTGATTTTTTTAAATAGGTATTTAATTTTGCTTATGGAAATACATCCATCTATGTATCTTTATTGATTTTTTTAAATAGGTATTTAATTTTGCTTATGGAAATACATCCATCTATGTATCTTTATTGATTTTTTTAAATAGGTATTTAATTTTGCTTATGGAAATACATCCATCTATGTATCTTTATTGAATTTTTTAAATAGGTATTTAATTTTGCTTTTATCATATGGAAATACATCCATCTATGTATGTATCTTTATTGAATTTTTTAAATAGTTAATTTTGCTTTTATCATATGGAAATACATCCATCTATGTATCTTTATTGAATTTTTTAAATAGTTAATTTTGCTTTTATCGTATGGAAATACATCCATCTATGTATCTTTATTGAATTTTTTAAATAGGTATTTAATTTTGCTTTTATCATATAGAAATACATCCATCTATGTATCTTTATTGAATTTTTTAAATAGTTAATTTTGCTTTTATCGTATGGAAATACATCCATCTATGTATCTTTATTGAATTTTTTAAATAGGTATTTAATTTTGCTTTTATCATATAGAAATACATCCATCTATGTATCTTTATTGAATTTTTTAAATAGGTATTTAATTTTGCTTTTATCATATAGAAATACATCCATCTATGTATCTTTATTGAATTTTTTAAATAGTTAATTTTGCTTTTATCGTATGGAAATACATCCATCTATGTATCTTTATTGAATTTTTTAAATAGGTATTTAATTTTGCTTTTATCATATAGAAATACATCCATCTATGTATCTTTATTGAATTTTATAAATAGTTAATTTTGCTTTTATCGTATGGAAATACATCCATCTATGTATCTTTATTGAATTTTTTAAATAGGTATTTAATTTTGCTTTTATCATATAGAAATACATCCATCTATGTATCTTTATTGAATTTTTTAAATAGGTATTTAATTTTGCTTTTATCATATAGAAATACATCCATCTATGTATCTTTATTGAATTTTTTAAATAGTTAATTTTGCTTTATCGTATGGAAATACATCCATCAATGTATCTTTATTGAATTTTATAAATAGTTAATTTTGCTTTTATCGTATGGAAATACATCCATCTATGTATCTTTATTGAATTTTTTAAATAGGTATTTAATTTTGCTTTTATCATATGGAAACACATCCATCTATGTATCTTCATTGAATTTTTTAAATAGTTAATTTTGCTTTATCGTATGGAAATACATCCATCAATGTATCTTTATTGAATTTTATAAATAGTTAATTTTGCTTTTATCGTATGGAAATACATCCATCTATGTATCTTTATTGAATTTTTTAAATAGTTAATTTTGCTTTTATCGTATGGAAATACATCCATCTATGTATCTTTATTGAATTTTTTAAATAGTTAATTTTGCTTTTATCGTATGGAAATACATCCATCTATGTATCTTTATTGAATTTTTTAAATAGGTATTTAATTTTGCTTTTATCATATGGAAACACATCCATCTATGTATCTTCATTGAATTTTTTAAATAGTTAATTTTGCTTATTCTGGTGTATTGTTTTTATCGCATGTATTATCCTCACGAAAGTGATTTGAATATGTTAATAAATAATTATAATGCAACACAAATGGTTTTCTTTCTGATATACATCATCACTAAGCCGTGACATTCAAATATAATTACCATGGCATCTACTGTGACGTCACCTTGTCTCGGTGACAAACAGTCCACGGAATATTTATTCCCATGTTTTTTCGATCTCTTGTGATGTCGTCATCGCCCAATGTATGTATCTACATAATATATTTTTATAAAATATGGTGCATCCCGTATGGGACAGGCAAAGAGGACAGTGGCATGCAGGGAGGGATGGAATGATGGCGAAATAACTAATCACTCGTAGTCCCCCGTGCTAGAACTAACGAGACTGGCAGTCGAGATGTGCTCTCTCCAGTTAACTCTTGGGCTACAGCACTTCCTCACACCTTTTTCTTTCAGGCCTAATCTTCGTTGTCATTCTATCCTTAAACACTGCATTTATTCTACCCTCATCCTACGTAAGTATCGATGCACACATTAGCTAATAACACACATGATATTAGATAAATAAATAAAGACAGGTAAGTAATAATAATATTTTTTAACAATATTCCACCAGGCACCAGCTATATGTAGTTGTTTCTAACTATCGTATATGTACTGCCAATACGAGTACAACACCTATAAGATGAAGTTATTATAGATATTAGATCTATATTTAACAAAATTGTTAACTGGAACAATACAATAGTCCTAACAGTGGTGCTGCCTACACAATTTTTATAATGCGAAACAAGAACGTTTTTGTAGCAAACCATTCAAGAGTAGTGTTTCTAAACGATTTTCAACATATGACGGTAACACACCGTGGTTTGACTTTCTTTTTTTATTCTATTTAAGGCCCTTCACTCGTCTGCGAGTGGTCTTAGTGCTTAGATTGTCTTCTATTCATCACAATTTTATATTGGGTACTCGTTTATATTAGCTACTAGTATCTCTATTGTACAAACTCTGCCTACTAATTATTTAATTTAGAATGACAAGAGATCGCACTTATCACATACAACTGGATGTAAGTAGTATTGAATAATATCTTTCAGACATACTTTTTTAAGGGCGACCATTTCCTTGAAATTAAAATTATAGGTCAATGTTCCATAAATAATTAAATTATCGAATGTGCAATAACTACATGTAGTACATTCAATCTTACCTATCTGCATGTTAAATATTATTATCATACGCGGAGGCAAGACTTGCCAACACACTTCTCAGTATTATCAGCCAGAAGAGTCTACATATTATCATTCATGTTGACGTATAAACACATCAGCCTGATACTGCGAAAAATTCACCTATCCAGTTATCACAGGATTAGGCTCAACAAGGTGCCTAAAATAATTATTATGCAACGGATAATATTACTAAAAAAATATTAGTAAGCAATTAATACACACAGTGCTTTGCGAAATCAAAATTTGTACGACCTCATTAGCTATAGTAGGTAGCGTTGAGTTTATATTTCCCGCCTTTAGCGGCTCCATCGACGGTGACCAATCAGAGAGCGGAATTCATTAAGCTCCTCCCACAAAAATCCTACGTACGTGGGATTTCAATAAATGCATTATTCACCGGAAATATCTTTGAATGTCACCAAAGATCAAGCATGTAGGTAGGTAGGCATACCAACCTAACATGACAATAAGTAGGTACCTCCATTTAACTATACCTAGAACTAGAAATCCCGCTGATATATATTATTATTGAATTGATAGATCAACAAGTTTTTAAACATCATTGGTAATAGCTCAGTCCTTTTGCAGCACGAAGTCGGCAAAATTAATAACAGATGGGACTCTATGCAGTATGATACCTTAGGGTGGGGTGTTTCAGAATATCAGGGGTCCCCCCCGCCACACCTGACGCGTCACCCCCCTGGCCCCCCGAATAGGTCCCCCTACGTGGTTTTCCTCTATTTATCAAAAAACTGTAACAGATAGAAGAAAAATGTTGAGGACAAAAATAGTCCTTAATAAATTCTCTACAAAATAGCTAAAGCACATTTTTTGATAGGACTAGTAATTTACCCGCAATAGCCGGTGAAAGTATCGTAATTTTGTAACAAGAACAATTTTTTTTTATTTTACTCAAATTGCTGAATATTCATAAGAGCTACAAGAAAATGGTCAAAGAATGAATTAATTGCTAGAGTTTTAGCTATAAAATGAGCTTTTATTTATTTTTGCACGGCTCATAGTTTTTGAGTTATTACATAAAATTCCAATGACAGAAGTCTTAAAAATAGAACTTTTCATACAATTTGTATTGAAATGCTGTGATATTAAAATTTAGGTTACGCCTGTTTTTCACAAGTATGTGAAAGATAAAAAATGTATTGGAGTATGACTGGATCTTTTAAGTATTTTAAGGTATAATTCTTTAGAAGTTCACTACACTTCCAGCCATATTTCAAAGCCATATCCCAGTTTTACAGAAGGATTCGTCAAGATCATTAAAGAAGAAAATTTAGTGTATGTCTCTGTAAGATACGAGGTTCGGCTGAACACTTCGTAGCCCTGAGAAAAAAATGTACAGGCCAGTTTCAGTTTATTATTGATATAGATAATTTAAGCTTCATTAGGGCTATTTACAAAATTTGAGATCGATAGGACGAAACTGGCACTCTTGGCACCATTTTTGTTTCAACGTGTTTGACATTTTTGTGAAAATGTGAAATTTTCAGCC
This sequence comes from Ceraclea dissimilis, assembly GCA_963576895.1. Classification (NCBI taxonomy): domain Eukaryota; kingdom Metazoa; phylum Arthropoda; class Insecta; order Trichoptera; family Leptoceridae; genus Ceraclea; species Ceraclea dissimilis. The sequence goes on along the minus strand of OY756366.1, from coordinate 15,646,055 downwards.
GCGATCCGCGATAAAATATTATTTTATCTAAGGTCATAGACCGACACGAACCATAAAAGAGATATCGGGTTCATTACAGGAGTCTGTTCCATCATATGCCATAATTAGAAAGTAAGTGCCAGATTTTGAATGGGCACAGCAAGGTGTCAAACACAACCCTCGAAGTGGAAAGCAATAAAATGCAGTAGTTCTGGAGAACGTCGATAAAGACATGGATTAATTTTTCAAAGATCGCGGAATCATTAGTTAGGTGATAGCAGAGATTCCAGTGATCTGATTTTAATCAGTAGTGTTCATCTTAACTTCAGAACAGGACTTGTACGAACCCTCGAATCGCCGGGTGCCAATGCTTTTGACCCATATCCTAACCATGAGGAATCCTTCTGGAAAACTGGGATAATTGCTTTGAAACATGACTGGCAAAAGTGCATTCAACTTCGAAAGGATTATATCTTAAAATACTAAAAAGACCCAATCACACTCCAATACATTTTTTATTTTTCACATACTTGTGAAAAACAAGCGTAACCTAAATTTTAATATCACAGCATTTCAATACAAATTGTGTGAAATGTTCCATTTTAAAGACTTCTGTCACTGGACTTTTTTGTAATACCTAAAAAACTAAAAGTCATGGAAAAATAAATCATAGCTCATTTTATAGCTAAAACTATAGCAATTAATTCATTCTTTGACCATTTTCTTGTAGCTCTTATGAATTTTCAGCAATTTGAGTAAAATATATATATATTTTTTCTTATTAAAAAATTACGATACTTTCACCGGCTATTGCGGGTAAATTACTAGTCCTATCAAAAAATGTGCTTTAGCTATTTTGTAGAGAATTTAGTAAGGACTACTTTTGTCCTTAACATTTTTCTTCTATTTGTTACAGTTTTTTGATAAATAGAGGAAAACCACGTACGGGGACCTATTCGGGGGGCCAGGGGGGTGACGCGTCAGGTGTGGCGGGGGGGACGCCTGATATTCTGAAACACCCCACCCTAATGTATCATATTGCATAGAGTCCCATCTGTTATTAATTTTGCCAACTTCCCCATACATTGATTTCCTAAAGTGACTGAACTATAAGCTAATCTAAGGTATCTAATACTTAGCCAATATGTAACATGGTTTAAAAAATCCCAAAGTGAACGTAGGTACCTAATTTTTTAAGCTAATATACGCATAAAATTAGTGCCTACGAACTTCCTATTAGCCCGAGATCCGACCATTAAAAATGTGACGCATCTGTTTTTTTTATCAAAATGTTGATTAAATGATTGCTTGCCAATTGGGTAATACTACATCGCAGTAGGGTTGCACATCAAAATATTGGAATGATTTTTACTCAAAACAGGGTAGGTATATCGCCTCTTAAGTAAAAAAGTAGATATATCGTTGATGAACCGATACATTGTCCGAATCGCTGGGGGAACCTGGATGCGGAAGGGTCAGAGCAGTGACGAGTGGTAGAAGTTGGAAGAGGCCTATGTCCAGCAGTGGAGGGAGGAAGGCCAGAGAAGAAGAAGTAGATATACATATATGAATACATGGTTGGCGCAGTTGGTTGAGGCGGCAGTCTCTCAAGCGGGAGGTGGCAGGTTCGAACCCCGGGCGCTGGCGATGTATTCCACACTTTGCGATACAGGCAAGTGCAAGGTGTGCAAGAAAGTATTTGAGTTTTTGTATGCTAGCCTAGATCCTTTTTATACGAAAGAAAAAAAAGTATGTATGTAGTTTATTAACTTTGCCATACACACAACATAGTGAGAAATAAAACACATCGCACGTTGCATTATCACTAAAAATAATACCTATCTACTAACTTATAAAATTAACAAGAGCCTTTAATCTCCAAATCCAATCGAAAGCTCGGAGGTTTCCATGGGAAAAGAAAATAAAAAAAGCTCCTTATGTATGTATGTAATAATTCTCGTAACAGCGGGTAAGCTTATCGATATTAGGTACAACACTAGCTCCTTTACTCGGGGTTACTTAGGCAAATAACTATAAATAAACTACTACTACGCCATTCGTGGTATATCTCGTAACGGGGTAACCAGTAAATAGGAAATCTTGTCAAATTTGCTGTACTTCTGGCAAAAAAGGCAAAACTGACATTGAATATTTTTTTTATGATTAAATAAAAATGTCGATGCAACCTGGATGCAGTCTGCACAGGACTGGACAACATGGAGGCAGATGGAGGAGGCCTTTGTCCAGGAGTGGACGGGGATAGGTTGATGATGAAGAAGAAGATTAAATAAATATTATTCACGGAAACAGTAACACAAATTTGAAATACCTGTGTTCTATTTCTTACACATAATAAATACAATTTTATAATTTATCTTTAAAAAACACACAACTTTGATTTTTTTTAAACGCTTTTATATTTATTTCATAGTAAAATGGCTGTCCCACGCCTTTTCCATACAAATGCCCGTTTTGTAACGATTTTTTTTTTACAATTTTGTCAAAAACTACCTTTTGTATGGGAATTAAATAACTACAATACGAGTTCAAGAGAAAAATATCTAGGTATGTTGTGAACTGGAAGCAAGAAGTGTCTGTCTGGAGTTGTGTTCTCTTTGCCTACCCCGAATAAGGGTGACAGAATAGAATATAAATTAACAATTATTGTGAAACAGTTGGTTGAGTTGAGGCGGCAGTCTCTCAAGCGGGAGGTGCCAGGTTCAAACCTCGGCGCTGGCGATGTATTCCACACTTTGCGATACAGGCTTTTAGCCTAGTGCAAAGTGTGCAAGAAAGTATTTGAGTTTGTGTATGCAATCTCAGACATTTTTTTTAAAAAAAGTATCCTGTATAAAATGGTGCTCGGATATAGTAATGAATTCTCCTACATACAAATATCCGTGATATAATTTGATAGCCAGTTATATGTAATATTATGTAGGGTCAGATTGTACAATGTTCATGTTTTCCTCTTAATATCTTCACCTCACTCCTAGTGTTACACAGGTAATGCATTATCCAACCAGCCAATACCTTCAGATTATATTCATAGTGTGTGTGTGTGGTGTTTTATTATTATAGTGTCTGATGCACACTGCACACAAATGCAGGATTTAATGCAAAACCTTTAAAACCAAGATAAGGGATTATTCCTAACACGATATACATAATATCAACCAAAATTTATACATAATATTACCCAGTGTGTGTAGGTATGTGGCACTATTCGTGGTAGGGGCATCTACAATATTTTAATATAGCTGTAGTGTTGAAAATCGAGTAAATAGCGACGCAGGCGACTTTTTTGTAAAACTGAGTGAAAAAGGTCGTAATGTAATAGTTTGTTTTTCTAGAAATAATATAATAAAATATTTAGGTAATTATTAAAAGCACGTAAGTATCACAAATAAGAGTTTATTGGCGCCGCAGGCTTGTTTTCTTTTCAAAAATAATTGTATATACGGTGAATTATTCCAATTATTTCAGAAAATTCATGATATGATGAGAAACGATGTGACATTACCAGAGAAATACATCACTACTTAAGTTTTTCTATTGTAATATACGAAATAGACTAAAATAAACGTATCAAATAGGTATTAACCAATCATGCATCTATTTGTCCATCCATCAAAACCATCAAGACTTTTCAAGCAAAGCGACGTAATAAGTGACAGGTGTGCATAACCTTATTTTAAAGGATGTACAACACATGTACACTCACACTTTTCTGTCTCATTGCAGCTTAAATAGAGATATACGAACTCGGTGTTCTCCGCTTGGAAACTTCACATTTTAAAAATCCACCCAAAATCGATACGTACCTACGGCTGTCGAGATAATAACATAACACACCCGAATGCTTTACAAGTTTTTGTTGGGCGAGAGTAAACAGATATCTAAATAAATAATTAGTAGGTGGAGGAATATTTTCACTCAAGAATGATGAAGAAGTCTGTAATTTTTGACGGGTGATAGCTAGTATCTACATTATAGTATAAATCGTAGTAGCAATACATCTCTATGTTGATATATGGATGGATATGGTGTAGGTAACTGAACATTGTATAACATGATACTTTATGGCTATTTAAACATATTGTGGTTGTTGCTTGTTTTGTTTTGTTGGTAATAATAAACGATAAAGGTTTGCATAAAGGTTATGTTGGTAGTACCTGCAGTACCTACCTAACTTCACCGTGTGAAATCAGAAGCCGATTTATAAATTATAATAAGAAACATTCAGAATGAGTAGCCAGATGTGAATTCAATTATTGGCAACGATTTAAAGTTTGTCAATTTTTTCGAGTGTTCTGTAAAAGCCGGGATATTGAAAATTCACGAGACAAAACATCTGATTATGTTCAAAAGTGAGATTCACATTTAATATATTAAAAAAAAAAACTGAGTTTATTAAAATCCAAATACATCTTTATTTTATTTTATTACAAACAAAAGCACAAAACAGACAACAACTATAGATATAAGTAATAACATGAAGAAATACGATTAGTCCATTTATAATTCAGCTGTCACCCACAAGCATGCGCCACAGTTAAATTAAAACATATAAGTTCATTCCGGTTCGGTTGTACACTTCACAGAAAGCTTGTGTTCTGAAGTGGAGAAAGTCGGCATCGAGGATTGAACCCGCGCCCGCCGTATTAACTAACAGTCGAGCGCGTTATCAACCAGGCTACCGACCACCTCGATATTTACCACCATTTTATAAGAAATTCACACCCGCATACCTATCGCTGGTCACCCCATGTTTTGGGAAATGTCACTGATGATATGGATGGATATCACTGGTTGTCAAAGGAGGGTCTCCGCTGGCCAGGAAGATCCTCTTTCACTGTACGATGTTTGTATGACAATGACACAAGAGCATGCTTATGCATATTTTTAGAAGGGAGGGGGGCATATGCCACCCCCTTGCGCCCCTGCCAATGCCAATGGTAGCGGTGGTAGCAGTATGTTGCTAGATTTCACCAACTTTTTAAGTGAGGAATAGCGGAGATAGGAGCCACCTAGTTCACATTTTGTGTAAAAAATAATGATAAGTGACTCCTATCTCCACTATTCCTCACCTAAAAAGTTGGTGAAATCCAGCATGTGAGTGTTAAGATACATAAGATAATATTTCTTAATCCACGAGTGTTGACAGAAATTAACAAAGGCGATAGACATACAAATGTTAATTCTTTATAGCACGATAAATTGGTAGTAAGACATGGATGTTAAAAACAATGGAGAGATGTCTATGCAAAAAGTTAACATGTTATAATAATACAACATATAAGGTCAAGCTGACAGAAGATTTGACAAAGCTCAAGGGTCTTCAATCAACTTCTGATAATCATTTCATCGACATCACAGCGGTATATCGACTAAAACTGTGATTATATCGAATGTATACACCGCTCGCAAATTACTGACAAAATTCACCGAAATAGCAATCATTCATCTAATTTTTTCATCGTCATTTAAAGGGAAAAAGAAACATACCATCAGATTTTCTCTCACTGGGTTTGCGTTATCTGTACAACGTTTAGATTTTATTGTTAGAGAATATACAAATCAAAATTCTTTCCCGCACACTTCTTGTGTCGTAAAGTCCAGAATACATCACATACAGTCACCTTTTTAGGGAACGGTATACCCTTTATAGATGTTTTTCAAATCATCAATATCAGCCCTTACAATTACTGTGTTGGATATAGACCTCGCTTCTTGACTTAACAACTCTCTGTCCATTGCCACTTTTTATGTCGTCTGACCTTCTTAAGTAATGGGTTCTTGGTTCGTCTTCGAATACCTGACTTCACATGATATTCGAAAAGACGTTAAAAAAAAGAGTGTGCGACAATTTTACAGAGCAGAGATCCCACGGGGAGAAGATCGTGGTTTTAGTTCGGTGAATTTGGATTGGCGTTTTCAACGTAGAGAAATCATCCCAAAACATTATATTGAGACAATAAAATTGAGATTTCATACCAATAAATCGCCTATCATCACAAAACAATGCTTAATATGTGTTGTCTATTTTATTTACCTACTACTACTGCTACATACAATATTCTTGTTTCACCAGAGCTTCACCCGGATTTGAGTTGATGACCTTAAAAAACAAAATTATTGTTCCTCTTCTTAAGACAATGGAACAACTTAATAAAATATCAAATCAATTGACTTGAGATTTTCGACAGACGGTACAAGATGGAAGTCTATTTTTATAAGTAAAACAGAGGGTATAATATATTTTTTTTTAAATATGTTTTTTCAAACAAAGAAATAATTTTATCATCAATGAAGTGAGATACTTTGAAAAATAAACAGGTGAAAAAACAAGATGTTTATCAACTAGTCGGAGCGCGGCATTGGAGGCATAGAGGTTACCTATATTCAAGAGTACCAGAACAAATTTCGAACATAATTAAAATTTACCAACTGAAACGATTTTATGATAAAGAGTACTCCCATTTTAAACCGTCACCAAAACAAATCTGTGGGCGAAATTACTAGGTTCTGGGACATTGTGATTGGAAAGTTAGTGAAGGGAGAATGCTCATTTAATATGGAAAAAAATCCAAGTCCGGCGCCAAGGCTGATGAAGAAGAAGACGGGCTACCTTTTACTCATCAGTCATCATATTATACGCTTATAAACCGCAATTGTAACTATTTAATGCTCCTTTTACTAATACATTCATGTGACCCCTGTAAAACTTCGAATAGGTATTTCACACATTTAGTCATTGATTTCGATGATGCCCCTATGCAGTATTTAATTACTCATTTTTACCTATCATTTGATTTACATTTCGTTTGCGTCGGGTCTGGGTTTTTTTAGCATTCTCCTTTGAAGAGGAAAATGTAGACTAAGACACTGACAACAAGAAAGACAGATGGAGTTATTGGTCATAGTCAATTGCACTAATCTGTCATCGTAAAAAAACACCAGAAATGAGCAACGCGATTACTACTAATAACAATATCTATTTGATGATTGTAAATCAAAATATAATTTTACAAGTATTTTTACACCGCAATCTATCAAAAGCTTGGTAACAATTAAAATTCTTATAAATCACAATTACCTATAAAACATTGTAATGATAGGTTATCATCTAGGCATTATAATCTATAGAGATGGGCTCGCAATATACAACAGTTGTTAAATAATAATATTATTATCTCGTATAATTGCCAATAATTACTGATAGCATAACATAAAATACATGTATTATAAATATTATTATATCTGTTATATTGTTCAATTCAATCATGTCCTTAAAAACAAAGATATTCCCATGAATCCATATCTTCATTGTTGGTTCTTATAGGGTTTCCTTACTGCGTGCAGAATGGTTGAATGACCGAGTTTTCGTCAGCGATACAACTGCTTTCTAGTATTCGTATGTAAAAGTCGGCCTGGATCGGAACATGTCGTCAGATCAGGAGAAAAAAGAGCCACAAAACATCTCCTGCAAAATAAACCTGTGGGCAGGAGACCTTTGGGTAGACCACGACATAGGGATTAATGGACAATGTTACCAGAGATCTGAGCGTATTAAATGTTGGTGATGACTGGGAGTCCGTTGCTGCAGACAGGAAGGCTTGGAGATCCATTGTTCTGGAGGGCAAAACTCTACCGGAGTTGTACGGCCATCGGAAGTAATTAAGTACGTTTAGAGATATTTTACACATATTGATCTGTGGGATCTAGGCATAAGTCTGAAAGATAGAATCGGAAATGAGGATATGAGACGCCGCCGGCCAGACCAGATCATATTGCCAAATGCCAACGGGCACATGACGTTGCCAGGCAGAGAATAGACATATGGGACCCAGAGCATGTTCATAGAAACACACCCTAAAGGTCATGATTGTTGCCCATGGTTAATATGTACGTATTTTTTTATAATAACAGCTGTTTGCACTTCTAAAAAATCATTACGTTAAAAGATATACACCTATCAATACGTTAAAGATATAAAGAGACAGGTGAAGCTTTATACTGAAGACTGAAGGTAAATAAATAATTAATTGTCTATTGAAGTGTCATGATTTTTTATCTATGGTGATGTGTAATAGAACCTCACAAATCATAGACACATCTTATGACGTAATTAAATTCAATACTACTTATTACGCAATACCCGTACGAGATGATTATCTATATTATTGGATACTAGCTGAGTTACCTGTGCTTGGCGTCGGAAAATTTGTTTGGTGAACTAGAACAATTGCAATGTTCGATTAACTTTAACATCTACATAGGTGCATTTAAGAACTTTTAGCTAAGACTGTGAGATTCTTGCATAATTTATTTATAAAGAAGGATTAAGTTTAAAACTGAAACATAATAAACTAATACTTATGTCTGTTTTTCTGACCACATTTGTTGCAAATCCAAGCAGTAAACACTCCTAAATATGATTGACACTATGGCAGATATTTTTGCTTCAGTAAATGCCAAGTTTGAAATTAGAATTATTACTCTGTTTCAAATAACTTTTACTCTCTGTTACAAATAACTTGTCCACTGGATACTTGATTCTTAGTATCGTATCCACGGAAACTCATGAGACAAATAATGTCAAACGGAGAGTACGTGATACGAATAAATAAATTTACGGACTAAAATATTTACGTGGGATTTATCATGTTTACTTGTAAGTAGTATTTACCATGATAGTAATGCAGTATACGTGTTGATAGTAAATAATAGAGTAGTGCAATGTGAAATAAGGTAATCGATACTAATTATCAAATCATTAGACACAAGGACCAATCTAAGATGAATCAAACTATTAGAAGCGCCTATTGCTAGTGCAGGCAAATATGTACAACAAAATAGGGCTGACAGTACTGTAAATATTGTGATATGGTACACTTCCGCAATCTGTCGCCTTGGCGAAAACTTTCGAGGTGTACAATAAAGTATTGGAAATTTTAAAGCATTTTGAAATAACAATTTTAGGAAATAACAAGAATATTTTTCAATGAGGTACTGATAATACAGCTAAAAGAATATTAAGATTTTCGATTTAATAAAGGTAATAATGTAGGTCTATTATATGATTATCGTAATGATTTTTATCGTACGCGACTAGTATTAAAGGATTTTCATACTTATCATCAAGCGTTTATGAATATTCGAATTCTTAACTTTTTCCTTCTTTCGCAGCCTAGGTATTTCCATCCATTCCTGAACAAAGGCGAGACTACCGTACGACTTAATGGCAGTCTTATTTTTTTTTTTAATTTTAGGCATTTCACCCATAAAGAACGAGTGATCTCTGCCGTGAACTATTTAACTATTTAAAAGCTGTCAGGAATCGAAACATATATATAAAAAGGGCCGGCCCCTCAAACATACGAGGATAATAAATGAACATCCGCAAACTTTTCCACCTCCGCAGTATCACATTTGTGATAACCCTACAATAGACTGATAATATGTTGCATTACGTAATTAAACAATAATTAAAATTGCAATAACTTTGCGATGTAATCGTTTAAATAAAATTGCTTCTACATATTATTCATTTACCTACTATATTAGACTTTTACTTAAAATACAATATGTTGAACTGAATACGCAAATGAAAGTTATTATCCAGTGTTTTCTTAGGCAGTTTATTCTTAGGTGCCAAATGCAGCATCTGAACCCTAAGAGTAAATTGTAAAAACCAACTAGGTATATATGTTTTTTTTTCTCCTCTATTTTTCTCTTTTCCATTTTATGTATTCTTTACTTTTTATATTTTGTGCACATAATAATGTACGCGTATGTATGCTTTCTGTTTCTTATTTTTATTCTTATATTTATTTTTCTCACTTATGTAATGTTTTTTATTCTTTTTTTGTTTCCTGGGGTTAGCTGGCAGAAATCTCAGTTCTGCGATATGTTTGACCTAGTGAACAATGCTTAATAAACTGTACTATGTCAATGTTTTAAAATGCGTATACATTGTGGACTCGAAGAGTAAATAAATATACTTTGTTCTTTCCCCTCAATCCCTCTCCCTTGCGAGGTAGTCAGAGGACAGAAGGCCAAACTGGTCTATCCTTACATACACTCCTTACTTCCGACACATTCATGCAACCTGTCATACATGCCATCCAATGTATTTTATATAACCAATGTAAATTAATAATTTAAGTACAAATAGTAACTCAGGAATGTATATTACTAGGTCGTGATTGAAAACTAATCCTCATTTATTTAATAAGCTAGTCTAGACTCGTGAGTGCATAGGTCTTTATATCAGTCCATATAAAAAAATCATTACAAATTCGAAACTATTAGAAACAAACTGTTTTTATCAAATTTTATTAACATTTTATATAAAGTATACAATAGTAATAAAAGATTAGTATGGAATCTGAGAAATTCAGTTTTGGTCACGTGTAGTAAGTAATCGTCAATTTATATAATTCTCCTCGAAACCGAGTATGAAAGTAGTAAGGCAGGACCGTGGCAACTTTTTTAATTATATTATTTTACAAGTACAAGCGCAAAACAGACAACACCTATAGATATAGTAAGTAAAAACATGAAATAAAATTATTAGTCCATTCATAATTCAGCTGTCACCCACGAGCATGGTCCACAGTTAATTTAAAACATATAAGTTCATTCCGCTCGTCTCTCACACCCACACTCAATCTCGCTCACACGTACTTAGCAAGTTGTTCAAATATATATTATCAGCATCATCAGCTGTTATCGAAAAATATTCGCCGGCTAATACAACATTTTTCATTGACATTACGAGCCTACAATAATGTTTAGAGTAGTCATCGATAGATGTCGACATTTTGAGGATTTACGTTTTCCAGGTAAACATTGAGTTCCTTTATGTTAAAATTGTGCATTTTTTTTTGTATAAAGTGAATTGGTAAATATTGTTGTAAAAATCCGAAACCTGAAAACCGTGTACACTGGGCAGTCAACGATAAGACTTTGCCAAAATTGATAAATTTTATTTTTATTATTTTATTGTTTTTGACGAAACTATGTGGTGATTTAATCTATCATTTTTACTGTTTGTGACGGTCCTATATGGTGACAATATATACTTGGAAAATTTAAGGTGCTCTTGGGGAAATATTTATCGCTAAACAGCGCCAATAAGTGGTCCATTTTTGACGGGTTACAGCTAGTATCAATACACATCTGACGGATGGGTAAAACATTACCGGTGTTGAGCCCTGAGGGTGTTGATGTTAATACGGAGATGGATATGTAGCACATATGACACTGTGGTATGGTGGTCACGGTCAGGTTATCTTGGTCACGAATTATCCTTGGTGGGGTCACGGTTACCACACATAACCATTGTGGTGGTCATGATTAATATAAAACATATACATTTGAGATTAAAATCACTTAGAAAAATACTGCACTTTAAGAGGCTATTGCTGGACTTCACAAATTTCTTAGGTGAGGAACCTAGCACAAATTTTGTATGAAAAATAATAATTGGCTCCTATCTCCGCTATTTCTCACCTACGAAGTTGGTAAAATCCAGCATTTATTATCTAACAAACTACGTGAATAATTATTCAATGGGGTTCCATGTTTCACTAAATTTGAGAGGTGATTTTGGAATTATTTGCTGTCGAGAAAATTTACAAAAATCTGATGTCTATGTGCCAGAGTCACTGAAAAATATTGTTATTTATCCATATTTTAAGTCTTAGGATGATATCTTTAGTATTAGCTGTGAAATCTTCCTTTTCCCAACGCAATTTTTTGTATGTCCTCTAAAATAATTAATTCAAATTAAACTCATTACAACATTATAACGATCAATTTTTGATGCACATAATCATGTACAGAAGAGGCCGAAGGTTCTTGTATCAGATGGACCATTAGGACATATAATTATAGCAAATTTCTCATGCTTGTCAGACAATGTTGTCTGAGCACAAGTTTCTAACACTAATATTTTAAAGACTAAAGTATACCAACGATCCTACAGTTGATAAACACGTTACATTATAGCATTAATAACATATTTAACAATCTGAAATTAACACATTAAATTGATAATATGGTTCATAAGTCTATAATATGGTGTTATTATCAAACTAGCCCGCTTAATACCTGTCAAGAATGACGGACTCTGCCAAATATAGACTCAAGCATAAGCACTATAAGCAGTAATGTAAATTTGTTTCTAATTAACTCCTGCAATGAAAATGATTGTACTTTTCACATTATTTTTAATTTTCATTTTTTATGATGAATCCAAAATCGAGCAAAATCCTTTAAGAGGCCATTTACCTAGAAATGCGAAAAATTGCGAAAAGTAAGATTATTCGGCTTAAAACATGGATACAGGTTTTAACAGGTAGATTTTTGATTTCTGTAAATTTTCTCGAATAAAATATTTCTAAGCTCTGCAACCTCAGTAAACTCAAACTTGAAATTATTTCCGTAGTTTGTTAGATATAATGCTGTAATTTGGTTGATAAAAAGTTTAATGTAAGGTGCAGTGACTATAGTTTACACTTTTTACACAACAAGCCAAAATCGATTTTATCATTCACGATATTCTTATTTTGAAAATTTGAAAAAGTTGAACCGATAATCGAACGATTTTATGTGATGTTAATTAGTCCGCGATTGGTTATCGGAAACAAGAAAAAGTTACGTACAATTTTTGAGCTTCACTTTACTGAAAGGATAGATATGTGTTTAATGTTTTTAATAGCAGATAAATACTTCTCTAAGCATTTTAACCTTTTGTCAGTCAGGCGTCAGTACTTGATGTTTAATACACAGTTACTTTTAGATTATACATTATGAGATGAGAAGAAAACATGTCACGACGTTGATGACAACGTGCCACATAAATTAGCCATGAAGTGATTTCTAAAAGAATAAAACACATTAAGGTAACACTACAGGAGTCATCAGCTTCAATTAAACATAAAAAAATGTAATCCAAAGCCTCAATATCTTCTATTGGTCTTAATCCATAAATCACGCCTAAGACACAAAAAAAACTTCGCTACAAATCGGTCGCGAATTTTTGGGTGCGTCAATTTATTTTATTTGGGTATCTGCTACTGTAATGGATTGGGAAAACCGAGGCTGGCAAGAACTGAAAAATGACTTTTTTATAAAATTGCTTCCTGCTTACGTCGAAGCCGGATCGCTTCCAATTTTTCGTGGGAAATGTTTGAAATATTATACCTCCAAAATCTGGTTGAGAGCTTCATAAATGAACTTTAAATTATTAATGGATTGATGGTAGTTATAGGTAAGTTGTGAATGTATTTTTTTATGTAATTAAATGAAATAATTCTTCTTCTTTCGTATGTGAACAACCATTGTACAGCGTATCTGAGAAAGAAAGCTTCGCGTCAATATTTTTCAACTATTCATTTGCCCTTGACGTCACTTTATGGACTTCCCAAAATTTTCCTCTAACTTCTTGTTAGGGCAGTGCTCCACAATGCGATCAACTGACCCGATCTTGCCTCACTCGCAATAAGGACGTTCCGTCTTTTCCCACTTATAGAGTTGTCCATAATCTACGAGGAAGATCGAAGTTTGGCTGTCTCGCCGAGTTTTACAGGAGTTGTCTGTGATTAGAGTTCTGGGAGTTCCACTCTTCTTTGACGACATAAACCTAGAACTAAACCAAACTAATAATATCAAACTATCTTTTCTCTTCTCTTCTTCCTTCAGCCATCTCTCCACTGCTGGATATAGGCCACGTCCATTTGTTTCCATTAATCTCTATCCTGAGCTTCGCCAATCAATCTTTTTCCCGCGACTAGGATAATATCGTCAGCCCATCTTTTTGTGGTCGACCTACTCCTCTTTTTTAATCCCACGGCCTTCATCTAAGAACTCTGGGTGTCCATCGCTCTGTCTCCTGTCAGGCAACGTGACCCGTACACTGCCATTTTTGTTCAGCAACATGGTCCACGATGTCTACGAATTTTGTTCTGCGCCTTATTTACTCTTATTTTGTCTTTTAGGCACACGATAACATTTATCTTTCCATGGACCTTTGCGCACATTTTAGTTTGTGTAATATATTGGCAGTGATTTGAACTAACCTTATAACATATTACAAATGCAGTTTTAAGTCAACAACAGTGATCCATTCCACTGAGCATTGTTGTTAGGTTTATTAGGAATATTATATGAAAGCAGATAGTATAGTATGGTAGAGCAGTTATCTTCTTACTGAGACCACCTTGATGTGTCAATGTGGGGTACCCTTACAGTTACACATACAAATCATACGATTTCAATACAAAGGCATTGTAATGCGAGGACAGGTTGCATGCACTCAATGCATTTTGATTTACTCTCTTCTGTCGGTGAGTTAATGAGGTCTGATATCATACGATTGTGGGACAACGGAGTTTCAAACCATTTTAGGAGAATATCGGTGACAAGGGGACATGTGACGTTGTACCCTAGGAGCCATAATGACATATCTGAAACCTTATCTGATGGATAAAAATGATCTTCAATAGATAATCAGATGATATGTTGTGCATATGTCAAGTGGATGGAAAAGGAATAAACATATTATGAGTCATTGTTGGGTCAATCAAACGGTTGTACATGTACTAAATGTTGTATTAATAATAATATGTATAATCAATGTCAGGTACGTGATTCTAAAACATGTGAGTCTCTTGTCGTAATTTTCAAAGTACCTAATATGTATCATTAATTAACAGGTGGATGCAAAAGTTATCGAAATTCTTTTTTTTTTAATAATAAGAATCTGATTTTATTGAAATAAACTTTGTACACTTAACAGAAAGCTTAAAAGCTTGTATTGTGAAATGGAGTAAGTCGGGGATTGAACCCGCGCCCACTGGATTAACAGTCGAGCGCGTTACCAACCAGGCTAGACCACCTCTTTATTTATTACAATAAGACGAAAAGTTGAAACCGAGAAAATCCCGATAAAATCTAGTAACACTTATAAAATTTCGTGCGTACACCTGAGTGGAATAAGTGGGTTAGAAAACAGGGCTTGAGGTGTACGCGGGAATCTAACTTTTTATAAAGTGAATTTAAAAGATGGATTAACCACTGATGATAGATTATTTGTACGGGTTGACTGTAAGATTGGCTTAAGTAATTAGATTTGATAAGCGTTTGCAATAAGTCCGCCTTTTGGCACACTACGATTGTCTTGTTCTTGTAATTAGGTATGCATATTTTTTTGACCAATAAAGATTTATTTTTATTATAGAAAGATGTAGGTATTGGTGAGGTTGGCAGCTTTGCAATAATTATGATAGGTATAATATATTTTCCATATACTTTCCATGATGATTAAATATAATAATGTATATATGTTGCATTGTGCGTGTGGTTTATTGGGATGTCCTTCACTTCTCAGACAAATCTGTGTTGCCATGTACATAAATTATAATCTCCTTATTGCAATAATTAAAAAAAGTGGCGTCATTAAAAACATTATAGAAAATAAGTAATCGCTAAAGAATAACAATACTGTGACGGAGTTATTACAAGTACCATGGGCGTCGTCAGCCTCGGAGCTAGGGGGGAGGCAACAATATAAAGAAATTTATTTGTCTGACATAGGTACTGAAGAACGTCGTTATTTGATTTGGTTTATTTGAACACTGCACAATATTATGTATGAAAAATGTTTTTTTATAAAAAAGTAATTAAAAAGTAGCGCCGCAGGCAAATTTATTTTAATGAAATAATTGCATTGTCATACTAATTTTAGAAAAATTATGATATGATGAGAAAATGTGTGGTAATAATGTTTAGTATGAAAGAAATGTGGAGGCGTAAAGTGGAGGCCATGTGAAAACAGAAGAGGTGTAGGTAAGCCCCAGAAAAGATGGGCTTACGTCGTGACTTTGGTAGCGGGTAGGCAGTGGGTCAGAAAAGCGAGGGATAGAAAAGATTGGAAACAAATGGAAGAGGCCTATATCCAGTGGAGGGACCAAGGCTGATGATGATGAAGAAGAAGATGATGAAAGAAATCCTAATTCTTTTCCTACCTATTCCAATCTCTAGGGGGAAGGGAGGGGGCAGCTGCCCGACAAGTACGCCCGTAAAACGACGCCCATGACAATTAGTACTGAGTGTTGGGTAGAAGTAGTTGATACCATACAGCACGGTGTGAGTGAATTGAGTTGAGTCAATACCGGGAAGTTAATGAGTAAGTAGAAACACAAGAAAGGTATGAATTAGCCTGTGATGAACACGAGATGAGAATGACCGCAAGAGGCTTTCATAGGGTGTAATTACTGAATACACTTGCACACTCCACTACTAGAGTAGATGCCGGGGACAATTATGATCCTGTGGTTACACAGATTATCTTACTATATTAAACACACCATACTCGTACCTCCATCACTTGTACCGCATCATGTAATAATTATTATTGTACACTATATTATACACAGTCTACAATACGAACCAAATTATAATTCTTACCTACATAATTTCCGCTGTCACACCAACAAAGTAAGTTTTTTCACCTACCTCCCAGAGTGTGTAATAGTAGTAATAAAACTGAATAAAAAGACAATTTAATTTCCACCTTCTAGTTTGAAATATGCAGGTAATCTATACACACTGCACTGTTTTGCCAATTGAATTCACTTTTTGTTTATCCAATTCAATTTACAAATGAACTTACTGCAGTGTGTGCGTGGCAGCTCGCTTATATGCAGATTGGATAGCAGGGGGCCAAAAATAGATCCATGTGGAAGGCCATTGCTAAGTTATCTCCCTGCTAATGTCGCCTCCGGCAAATACCTAGAACTGTCCATTGGAAAACATATTATTCTTGAGTAGGTTTCCCAACGTTCTGCAGGGTTTAACCTTAAGGAACTTGAGCGGGAGTCCCTGCCACCACACGGTGTCATAGGATGCAGTTAGATCTATGTAGAAATGCCGCCCAGATTTTAATTTATTTTGGAATCCGTCTTCCGCGAATGCGGAGGTGGATCGTACCTAGTCGCAGCATTTCCATCGCGTCCTAAATTCAGCCTGTTCAACTGGTAAGTTGAGGTCAATAATGACAATAGAATGATGCCATGATAATTCACAATCCACATGGGGAAAGATAGGATACGAAAATATACATTGCGTTACTATAGAACAATATGATCCTAAGATAAATACAGGCGCTGGAGTAATGATTATCCAATCAATATACGTGATGTATCGAGCGAGAAATTGGAAATAGGTTTATTAGTTTCATTTGATATCTACCGCTGTATGTATTTACACAGGCAGATTAAATTTTAAACACAAGTGGAAATATTATGGTTATCATAATAAAATAATATACTTATTATAGTTATTATATACCCTCACGCTTTCTCTTGCGGGGAAGGCAGAGAGAACGTAACTTATTCTATACTATATTTCCATTATTCGGCACACGTCGATCCCTAAGCATCTGGTCGATATGAACGTAAAGTGCCACGCAGTTTTCCATTAATCGATAGATTTAGCTATAATTATCAGGACCCAAGAGTTGTGTGGTGTTGTATGAAAGAGAAAATTCAGATCGTATTAGTCCAGCTCAAGTCATTGGGAGACACCGAGCGATCGAGAGGATTCAGTCAACGCATGTATCGCCGTGTTTGGTATCTCACGAAGGTGTCAAAATTTACTTGTTTTACATATGTACATACATACATCTTCTTCCCCTTCTATCCTTGGTTGGGTCGGGGGCTCAAAGCATCTGCATATCTCCACCAGAGGCCCCTGTCACTTGCAGTTTCCAGGACCTCTGACTATTCCAACCACAGTCTCTCTTCACACACCTTTGTCTAGAGTGGAAAAATTTATTTATAAATTTAAATTTAACCTTGGCAATCGAAAGTTATCGTCCATCGTCGGGTCACTGACATTACTAGACGTGAAAAATATGAGGAAGAAGGAAAATATTGATGTAATAAGCTATTACATCAATATTACTAATAACATCAATCTTGTATCGTGTTAGCAGATTCACAAAGAATCCATATACTTCTATACGAGTAATATATCGGCGATAGATAAATCAGCGCGTAACAATGTTACGTCATCCTTTAGAAATATTTGTAGGATGATGATTAGGTGCGCATACGCAATATAATATTGTGTCATTTAAATGGAAGATGATTATTTATGAATAATCACAGAGCGGTGCCCATCACTACAATGAATGATATACTTTTAATACTAAGTAATTACAAGCATGCATATTGCACACCATAGGCGTCGTCAGGAGGGGGCAGCTGCCCCCCTAGAGATTGGAATAGGTATATATTGTTTCATACTAAATGATAAAACCTCACAAAAAATCACACTATTATCGCACATTTTCTCACCATGTCATAAATTTTTGCACAATTAGTATAAAAAATCCATCAAAATACAATTGTTTCACAAAAAAATTGCTTTTTTTGTAAAACAAAACAAAAAATTTTATTATTACTTTTTGTAGAAAACATTTTTTATTGATAATATTGTGCAAATTTGAAACAAACCAAACCACATCACGGCCTTCTTCACCGTGTCTCACAAAAAATGTTCGCCTGCGCCGCTATTTACGCGTTTTTCATCCTACATAAATTTTGTAAATTTTTGTTGCCCCTCGCCAGCTCCGAGGCTGGCGACGCTCATGTTGCACACCTTTACAATCATACCTAATTATTACTAGGACTGTTCATAAGACAATCTGTACCTGACACACCCTCCTGATCTTCTCTAGATACTCGTATGACATTGAGTATCGTCCTTCAATACTAAATGTATGTAGGGCATCAACACGCCTCTAGTATTATAACACAAACACTCCTGTCAATTGCAATATGATGATTGGTATCATACTAATTACAGTATGAATGATTTGTATTTGTAGGTATCATAATATGTTACTATAACTACTAGGTGTATTCAGTCTCACATAGTTAATTATGCAGATGAGAATATCGGCTAATCTCTTTGCTTCTATGATCTCCTGTACTTATTATTTATTACTATGGCACACCTGTGTGCAAAGTAGGCACTACTTTTTAACAACTAATTATTATTTTATTTATTTACTGCTTCGCGACGGCAAATTTGGTTGGTGAAGTAGAACAGTGGCAATGTTCGATTAACTTTAACATCTACGGAGGTGCATTTAAGAACTTTTAGCCAAGACTGGAAATTTCAGATTCTTGCATAATTTAAGTTTAATGCTGAAGCATAATAAATTAATATGTCTGTTTGTTAGACCATATTTTTTACAAATAGCAGCAGCAAATACTTCTAAATACGTTTGGTAGGTATTAGGATTGACACTAAGGCAGTTATTTTTGCTTCAGTAAATGTCACGTTTGAAATAAGGACATTACTCTATTTCAAATAATTTTCACTTTCTGTTACAAATAACTTGTCCACTGTATATTTTATTCCTAGTAGTAATTCTATGGAAAAATTTCATATCCACGGAAACCCATGAGACAAATAATGTGAAACGGAGAGTACGTGATATATAGGTACAAATAAATAAATTTACGGACTAAAATATTTATGTGGGATTCGTTCATCCAAAGGAGAACACACAGTTATTACAGGGGACTTACGATAGTTAAACAGTTTTTTAGTTACATCATAATTGTAAGAGGATGTATTTTTAGAAATCACTATAAAACTACAATTCGTCATTATCGTATAGTAGCTGAAAGCAAGGTCGAGTACAAATGATGTAATGAGTTTCAGGAAATATTTGTTTAATCACAATTTTTTTCTTCTGCAGATTGTCAATAGGTGAGCACTTAGTATACATAACTACAAAACCAAACATTATTAGCATGTCAACATTACATGGGGTTTTACTAAAACTGATTGATCACTGAGTTTTATTAAAAATGATGAAGTCATATCTATAATAGATTTATAACTCTAAAGAAATTCTGTTTAAGGAGTAGATATAATTGAACATGCGAAAAATTGTATCTGATGGAAAAGTAAAGTTACTCAGATAATACGAAATATGTTACCCTAAAACATAAAATATGGATAAATGAGTATAATATGTCCTATTGACTATAGCATTTAGAAATTTGAATTTCGTTAACTTACTCGATGAAAAATAATTCCAAAGATACCTCTAAAATCTGATATTATTCCCGTGGCTTGTTAGATAGAATGCTGAGATTTAGATTTTATTTGATAAAATGTTTATTTATTTATTTATATTTATTTAATTATCTACCTACAGCCGTATGGTCTTGAACATATTACAATTGATTTTGTAATAGTCCAAGAGCCCGCTGCTTAATTTATGACGTATCTGTTTTTTGATCGAAATGTGGTATAAATGATAGCTTACCAATAGGGTATTACATCGCACTAGGGTTGCCTATCAAAATCCTGCCGCAACCCCCCCTGCCCCCCCCGAAAAGGTCCCTCTTCGCGGTTTTTCGCATTTTATAGGAATATGCTAAGAGATAGAAGAAAGTTGTCAATGACAAAAATAATCCTTGCTAAATTCTCTACAAAAAAAGTTAAGTCAATTTTTTCGTAGAACTAGCAGTTTACCCGCAATGGCCGGTCCAAAACCGAAATTCATTTGAAATACAAAAAAAATGTATTTAAACTAAATTGGTTGAAAATTGATAAGAGCTACAGGAAAATAGTCAGAGAACGAATTAATCACCATAGTCTTAGCTACAAAACGAGCTATAACTTATGTTCATACATCTAATAATTTTGGAGTTATTACAATAAAACTCAGTGACAAAAATTCTTAAAATTTAGTTTTTCATAAAATAACCAGCGATATAGCGCCGCAGGCCAAAATTTTTTTTCCATAAAATGTTAGTAATAATGGGTGGAAGAATGTGAAAGAAAAAAAATCAAACTTTTTTTTTTATTTTTTCAAAAAATATCATGTTTTTTGACCGGCCATTACGGGTAAACTACTAGTCCTATGAAAAAATTGACTAAATGTTTTTTGTAGAGAATTTAGCAAGGATTATTTTTGTCATTGACTACTTTCTCCTATCTCTTACCATATTCCTATAAAATGCGAAAAACCGCGAAGAGGGACCTTTTCGGGGGGGGCAGGGGGGGTTGCGGCAAGATTTTGATAGGCAACCCTAGTGCGATGTAATACCCTATTGGTAAGCTATCGTTTATACCACATTTCGATCAAAAAACAGATACGTCATAAATTAAGCAGCGGGCTCTCGGACTATAATCATAAAAAGTAAAATTAAAGTAAGACGCAGTGATACTACAACATATGTATCAGCTATCTGTGTGAACGTTGCCCTGGGCATAAAGTGATCACTTAAGCCAGCCAAAGCCGACTCGTAAGCGTCGGAACATCCATCCTGCTCCCCTCCCCAAGGGAGTTCGCATAAGTTATTATGTGAATGTTGATATCTGCCGCCTTTCGTTGAGAAAATTCTCAACATATGCCATCTGCGAGATGCAGACATGAAAAGCCAGTAATACCTAAATGATTTAGGTATCTTCCTCTTACAGATAATGTTGTTGGAAAAAGATTTAATTCGTCGTCTACTAAAGGTGTAATTTTTGGAATCTGTAGTGTAGAAACGAAGAAATTAGACGGAGAACCAAAGTTCCATACCTAAATTATTTAGGTATGGAACCGGATTTATCTGTACCTATTGCACAGACGGAATTACATTAACGCAAATGTTGCGTCCACTCCTCAACAGATGACGTTAGCATCGGAAATTTAGTTAATTGTGAAATTGTTTCCAGCTGTAGCATATATACAACTTAAAAAAAATACACGATTGACAGTAGGATGTGGTGGAATGGGTGAACGTTGCCCTGGGCATAAAGTGATCACTTAAGCCAGCCAAAGCCGACTCGTAAGCGTCCGAACACCCATCCTGCTTCCTCCCTAAGGGAGTTCACATAATGCTGCATTATGTGAATGAAGATGCCTCTCGTCTCTGTTGAGGAAAAAACTAAACGTAGGAGAGTTTAAAATTATAGGTGAGTTGAATTATTTTTGATTTACAAATTTTTATTCTTGTAAAGCGTTGGATTTTTTCTACAGCCGTAGTAAATACATTGAAGTATTCCCACAACAGTATAGAAGTATTAAGGATGAACATTGTCGGGCTTACGACCGACCTCGGCTGGCTTAAGTGATCACTCCACACTCGAGAAACATTCGCCATTTCCGGTGAACCGACAATGTTCATCCTTAATTCTTCTATACTGTTGTGGGAATACTTCAATATAGGTGAGTGTTTATATCTGAAAGTTAGATACATTTAATGGCCCTCAAAATTTTAAATTAAAATCGTCTTTGAAATATTTGCATACACATCCATAGTGAATGTATTTGCATGTGCATTATTGTGCAATTAGCAAGGCGAAATACATTATTTTTTATGAAATATAATTAGCTAGACTATCGCTGCAATGCTATTGCATACTCGGATAGGTATTTTATAATGTGACGAACGTGAAATCATATGAAATCATAGGATCATCTCATGCATGCCTCGGTGTACGTGTCATAGAGAATTCCATTACATAATACCGGTAAAAGCCAAGTCCTGTATGTATGAGACGATGGCCCTTTGGCAAATTTCTCAAGTTCTATCAATATGTTTGTAAATTTAAAGCAGCGACGCGTTCGTGGGTGCCTAAAAATTTTCGTATGAATGAACATTTTAAATATCGAATGTACCTACTAATGAATTTATGAATAAAAATAATTTTCCGCGTAAAAGTACTACAGTATACAATATAGTCTACATACATACCTACCAGATAATTTTGATTGCGTACTTCTATAATCAAAGATACCTACTACCTATTATATTATTGATAGATAATGCAATTCGAATTCTTTCAGTAATCATACATACTGTAGGTAATATGTTTAGTAGGTACGTATGTAGAATTAGTATGGAAAGTAGGTAAGACCAAGACCCTCTCTAATATGTTCCTTGGAAGAACTTTGAAGGGCGTGGTAGAGTGGCAGTATGAGTAGTTAGTTAATAAAAAATGCCAAATTCCTTGAATATACTATTCACGGGAGTCACTAGTATCTCTTATAATAAGATGTGCATCAATGTAAAGATTATAAGCGTTTAATTGGAATGACATTCAATAATTACTTTTAATAATAAACGAATTGGGTCAAACTGTAATGTATATTATGTAGGTTAGTAATAGTGTTTCTATGTATTTTAAATGTTTCGTGATTTTAATTTTAAAGATCTTCGTCGCCGGAGCATAACCCTCAAGCCGCGTCCCTCGCAGGGTAGGCAGAGAGGACAGACCTATCCTTACACATACTCCTAGCCTCCGTCACAATCATGCAATTTGTCATTCCTTTTACTCAAAACGCGTCCACCCTTCCGCGTCAGTCTCGGGCGGCCGCGTTTCCTCAACCCTCTTCGCTCACTCACATACATATATCTTTTTTGTCATCCTGTCACCTTTCATTCTCTCAACATGTCTAAATTATCTTAGTTTATTCATTTTCATTCTTGTCACAACACCAGTCTTGCAGTCACTCATTTCACTCTGGGAAATGAGCATTACTCGTCTATTTTTGTTTTATTTTGTAAATATGATGATTGCAAATTCTGGCTCACGTTAGACGTACAGCTCGGTGATAAACAAAAAACAATCCAGAGTTACGTCAAGTACAAATTCCGTAAAAAAAGTTAAAATAAAATAATGCACATATTAAGGCTATTTATTCAACAATTTCCACAAAACTGATTGATATTTATAGTCTGAGAGCCCGCTGCTTAATTTATGACGTATCTGTTTTTTGATCGAAATGTGGTACAAATGATAGCTTACCAATAGGGTTTTACATCGCACTAGGGTTGCCTATCAAAATCTTGCCGCAACCCCCTCTGCCCCCCCGAAAAGGTCCCTCTTCGCGGTTTTTCGCATTTTGTAGGAATATGGTAAGAGATAGAAGAAAGTAGTCAAGGACAAAAATAATTCTTGCTAAATTCTCTACAAAAAATGTTAGGTCAATTTTTTCATAGGACTAGTAGTTTACCCGTAATGGCCGGTCGAAAAACAGGATATTTTTGAAAAAAAAAAAAAAATTTTCTTTAATTTTCTTCCACCCATTATCACTAACATTTTATGGAAAAAATATTTGGCCTGCGGCGCTATATCGCTGGTTATTTTATGAAAAACTGAATTTTAAGAATTTTCGTCACTGAGTTTTATTGCAATAACTCCTAAATTAATTGATGTATGAAAATAAGTTTTAGCTCGTTTTGTAGCTAAGACTATGGTAATTAATTCGTTCTTTGACTATTTTCCTGTAGCTCTTATCACTTTTTAACCAATTTAGTTTAAATTCATTTTTTTAGTTTTTTAAATGAATTTCGGTTTTGGACCGGCTATTGCGGGTAAACTGCTAGTTCTACGAAAAAATTGACATATCATTTTTTGTAGAGAATTTAGCAAGGACTATTTTTGTCATCGACTACTTTCTCTTATCTCTTACCATATTCCTATAAAATGCGAAAAACCGCGAAGAGGGACCTTTTCGGGGGGGGAGGGGGGCAGGGGGGGTTGCGGCAAGATTTTGATAGGCAACCCTAGTGCGATGTAATACCCTATTGGTAAGCTATCATTTATACCACATTTCGATCAAAAAACAGATACGTCATAAATTAAGCAGCGGGCTCTTGGACTATTAGTAATCAAGCAGAATGCATATTTCAATAGAATACGTCTAATGAAAATCTAATTTGTTGTTCAAACAAGGTTGCGTATTTTTCAAAAAACTATTCAATTCAAAAAAAAAAATTGTGAAGAGTGAGTGACAGGCGATGTAAGAACTTTAAAAAATCTTTTGAAGACGATTCATAATACGTAATAGTTGCAATGACCTTTCGTAGAAAAATATTATTGATCATGATAATTTACAAATCAAACAAAATGAAAATTGAATCAATTACATTATTATCTCACATACAAGTAATTCCGTAGATAAACAAGCAATTTAGAAGATTAATTGCATATTGTAATTACGATAAACAAAATATTGAATGATTTGTATTATGGAGTTAATTATTTATTAAATAATTAATTTATACTACAACACACAATTTTTCAAAACTCCTTAATGCAAGTGGCAAATTTTAATGCTCAGTGACGTCGCCAGCTTCGAATCAGAAGGGGGCGAATTATATTTTGATGCTGATATAGTATAAAGTAAAGTTAATTAGCGCCGCAAGCTTTTTTTTTAAACTGTTTTTAACATTTTTTTGAAAAATCTCTACAAGATATAAAAAATCTTTTACTGTCATTTACTAGATAAAGGTCCAATGTAACTTCCCTATTTTTTCTAAAGCATATTTAGTAAGGTTGTCGAAATCTAAGGTCTCCGGTTTTTTGTATTTTTGAAAATGTAGATAGGTATGCGTAGGTATAATAATAGAAAACGTTGCGATAATAATGGTTTTTTAAAGGTTTTGCTGTCTGATTTTGTAGGTAAATAAATCTTACTCATTTCTGGCGATGTCCACGTTACAGAATTAGTGTATTTAAACGATTCTAAGCACATTAGATTAATTTGTTTAATCATCATTAAGAGTGATAAAACATTAGAATTTTATAGGACTACAATCACACGGAATGTAGCAACAAATATTCGTAATGTGATACGCATCAATTCGTCACACATTCACATAACACGCAGTTGATTAATCGGACAATTCATCACCAATATGCTTAATACGTTTGTCTGCAAATTTAGTAC
This sequence comes from Ceraclea dissimilis, assembly GCA_963576895.1. Lineage (NCBI taxonomy): Eukaryota > Metazoa > Arthropoda > Insecta > Trichoptera > Leptoceridae > Ceraclea > Ceraclea dissimilis. The sequence goes on along the minus strand of OY756366.1, from coordinate 15,620,308 downwards.
TAACGAGTACCTATATCTATGTACATACAGCAGCGATGACCAAAGTGGTGGTCAGCGAAAAAAAATAGGCCTATCACATACGTCCGGAATGTTATACTCAAACATTCATGATTCTGATTCCGGAAGCTTGGAAATGCATACAATTTGACTACTCTCCACACAGGCCCTGAATGTTAGATTAACCTGAATATTAGATCGATCTGTCAGAAGTCAGAACACACCGAGGATTTTTTTAAGTGACACGCTTGGCGATCGCTTTTAGCTAATACGGGTGTAAAGTGAATGCTGCGCCCCTAGCGGTGGGGTCCATAAAGCTCTGACAGATTCAGACAAATTTTGTTCAATTTGTTTCATTTATTTTTATGCAGATTCACACTAATTTTTGTTCCCTTAAAAAACACAGATATTTTGTGAAATTTTATAACTTTTAAAAAATCCCTATAAAAGTCATGCAAATAACGTTGTCGTACAAAAATTGGCTACGACGTCAATTTTTTTAGAGAAAACCGTCTTTATGATGGTTTCATACAAAAAAAAACAGCTAAGGTAGCATTCAAAGGATAGAACAGACTTTTAAGGGAAAGAGCTTAGTATTCCGAGAGCTTGTGGGCTTCTAACTAGTACAATTTAAAGTAATCCGCTGTATTAAAATTAAGATTTAGTGGTTTGCGAGCCCAAAAGATTTGGCAACCCCTGACATACAGTATAGATAAGCAAATTTATTTATAATGTAGTAAGTTATAGCATGTTTTGATAGAGAGATAGGATTCAACACATTAAGTCATATCAAGGCAATCCACCTGTTGTCGTAAAGAATATTCAAGTGTGATGGGAGATTGATAACATTAATAATTTATAGAAGACCGGTGTATACTAAACATAATCGATATCACTAAAACTTACGTAGGTACGTAGTTCTGTATACAACTAATTCCTTATTTATAATAGAGGCAAGCGACCCAACTACGACGTCACGGTCATTTCCCACGGCATTAAGGTTCAATATCGCGTGAACAATCGCATGAAAAAATGGTAAAAATAACATTTTTTGGGGTTCATTTCGCTTCAATCAAAAAACTTTTACGTTTATTCCCTAGATTTTAATGCATATTATCAGCACATTTTTTTTTCTTCGCGACTTTCGGGAAACGAGTTTCTGTCCTTCGGGACACATTTTTTTTGTGTAATCTATACAAGATAAAAATATTTTACGGTTATTTCCTAGATAAAGGTTCTATGTATCTACTCTATTTTGTCCAAATTTTTTTATTTTTTATTAAGCAACGGTTGTCGATATCTAAGGTCTTCCGTTTTTAGAAATTTTTGAAATGTCAATATTCGTACTTTTAACTCTGAGACACCTAGCATCATACACGTCTTTCCAATTTTACCAAGTACCTACGCATAATTTTTCGATGTCTTCCACCCTATCTCAATTTATCGATGTAATTATTTTAGCAAGATATGAAATTGATTATAAAATTCTACTACCATTTAAAATTCCAACGTTGTCCATTTTATTCAGATACCTGATGCTTATACACAATTACGTAAGTTCAATCAACGTATCCAATTGGTACCTGGAATTCCAATGGCCTGTAATAACTAGTTTAGGTCAAATATAAACCATAATTATTACAAGAGGTCAAAGTATATCAGTGCCCATGGGCATCGTCAGGGAGGGCAGGAGGGGACAGCTGCCCGCCCCTAGAGATTGGAATAGGTATATATTTTTTCATACTAAATGATAAAAAATCACATAATTACCACAAGTTTTCTCATCATATCATAAACTTTCATGAAAATTTATCAAAACACAATTGTTACATAAAAAATATTGCCTGCGGCGCTATTTTTTATTGCTCTTTTGTAAAAGACATTTTTCGTAGACTTATAAGTGTGCAAAATATTATATACACTTTCAGATAAACCAAACCACATCGAGCTTCTTCGCTATGTCTCACAAAAAATTTAGCCTGCGGCGCTATTCAGGCTTTTTCTTGCTATGTCAATTTCATAAATTTTTGTTGCCCCCCCTCGCTCCGAGGCTGGCGACGCCCATGTCAGTGCCCCTATAATACAGCATATGTTTTTTTTAAAGTATCGCACCTTATACTCGTACATATGAAAAGTGGATATGTATTAGTAATCTAGTAATTAAAAACTAAAAAAAATCTAATAGAAATGATATTAAGTTTATTTGATGAAGCCGGCTGAAGAACAAAGCAACAAGATAAAACAAACAGCTATTATTTCTGAGTGTATGCGATAATGTTGTACATCATAGTATTAGGAATGGTAAACTTTAAAAGGCGAATTGGTTGTCTATAAATATAAATAATATAAATTAAAATATAGGTTGTATTTGATGTAACTTTGGCGCCCGGAGTAATCCAAGACATAGTAGAATAACAAAATTGACGGTGATGAAGACGAGTAAAAAACGGCGTAAAACCAGGTGAAGAATGCTTCAGTAGTATCAGGATGCCTGAACAAAATAATATGGAAGAATAAACATGCAATTGAAGAGTAAAGTCCGAATCTACAAAACCTGACGTGTCAGACCTATGGCATCGAAACAAGAGCTGAGACAGTTCGCACCAAATCACTCCTCAGAACGACAGAGATAAAAACCCTCAGAAGAATCACGGGTAGGACTGTGCGCGACAGGATAAGGAATACCACAATCATCAGAGAGGTGTAGATCCAAGATGTTGACAGATGGGGGAGGCAAAGGAGAAAGTACTGGAGGGATCATGTGGAGCGAATGAACTCCCAAAGATTACCATACCCAGCCCTACATGGGAATCAATCCAGAGGAAAGGAGATTACATTGAAAGCCCCCTAAACGATGGAAGGACAGCTGGGAGTCCACATCGGCAGACTCTGCACAAACAGGCCCAAGTGGCCAGGCCCAGTTTAAGAAGAAGTAGATGTTAAAAATTTAGTCTTCACGTAAATTTATAGGGTCAAAGTTTAAAGATAATGTCGGTGAGGTATGAATGATGAACTCATAGAGTTTTATATTTAGTAATATAGAAGTCTATGGATTAACTACTAAGAATCAATTAAAACTTGTAAAAAGACACATTTTAAATGGACGTCGCGTCGGCGTCAGTAGTGAATCATCATACTCGTAGTAAACATATAAATCAAAATGTCAAATAAACTATCGGCGGAAATCTAACGACAATCAATTTGAGTATTTTGAGTGCATTTGGTTGGAGCGCGGGTTTACCAAGCGGTAAGGGTAAGTAAAATTCGGGAGCTCACGATATATTCTGTACTTCACGACATAAGCTTTTAGCGAAGGAAGGACTTTCCATTTTATGAGTGTTATGACCAATCGTCAGCTGCCTTAATGTGACTACTTTAAACTTAAGCACTAATTACTCTCTGTATTCCTACAAGAGATGTTAAAGGGCATAGTTCGTTAGTCAGTACTGGATATTATACAATATCATATATTACATATAATAGATATACATATTATAAAGCGACCTTTGCGAGTGGATGACTTATCAACAATTCCTCTGGGGATTATTTGTCAACATAATCTCGGGACACAAATGCGTCTGTCCAGATACCTGTCAACATCAACTCTTTTTTTCTTTACATATTGTTATATTATAAATTGTTTTTTTACTCTTGTTGTTTGTTATATTATTATTTTGATTGTTGTTATGTTATGTTTGTTTTTGTAAATGTCTTCAGCACGCGACCCGTCGAGATTAAAATTTGGGCGAGATATCGTTGTTACGTTACGCGACCGAAAACAGCATTTGATTTATTTTTTTTACAGAACATATTCCTGTTATTGTAATAAACCCAAATACATCTTTGTACACTTCACAATAAGCTTGAAAAGCTTGTGTCATGAAGAAGAGTAGGTCGGCATCGGGGATCGAATCCGCGCCCACTGGATCGCGTTAGTTCGAGCGCGTTACCAACCAGGTTACCGACCACCTACCTTAAAATTGTTGATAAAAGTCTACTTTGACCTTCAAAAGATTTCAGATTTTTTTATGCCACTACAAATAGAAAAAATCATAAAAATAATATTCAGTTTTAAAAACGAGTTCGAGGGATTGACCTAGATTCGGGTTGTATATAGTTGGGAAATTCCGGCGTTAACTGTTTTGTATGCTATATTGAGAATAAAAAAAAAATTATGTATGCAAAATCAATGTGCTGGGACATTGGGAAGCTATAATATCTAGAAAAGGAAAACGTGGACACAGACCACAATAACAAAAACAACATAATAAGTTAAATAAAAGCGTGGCATACCTACTTAATTGGAATACTTAACTATTAGGTAACGATTTTTAAGATTTAAGATTTTTTGTAATACTGTGTGTTTGTTTTACAAATCATAAAATAAAACTATGTAATGATCGTATTGATGTTGGTAATGTAATGATAATTTATTGAATAGGTAGAAGAGATGTGATATTAGTGGGCAGGTAGAAGGGTTAAGTGGCTCTTAGGAGCTTGGCGGTAACACATACAATACAACCTGATACACACTTATACTACATACAATGTCAGCTTACATAATTCTCATGTAAACCCGGTATAAATGTGTGTAACGCAGGACCGTGCCAACTTATGCAAGCTGTTCGAATATAGGTAGGTAATTCAGGCGCGAAGCTACCTAAGAACACGATTTGGAAAAAAATATAGGTATAATAGTGTCTAACTTAACTGGAAGAAATCTCAGTTCTGCGATAAGTTCGCCCTAGTGAACAACGATTTATAATCTGTACTATGACAATTTTTTTATATTTATATGTATTTGTTGTTCACTTAAAGTTTAAATAAATAATCTGACTTAATCCCATAAGAAATGTTAGACCCGGCTTCCCTTCTGCAGAAATCCACCCTTCGCAACTGGTAGGTATACGGAATTTACCGCTTCTGCAAGTGTTATCGAAAATTATTCGGCTAATACCTTATTTTTACACTGACATTACGAGCCTACAAAAATGTATTAAGTAGACTTCGATAGACTTCGACATATTTCGAATTCGAGGCTTTTATTAAGCCATGATTAAGCGCTCTTTTATTCAAAATTTGTACATTTTGTTAAAGTGAATAGGTTATTTAAAATGCATTGTCACAAGTGGTTGGTTGGCAGACATTACCTACGACATGAAACCCGCCATTTGAAAGTATTTCTTGTCAATGAAAATTTTATTTATTTATTTATAGGTATAAATATTGTATTAGAAACGAAGAAATCAGACGCCGAACAAAGGTTACCGACATAGCAGACCGTATCGCTAAGTTAAAATGGCAATGGGCGGGCCACGTTGCGAGACAGGGAAATGAGAGATGGGCACCCAGAATCCTGACATGGCGACCATGGGAGAACAGAAGACCTGTAGGACGACCAAAAAAATGAGTAAATGATATAGTCCCAGTTCCAGGAAGAAACTGGTTGAGCAAAGCTCAAAGTAGAAAAATTTGGAAAACGTTAGAAGAGGCTTATATCCAGCAGTGGAGGGACGGCTGAGCGAGAACAACAAGAAGAAGAAGATTGTATTGCTAATATTATTGAGTAGAATAGAAAAATACTAATATAATTTGCCATAAGAATGTACGCGCCTACAATAACATGAAAGGATAGGGAAGCTTGGCGATTTGTTCTGTCTGCTTACACCGCAAATGTTACAGCTAGTAAACAATAATATTAGTATACAACATATGATTCACTGGTGAAGTTCCTTGTTATATCAACACCAATGCCTCTTTATAAAGCGCCTTCCATACGTTGTAAGGTTGTAACGTACCTCCTTAAGTGTTATACATACAATCTCAATACATTTACAAATAACTTCATACAATGAATGTCTGTGGATAAAATTAATGCGTCTATATCCCTTTTAGAATGTTCGCTTTATGTGTTTTGATAAGAAAAGAGCGACCTGCTTCTGGTAATGTTTTGGACCCAAGGATACAAAGTAAAAATAAATTTGCAAATTATAATATTCTAATGTAGAATTGCTCCCCCCCCCACTCTTTTTAGATATTTTTTCCCAATTTCCTGTGAGTCTGGTGTACGTAAAACTCTTATATTTCTCATTTCTTGCAGCATTAAAAGGTTCACTTCGACGACCTCCGTCGGGGTGTTTCTGAGCCTGTTCTTCGGAAGTCCTTAGGCTGGGAACTCAACTATGGCGTCACGGTCATTTCCCGCAGCATCAAGGTTCGAAATCGCATGATAAAATGTTTAAAATAGCCCTTTTTCCATTTTTTGTGGTTAATTTCCCTTCTATCAAAAAACTTTTATGGCAATTTCCTAGATTTTAATGCATATTATCAACACAAAAAAATTCTCTGCGACTCTCAAGAAACGAGTAGCTGTCTTATGGAAAAAAGATCCGAGGTGTTTTTTACAATTTTTTCTGAGAAATCTATAAAAGATATAAAAAATATTTTACGGTCATTCGCTAGATAAAGGCTCAATGTATACTCAGTTTCTAATCTAATCTAATTTCCAAAGCATATTTAGTAAGGTTGTCGAGATCCAAGTTCTCCAGTTTTTAGAAATGCTGAAGATAAAAAACTTAAGTAATACGAGGGTTTTCGATAAAAAGTGTAAATTTCGAATATCTCGAAAATCGTGAGACTTTGGACTGAGCTAAGTTTGGCTAAGAATATCCTAAATGACTTCTATTATCACCCCTGAAGATATAATCATCCATCTATCAAACAGCATTTATTTATTTATCGTATGGCCAACATCACGCTTGTATCATATAACATTCGTTATGTCAAAGTGTAAGAATAAAAGTCAAAAGCGCAGAGTGAACTGCTTGTCAGACTTAAATCTAGATTTCTTATGTATTGTATTGCTTCGTCGCTAAGGGTTAGGAAACACCATGTATGTATGTATGTGTTTAGATATTTTTTAAAGACCACAAAGAGGTAATAAGTGAGTGGTCATATCCATCACTTATTGAACCACCAGTACGGCTGTCAAAACAATACACATTTCTACAATGTCATCATATTATGTGAGGATAATCTTTGGATGACGTTAGGTAGTCATAAATCAAAATAATAGTAATTAAACTAATACGAAGGGTGGCTTATTTGTTGATCACAATATTTATAAATTCAAATCCATTAAAAATTGATTAAAAAGAGAAACGTCTTGTTATAATAGGCTGTCCGTCATGGGCGTCGTCAGCCTCAGGGTAAGGGGAGGGGGCAACAAAATTAAAAAACAAAAATGATTTGCACAAGAAACCCATAAATAGCGCCGCAGGTGAATTTTTTGTGAGATACGGTGAAGAAGATCGTGCTGCGGTTTGTTTATTTGAAAATATATATAATACTTTGAACAATAATATGTAAGTATTACAAATGCTTTTAAAGTAAATAAGTAGTAAAAAATAACGCCGCAGGCAATTTTTTTTATGAGACTGAAGGATTTTCATGTTAAATTTAGAAACTTTATGATATGATGAAAAAAATATGTGGTAGTAATGCCATTTTTTGTGAGGTTTTAGTATGAAAAAATATATACCTATTCCAATCTTAAGGGGGGGTAGGTGCCCCTCCGTACTGACGACGCCCATGCTGTCTGTCTTCGTATAATAGAGATTAAATATGGACCTCCCAGTCAAAACAGGGGGATTAACGGGCAGTGAAGGATAAGACAATATGTAAGTATGGTTGGTGGAATCCCAGGAATGTGATGGAAGAAGGACATCATTAAAATACTTTATTCCGATAAGGACTAATTCACATGAGCAATAAAGATATTGATTGAGCCTTTTATTATAGAGCTGCATACTCGTATGATAGTGGGGCAATGAATTTAGAATTTGTCTGAAGTTTAAGCGATAAGCTGTATCGTATAAAGTGTAATTATCATTAATAACATTAATTGAACCATTTACTCTCATGTATAGAGGCAAATGAGAATTTGATGAAAATGGGAGTAAAAACCAATTCGGTCCTCTTAATGGATTTCTTTGCATATGTTATTCTTATTTTGCGCTTCTCTCACGCAAAATACGAAAAAGTTGAATCGAAAATAGAACGATTTTCATTTAGCGAATCTCTCCACGAAGGTTCTGTTATACGGTGGTGTTTCATCTACGTACGTATTGTTCCAGTCAAAAAATTTCACGATTTATTTATTTATTATCGTGTGGCATCAGCCACTGAAAGATGGCATCGTCAGAAGATAAGAGAGTCAAAGAATTTTCGCTGTTACATCCAGGAGACACTAGAGAGCAACATCCAAATCATCAAGCCATTGCAAGGCGTTTGGAGTGGCGTTATGTATGTCGGTATATGTGCCAGAGAACGCTCTCAGAGGACACGTCTCCACGATGTGCTGGATAGTCTGTATTGGTTCTCCACAGTCGCAGGCAGGAGATTCCCTCATCTGCCATCTGTGGAGCATATAATGGCCACGCCGGCCGCGTCCCGTGTGTATTTTCACGATGAATAATCGTCAAAATTTGTACGATAAATTTACATTAATGTTAAACAATTTCAGTCATGACTCTGTTTTCGACACGATCATTAAAAATTGAGGGTAGAAAAATCGTGCAATAGTGTAAAATCATATAACATAGAAAATCAAAAGAAAATGTACGCAAGCATAGAAAATTTACGATGCGAATAGATATCTCGATATTTAGATGTATTCTATACGATTGTTTGGTCAGTCTCAATAAATTATCACGGAGGTTACAACACTAGATACATTTTCCCATATAGAGTAACGGATTAGAATACAATAGATTAGAAATATATAATATATATTCGGTAATGTCCGGTGAAATCAAATTTTCAGGTCGTGTTTATGAAGGCATTGTGTCCTTTATTCAGAGATCACGCCATACATTCATCACTGTATCACAACAATATCGTGGAAATATTTTAATCATTTTACACGATTTTGTAACTGACCAAAAAGTATACTTCCATATTGTTAAAAGTAGCATACCTAATTGGACAGTTTTATAATATTTCTATAAATTTAATCACGAAGTTTGGCATTTTACTACAAATTTAATAGGTAATGAAATTCATTGTTTGGCTATTGAAAATTTTCACAGAAAAGATGTATATTATTTTAATGTAATATTTTGTAAAGCTGTTGTATCCAATAAAATATTTACAAATAAAATAAATAAAAATAAAACTTTGTAGGTACGCAATTCCTAATGAACTGACATTTTTATTGACATCTAATCACATACGAGTATATCTACTCAATAATTACTACAATAGCTTCACTCAAATCAAACCATTTAGGATACGTAATGAATATTATCAATTATTTGCCGAAAACTTGGAGTACTTTGTATGTATTATTTGAGAGCAACCTTGTCAAGACGATTGATGGTCTATTGAACGCACCAAAAAAAAGCGACAAAACGATTTTATTCGCGAATTTCGTGTTTTACACGCGAATTCAGTTTTTCTTTTTATAGGAATAAGGTTAATTTGTGCATGTTTGATGCGAATTTCGACACCTATTAAAAATAATCTTGTCGGAAAACATGAATAAAAGGCAAGTTCCTAAGAAGAATCGTATGTTGCAAAAAGGAAATTTTTGTTTTTTTGTATGCATTTTTGTTTTGTTTTATTGTTTTTTTGTAAGTAAAAATTATAAATCATTAATTATATATACTCGTATTACTCATGTTTTAAAAAAAATATATGCTTGGATCAAAAGCTGTGAAATTGTCTACTTTTATGACGAAAATGTATGTAAAATAACACCACTTTTTGAAAAAAAAAAAAACATCTTTTCCCGAGAAAAAATAACACTGATATTTGCTAGTACCTAGCATGTAATAGTATTTATGATATTCCTGTATATAAACTTCAATGATTGACTATTACTATTGACAAGTTTCAAGACAAGTTTAGTGTGACGAAATGTGGACAGGAGTTCAAAGGTGAATAACAATCAATGTTTCATAGGACAACATTACAATGCGTACTCCACACAAGGCTTGGTGTTTGAAGTATGAACAAGCTTTATAAAAACAAACACATGGCGTATGTATGTATGTTTTTAAGATTTGAACCCCGAAAAATGACGTCAGGGTCATTTCCCGCTTCAAAATCGCATGAAAAAAAGATAAAGATAGTGTTTTTTTAAACTTTTTGGGGTTAATTTCGCTCCTTTCAAACAACTTTTAGGGTCATTTACTAGATTTTAATGCATTTTATCAATACAAGAAAAATTCTCTGCGACTTTTGGGAAACGAGTTTCTGTTTTTCGGGAAATAGGTGTTTTAAAAGGTGCATTTTTTTAGATATCTATACAACATATAAAGAGTCTTTTACGGTTATTCCCCAGATAAAGGTTCAATGTATCTACCCTATTTTTTTTCCAAAGCATATTTAGTAAGGTTGTCGAGATCTAAGGTCTTCCTTTTTCCGATTTTTTTTAAATGTCGATATGCTTAGTTTTAGAATATTTTTTTTCTATCAATTTAAATACGAATTCGATAAAAAAAAACAACAATAGGCAGTTATTGTGAGTTATTTGTCTAATTCGCAACTATAAAAAAATATTGTACGTCTTCTTAATGGAACTCATAATTATTAATCATAACTTAAGAGGCCTTTTAAATTTAATTGAAGAGGAGTGGTGTATTGAAACATTTAGAAAATCTATTCTATTCTCAAGCACTCCAATCCTTGCTTGCGAGTTATCTAGTTGACAAGCAGATGGTAAATCCAATGATAAAAACTATCTACTAACTATAACTATAATCGAATCTATCTCTCTCTTTAAGCCTTGCGGGGTAGGCTGAGATTATAGGACATAAGACATCAGAATGCCCTATCCTTACGCACCATCCCTAACGATTTCTGTCACATTCATGTAATTTGTGACACGATATGGTCGCCATTATTGGTTCGGATCAGTCTTGGATGGTCGCGCTTCCTTACACCAATTCTTTCACTCATATAATCTTTTCGTTCATCCTGCCATCATTCATTCTCTCAAAGCTAATTAACTTTCATTAGTACACTGTCTTACAGTCACTTTCCTCTCAATAATCTTATTTCCAAGCCGATCCCTCAACGTTTCTCCACACTTTCCTCCCTATCCTTTCTACTCGACTCAACCCCGATTCGTCCTTCTTCAGCCTTGACTAAAATTTACTCTAACTACTGTTAATGTTAATCGCTATACTGTACCGATACCGACTCGGGTGTATTCAATGGAAAATGAAACATGTTGATTCTTTAAAAATTTAACGATAACTACAAATATAAAATAATTTTATGATAACATCCAAATCTAAATAGCAAATAATAAACAGAACCTAAAAAACTTCGGAAAAACGTAAATACAAAAAAAAAGTTATTAGGAAAACATACGGTAGTAAAGGTATCATCGCACACAAAAGGCGTGAAGAATGGAGAAAAAATGATGTAATTTCAGAAATGAGAAATGTTATTACAGACAACATTGTTGTATTAATCTCAGTAGGTGTCTATATTTTATATTCGTGTGTCACATGTTAGTGAAACACTTTAGAAATAACACGAAAAAATGTATAAAAAAACACGAGCGGCGATCTTTGACCGTATTCCCATAACCAATGTGTATACATTCCTTGATAGATTCCTCGTTATTGGTAAATTATCTCGCTAGAACGTATCTTTAATGGTCGATGATGATATAAATGTAATAATATTGTGTAGTATGTAACATCCATTCTCTATGGATTACATTCTAGACAACTTGTGTACTTATCTACTTTGTCTATGGAATGTCGCTGAGTTGTCTGTCAGTCACGAGATATTTTTCGGAAGATGGATTTCCTTCATGGCGTATTGACAGGAAATGTCATTTTTTTATCACACTTCATCATTACTTTGACATGTGAACTAGTAAGAAACGTATTCATTGGAAAGCAAAGCGTGTGAATATTGCAACAACTAGAACATTACAATATTAACAACAATTGTTATCACACACGAACTAACTAATTACTATGTTTTTAAATAACTGCCGGCAGGATCAGGAGAAAATGAGTTATTAGACAGTTTTGTTCACAAAGGGCGCCTTTTTTAAATCTTTCCAACGGCCTGGAAAACTTTCATGCACCGTTTACAGATCTTATCACAGTGAGATCCATACAAAAAACAAATTAATCAAAATCTACCAATTGAAACATGCTTAGGATAAAACAGTACTGCAGTCACCTAAAGCAAATATGTGTTCAAAATTTTAAGGTGCTGGAACATTGGGAAGTTATTGAAAAATTGAGGGGAAAATTTAGACTCAGATGATGACCAACAGACGAAGTTAAGCAAAAGTGTGAAAAAATTGTATATCTACAGTTTGTAATGAAACCCCCACAATGAAGCAGCCTGGCTTTGACCTGCCTTGCAAACTATAGGCATCGCTGAATAGTACCCGAACTAGCCACAGGAGATGTGGGCACCTCCTCCATAAATGGGCCAAAAGGGAAACAATTCAATGTGAGTGCGCCCAGATCGAGACGGACGATTACATTGTGGGGCACTGTCCTATCAAGAAGTTTGAGGGGGATATTTGGGAAATCCACGAGGTGACGCCTAGGCAATTGAATATCTGAGAAAAATTGACGCCGAGCTCTGACTCCCAGATCATTCATTTGTACAATGGTTGTTTTGCGAGAGAGAATGAAACATATAAATGTAAAAACTAACGTATGTGTACTATCAATAAAGAAAATATTTAGCGTTTTGTACGTCGAATTATCATTGTCTTCTTATCACTCACTATTATGTTGTATTGTATTGTATAGAGCGAGCAATGATTTATAATATGTTCCATATAAGACACGAGAACATTTTTGAAGTCAATATGTCAAGATCAAGTTTGGTTATAATGAGGTCTGTCCGGCAAAACAGGACCGAATCTGTCGAAACCGGAGACCATATTGAGCTATGACTCACAATATTATTATCTCTAATACATGTGTTGTCAACTTATTATTTTATAATCGTTATTTTCTTATTATTATTCTTTTATGGCCAATATTAAAGATGGGACATGGAACACCTGGAGCTTACTCCAGAAGACTGCTACGATCGGAGCTGATGGAGAGAGAGGATCCGAGCCGCCGACCCCAGATAAATGGGATATGGTGCAGAGAAGAGAATTAAAGATGCCTTAAGACACGGAAAAATGAGAATATGTTTTAGTGACTCTTGTGGTTAGAAATTGGAACTCATTTTGATGAAAAACAATTCCATACGTAGTCTCTGAAATTTAGTGAAACTTGAGATTATTCCCGCAGTTTGTTAGATAAAATGCTGCAATTTGATTGAAAAAATGTTTAAGGTAAAACGCAGTAATGAGCGGACATTTTTTGATATTTGAGGCTCCTACAACAAGCCAAAGGAGAATGCTCATTTTGTATGGGAAAAAAACCCAGGCCCGGCGCAAACGAAATGTATCTCAAATGATAGGTAATAATTAGTAATTAAATATTGCATAGAGGGCATCATCGAAATCAATGGCTTAATGGGTGAAATACCTATTCGAAGTTTTACAGGGGTCGCACGAATATATGAGAAAAGGAGCATTTAACACTTGCAATTGCGATTAAAAAGTATATAATATGATGAGTGTAAGGTAGCCCGTCTGATTTTTCTTCTTATTTATCAGCATTGGTCCTTCCACTGCCGGATGTAGGCCCAAAGGACAATGCTCATGAATTATGTTAAAAAAAAATATCTCCGGCGCAAACGCAACGTGATTCAAATGATAGGTATAAATGTGTAATTAAACACTGCATGGGTGGCATCATCGAAATCAATGGCTAAATGCGTGAAATACCTATTTAAAATTCATGATGAGACACAAAGGTTGCATAAACTCAGGAATATTAGGGTGCAATGATCTTTTAAAAAATATTATTTCTTAGTTCCATATAGCAGTGGGGGCCAAGGCTGATGATGATGAAGAAGAAGAAGACGGGCTACCTTATATTTATCATATTATGTACTTTTGAATCGCAATTGTAACTGTTTAACGTTCCTTTTCTTATATATTCGTGTGACCCCTGTAAAACTTTGAATAGGTATTTCACCCATTAAGCCATTGATTTCGATGATGCCACTTATGCAGTATTTAATTACTCATTTTTACCTATCATTTGAAATATATTTCGTTTGCGCCGGGCCTGGGTTTTTTATGAGCATTCTCCTTTGTACGTTATTTTTATTTTGCGCATTGTAACACTCTCATACAAAATCCTACAAAGTTGAAGCGATAATACAACAAATATTACTCAGATAACTCAGACCATATCGTCCCTTTATAAAAAAATGTAAAAAGACACGAAAAACGTAAAAAGTCTCTTCTTCTTTCACAGCCGTTTTAATTGCAATGCTGGACATAGACCTCCCCTATGACTTTCCACAGATCCCTATCCTGGACATGCTGCATCCAATTGATTCCTGCGATTCGCCTCACATCGTCAGACCATCTTGCCTGAGGTCTTCCTACGCTCCTTTTGCTTCTCATAGGTTGCAAAAAAGTCAGATTTTAACGAAATTAGAACTGCCCTGAATTGAGGTACAAAATGTTTGTGTCATAGTATTGAGACAGTATATTGTATCTAATATAATAAATGTATACACAATCTATACATTGAGATTACAATTTAATGTATACCTACCTTATCAATAGGTAAAGTCTATAACACAAAATGCAGGTATGTAATGTTTGGTCGGGAATCCTAAGCGCGCCACATCGGAATGTTATAAAAAATAAGACAATCAATAAAATGTTGTCCAAGATAGGATGAACTAAATTATCGATATGAATTGGGGTAATGATTTTTAAATTAGCAGGAGCTTCATCGAAATTTATTTTGTGAGAGCGTATTAGGGATATCTGGAATGGGGTGAGCTGGAAGAGATTGGGTTGCGATAAGTTCACCCTAGTTAACAATTTTACAGATTTATTTGATTGTATGCCTATTGCAATATTCTGAATTTTACACTTAAGAATTATAGAGATTGGGGCCGACCCCAGGTGAACTGGGAAGACCGATGAAAGGGTATGTATGTATTTATATAGGTCAACTAAGAGGTTCAAATCAAAATCCTGAATTCCTTGGAGTGTACGCCAAATACCAAACCACATATCAGCGGTTGTTCGAAATAAGTATGGTACAGCATTTGATCTCGGATAGAGTACCAGAGTGTTAAGCTGGAGGTCTGGGTTAGATTCCCGACCGCGGCACTTGGATGGACTGGAATTGGCGAATGCTACTTAAATGTAAAGTGATCGCATTAACCCGCCGACGATTCAGTCATACGCCTAATGGAAAGCCGAACCTTTGCTGTATGTCTGTTGAGATAACTACTTGTTATTTCAACTACGACATGTAGAAAATCTGATGCTCCTCTTTTTTTCCTGGGGATAACTGGAAGAAATCGCAGTTCTGCAATAAGTTCGATCCATTTACGAGTATATTATACACATATAAAATTATTATAATTTATCGAAATATCTTTTCAGCTAGAAGTCACATTCATCTGAGCTCATTATATTAAGGAGACGAAGTCCGAAATAAGTTGTTTTTTATAAAAGCTCCGCGTATAGTATGAATGTTTGACTTGTACGATACATTGTAGTGATATTGTGAGAGGCATGCTATACTCCCCGTCACATTTTACTGGAATGTCATTAATCAATATACCGTACCAGCGTAGTGGACACTGGACATGTGAGCAAATTCAGATGAAGTTATAACATATATTATTACAATGATAACATTTTACGTGTGTATTCTTTATGCGGAAGATATGTCGGAAAATTAAGGTAAAAGACGATTTTTTTAATGAACATCATCATCGTCAGCCTTCCCTCGCCCAGTATTGAACATAGGCTTCCCTTTCCGACTTCCACACTTCCCTGTCCATCGTCATTCTGTGCCACCGCTGTCCTGCCACCTTCCTGATGTCATCAGACCATCTCGCCTGTGGTCTGCCTGGATTTCTGTAGCCGGTTCGCATGGTCCATCTATCATCCGTAGTTCTTATGATGTGACCAGCCCAAGTTCATTTTAGTGATGCCGTTCTATGTGCTACATCCGTGACCTGTGACCTTGTCTTGTATCTGATCCACTTGTTT
This sequence comes from Ceraclea dissimilis, assembly GCA_963576895.1. Classification (NCBI taxonomy): domain Eukaryota; kingdom Metazoa; phylum Arthropoda; class Insecta; order Trichoptera; family Leptoceridae; genus Ceraclea; species Ceraclea dissimilis. The sequence goes on along the minus strand of OY756366.1, from coordinate 15,604,170 downwards.
CGCTTTCTGTCCCGCAAGCTAATGTCAAGCATCCTTCTCTCCATCGCCCGTTGTGTTACGCGGAGCTTTTGCATCGAACGATCGATGGTTATTATTAAACTACTAATGTATAAGAGTGTTGAGTTCTTCAACCAAAGGTTCTGGTGGAAGTTCATTATAATTAGAATGAAAAGATATAGTATTTAGTATTCTCCATTCGGAACATTGTAAAACAATATATTGAATACGGCGCCTAGGGACACTTCTATTTATCCAATACTTGGTGTATTATAAACTTCACAATCCTAAGAATATAGTCTGCATCAAGAGCTCTCCCTCCATCTCTGTCACACGCCAGCCTCTTCAATTTGTGCAAAGGTACGACTATTTATTTAAAGCCACCTTAAGTGTGTTGTATATAGGTACAGATTTGTTTTTCGGGTTTATCGTGTAGTGAACAGATGCTCCGACGTTTCGGTAAACTTACTGCCGCCTTGGTCATGTATTAGGACCGTGATCTCCGTGACTAAGGCGGCAGTAGGTTCGCCGAAACGTCGGAGCATCTATTCACTACACGATAAACTCGAAAAACAAATCTATATATGGATCATCGTGAAAACCTTCAAAAACTATTGAAGAACCTTAAGCGTGTGAACGTAACGCATGGCAACAATTTGAATTGTAGCACAATAAATAACTTTTGTGATATCAAATATCGCAGAATTTATTAGTATATACGATACGTATGCCTATTTCTAGTTAACAGTCAGTTGTCGTTAGGCCAACTGCTTAGAAAATAATATTACGATGATAGATGTATTATAAGAAATATATTTTATTAATATTATTTAGTAGAAAATTTGGCGAAATGATTGACGTGAATTGCTGGCAACACTGCGGGACTGTGATTGTGATAAATGGTCGCATTACTTATTATTTCACACAAAAAATATACCATAATTAATTATCCCTTTCATGATACAATATACTCAGATTACATACAAGGTGTATAAAAACACATTGACACAACGTAAAGTATTTTATTTTATTGTAATAACATTTTTAAAGGCTTACGCCGTTTATGTTGATAAATAAATAAAAACGACACAACGAAAAACACCATGTTCCTCGGGTGGGAATCGAACTCACTACCATGCAAGTGTGAGGCAACAACACAGGTCGTCATGTCACAAGTCATCTCACGCGTCACGCGAAATAATCCCGGTATAAGGCCTATCCAACACGTCGAAGCTCGAAAATGCATACAATTTGACTACTCTCCACACACGTATTGAATTCTAGATTTTAACATGAATGTCGATCATTGAAGAAAAATCCCGCGGGCTTAAGGCCCTCCACATCCCCGGGTAGCTCAGGCGCATCAATAGCGACCTCTTTACCCGCACTTCTAGGCAAGTCATTATTAAGAGTTGGGCCCAGGGATAGCCTTAAGGGAGCCCCCCGGAAAACCCCAACCTTAAATTACGTTCATTCAGTGTCCATATCCAAGGAGGTTACAATTCATAGGTCGATCTGTCAGAAGTCAGAGCATACGGGTTTTTTTTAAGTGACATGCTTGGCGACTCCCTTTTTGCCAATACGGGTGTAAAGTCAATGGAGCGCCCCTGGGGGTGCGGTCCAAAAAGCTCTGACAGATTCATACAAATTTTTGTTCAATTTGTTTCATTTACATAATGAAGAAGCTACAAAAATTGTGATGAAAATTATTAGGCGCATTGTGGTAACCGTGTACCGCATTTAATCGCAGATAAAATGTATGTGGCGTGTATCGAATAATCAAGTATTCGGGAGTAATATGGGTGATTGTTTGGTAAAATATTGATAAATTGTTATACCAGGTTTAAACAACATTCAAGGTTTTCAGGAAGTATCGAAAACAATTTGATCAGCAATCAATTACATTATTATACAAAGTATTATCTTTGCGGCAGAGTGAAAAATTATACAGTAAAGTTTCGAAGGGCAAATTAATATTATGATAACGTATAGTGAAATCATCACTTCTGTTACTAATGATAAAAGACCGGATTATGTGCAACTTAAAATGCTCGAAATATGCAACAAAATCACCGAAATATGCAACATACATTAAAATAAATAAAACAAATAAACGTTATTACAAGATTTTATTTGACTTAATTTTTTATTCAGTTTATGTTTGGTATCGTTTGGAAGACCGCGAAAAACAGTTCTACGATGTGAAGTCAATTTTTTTTTATGTATGATTAGGCAATTATTTTTGTATTTTTTGTTTTTGTAAAGTTATATTTTACAAAATACAGTTAAAATTTAAGAAAATATACCCAAATATGCATGACCAGTAAATTTTAGTCGAAATAAAATATACCCAAATATGCATGACCAGTACATTTAGCAAAATCCTGAATACATTGCCAAAATATGCAAACGCATATATGTAAATGCATATAATCCGGTATCTACTAATGATTATGTTACCACATTGTTTTATGCTTGAAAAAAAAACGATTATGGATGCATTTTTGATTAGGTAATCATCGGTTGATTAAATTCTTACTGCATTATAAAAAAATAGATAAAAACAATGATGAAATTTACAGTGTTGCATAACATTTTTATTTAGAACTTTTAATAATGTGTAAACAAAATTACTATTACTTGAATTAATTGTTTTTGTGAGACATTGGGTTTTTTCTACATTCCGTAGTATATACAATGCAGTATTCCTTCAACAGTGTACCAGAATTAAGGGTGAACATTGTCGGGCTTACGAGCGATCTCGGCTGACTTAAGTGATCACTTCACACTGGAGAAACATTCGCCATTTCAGTTCACCGAGGCTTGGATTCGATCCCAGACCTTCATGATAAATGGCAATAATACATAGGTACTTAATGTATACGAAATTCGACAATACAGCCGTCGCTTCTCGTGGTGTGGTGGATAACATCGTTTCTATGCGAGACGAAGGTCTGGGTTCGAATCTCAGCCGGGGTGAACTGAAATGGCGAATGTTTCTCTGGTAAAGTGATCACTTAAGTCAGCCGAGGTCGGTCGCAAGCCCGACAATTTTCACCCTTAATTCTTTTATACTGTTGTAGGAATACTGCAAAATTACTGTTTTTAGGTATTTTACGTTTATAGATTTATATTGTTCAATGAATATAATAAAGTACCTAACAAGACATGGTGATTAAAATAGTCAAACAAAATAATGATAATATTAATATGTACTATTGTTACTATTGTTGGGTTAAATGTTTCAATATGTTATGTTATGTACGAGTAGGTATGGTGCAATGTAAAATATCTAAATATCTATAAAGATCACTCCTTGTAAATTCACTAACAACTATTCACTTCACATTAAACATAGCATTATTATATTAGGTATACTCCTAACCTAGGTAGGAAGGAGGTATTTAGTATATTTAGTAAAGAACATTAGGTATAATCATTTTCACACTCCATACAATAACCGTGACAGTATGGAAATCAAAATAAACTAATCGTATTTTTTCAAAATTAAAAATAAGATTTTATGACTTCACATCCTAGAACTGTTTTTCGCGGTCTTACTAAACACGCCCTTCCGATGCACTTAGATTCCTTCATTCCAATGGCACCTCCCACCAAATATAGACAGAATCAAAATTTGTAAAAAGATATTATGAGTTCTAGTTAAACACTTTCATGATATACCAAACACGGCGGTATGCGGTGACTGGATCCTCTCGAACGCTCGGTGTCTTTCAAGGTTTGAGCTGGACTAACTCTGACTTCCTATCTGCATTTTCTTTCCAACGTCCTTTCATACGATACCACACATGACCCTTGGATCCCCCTGAAACGCTTTACATTTTTTTTGTCTCTGGAGAAAGCTGATCCATTTTTGGAGAGATTCTTATTGTTATCAATTTTGCGTACGTTTGCAAAGTTTCAGGTCTCTAAGTAGACAGGAAGTGGTCGAAAAATCTATTGTAATATTTGCGCACAAACAAAAATAAACGAATAATAAAATTCCACAGTGAGGTTACATAAAATTATGTGAAAAATCGCTACTTTTGAGAACAACATTTCTTTGGCATGAAAATCACACAATCGCAGAACAATAATGTTGTGTCAAATACTCGTATAGTGTAGTATGGATGCCAAGTAATGTAAGGAAAAATAATTAAACTTACTGTATTATTGCGCTAAAGAATAATCAATTCAAAACAAAAGGTAACCTTTAATAATATGGACGGGTAACGTGAGGAAACCTGAACTCAAATGTCACCCCGTGTAAGTCATAAAATGACAATATTCTCTCAGTATGCTGGTAGGTAGTTAAGTGTATCATAACTTATTATCTGTGTAGATACTTAAATACCTTCTGTTTTACAAAGCTTATTATGAAATTTAACATGCAAAACATAATGAATTCAATATTGGTTAGGATGAATATATTGAATATAGCTCAGGCATATTGCAGTTCTAAGTTGGCAAAATTAATAACAATTTGGAAACTTTACCTTAGGATCGGGTGTTTCAGAATATCAAGCGTCCCCTCCTACTTCCCCGAATAGGTCACTCAACGTGGTTTTCGATAGATATAGAAAGGAAAGGAATTGCTAAATCTGTTTCCCGAACAGTCTACTCGTAGCTTGGAATTAGGTAGGTTTCCACTATGTGGTAGTTTTTTTGGTTTCCACTATGTGGTAGCAACTGATTGAATAATCGATTTAGTTTACCAATGAAAATTGTTCTTTATTGAACACTTTACTTAGACAATTACCCTGATAAAAGTATAATTTTAACATATGTTTACCACATATTTATTTAACTTCACCTGTTATTGGTGTTTGAGTCTGCATTTTTCTCTTCAAATTTCGGTAACTTCTCAATATCTCAGCGCCTTGAAATTTTGGACACATAGTTGCTTTAGGCGACAGTGTAAAATTGCGGTACTGTTTTATCATAAACACTTTTCAATAGGTATGTAAAATTTAATTTATTTAATTTTTATATGGAAAAATGCGAGCATGGTTTTTAAAAAGTTTTTTACCATTGCTTATTACTCGTATTAGTCCGTAGATCTCCAGCTAACCGATTATTGTTCTATGATGAAAAAGGATTTGATTAGGTACTTCAATAATCAAAGATTGTTCTCTACGTATTATGATGAAATATTAATAAAACGTAAGTATTTACTTCTAATGAGACTAAACGTGTAGGTAGGTCTGAATATTTAGTACGCATTTTGATTTACTTTATTGTACAAGCCTTTCAAGTTATTGATATCAATAACAACAGTAATGAACTGTTTGATTTATATTTGATATAAAAAGCCTAATAAAGACACGTCACTGACCAAATGGTTGACTTATTGTACGACAATTCATAATTGTTCAACAATATTTGAAACTACCTACATTTTGTAGTGCCAAAAACTATAGATGTGGTATAGTTTAAAAGGCTACCTTAGAATTTATGAAAGCAGACTTTTAAAATTTTGCCATCAGATGGCGCAATATTTTCTTACTACTGGTCACTTTTGTTCCACTGCTGGACATAGGCATCATCCAAACTTTTTTTTTTTTAAATGAATCTGGGTTTATCGAAATACACAATACACCTTTGTACACTTCACAAATACACCTTTGTACACTTCACAGATAGCTTGAAAAGCTTGTGTTGTGAAGTGGAGTAAGTCGGCATCGGGGATCGAACCCGCGCCCCCTGGATTAACAGTCGAGCGCGTTACCAACCAGGCTACCGACCACCTCAACTTTTCCAATATCTTCAATATTGAGCTATTTACGACTACCTACAAACTGACGATGCCGTCAAAATTTTAGGCGACCACATGGGAAAAATTATGGAATTAGTATTGAGGGACTTCTATATTCCATATTGTATCAATTTCTATAAATATTTACTGTCTCTGTATATGTATCTATTTACTATATTGACCAGCGACTGAATATATAGAGAACGTTCAATTTAATTTCTGACGACCAAGCTTGCTTGCGAAATTTATCATTGCCCAATGCTCAACCTTCAAACTTTTTCCTTTGAGGGATGTGATATACTTCTTTTGACTATACGATATATAAATAAATAATAAATAAATTGTCAAACGCCTGATGATGAGGGTGAAAATCCTCGAACACTAGTTGCACGTAATAACAGTCATTATTATTTTATCTGCTTAAGTATATGCTTGTTTTTATCCATTTTAATACTTTTCGTTCTATTTACTTTTAAGTACCCTTTTATTTGGCTATTTTTCTAATAATCTCATCCATTTATATTTATTTCATTAATCATTCAATGATTCATTCATTTCATTTAATCATTCATTTAATTAATCTTTTCGTTGTTCAGTTGTTGATGGATTGTCCACTTATTTGTATGTATATCTGCTTTTTGTTCACTGACCACAGGCTGTATTTTTGTTTTTATTTTTGCTTTTGTATATATATTTTCTTTATGTGTTTTCCGTTCATGGTATTGTAATTAGGTGAAATGTAGAATCATTGCTGGTTTATTTGTTGGTGATGTGTTTCTTCTATGTAAAATTTACTACCATAATTGTCTGATTCTGTTAATAAAATAAAAATAAAATAAAATTATACGTGGATATCAAACAATACGAATAGTTGTTTATTTCTACATTTACATTCTATTTGGGTTGTTCATACTGGGATATCTATGCAATAAACTAATAGTGACCCTTTAAATTTCATATTATTATACATACCCAGATATAATTTAGACAATAATAATATGCGTGTACTTTAACAAATTATTGAATTATTATCAAACGGCTAAGTATCCACTAACTCAAATTTAATATCGTTATGAAAGGCAACGCAATGGCATGAAATTTACATAAGTACTCAACAATAAAATTTATGCGTTTAATCAAGACAATAATATTATCTGATGAAAGTTTTATACGTACGTTCGTACTTTATGGTATAATAAACTATAAAAAAGTACTTAATAAGTTAATATTGATACCACAATCTTAAGAACATGAATAATTAAAGTTTTTGTTATATTTAGATTGTCAACATGTTACCAATGGTATAAAAATATTGTAGAAAACAATTGTGTTCTAAGTGAAAGGAATCATAGAGTGTGTATGACAAATTGCATGAGTGTGACGGAAACCCGCAATGTGTGTAAGGATATGATAGCCTGGCGATCTGTTTTATCTGCTTACTTCGCAAGGGAGGTGGCGTGAGGGGATAGAAGAGAAAACAATTCTTACACGAGAATAATGTATGAGAATAAAATTTAATATGTCCATTCGTCATTGTAAGAAGATTTCTAAATACTGATAGTTTTTTTAGATTTCAGGCACAATGCTCTTATTTTAGGTACCGCATATCTGAGTCTAATTCTTTAATATCCACGATATCTGGATAACTGCCTTGCAATATGTTTTTATATTGCAATTCACGATACAAGCTTTTAGCCCAGTGTAAAGTGTACATGAAAATATTTCGGTCCGGTCATTTACGTCCAGATCGTCCTGAAGGGGAGACCCTGGGAGAACAAAACAGGCATAGAAAGACCACTGATTAGATGGACAGATGACACTGTCCAGCTTACGGGTCGTAGATAGCGGCAGATAGCCCAAGACGGAAGACAGTAGAAGAGTTTAGAAGAGGCCTGTGTCCAGCAGTGAAACGCGAGAGGCTACAGTAAGTAGGTAAGTAAGTATTTACGTCCAGATCCTATTTTAAGAAGGACAACATAATAAGAACAGCAATGTAGGTAGGTAGTCTGTTGAGAACAGTAGAGAGAAGCTATCTGTTTGTAATATGTAAATATGAAGTACGTATAAGATAGGTAGTGGTGTTGTGTCAGTACTCAGTACGGTGTACAGTACTGGAACAGTTGTGTTGATACAGAAACAAACAGGAAACATGGGACATTATTTATTGCATTGCGGGACACTGAGATGCACAATGCAGTATTTGCGGCAACGAGGTAGCTACATGCATAAATTCCGCTATACAGCGAGTTGCGCCTGAGTTTAAGTTAAGTTTTAATTTTTATAATGGTCTTCTATCGGGCTATATGCCGAGCTGTCGGACCAAAGAGTACTCCTCCATTCCTCATTACGATTTTGGGTTTCTAGCTTAACCAAGCGTTTTTAATATTTTGTCATCTGATATCTAATCTAAATGTTTCCAATCACTATAATCTATGACAAGCAGTTCACTCTGCGCTTTTGACTTTTATTTTTACACTTTGACATAACGAATGTTATATGATATAGGCGTGATGTTGGCCATACGATAAATAAATATGAGTAAGTAAAAAAGTTTACATCGAAAACAGTCACTCAAGTGGTATAAACATCCTTAATAACGAGACTGATACGAGACATACGGTTGCGTCCCTATACCTATTTTCTATTATTATTATGTCTCTGTACCTATATAGATAAAAATAACAGTGTTTGAAATATTCATTTTGTTTTTCTATTAAACACTCTGGTCTTGTCAGATGTTATTGTTATATTGGTTATTAAGCTCGGGTATGCAAAGGTAATTATCTAATTACTTACAGATAGTTATATTTTTTTTAGATGAACATTTGTTTTACCCAACCACAAAATATATATACGAGTACGATATCAAACGAGAGCGATAGAATAGATAAGACTATCTTCCTTCAAGGAAACAGGTAGGTACAATGCTTAACATTATACAAACTATGAAATTAGTAAAAATAAAATTTCAAACACAAAAACAATATGCAAAGAGTTGCCGCAAGTGAACAAAGTGAACAGAAATCCTTATCTTGTCCTGTGGTGTGAACAAACAAGTGATCACACTGATAATCTCCCTTGTTAGGTTTCCAGCGACTGTTGTGACTTAGTATAGATACTCACAGGACTTATATAAGACTGCCATACCTCTCCTTATAACTAGACTAGTGTCACAGGATTATCGAGAAATGGAGAATAAATTTAGATAGCGACTTGAGACCGTCAGATTAATACAAATAACATAAAATATTGCAATACATTTAGTATTCAAACTGATGGAATAAGAATTGAACGAAATAATGAGAATACACATTTCCCTACATAATGACTTAGGAATATTGGTTTTAATTAGGTATAACTTAAAATGTCTTCTTCTTCTTCCTCCTTTATTTAGATCAGTTGATCTATTCTGGCAGAAAGCTCCTCTACTCCTGGGACGTCGGGAACCAACTATCCCTCCATCTTTTGGGCGGTCTTCCAGGAAGACGATGACCAGGAAGAGATTCTGGAGTCAGCCATTCCGTTTACATGTTAACTCCAGAATCTTCTTCTTGCTCTGTTCCATCTCAAGATATCTTCCGTGCCAAAGGTCCGTCTTAGGTATTTAGTATAAGTCGAGTAATTTTGCTATTCCCAACACAATTCAGGTACTTAATGTAGTGAATCTGCAGTATTATATTTAGAATGTATGTAAGTATCAGAAAAAAAGTAATATACATTTTATTTTATTGACAAAATCACATACTAAAGAGATAACGTATAGAGTTTACCTACACGTTTTAATGTATACGCTGAGCTAAATTATTTTAGTGTTAAACATTGCATTAACATTAATAATTTACGTGCCAAATAATTGTAGTGAATTCCAAATAATTATATTGTTCAAATATTAAGTGACAGATTGATTTAGATACACTCAAACTCAAAATATTGTATGAAAAACTCTAGAATAGAGTAAATAGATCAGTACTCTACGTTGGTACTGTTGGTGCTATTCATAGGGGTCGCCAGCCTCGGAGCTAGGGGGGGTTAACAAAAATTGATAAAGCACGAAAAACGCGTAAATAGCGCCGCAGACGAATTTTTTTTGTGACATAGTAAAAAATCCTCGACCTCGAGATGGGAATAGAAGCGGGGGACGGCCACAGCTGAGATGGTCCGACATGTCGGTGCAACCTGGATGCAGTCTGCACAGGATAGGACAACATGGAGGCAGATGGAGGAGGCCTTCGTTCAGGAGTGGACGGGATAGGCTGATGAAGAAGAAGTAAAAAATGGTCGTGATGTGGTTTGTTTATTTGAAAATATATATAATACTTTGCACATTAACATGTACATGAAAAATGATTTTTTATAAAAAAGTGATAAATAATAGCGCGGCAGGAAATTTTTTCTATGAAACTGATTTTCATACTCATTTTAGAAAATTTATGATATGATGAGAAAATAATGTGTTGTAGTAATGTGATTTTTTTGTGAGGTTTTACCAATAAGTATGAAAAAATAAATACCTATTCCAATCTCTAGATGGGGCAGCTGCCCCTCCCTGGCGACGCCCATGGTGCTATTAGAAGTATTAGATTTATTGTAATGTAATCCACGCCAATTATCTCTATCATAATTTATGAGGGGATAAGTAAATATCAAATGGAAACAACTATTGAGGTAATATGAATAATAAATTGTACTGGAAACGTCTAAAGAATAAGACAAAATACGAATAAATACTCTGTTTTGTATTGTTATTGTAAATCACAGTTCAAATTTCATAAATGTCGATTCCACGTACCGACGTTTTACATTGATATAACTCACTATAGAATGTTAACCTGTGGACGACGATATAAATAAATAAATAAATCTTTATTGGCCAGTAAATATAAATAACAACAAAAACAAGACAATGTAGTGTGCCAAAAGGCGGACTTATTGCAAAAGCTATATCTTACAGTCAACCCGAATACTTGAAACTCAAAATATTGAGAAGATTAATCACGCTTATGTATTACATTTTTTTTAATTTTTTTATTGTCCGAGGATGCACTACTGGCGAATGCCAGGGGTGTCCGGGTGGCCGAACATTGGAGATACAAAATTTGATAGTGTTCCGGATACGGAAAGTAAAGTAAGTATTATAAAAATGAAATAGTGTCTAGGTATCTATCTATCTATACCCTCACGCCACGTCGCTTGCAGGGTGGGCAGAGAGGACAGGGCGCCAGACAGCCCTATCCTTACACACTCCTAGCCTCCGTCACATTCATGTAATTTGTCCGATTCCTTTTGCTCAAAACGCGTCCATTCTTGAGAATATGGTCGAAATGATCGTACCTGGCCAGTCTCGGACGCCCGCGTTTCCCCGCACCTCTTTGCTCGCTCAAATATATCTTTTTGTCATCCTTCATTCTCTCAACATGCCCAAACCATGTTAGTTTCATCACAACACCAGTCCTGCAGTCACTCATTTCCCAAATTCATTAAGAAAAAATCATGTATATGTTATTAAAAAAAAAATCGAAATGAAGGTTTGTGCGGTGATTAAAGTGTTAAGGCACAATGTGCGCCTCGGCTGAAATGCCCGAGAAAATGGGTGTGATTTTGATGGCTTCGTTTAGATTGTGTATTAATATAATAAATGGGACTTAAATGACAGCCGCAGTGATCATATCAAGTGTTTTGTTAACGCCGAGAGGTGATGAATATTACAGATATGAAGCCAAATGGGAACACAAAAAAACAGTTCCCACAACAGACTCGGGCCAGCTGGACAGCTGAGTATTGCATCGATGATAAAATATTATTTATGTTATGTTTAATACCTACCAGTACTTTGTTACTTTTATTGGGTAATGTGAGAATATTAAAACATTTATATAATTCATTAGATTAATACCCACATTAAGTAAAAATATTACTCAACTTAAATTATTACTTTTATTTTTTAATAAGATATATATATATATATTTTTCTTGTTCTTCATGACGAAATGTAAACCGAGCCCTTTACACTCTGTTTGCATTGATTCTACTTCTCTGGCACATTGTCACTGTTGCTCCTCTTCATTGTTAAAAGACTATTAATACCAAATTTCACAATCCAGGCCTTCGAAAAGTAGAAGTGTTGGAAGACCTTCCAAAAGGTGGTCTGACGACATATAGTCTAACAAGTCGGCAGAACCTGGATGCGGAGGAGGAAGAACAGAGACGAGTGGAGTCGGATCAGCAGCATTTAAAACATTTTTTTATAATACATAGGTATTTATTTTACTGTACTATTGGATATCCTTTAATTTTTATGCGTGTGTCTACATGTATTTAAAAATTAGTTTCTTTTTTTTATATATTATTGTTTAAAAATTGGGGTTAGCTGGCAGAGATAGCAGTACTGCGATAAGCTCGCCCTAGTGAACAAATGTTATAATGTTATTTTAATGTTTACATATGTCTGTATCTTGTTCACCAAAAGTGTAAATAAATAAATAAAATAGATATTGGACGGTTAAATAGTTATCCATATCTACGACAAAAGATTAATCTTGGGATTTCGTATACCTACAATATATTTATACGCGTGACAAATAACTGAAATTGATTGTATGAACTGTATTGATTCTAATGGAAATAAATAAATACACACGTTTTGAATTAGTTGAAATGTCAAACATAATATCTGAAAATACGTGAAAATAACCAGTAAATATCAAAAGCATGATCGCCATATTTTGTGCCCTTAGCGTATAATTGGAGCAATTTAGATTTAATATCGCAACTCTAAATTGGCAGTGGACAGCTGGTCATATAGTGAGAGATCCAGAAGACAAATGGTCCAAAAGTCATAACCTGGAGAGCAACAAATAAAAAAGAAAGACCACTACTACACGATGGAGAGATGACTTCATAAAAGATGTGGGCCTCAACTGGACGCAGAGAGCCCAGGATTGAAGAAGAAACGCAGGAGGCCTACGTACAGGAACGGGCGGGAAAAGGCTGACAAGAGGACGGAATAAAGTAAGTAAATCAGATATGTGTACGAGGAATGGGTAACTGTATATTCCAGGGGGGGAGGGTTAGGGTGTGGCATTAAAGAAGCGATATTGGTGTCGAATCCAGGGTTTTAGGCGTCGATAAGCTGAGTACTAACATTTTCGACACCCGCAAGAGTTCAGGGCGGGATAGGGGTCGGCATGAAAAAAGCGATATTAGTGTCGAATTCAAGGTTTTATGGCATATTTTTCACCGTGGCCACATCTAAATTATTAGGTTTTAACACGGTGTGACTTAAAATACCTCCTGCAGTTGAACTGCTGTTATCTGTTATGTAGGAGCAAGTAAACTTTTGTCAGTAACCTTCACATGCCGTATATGGGTGCATGCTGCGTATAGTTAATATTACTAAGTACAAGATATTTCGACACTTTGACCCGACACTCATCTGGTCCTATATGCTACTGACAACAATAAAAACATGAGTCATACAAATTCCTTTGATATTAGATAGATAGAATTAATATAGGTCTCACCGGTCAAAAGTACGCCAAGTATTGTCCATGCCCATTAGGTATGGAGTTAAATATGGTTCACCTTGACTCTGTAAGTAAACTACTAATCATATTGTGCTAATATTTTTTAATTAATTGAGGAATTTATTACACGTTTCTATGTAATGTTAATACAGTTTTAATATGAAGTTCAATCAGTTCATTGGGATATCGATTGCATAGCTATCATACTGAATTTTTCCGTCCGTCTTCGATTAAAACTGGGCTTCGTAATCCGAGCCAGTGTGGCGCACATATATGCCCGAAATCATGTTGAAACATAAATGGCAAACATTCATCTTTGCAATTAAGCCATTATTATGGAATATGGATATTGTCATGATTTTGAAGTGTTTAATTTCATTTTAAAAGTCTATACATCGAAAAACACACCTATACTATTACACATTGATAAAAGCTTTGTCTCACGTTGATAAGATCATCACGGATGGAAGGGTTTGAAAAAAGTAGTAGGTATTAACAGATGTAGAGCAATTTGCCGAGCTGTACTTTCAGCCTACTCCGCAAGGGGTGCGGAACATATGTATTATGTATTTTTACGCAGTGGCAACATTGATTTGTACTCAATTTGAAAAATGTGCTCCGTATTCTTACATACATACTTAATACATGAAGGTTGTCGTGTATCATAAGATATGCTGTATTTTGTAACTGGGAAAATTTTACACGCAAAAATAAATAAAATTAAATAATTTATGGCCTACAAAATCACTTCAATATTTTCTTAAGTTAATGTGTGCAAAATAAGATAAGAAACAGGAGACAAAAAAACAATAATTTATCATCAAAAACAATACTGCGATAAAAATTGTGCGAAAAATAATGTCAAAGAAAAATAATAACGTCAATTTTAATTCATATTGCACGTACAATAATTAATTACAATATTTTCCGTACGGTACGTACTCACTTCCTATCGATAAGGCAACCTACATATTATTATACCTACTAATGATATAATTAATATCTTATGTGACAGTTCTGTTATCAGAACAAAGTTGTGAGTACCAGACGCCACCTACATTGCGAGTCGAAAAGTAGACCACTCAATATTTGGTCGATATTGAAAGTAAAACAATAGTAATTTATTATCCAACTTATAGAAAGAGCTGGTTTTCAATGAGGGCGCTGCATGTCGCTTTTTTGGCAACCATAATGTGCAAGACTTTCAATAGGTATGTCATTGTTGCCAGCAAACGAAATTGTATAGTTCTATGTTAATCCGAGACCAACTTTTCCTTGACAGACTGTACGTGCTTTTATTTGACGTGAAGTGAAATAACTATTTCATACATTCATACAAAATCATACAAATTGTTGCTTTTAACTTTTAATGTATACTCAGAATGTAATCTTATACATTTTATCAACCAAATTACGGCATTAGGTATAATCACCAAACACACTTCGGGAATAATAATAATAATTGTACTATTTTGGGCACCGTTTAGCGATGAAATCGCCCGAAGGGCACCATACATTTTCCTTATTACCATATAGGATCGTCACAAACAAATAGGTAATAAAAATAAATCAGTTTTGGCTAACTCCCGTCATTGGCTGACCAGTGACCGACCCGTAGGCATAAAGAGGTGTCTTCAGCAACCTCCTGAACTCCTCCTGGCTTTTGGCACACCTAAAATCGAGTGGAATAATCTCATGTTTCAATAGATTCCTTTAATTAGTTTTTATCGAAAAAATCTATAATAATCAAATTTCTAACCGCTAGAGTTAATAAAACATACTCTCATTTATCCATGTTTAAAGTCATAGTATCATACGATTAGTATTAGCTGAGTAATCTTCGTTTTCCAGACACAATTTTTCTCACGTTCAGGCACTAACTAATATGAGAAGATTTATAAAACTTAGGAAAGGATTATAATCTGGTGTACTAACCCCCAGTAGTAACAGATGTAGTCGAAAGAGTGGCTAAGCTCAAGTGGTCTTTTGCGGGACATGTTGCGAGACTCCAGGACCAAAGATGGACAAAGAGGGTAGTGGAATGGAGACCTCGCGAAGATAAAAGAAGTAGAGGGAGACCCCCCACGCGATGGTCAGACGACATAAAACGAGTTGCTTGTGATTGGATGCAGAAGGCGCAGGATAGAGATATATGGAGGAGTACGGGGGAGGCCTATGTTCAGCAGTGGACGGAGATAGCTGGATAAGTAAGTAAGTAAGTAGTACTAACCCCCGTTTTCACCAACTTTTACTTAAGAAGGAGACCCCTAAGAAATTTCCACACAAAAACAGAGATAATATTCTATTTTTTGACACGCAGGCCTACCAACCACACCCTAATTCCATACAAAATGCAACACGCAACTCACCTAGCCTGGGCAGAGATATTTGGGCACCTAACGTAGGTGAGCTGCGTGTTGCATTTTGTATGGAATTAGGGTGTGGTTGGTAGGCCTGCGTGTCAAAAAATAGAATATTATCTCTGTTTTTGTGTGGAAATTTCTTAGGGGTCTCCTTCTTAGGTAAAAGTTGGTGAAAACGGGGATAAGTACTCTATATAAAATACTCTAGTATAGATATTTGTTTTCATATTAAGTTCAAATACAAAAAGTACGGAGAGGAATACTCGTAAGAGTTTGTGTATGAACACTGAATAGGTATAGGTACTAGAGCTGTGTCAATAACGGTCAACAGTTGATCTTCAACAGTTGTTATTATTAAATACGTCAACACTGTTGATATAAAAGTACATTGTCTGCTAACGTTAATCCACGCCAATACCATGGTGATTATGTAAATATTCCAACCAAACGCACGAAAAGAAAACTAAGAAAAATTCCCGCGCGTATAATAGCCCGTCAACAGTAATATTACTAATATCAACAGAAAAATTAACGACTAGGTACTGTTATTAATTTCGCGATTTCATTGGTCACCGGTCAACAGTAGCGCCTGTTGACCGTTGACCGTGACCGATGACATAGCGAGATTCATTAGCATTACGCGCGGGACATCAACGGGGAATTTTCCGAAATTCATCATTAACGAACCAACCATATTAACGTTAACAGTTAACAATAACAATTAATCGAGGTTAACATTAGCATCTTTTTTTATTTATTTATTCAAGGTACACATACAGGCATAACTTATGAATTAATTACAATATTAGTATACCACATGTAGTGTTCAAGTAACCCCCAGTTATTAGTGCACACAATTAGCTAGTCGGTCAATAGTAACTACAAACAATAAAAATAAAATTATATAAACAAACAATCTGTTAAAGTTAAATTTAGTTAGCGTAAACGCCCACCACTAATAGTAGGTACCAATGACGAAGATGTTGTTTGTTGTCTTAAAATACAATTTTATCTGAACGTTAATAAAGATTTATAGTCCCCGAGTAACACGATGTCCGAGGGCGTCCCGTCGCAGGGAAATTGCGCCGAGCAACATTATTATATCATGATGTATGTGTGAAAATTGCGAAAGACAAGACCTGGACATTATCCACGTGTATGGATGCTCCGGAGAGGTGTGACAAACATTTGGAGCACCAAATTATAATATTTAATGTAGTATTCCTACAACAGTGTAAAAGAATTAAGGATGAACATTGTCTGGCTTACGACTGACCTCGGCTGGCTTAAGTGATCACTTAACAATCGAGAAACATTCGCCATTTCAGTTCACCCCGGCTGGGATTCGAACTCAGACCTTCGTCTCGCATAGTAGGGATCATATCCACTACACCACGAAGAGCGACGGCTGTGTTGTCGAATCTCATGTACATTAAGTACCTACATATGTATTGCTGCATTTCTTACTGTTGAAAGTGAAAAACCAACCTCTCCCTTTCTACTTACTACTTAATGTACCTACAATCTACACGAAATTCGACATTCTACCTATAACTTTTTTATGAACCTTGTCGTCTTGATGACAGTAAAAAAAAAGTTAAGTAATACATTTTTTTACAGTACACACTTCTTCTTCTTTCTCGGCCATGTAGGCCTTTTCCAATGTTTTCCACTCCTCTCTTCTTTGGACATTCCGGATCCACCCACTACCCGCGACGGGGACAATATCATCGGCCCATCTTTTCTGCGGCCGGCCTATTCCTCTCTTCGTGTCCCACGGTCTCCATCTCAGGACTCATCAGACTCATGCCCATCTGTCCACTCCTTGTCTAGCAACATGACCAGCCCATTGCCATTTTAGTTTGGCAATGCGATCCATCACATCGGCAACTTTTGTCCGGCGTCTGATTTCCTCATTTCATTCAATCTATCAGACTTACGCCTAACATTTGCCTTTCTATAGATCGCTGTGTACAATACAATGTAACACACGAAACTCATACGACCAACCGAAGGTTACCTAGGTCTGAATCATAATAAATAGCATTTTATTAAACCATACATTGCATTATAAATAATTGCATTTAACGATCTGTTTATATGGA
Organism: Ceraclea dissimilis; assembly: GCA_963576895.1. Taxonomy (NCBI): domain Eukaryota; kingdom Metazoa; phylum Arthropoda; class Insecta; order Trichoptera; family Leptoceridae; genus Ceraclea; species Ceraclea dissimilis. The sequence goes on along the minus strand of OY756366.1, from coordinate 15,586,427 downwards.
TGGATATGGCATAGAGAGGAATTTCGTCAGATGGCTGTGGCTGTCGTCAATATGCTTTGCTTATTATGGCAAGTACCTACCTACAGTACCTACCCACATTTAATATTATAATGTTGGTACTCGTAGGTAGTAAAATTATTGTACTTTATGGTATGCAATAATTATGATTAATGTAATCGAAATTTCAACGTATGTTTTAGTTATAAGTTATATAATTGAGTTGTAACTCTTTGGTTCTACTTGCCGAGTGGGGTGTCTTTACTCTCCAAGAGATAGTGCACAACACAATACAAAAAATCTTTATTTTTTCTCGGTCTATTTCTGTCCTATTCCCGTCCACTCATGGACTGAGGCCTCCTTCATTCCTTTCCACGACTTTCCCCTTCCATTCAAACAATATTAGGTATTCAAACAGCTTGCAAAAACGGCCAATGTCCTGCATTATATTTCTACCCGGTTGCTATGAGAATTATGTAAGTTTATTATAGATATATTATGTTTGCCATATGTGGGTATATTTCTTTGTATCTTTTTTACTGGAGTTTGCTGGAAGAGATCGCAGCACTGCGATAAGTTCGCCCTAGTGAACAAATGACGATACTTCATTGCTTGAAATTTTAACATGCTTTGTATTTTATTCACTCTCTCTCTCCCTGAGCATTTATTATTCCCACATGACGGTAGGGTCTGCCATTCTTGTCTTCCGCCGCCACTCGGCACTATCCTGTGCATCTTCCGGGATGCTCCACAGTCTCTCACATCTTGACTCACAACCTCACGCCACTTCCACTTGGGTCTTCCTCTGGATCTCCAACCAGGGATAACTGAGGACTGTGCCCTGTTATCAATGTATTCGGGGGGTCTTCTACTCACATGCCCGTACCACTATTTTATTCACTAAAAGTATGAATAAATAAACTAATAAATAAGTCCACAAAATTATAAATTAGGACAAGTATTGATTGTAGGCATATTTAATCATATCTAGTACGAATATGAATAAGTAGTCAATGGACAAGAAATCGTTAGTCATACATATAGTCGTATCAAATAATAAAATCTATCGGTGAATTAAAATAATGTAGACCTTTGACATGTAAGTAAAAGTAATGAGTATAGGTAGGTTCCTAGTAGGTACATGTACTGTTGTATTGTCATGTTAAACATTACAAAATGATATCAACGTCTTGTATTGGAAGTTATATAGTAGTTATGTTACATAACATAATAACTGCTGTCAGTATGTCGAATCTGTAGTAGAACAATACGGATATCAAAACATGATTCACGATAGAATTTTTGGAAGTATTCAACGTATGCATTCTTGTGCATTATTTGCCATGAAAAAAAAAGCTTAGGAGGAGGTCTGAGTCCAGGAGTGAAAGGGAACAGTCCGAGAAGAAAGAAGAAACTATTTTAATATTTAAATTTTAATATATTTTTTTAAAAAATGATTCTGGGTTTATCGAAATAAACCCAAACACATCTTTGTACACTTCACAGAAAGCTTAAAAGCTTGTATTGTGAAGTGGAGTAAGTCGGGGATTGAACCCGCGCCCACTGAATTAACAGTCGAGCGCGTTACCAACCAGGCTACCGACCACCTCATTTTTGTGTATTTATTTTGTGTATTCTGTCGTGCATTATCTTTCAGTGAATAAAGACACCCATACCCCACAAAAGAGACTAAAAAGGATTGTTAGAATCAGTTAGATGAATGAAATGCTTATTCTCACTGGACTGGAATACGGAGTTCTGAAGAGCTGTTTCGAGCTGTCCATGACAGGACCAATTTCTCTCGAGTGATAGTCAACGTTGGGTGGACCTAACACGACACCGAAAGAAGAAGGAGTTGATTTTTGTGATTTTACAAATAAATCAATATTCAAATATGTCTTTTTGTGTATTGAATTAATTGTAATTACCTGAGAATAAATAAAAGCTTCAAACTTACTGAAGTAAGAAACCAGATCGATTTGGAACTGGATACTACTTCATGACACGCATGTTTAATCTGGGCGTTACCTCTATACGCAACTTTATATAATTACTTAGATTAGCTGTTGCAACAATAACAAAGTTTATTAAGGGCTTGGTACCAAGAATGGCGTCACAGTCATTTCCCACGGCATTAAGGTTCAAAATCGCGGGAACAATTGCATGATAAAATGGTAAATTTTTTTTTTTAAAAAAACTTTTTTTTTTCCATTTATGGGGGGTTAATTTTGCGTCTATCACAAAACTTTTACGGTTATTCTCTAGATTTTAATGCATATTATTATTATCAGTACAAAAAAAAATACTCCGCGACTTTCGGAAAACGAGTTTCCGTCTTTCGGAAAAACGATCAGAGGTGTTTTTCATTTTTTTTTTGAGAAATCTATACAAGATATAAAAAATCTTTTACGGTTATTCCCTAGATAAATGTTCAATGCATCTATCCTATTTTGTTCCAAAGCATATTTACTAACGGTTGTCGAGATATATACTCCCGTTTTTAGAAATTTTTGAAATGTCGGTATGCATACTCTTAATAAGTCAATATCATTTTATTACGCAATACTCAACAACAGACATAATAATTGTCATTATTAATAATACAATTTACAATTAAGGCTTTATGTTGCTCCGCTGACCTCCTGGCAACACAACGACTGCATGTAAATTTTATATTATTACTCGTACTGTCGATATTATAAGCCGAAAATCAAAGTGCCAGCTGTGGACTGTAAACAGTGTAAACTATATTAGTTGATTATCCTTAATCAGAATGATATGGTAATTATATGCACAAATCATTTGGGTAATGTTGATAAAAGGTATGTGAAACCAGAAATATTGATGCAGAGCTTTGATTCTCAGTATATTATGCTTACAGTGGTAGTTTAGATACGAATTATTACTATTATTAAGAGTGTGCATACCGACATTTCAAAAATTTCTAAAAACGGGAGACCTTCTATCTCGTCAACCGTTACTAAATATGCTTTGGAACAAAATAGGGTAGATGCATTGAACCTTTATCTAGGGAATAACCGTAAAAGATTTTTTATGTCTTGTATAGATTTCTCAAAAAAAATGTTTAAAAACACCTCTGATCTTTTTTCCGAAAGACGGAAACTCGTTTCCCGAAAGTCGCGGAGTAAAATTTTGTTTTTCTACTGATAATATGCATTAAAATCTAGGGAATAACCGTAAAAGTTTTTCGATAGACGCAAAATTAACCCCAAAAAATGGAAAAAACGCCATTTTTACCATTTTATTATGCGATTGTCACGCAATTTTGAACCTTAATGCCGTGGGAAAAGACTGTGACGTCATTCCTGGTGCCATGCTCTTAATAAGGTGTGCTAATTTCGTATTATTTGTTCAGGGAGATCGAGTCGATTGATCACATCGTGGCGCACTGTCCTAACAAGAAGTTCCAAGGGGATTTTGGGGTAATCCATGAGGTGACGTCAAGAGCAATAGAATATTTGAGAAATATTGACGCGGAGCTTTGACTCTCAGATACACTGTACAATGGTCGCTCACATACGTGAGAAGAAGAAGAAGAAGAGGAAAAAATCTGCGGGAGTTGTAAACTTTGGTATTGTGATAGCCGGGATTCGAATCATACTCTCCGTCTAAAATGGGGAGCAATAATTTAGTAAAACTTGAGATTTACTCTTGCTTCTAACGTTGGTCTAGCTAGGAAAATGACGACGATTTTAGAGAGCGCCTGGACCCGAAAAGGGCTTCTATAAAGACATTTGTCATGTTTCAATATAATAAAAGAATACGTACTTATTACGAAAGTTATGTTGATTGATTATTATGTGGACCGATATAAAAACAATTTCAAAACTCGTAAAAAATGCTTGGTTTAATTTCACGGAATTGTGAATGTACAAATTGAGCTAAAGGAACATTGTTTGTACACTTAAATAATAAATTGTTGATATTTTAACGACGAATGGCATCACCAAATTCTGACACAGGAACTTTGTTAAAAATACGACTCTGATGTAGGTTATAATAATTATCTTAATTCCTTTCTTAAATTGACAATTCAAAAAATCTCAAAACGGGAGACATTAGATCTCGACAACCGTTACTAAATATGCCTTGGAATAAATAGAGTAGATACATTGAACCTTTATCTAGGGAATAACCGTTAACGATTTCATATATCTTGTACAGATGTATAAAAAAAATGTGAAAAACACCTCCGATCTTTTTCCGAAAAACTGAAACCCGTTTCCCGAAAAAGGCGGAGAATTTTTTGTATTGATTAATATGAAATAAAAATCTAGGGAATGACCGTAAAAGCTTTTTGATTGAAGCGAAAGTAACCCCAAAAAATGGAAAAAATGCAATTTTCACCATTGAATCATGCGACTGTTCATGCAATTTTGTACTTTAATGCGTGGGAAATGACTGTGACGTCATAGTGGGTCGCGAGCCTTAATCCTTTGACATACATTTTAAACAGATTTGGTTATAAAGATTTTATTTTAAATCAGCGAGAGAAATAATACTAAGATTTTATGTAACACAAACAAAGAATAAAACAAATACCTTTTCACAATCAATAATGATAATAATACCATTGTCTCTGTATATGTAGGTACTTTATTGATCTAATTGACTATGGGCAATCAGAATAAAGATTGAACATAAACAACAATAATGATTCATAGATTTTCCATAACGCACAGATCGTTTTTCGTAACGATATGATTAAGATCGAATAATATAATATTACAAACCTATAAAACAAAGTGGCTGACTGACTGACTTGACTCATAAACACACAGTCCAAACGTTTAATCGCAGAGATGTGAACTTTGGAAGATAGATAGAGTTTAATACAATACCTTCCACTAAGGAAGCATTTTCTGAAGTAGGTATAAAGTTGAAATATTTTTGAGTGTATAATTATTTTGATATGTATAATTAAATTGAACTAAAAACCTTCTCTTCATTCTTTTTTTATAATTGAAGTACTTACCTGCCACTAATTTCATTATTTTCTTTGTTTTTGTATTGATGCAGTGCATGCAGAAATGTTTCAACATTGTCGTTATATAGGGGCGATTATTTCTAGACATATCATCTGACTGTGACTGTCTGATTTATTGCTATATTAGCTACCTAAACCCACGCCTGTAATGTAAATAATAATCTTTCTTTTTTTTTCGTTTTGTTTTGAGTGTTTCAATGTTTTAATATAAATACTTTTTTTTTAAATAGTTAACCCCCATGTATGTATGTATGCTGTACACACTCCCAATTGGAGGATTGACCGGATTACTATATATTACTATATATGTCTAATTTATGTTTTGTGAATGTTTTGTCAGTATCTCTTGTGATAAATAAATAAAATAATCTTGTAGGCTTTCGCAGCGTGATGAATCCATATCTTCGTTGTTCGTTCTTCGGGAAGAGTGGTTGAATTACCAAGGTTTCGGCAGCGACCACTCTACATGCAGTAAGGAAACCCAAAGAACCAACAACGAGGATATGGAAATAAATAAAAAAATAAACTGGTGAGCGATGGCGCAAGTTACAGCTAGTCTACATAGAATGAGTGAGACACAGACATGGATGATGTTAAACCAACATGCAATTTAGACTGGTCGAACGTGAAATTAAGGCATAAATCAGTTGAGACGAGTGTACCTACCTCCATACTATCTATCCATACACATAGGCGTCGTATGGGGGGGGGGGGCAGCTGCCCACCCTAGAGATTATAATAGGTATATGATTTTTCATACTATATGGTAAAGCCTCATAAAAATCACATTACCACCACACATTTTCTCACCATTTCATAAATTTTCTAAAATTAGATACACCAGTCTCATAATTTTTTTTTTATCATTTTCAAAGAAAAAAAATATTTTTAACACACATTATTGTGTAAAGTATCATATTATACATTTTGAAACAAACAAACCACATCTCGACCTTCTTCACTGTCTCAGAAAAAAAATCGCCTGCGGCGCTATTTACATGTTTTTTTTTGTGCTTTATCAATTTTTTAATTTTTGTTGCCCCCTCCCAAGGCTGGCGACGCCCATGTCCATACAATATAGTCGGATCAGGAACGATTGTAGTCGATCAAATTACTAAAGTCTTGATTCTACTTTATAGTATGTAGAGATTGTACAAGTATGTATGTTAAATATGCTGTAATACAAACATATTCATAATATCTTCACATTGCATACCCAGACGTAATACATTTATCAACATTACTATGTAGAAGATGAGCTGAAATGATCAGTTTACAACAGAAACAATGTGCTTCTTACGAAAGTGTCTTCGATAAAAAGATAGGAGACATTTTGTATCAGTACCGGTACCATGGATTGCCAAAATGTGAAAACAGCCTATCCCAGGAGCCGAGAACAAAACAAATTAAGGGTCAATGTAAAAAAAAAAAAAATAATGATCCCAACTGGGACCTTGATTGAACTCTGCAGACTGCGGAAACATATGTTCAAAATTGGATCATCAGACACCCAGTCTGTAGATTCTGCTCAGAGGACAACAAAACACCCATTCACATCTTATTTAACGCTCACAAGAAGTATGAGAAAGACCCTCCCGCGTTGAAGAAATATGTATTCTGACATTGGTAGGTATTTTTTAATCTTTTAAATGAAAAAATATCTATAATAAAAAAGTGTCTAAGGGATCTACTTGGTATTATCAAATTCTATCACTACGTGTATTTTTTTTATATATGTTTTACAGTTTTAGCCAAAAATGTGTTGAAACAATTATCGCAGGTTGACTTTAGATTTTTTTCTCAAGAATCCATACATTTTCTTTCAAATCCGTCTGAGGGATCCGCTAGAAAATGGTACAAACTAACTATTCTCTTAACATATTACTAGCCCATTCTGTACCGGTGAGCAGATATTTATCTTGAAAGAAAACAATTTTTCGAGATGAAGACTCTTGAGTAGTTCCGTGTTGATCGACCTGATTGATAATGACTTAGGATTAAAAGTTAGTTTCCTTTCAACAAAATCTTCATACTCTGCGCGGAAACAGTTAATTTGTCAAAAAGTAAGATCTAAACTGATCACAAGAAATGAAAGATATGGACAATGTATGTGTGAGCTGCGATAGATTGGGTCGCCTTATAGATTGCGAGATATGTCATGTTTATAGAAGAGTGGTCTAGGAGTTATATATTAAAACAACATAACTAGAGTATGCAGATATAGACACAGGGAAGATTATGATCGATGGAATGCATGAGAATATAAACATCGCATTAACCACATACCATTACATAAATCCGTACGTGTACTGTCTCCATATACTTTTCTTCGAAATTATAAAAGACAATCGTCTTGTCATTATCGCTGAACATTTTGTTTTATGACAATAAATCTATCTATCTATACCCTCACGCAACGTCCCTTGCAGGGTAGGCATGACAATAAAAATACAAATAAATATGAAAAAACAATCCATTTTTTTACCACTAAAATAGTTCTAGTTTATATTAATAGTTCTTTGGACGATCGTGTTTTTTTACACCCATGTATATTTTATTTGTTATCTTTTCATAATCCATCTTCTTCTTTTTTTGTATACACACGACCATTGTACAAGTTATTTAGGAGTCATAGCTCCGCGTCAATACTATTCTGCAAGTAATCTACTGCCCTTGGCGTCACCTTGTGGATTTCCTCAAGAACCCCTGCAAACTTCTTGTCAGGATACCTCTCCACTAAATGATAGACAGTCTCGATCTAGCCACATTCACAACGGGGATGGTCTCTCCATTTATGGAACAAGTATCCGCGTTTACCGTGGCCATTTCGGATCCTGCTTAAGGTCGACCATTGCTTGCGGGGTAGGTCGAATCCAGACTGCTTCACTGTAGGGTCTTGAACAAGTTGTCTACGACCGGGGTTCTGAGCATCCCACTCTTCTAGCCATGCCCGCTCGGTACTGTACCCCTTCTTAATGAGTTGATCACCCAAAAATTACGTTTATAAATGTATGTTTATATAATGGTTAAAACATGTAGTAAGTTGAGAGATTAAAGAATCTTAAATCTGACTCACATGTTGTGATATTATTGGATTATGTGTACAATATCTATACAGCGATAATGTTGATAATGATGTGCAATGTATACACGTACCATTATCATATCAATTACCTGTAAGTCGTTTGTAGGTATCTCCTATACTCTATAATCTCCTAGGATAGCGAGCTTTGTTGATATAAGCGATTAACGACGTTCATTCTGATATAACGTGTGCTTTCAAATCGATTAAAGCGTACAGCTTGATGGAAATATATTTGAGGTTATGTACATAAATCGTGTCGAACGAAAACGAAAGATGTTAATATAATAAACTCTATGTATTATAAGATATTTCTTCTTCCTCTTCATCTATAGATCTGCTGATCTGTTAAGTGACTATAGCCAAATGAAATAAGTTGTAAGGATATGAGGTCTGGTTGTTGTTTGATCTCTTTTGGTGGGACCCAATACAATTGATTTTGATTTTCGCTTCAAGTGAACAATTCAAAATGTTCCAATATTATAAGCGAACAATCAGACAGATCACAGAAAACTGTTCACAAGGGCGAACTTAATGGAAGCTGCGATTTTTTCTAGTAAACTCATAAACAAATCAACAAAAAGGAAAGGAAAATAAGGGATCAAGGATTGGAAGCCACATTCAAGGTTAACATGCAATTCTTGTCTGAGTAATAGGTACGCTATTCACTTGGGTCTCTAGAGAGTTCTCCCACCACAATATCTTGGTTAAAACAATATTACTTTGTTTTACCTATTTTTATTTTGACCAGAATCAACATGTTTTGGGAACAAAGTTCCCTTCTTCAGGACTAATACAAGAATCAATATCTTGGGTCTGGGACTTGAAAATACGAAGCTATTTAGACTGGGAAATCCACCGTCCACGTCAGGCAGTTAAATATTCCTGATTTCACGAGTTTCAGTGAGTGAAAAAGCGCATGTTTAGGTATTGGTTGGATATGAAAATAATTTTGATCTTAAGTTGTCTTCGAAAAGACATCAACGAAGAGGAGTTAAAAACCCGAATATGTTGTGTCAAACAACTGCATGTCGAGTTCTAGTTGTTTAAAGACTAGTCTTGTCAAATATAGCGGTGAATATTAGTTAGGTTATCCATCTAAATCTTGCTTGCTGTCAAGTATGGATCATGTTATGGCCTTGAAAATACAATAGTATCCCATCAATATCCACTAACCATGTAAAGTTTGAAAGACGTGTTCCACATTTGGTAGTGCATTGTATAGTACTGATTTATCTGCGTTTAGAGCTCGGGTTCTACGACGTTGACATAATAAATAAATACCAAATAGATTCTAAATAGAGACATTATGGAAATTATTACATTATTTTGTAACAGAAGTTCAATACTTTGAAATAAATCAATGTACTACGAATTCGGTAATACTGCCATTGATTTAGAGTAAAATTTGCATAGACATATAGACGCTGTTTAGCATGAAATATATTAAATTTAGCAACTTGCCAGAGACTGCTATTATAATATACATCACAACAGATATTAAGGGTAAACTCCCCTCCACTCTTGGATGTTTTAGAAGTATCAGTTCTCTCTGGATGTCATCCAGACTTCGAGCGAAGACATTTTCTTGTGGTCGAATACCAGCGTTAATTTATATACAAAGTACCGTTTCCCCCATGGGGGTACACTCGAATATAAGGCCACCCATAATACGTCCGATTCTCAGAATGCCAACGCTGAATGTAGTATACCTACAGAAAATATACCAGTCTGAAAAAGGGTATTCAGTAAATTCGACTAATAGCTAATACGACTAATTTCATACATTTTGCATAATTTTAAAATTCACATCATAATAATTGTAATTATTATGATGTGAAGAAGAACAATGTGTGACATCGATGTCTAATCGTGTCTTAATAATTACAATTATTGTTCTGAATTTTAAAATAATGTAAAATGTATGAAAATAGTCGAATTGGTTTTTAGTCAAATTAGCTATTAGTCTAATTAGCATTAGTCGAATTTACTGTAAAGAGAGGGTGTGAGAAAACACGGACACCTAAGAGTCAGCTGGAGTGAACATATTGACTAAATACTTAAGAACGGACTTTAATTAAGTGGGATAACGTGAATGATGAACGTGGTGGAAGTGAGAGATGTTTGTATGGATATAAGGGTGTGACGCTTTGTCCTCTTTCCCTACCCTGGAACGGATACGTATATACAAATACATACATATGCCAACAACTCGGTAAGGCGAGTATTGTGAGCGCCGAAAGTTCACGGTGGGTCGGACCGTACAGCATCCATTCTGTTATGCCATATCATATGGCTAAATAAGCCAATTCGATATTTTGTCACACCTGAAGCATGAATGCTCTCCCGTAGGTGGGCCTTGGTGTCCTCTATCCATTGGATGGTAATTGTGGATTAAGTGTCTCCACCTGGAACGGATACGGCGTGATGGGAAAGACAGATAGATGGATAGCAGCTATAATAAAATATTATGAAATAGTGAGATACGTCAACAAATATTAGGTACTATTAAGGTGAAGGAATGCGCAGTAAAACGTAATAGAATTTCTAGGAAAATAATATTATTTGAGAAGTCGTTATGATAAAATTATAGTTATTGAAATCTGCTGTGCTATTTGTGTTATTTCCATCAGAGCGATTACTTACAAAACGGCGAATTATTTATTATTTTACTGTCGGAGGTGAGAGTGTTAAGGGTTAAAGGGATTAAACGAACATCAGTCAAACTGCAAACCAAAACAATGGGAGATAGACAATTTATTATTTGATGTAAACTTCTTTAGAATCGTTCGAAAATAAATTGTAGAAATTCCCACAATGATCCACGTAAGTGTGGAAACCATTGAATTTAGAATATAAAAATAAGTACCTAATTGTATTTTTTTAAAACAAGTTTTTATAACTTCACATCCTAGAACTATTCGAATGGCGCCTCCCACCAAGAACGTCTAGAATCAAAATTTGTAAAAAGACATGAGTTCTACTAGTGAAGCACTTTCGTGAGATACCAAACACGTCGGTATGCGGTGACTATATCCTCTCGATCGCTCGGTGTCTTCCGAGATTGAGCTGGACAAAATCTGACTTATGATCTGGATTTCATTTCCCAACGCCCTTTCATACGATACCACACATGACCCCACACGACCCTTGGATCCCTTTGAAACCCCCTTACATCTTTTTTGTCTCTGGAGTAGACTAATCCAAAGTGGTACAGGACTGTAGTGTATTCGACTTTACGTATGTTTGCAAAGTTTTAGCTAGGTCTCTAAGTAGTCAGGGAGTGGTCGAATGATCCATTGTAATATTTGCGCACAAACCCAAAGTAAAAACTCCACAGTGGAGTTAAATAAAATCTTGTAAAAATATATTAATTAGACAACAAATATACTTTAATATCGTCTGCTACATTTATTTACCTACATTTAATAATTTATTCCTCAACATTGAAACGTAAAAGATATTGACTAGTCAATAATAAAATAAAGACATAAATTGATTCATGAAGTCTGCGTGAGCTTCATTCAAAATCAATTAAACGTCGGATACTCTGCTGTATTCTCCAAGCTGTGGGTAAACCAAGTAACTGAGCGCTTATATTAAAGTAATCAGTGTCATTTGTAATAACTAGTAAGAAATCAAAACAGCAATGAGCTGATTGTAGTCTAAGATTAAATGAGAATTGGTAAACATAGGACATTTAGCAAAACGAGAATGCTCATTTACTATGAAAAAAGAACCCAGGCTGAAATTCAGGAGACATACGATTGTATACTTTCAGGAGTGCGTATGTTGCAACGATCTTTTATAATAAAATATTATTTCTTAGTTCCAACCAGCTGAGGGACCAAGGCTGGTGATGACGAAGAAGACGGTAATATCACGAACCGTGGGAACCTTAAGATGCCACCGTAAAAAATACCTATGCGTTACTTAATCGAAAATTTTACACATATCAGAATGTATTGCAATAACTCAAAAACTAATAGTTGTATGACACTAAATGATAGCTTGTTTTGTAGATAAAACTATAAAACCACACATTCATCCTTTTGTGCAATGTTGTAGCTCTTCTTGATTTGCAACAAAATCAGTTTCAATTGTTATTCAAGGGAGTGAAATACAGTAGACAAAATATTATAATCAATGATGCGGTAATACAGAAACATTATTTTCACTTACCTTCTGTTTCAGAAAGTCCAATTCTTTCACTTGAAGCGGTCTACTGGCGACTTTGTATTCGGTCTGTAGGACTTCTAACGTCTTGACTTCGATGAATCCGGCTTCCGTGAGAGTGGAACACGTCCTCTGGACCTGTTCTATGCAGGGGCTGAAACTGCAGAACCTGCCCCCTGAAACAAATGTAATATGAAAAATGTAAGGGGTGCTGTCGTAAGTATGAAAAATAATTTAAGACGTAAAAATGTTTGATAAATGTATGAATTAAATACATACAATCGTTTTGGTTTTTTTGTTTAGAAGGTTTTTTGGCATTTAAACACCACGCTTGCCGAGCGGGTTGGTGAGTATGTGATTTCAGCCGCTCCTAACATGGAGAACAGACGCTGTTTGTAGCCGCCCAATCTGGGTCAGACGCTACGGATGTTTCAGCCGCCCCTAACATGGGGAGCAGACGCTGTTTGTAGCCGCCCACTCTGGGTCAGACGCTACGGATATTTCAGCCGCCCCTAACATGGAGAACAGACGCTGTTTGTAGCCGCCCACTCTGGGTCAGACGCTACGGATGTTTCAGCCGCCCCTAACATGAGGAACAGACGCTGTTTGTAGCCGCCCATTCTGGATCAGACGCTACGTGTAGCCGCCCATTCTGGGTCAGACGCTACACACCTGTTTGGTCCGCGAGAAGGTATTTGTCCGCCACCGTGATTTGATTTGGGCTAATATACATATGTATTATAGGCACGTAGGTACCTCACAAGATTTAGGTTATGTTTACATTACGTTTCCCCGAATGATGACGATTATGACGATCGTGATTGCCTATAAACATAGTTATTGATGATCTGCACTAGATTTATATTTAAAATTTCACTATTTCAGAGGTATTTGCAACTATACCCCAATCTATTATTCTTTAACACAATACTTAGTGGGTATACAACACTCGATTTTTATACAACGACACTAAATTTAAAACCACTTCACAATAATCAATGGGAACTTAGCACTCGACCTTTATACACCGATAACAGGTTAAAAACACTCATAGAAATGATGGAACATCCTTGAAGATTGGCTTGGAAATGAACATGGGAAAAACAAAAATCCTGAGCCCAACCCAAGATAGACTTGACATCGACAATAAAACTATTGAAGTCGTCGATGAATACATATATCTGGGGCACAAAATAAAGCTAGGAAAAGAAAACCAAACTGCGGAGCTACCACGTCGAATAGGACTGAGTTGGGCTGCATTCGGCAGGTTGAAATACATCCTTGGGAACAAAGAGGTGCCAATAAGCCTGAAAGCTAAAGTCTACTACTCGTGTATCACCAGTGACCACGTACGGTCTAGAGACTATGTACCTCACTGTCAGAAGCGTACAAAAAATAAAATGTGTTCAGCGAGCCATGGAAAGACAAATGTTGGGCGTCAGTCTTCGAAATAAAATTAGAAATGAGGAGATCAGACGTCGAACAAAAGTTGCCGACATCGCAGAAAGAACAGCAAAGCAAAAATGGCAGTGGGCGGGACACGTGGCGAGACAGGACAGTGTCAGATGGACACCTAAAATCCTGAAGTGGAGGCCCTGGGAGAACAAAAGAGGCGTAGGAAGACCACAGAAAAGGTGGACAGATGACATTGTCCAACTTACGGGTCGTAGATGGCAGCAGATAGCCCAAGATAGAAGACAGTGGAAGAGTTTAGAAGAGGCCTATGTCCAGCAGTGGAACGCAAGTGGCTAGCAGTAAGTAAGTAAGTAAGTAAGTAATCGTTTTGGACCCTTTTAAACTGCGAGTTTTCAAAATTTATTTATTTATTTATCTATTTACGGCATAAGCCATTTACACTTCATTACAATTAGTGTTAATTATCAAAAATATATAAATAGATACACAAATTCTGAAATCCCTTGATTCTTTTCTTGCCCTTTATCCTACTTTCTATTAGGTACCTTTTAATGTGAATGACTCACCGACTTATACATGTACATACTCGCTCATCAACACACAGACCAAACTCAGGACCTAAGAGGAAAATTACGGCGCTAAGGGTGTGAAAAAAATTTATTGAAACAGTACACGGGTATTTCGGAAACTATAGACGTGGCATGAATTTGAAATTTAGCATATAGATTCTCCTATTAAAATTAGAATTACGGTGTTTGGACGTTTTTCAATCACCAGTTAGTTTTTTTTTATTTATCGACATTCCACCCATCAAGATCGAGTGATCTCTGCCGTGAACTATGTCCACCAGTTAGTTGAAATCACTATTATATGCCAGATATTTTGTTCGTAAAAAGCCTTCAATAATTTAATAAAAATCATTGAATGCATTATTTATTTATTTAAAACATTCACGACATTAACGCCATTGGTATGAAATTAACAATATCATAATAGACAGTTGCAATGGATTTTTTGTGCAATAATAATTCCCACCCAACTTATATATTATAAAAATTCAAAGATTAATAATGTACATTTATCATCAAAATGTTTACGATTTAAACGTACACAATTATAAAATAATACATTATTTGTATGAAATCATTATAATAATCATAATCACTGTGGAGAGTAGGTAGGTACAGTAATAATATCTGATAATAATATAAAACATACGTAATGTCTATTTGTGTACATAATAATAATTTGAAATCAGGAATGTTGGTTGGATTACTATCAATGATACCTATTACCGATGTTATTGACTTAATACTAGACGAATAGGTACACAATTACCTACCCATTTACCTATATTTACCTATTCACTATACATACATCTGAAGCTGAGCACACAATTTACATTATTTGATAAATTATAGCAAGGGTTTTCAAACTCTAGACGTACAAAGAAAATATATTTTTATTTTATTAATCTTCCGAGTACAGTTTTTTAATAAGAATGAACAATTTAACATTATCAACAAATACACCAACGAAGACTCAAGGATTACCAAATTATCTGGGGTACAAAAAAGCAATAAAGAAAATTAAAAACAAAACACACATTTTAGACAAACATGTAAGTAAACAAATAATAAGAAAAACGCATATATGTATGCAAAATATTTCAGAAAATTATTTTACGACTAACATCAACTTTTTGGGTTGGTTCCCACTGTATACCTGTTAAGGTAAGTATTTGTTTAACGAACAATATATTTCAAATTGTAAAAAATATTTATGCTCAGGTAGCAGCGTACTATACTTCTATATTCTTTTCATGTCAATATAAGTACCTACTGCCAGTTTTTTTAGAGTGCAAAAATAGTGAATACTCATATGAAAGAAAATTTTCTGTCCTACAAGACACTTTATTTAATTTTGAAGAGATGCAGAGTGTGAGGTGGAGGACATGGAAAAGTCGATATTAGTGTCGAATCCACAGTTTTCTATAATGTCCTGTGTACAAAAGTTTGTAAGTCTGCGATTGACTAAACGTAACTAGCATTCAACAATAATCACAAATACACAAACAATTTTCCATCATGCGATGATTACTATTATCACCGCTAGGTGGTGCTGGTGTAGTGATTATGGGACATAACCTCCCAACCCCGATACAAACTAAATACATTACGTATTTCAATGATTCAACATTATTAAATTTGCTATACATAAATATACCCACATTATTCATATCTAGGTAAATTATTACTTAGCAACAGTGTGTGGAGTCTCGATATATTCTTCATACTTGTAAATAAATACTTACACTATGCGCAAACGTGTTAGAACTTGTGTTGAGACGAATAGCATATTCGGCCAAACTATCCGTCCTGAATATCGCACGTAAGAATTTTGACGCGCTCATCACATTATTCCAAGTATCGCACATCCTGCTCTCTGACTGACCCGCTGAAATAAATCGCCTAAAACTGCCAATATTTGACCGTTAAATACTGAAATTTATATCGGTAATAAGTAATTGGTCTTCGATATAATACTGAAACTAAGATACATTCCCATACATTTACAAAATCCATTACGTCATAAATATGATTTTACCTAGACATGGTAATAAATAAATAAATAAATCTTTATTGGCCAAAACAAAATATGCATATTAATTACAAAAATAAGACAATCGTAGTGCGCCAAAAGGTGGACTTATTGCAAAGGCAATATCTTACAGTCAACCAGATGGTACACACTACACAGCCTCAATTTTGTGTTTTTATTATTTTTATCCTATTTTTATTTTCGGCCGAATACCGAATACTCCAAAAAGGGGGCCGAATACCGAATAGTAACAGAATATTCGTTACATCTCTAATATTTGGTCTTATATTAGGTATATTACATGGGCTACACAAGTATGACGAAGAAAAAGTTTAAAAGATATGCACTTAAGTCTGCAAAAAAAGCTCGTAGGAAACGATACGGCAATGTATTTCTCAAAGTCTATAATCAAACTAGGTTACAGATCTTACAGATGAGACAGCTTAATACATCCAACTGTCTCACGATATTACGCGAAGATGAAGTCAAGTAATAATGCAGGTATACTATTCTATATCAGGGATAACCAATTACAATCTTTTCCTTAACGGAGACGAGAGGCATCTTCATTCACATAATGTAGCGTTATGTGAACTCCCTTGGGGAGGAAGCAGGACGGGTGTTCCGACGCTTACGAGTCGGCTTTGGATTGCTTAAGTGATCACTTTATGTATGTATGCAACATATATACAATATTGAAAAATTACACGATTGACAGCAGGATGTGGTGGAATGGATGAACGTGAAATGCCCTGGGGCAAAAAACATCAAAAAAACATAAAAAATCGATTTTTCTAACCTGATATATCTATATATTTTTTTACATCTAATTATCTAAAAAATCCGAAGAGAGCGTTCCTTGGATGAGAAGTATATCTATGATTTTAAAAAACAAAAATATAAAAAAAGATGTAATCCGCGTCACAAAATCCGCCTGGGGAAAGCTATTTTCCGCGAGTGACTACTTACTGCCGTCACAATTAATTCATTTACTCAAAAAGTATACAAGTTATTGACTTTAAATTAAAAGATTTATAAATTATAATAATTGATATACCTAGTAAAGCATGTAAAAATATTTGGTTTAATTTACTGAGTTTCGACACTGTAGACACTTATAACCCATCCATTTTACGAATTTATGTAATTTTATGTGACGCACGCGGCGCTGAGGGCCACACAAATTATGCCGGCGGTCCGGAACCGGACCGCGGTTCGCCACTTGGTGACCCGTGTTGTATATAATGGAGACGTAATAAGGAACGAAGCAGAAAGCTAATTAATGATCCTTGCCATTTGAATTATTTCACTCAATTATTTTGAATTACGTTTCAAGTACATTAAGACTTAATTAAAATATTATATGTATCCACTTAACTACTAGCCACTGATGGAAGTAAAGGCCTAAGATCCGACTGCTAAAAATATGCTATACCCTTACGCCACCTCCCTTGCGGGGTAGGCAGAGAGAACGGATCGCCAGACTCTCCTATCCTTACACAAACTTCGGGCTTCCGTCACATTCATGCAGTTTCTCATACACATTCTACGATTATATTATATATCCTTGAGGATCTGATCAACTTGGTCCAGCCATGTGGTTCTTGGACGGCCGCGTTTTCTTACACCTCTTCTTTCACCCAGGTATTTTTTTTTTTTTATTTAAATAAAATGAATCTGGGTTTATTGAAATAAACCCAAAAACATCTTTGCACACTTCACAGAAAGCTTATAAGCTTGTGTTGTGAAGCGGAGTAGGTCGGGGATTGAACCCGCGCCCACTGGATTAACAGTCGAGCGCGTTACCAACCAGGCTACCAACCACCTCAAAATTTTCCTTGTTATCCTTTCATCGTTCATTATCTCCACATGTCCAAACCATCTCAACTTGTTCGCTTTGAAAGTTTAGGGATTGCCCCCAGCATACTGAGTCAATTTATCGTACCCAATAAAATTTTTGTAATCGATAAAAAAAACTCTGGATTTTGAGTTTCTCGTTTTATGATCCAAGCGCTAAAAAATACCCATTTGTTATTTAATCGAAATGTGATTCAATCGAATGTTTAAAAATACTCAAAAAAAATCTCTTTCAAAGGGTTAAGCAAAGCAGTTTACCCGCAATGGCTGGTCAAAAACCATTTTTTTTGGAGGAATAAATAAATGAAGTAGGTAACCTACTATCTATATTATATTATACACCCTATGTGTAAGCATTAATTTCGTTTAAAAAACAGATGGGTAATATTTTTAGCCGTTTAGGATCTTGGGCTATTATGTTCGTATTGCTTTAGTACCATGCTCAGTTTAACCAATACGGATTTAGACAGATATACAAATAGGAATTTTATCCGAATGCGACAGCGGTGCATTAATTTTCAAAGGATTTATGTTGTATGTTTACAATGTAAACATTGTGGTAAACATATGATAAACAAGACATTATATTTACTTGTATTAATCAAGTTGACATCAATTTTGTTAATAAACATAATTTCATTAAAAAAAAAAGATTTGGGCTTCCATACATAAACCCAAATACTTTGCACTAGGCTAAAAGTCTGTATCGGAAAGTGTGGAATACATCGCCAGCGCCGGGATTAGAACCTGGGACCTCCCGCTCGAGAGACCGCCGCCTCGACCAACTGCGCCAACCATGTACTCAAATATTTTCCGTGTCTATAGCGTTCAAAATCCCATGCACGTAATTACGGATTGTAAAGGCAGTTCCCGGATAAAGTTTGTTTCGGTTTTTCGGGAAATTTTGCTTTATTCAAAAAAGTTTTATGGTAATGCAATAGATTTAAATCCATAGCATCATTATGATAAAGAAGTATTGTATTGCGACTTTCGGGAACCGAGTTAATTTTCTTTTTTTTTTCATGGATCTATACAAGACATGGAAGATATGGAACTGTACATAATCCGCTAGAGGAAGGTTCAGTAGGCCAATCTTATTTCTTTTTCAAAGCATATTTAGTAAAGTTGTCGAGATATTTACCCTTTTGACACCACTCACTAAAAATGTATAAAAATTCCCTTTTGACATCACTCACTAAAAATTTGGCAGGTAGGGATATGCAATATGCATATGGGTGACGTATAGTAGATTGATGTGTAAGATATGGGACCGAAATTGTAAATTGTAAATTACGAAATTGTAATTATTATTATAAAGAGTAAGCAATAGTCCCAAGGTGTACTAGTAAAACCAATTAGAAAACACAGATTAATTAATCTTCTGTGGAGAGTATTGCAGGAACATTTAGCCTCGTTTAAATCAGTAAATAAATTGCAAGCAGTGATTCTGATTTATATTCCGTAATAACTATAATAAAAAATATAAACCATTGTGACTTTTATAGTAATATCTTTGGCAGAACCATACAGACGTCGTTCATCGAAAAATCCTTTAATATATTTGCCATTACCATAATATCATACCTTTGGCGTTTATCAATGTTTACCAATTTATATAAATGATATGACTTATGATATTTTTGGGTTGATGGATACTTAGGCGGCATGATACCTTTGGATGGGATGTTTTATGGATACGTATCAAGTGTCCCCATCCCCCCAACCTGACGCGTCACCCCCTGACTCCCCGAATAGGTTTACGAGGTTTTTCAAAGATTTTAGAAATACGGTAAGATATATGAGAAAATACAAATATAATCCACAAAATTATTCTGTACATTTTTCATAGGACTACAAACTACAAGTTACCCGCGATGGTCGGTCAAAATACAGAAGTTTTTGAAAAACATAAAATACTATATTATTCATTTCGTTGAAAGCCTCACGAGAAAACAGTAATATAATTAATAACTATATTACTGTTTTTGTTTTATTAGTGTTACTGTAAAAAAATATAATGTGAATGTTCTGTTATTGTGAGCATCTCAAGCTGGTAGTTGTTTAATGTTTAAGTACAGACATTTATACCAATTAATAATAGAGAAGATGTATTTTCACAATCAATCCTAACTAGAGTTATGTGTTTAATGTGTACTTAAGTTGGGATTTAATGTTCGCCACAATTTAATTGAGATTCACATCAGTTGCATTGCAATACATGAAACATCTCAATATATAACGTTTATTGAGGCAGGCGTAACAATTATAATATTATGCAACGATATATTAATAATAAGTCATTTTACTATTGATTCATAGTTCGTTCGTTTGTATATTTGTTCTTATACAACAAAGTATACATGTGTTCAAGAAACGTATTAAGCAGTATGTTTTTACAAAAAGAGACATCACATGAGAAGTGAAATGTTATAGTAAAAATAAAGTAAAGTGTTAATGCTATATGTACTCGTATATATTTGTGTGTCCCCTTATACCAGCACGATAGTTGCTGTCTGGGGATTAGAACATCTTCTTCTTCTCAGGTTTCAATCCAATGGATTTGTTTGCAGCAAAGAACACCTCGCTTTCCACTCCCCCCGGTCCTCCGCACAACGCTTCAGCTCCAAGTATGAGGAGCAGCTCATATCCTGGAGAACCTGCTCCATATATTCCTGTCGGGGTCGCCCTCTGTGAGTTGTCCCCTCGGTCATTCCCTCCATTACGGTGTGGAGGAGGTTTTCGTGTCGTATTGTGTGGCCTATCCACTTGGCCCGTCTCTCTGAGATTGTTTTGAGAAGGTGCCTTCCTTCTTCGATTCTGTTGAGAACTTCGTCATTCGTGATGTGGTCCCTCCAGGATATTCCTAGGATTCTTCTGTATGACCACATCTCGAAGGCCTCTAGTCTCTTTCGATCTCTTTCGGTTAGGCACCATGTCTCACAGCCGTACAATAGGATACTCCACACATAGGTTTTTACCAGTTGTTTGCGGAGCTTTATATCTATATTATGTGACTCAAAGATCTTTGCTTTTTTATTAAAAGCGAGTCTTGCTTGGTGTAACCGACTATCAACCTCTCTTCTTGTACGGCCATCCCAGGTGATCCTACTCCCGAGGTAGACAAACTCTTTGGTGTGTTTTAATGGGGCTCCAGACAACGCCACACTCGTTTGCTGTTCATTTCGGCTTATTGTGACATTAGAACATATTGTGCAAAATATCAAATTGATTATATTTTAATTATATTGTACAAAGATATTTACGGTAAATAAAATTTATTATTATTTATTTATTATTATTATTCTTTTTCTTCGTCAGCCTTGGTCCCTCCACAGCTGGATAGAAGCCTCTTCCATTTGTTTCCAGTCTTTTCTGTCCCTCGCCTTTCTGACCCACTGCCTACCCGCTACCGAGGTCACGTCGTCCGCCCATCTTTTCTGGGGCCTTCCGACACCTCTTCTGTTTTTCCATGGCCTCCACATTACAAGTCTGGGTGTCCATCTATTTTCGTCTTGTCTTGCTATGTGCCCTGCCCATTGCCATTTAAGTCTTGCGATATACTGTACGATATACTGTATATTTGTAATTCTTATTGGAGTCTATGAATAGTTGTTTACGATGGTCCATGATGAATGAGGATTTTCGGGTTTGTATTATTGAAGTTCTAGTGCTTCCAACGTTTCTCATAAATGTTTACCACAAATCCGTGACCAAGGTGACAATAGGTTCGCCGAAATGTCGGAAGCACTAGAACTTCAAAAACACGATTCAAGCCTGAAAAATTCTCAAAAATCGTATATCTACTTCCAAATATAGACGCTTCTACTTCTATATATTCTATTTCCTTTCCTGTCTGTGGGTCACCTCTTTCACCTACGGTCTATTTGCCATATCGTAGTTATGTCAACGACCCATATTTTCAATTACCTAATCATATTTAAAAAAATAATTACTTGAGCAATACCAGACGTATGAGCCAAACGCCAAGATCCACGTACTTTATATATTGCAGAGAAGATGTACGTAGGTAATGGTTTACTATTGAAAGTAATATTGAAAACTGTTAAACCCAGCTTAATGTTCCCATCGTAATAGACTTTATTGGCAGTCTCGTATATATAATACTATTTCACTATTTCTAAACATTCGCGTGACTTTCAATCATTTACAATTTCTCGTGTTTGCAATAATGCCCATCTTCATAATAATATCTTCCACTGCACATAATATACGTTTGACAAATCAATTAAACGTAAATTATTGATAACTTGTTCGTGTTGTGTGTGGAGATTCTGGTAAATGCTCCTTGTGGGATCGTAGCAGGACAATATTTTGTACCAAAAAGGTACTGTACTTTCTTTTACTCCTCTTACTTAGGCTTACAAAATATTTATTTATTTTATGCACAACATTGTAATATCTTTGCCATTCTTTTCGGGCTTACCGTGTGTATCTACACACGGTAATGTTATGCACGACGATGTTATCGAGCTTTCGGCCTACTTGCAAAGGCCATTTTCAGGACTAATGTAGTGAAGATGGCCTCAGCAAGTAGGCCGAAAGCTCGAGAACATCGACAATCTGCACACGGTACACCCGAGAAGAATGGAGAAGAAATTAACAAGGACCGTGAACATCTACAAAGCTAATAGATTACATATGTAAGAATACACAGTTTAAAGTAAAACTGTGTATTCTTACATGTTGTATATTGTATTTTACGTTTTTTTTTATAGAAAAGGTTTTTGTAGCCGTAAATAAACTTAATAAATTGGTAAAGTAGTAATAATAGTTAACAGGAAATGCAATGAGCTTCTGTGATCAGTTCAAAATGAAGTAGAATTACCAAGTGGCAAGCGTATAATAAATCCATTTCTGAAAAGATTGAATAGGTGACTAGATCTATAACATAGAAATGCGGTAACGAGATCTCCAGTAGGTTGACATGCACCACATAATATTATAATAATGAAAATAGGATATTATCATGCACAATTACACACATGTGAGCAATGCAATAAAATATGCAGAAAAACCCAGTTAAAATAATATATCCACCATCTAATAATGTATGGAAAATATGGAAAGACAACTCGATGGGTATCCTGCAAATTCGACTAACACTAATTCGATTAATTTTATACATTTTACATTATTTATAAAATTCACACCAATAATTGTAATGATTATGATGTGAAGAAGAACAATGTATGACATCGATTTCTATAATCACATCATAATAATTACAATTATTGTTTTGAATTTTAACATGATGTAAAATGTATGAAAATAGTCAAATTGATCGTTAGTCGAATTAGTCGATTTACCTTGCAATTAATTAAGTAGTTATTTTGCCTTTAGTAACCTGTTGGACCAAGCGAACCCTAGAATGGCGACCGAGAACCAGCTACAGAAATCCAGTCAGATCACAGGCGAGATGGTCTGATGACATCAAGAAGGTAGCAGGACAGCAGTGGACAGCGAAGTGTGGAAGTCGGAAAGGGAGGCCTATGTTCAATACTGGACTAGTGAAGGCTTATTATGATTTATTTATTTATTTATTTATCTATTTACGGCATAGCCATTTACATTTCATTACAATTAGTGTTAATTATCAAAAATATATAAGCAGATACACAATACAATACAAAAAATTAAAATTCTATATATATCTACATAAACAGATACTCTACAAATCGCTTTCGAATAATAATAATAATATT
The DNA here is from genome assembly GCA_963576895.1 of Ceraclea dissimilis. NCBI lineage: Eukaryota > Metazoa > Arthropoda > Insecta > Trichoptera > Leptoceridae > Ceraclea > Ceraclea dissimilis. The sequence goes on along the minus strand of OY756366.1, from coordinate 15,562,567 downwards.
GAACAAAAAGGTGTGAAAAAATATCGATATATAGGCTCACCACAACGCCCCGAAGCCCAGCTAACGGAATCGACCGCTCCGCAAAAAAGCTCCAACCAAAACCTCTCTCCGAATTCAAAATCGGGGTGACGCTGAATTCAGAGAGAGGTCCCGATGATGATGAACCTGTTTAAAAAATATATGGTAATGATGTCGCCTGTTTGGCAAGCTTCTAAATTTTAGTTAATTAATAAATATGTATCTCAAATTTTCTTTTAAACCAATGTTCATAATATGCAAATACCTTGTAAAAAAACGCCCAAATATGCGCTAATAAGAGGCGTACCTAATTTGCGTTTGCAGATATGCGGTAATCGTATGTCCAATTATAATTAATAGCTTAGCTTACATTACGACCAGTAGACTGCTTGCTTGTATTAACATCGTAATTACAAGTTATCAATTAGCTAATGCAGCGGTGACAAGCTATCCATGTCTATGTGGTTTGTAGTATCGTATAATACGAGTAACATGTGAAGTCTATCAATTTCACTAATAAACTTCAGTAGGAGGATAATACAAAATCATGCTCGTGTAGTTCTGTGACATTCTCATGTTACCTCATTGTATCTGTATGTGATTAAATAATTTAAAATCAATTTCACGATAATTAACGATGACGATATTCAGAAATATAGAAATGTTAACTTGGTGATTGTAGGAAGATTAACTTAAGGAAGTACATTTCAACAAAAAATATGGAGAAATAACAAAAACACTGTACGAGTTTATTGTTCACAAATCAGAGATCTTTCGAAGCTCATCTTCAGTGGGTATTTATAAGCTTCGAAAGGTTTGTGTGTAATAAACTCGTTGAAGTAAAATTATATGTACAGTGTTTTTGCTATTTTTTATACAAATGTATATTTATTTATTTAAACTTTTGGTAAACAAGTTACAGAGATATTATGTAACATTACGAACTTAAATCATAACACATGTTCACTAGGGAGATCTTGTGCTGCGATTTCCGCCAGCTAAACCTAATTTGTGAGAAATGAAGAGTTTATATACCTATAGGTTATTTATTACAAGGTTAACAAGTTGACTGTCGTAGATTATTGTCGTAGCGAAGGAACTCCCAAAGATTACCACACCTAGCTCTACATGGGAATCCAGAGGGAAGGAGACTACCTGAAAGGCCCTCCAAACGATGGAAGGACAGCTGGGAGTCCACATCGCAAGAGGCAGCAGACACTGCACATACAGGCACAAGTGGCCTTCGGCCAGTTTAAGATGAAGAAGAAGATTTTTTAATTTGTTCCCAGGTTCTTTTTCAAAAGGTATAATTCACATTGTCGCTACGTTATTCTTATTTTGTTCCTAGCTTCTCTTTAGAAAGGTATAATTCATATTGTCGCTTACGTTATTCTTATTTTGGGCTACTAACACTCTCTTTAATGTGTTACTAATCTGGTCTTCTTCTTATCGTGTCGGTCAGCACTCATCAGTTTCCCCTCCGCTCCCAGAAAGCCACAACCTCTCCCGCGTCATCGTCCAAGGGGGTGCGATCCGCGAGGCTCTCTAATGTGCACCGCCTTGTCTAATCTGGTAAGGATTATATAAGCAGACTGGGTACTTAAAACACATAGGTATTAAAGTTTAGTCTGGTCAGTATTCATCTTAGGAGGGATATACTTTACAATAATCATACATAGTATGATACATAGATTTGGTTGTACTTGTATAGGAGAGCTTTAGTTTATAATGATACGCATCTAATGAGCAAAAGATACAAATATAGCGAATACTACTTCATATTGTAATATACTATAGACCTACAAAGAGGCTCTCGGGGCAAACTCGGTAGATGGAATTGCAAAGATATAATACTGAATATGTATCTACGGATTTATTGGTACCATAGACAAGGAAGAAAAGGCCACTATGATTAATTACATTGATTATCTGAATATTGCGACGATAATAAATTGTCTCTGCCGCAGTTATTAGGATATCATACCTTCTTATTTACTTACATTACATTCAATATGGAAAACTGGGAAATGGATAAATCACAAACACATAAATTGTTGAGTGTTTTGACGGAAGGTTCTCGGTGAAAGACTATTGTAATAACATTTAAATTAAAACAAAATATTTCGTACCTTACTCCCCGTCATTCTTTACATTATCTATATCCTGTATTTTTACATCTCACTTTGCATTGGCCCGACGAAGAACACGGAAGAGTTCCTTAAACTAGTCGCCTATTCAGTAAGTCAAAGTCTGCGAGAGACACTAAATATTGTGTTTTATATATTAGCACATAAATTCCACTACTATTGGGTAATTGATCCTTTAACGTTCATACGAGTCCGTATTGCCTGGCTTAAGTGGTCACTTTATATTTTTTTACCGTGTTTTTGTACACAACGTCACAGTCATTTCCCACTCGGAAAAAAAATCTGAAATGTTTTCCATATTTTTTTTGAGAAACCTATACTAGATATAAAAAATCTTTTACGGTTATTCCCTAGATAAAGGTTCAATGCATCTACCCTATTTTGTACCAAAGCATATTTAGTAACGCTTGTCGAGATATAAGGTCTCCCGTTTTTTGAAATGTCAGTATGCATACTCTTAATGAAAACTGCAGTTTTTCTTTGCACACATTACGACCATCTTCTGTTTCAATTAGCACGTATTATTTACATAGACATTTAGCAACTCTAGTATTGCATAGAGATATAGACAAAGAAAGTATCAGTAGTTAGTAGTTGGGTACCTGAGTACCTGAATGTAACCACATTGTTACACGGAACACTGCGAGGGATTCGCTTCTCAGCTACAGGCAGATGGTTTCATAAAATACTTTCTCTTAGTTGGCGATTATAATTTAATACTAAATGTCTTGTAGTAACTCTAAGGTTCACCTTTATCCTACACACTATCGGTGGTAGGTTCTAATAATTTTTATCTATAGGAACCGGTATAGTCATAATAACGACAAAAAATACCTAATAAAAATAGAAAAACCATGCAATTAACTCTGTGCAATCATTATTATTAAAAATTGAAGATATAAGACGACGGTCAAGGGTCTCAGACATTGCGGAGAGACATTTGGCAAGGCAAAAGGACGGTAGATGGACCCCCTGAGTACTGAAAATAAAACGAAAATAAACGAAATGTAGGGAGACCACAAAGAAGGTGGGCCGATGATATTACCGAGTCGGTGGGACGTAGGTGGAGGCAGAGCGCCCAAAACAGAGAATTGTAGTAGAGACAGGAATAGGCTTATATCCAGAAGTGGAGGGAAAGAGGCTGAAAAGAATAAGAAGAATCATTGTTACATTATAACAAATAACTACGGAGAACGCACAAATACACATTCGACGACGACAATAATTTACATAAGACACCATACTAAACTCCGCTAGACAAATCGAGTAGGTAGTGAAGTTAGCAGGGATTCAGGATGCGTGCAAAGAAATTTGGACTAACTCAAATATTTGTAAAACTCGTACGTGCGTTTCCTGTGACGGGTTATTTGTAAGAGTAACATAATAATGTAATTTATTATAATTATTAATGGGAGTACGGTATGGCAACACAGAATGCAGCGTATATTAATAATAATTAATTTCACCGCAATCTAAAAGTCATTTGATAGCAACATTATTAGCGGCAACTGACGACATGAGAGTTGCAACACCTTCCATCAGCTCATTGATAATTTTATAAAATACATAATTCCCTCCTCTATCATCATAAATAATTCCGTGACAAGCACCCCATGACCGAACCAGTAAAGTATACCAGTTAGGTAAACGTATTAAGAGTGTGTATACCGACATTTCAAAAATTTCTAAAAACGGGAGACCTTCTATCTCGACAACCGTTACAAATATTCTTCGAAACAAAATAGGGTAGATGCATTGAACCTTTATCTAGGGAATAACCGTAAAAGATTTTTTTTAATCTTGTATAGATTTCTAAAAAAAATATATTAAAAACACCTCTGATCATTTTTCCGAAAGACGGATACTCGTTTCCCGAAAGTCGCGTAGTAATTTTTTTTTGTACTGATAATATACATTATTTATCAGTCTAGGGAATAACCGTAAAAGTTTTTTGATAGATGCAAAATTAACCCCAAAAAATGGAAAAAACGCTATTTTTACCATTTTATGGTAAACTTAATGCCGTGGGAAAAGACTGTGACGTCATTCCTGGTGCCATGCCCTTAAGATGCATACATGTAAGAACTCTGGACATTGAGTAAGAGAGACGAAAATACGCTTCTGATCTCCTAAAGGAAATTGGTGAGAAAAATCTTTGGGTCGAAATGTAATTTGGAGAATACGGTATAACCATGAGATGGAAAGTCTAAAAAAAGTAAGATAAAAAAAAATACTTAGACGGTAGGGAGATGTTCAGCTTATTGAGGACAACCGAATGCCAAAGAAAATTGTTAGTATTAGATGGGAGACGAATGCTGAATTTCATCAACTTTTTGGGTGAGGAATAGCGGAGATAGGAGCCACCTAGCACAAATTTTGTATAATGCACAAATTGAAAAATAATGATAAGTGGCTCCTATCTCCGCTATTCCTCACTTAAGAAGTTGGTGAAATCAAGCAGAAGTGTGGAAAGACGCAAGCTAAGCTGGATAGGAAATGTACCAAGGGCAATCTGTGGAACAAACTGGGCGATCATATTGGAGAAAGCCTCCTATCCTGAGCAGAGCGAAACAGTTCCCGAACAGTTCTAAGTCCGATCCACTCTTGCATGTTTCGAAGCCGAGAAATCTGCTTACTTCCGACCCATTACGGCCCTCTATCTTCCCCTGCACAACGAGCTGAAATATGGAATATTTTTCGCCTTTAACCACATGACCAAAATATGAGAAAAAAACGAAAAACTAAATATTTAGATTATAATCCAGCTTATAATTTAGATTCCGCGACAAGTATTCGAGGATTTGAACCGTCATCATCAGGCGATTGTCGAATCAGGAAGACATCGAAGCAGGAATTCAAAGTCGCCTGATGATGAGGGTGCAAATTCTCGAATATTAGTCGCGTAATCTAAAGTCATTTTTTTGTAGATTTTGTTGTAAAATGGTTTTTCATTTTTTCTTTAAAAATGGATTTCCACCAAGTACCGACGGTCATAAACATCGAGATTGCAAAAATATGATGTTTTACGGAGCTCGATACGTGAAATGTCTTATCAAAGTTTTACAAACACCCGATTTTTACAAGACAGGACCCGACTGATAGAACTAATCTTGTTGAATGGTAATTTCTAGTACATCACATGACTCTGCATCTTCTTAGATAATAGTACGAGGGTCTCCAATAATCGAAGATACTATACTGCGAGTATAACACACCGTACGTCAGTCAATTCATTGACACGTATGTCGAAGCAGGAATGCGATACAATTACACGATACAATTCAGTAGCAAGGTGAGGATGAATGAAATAAAGAAATTCCTCCTGCATAACGATGACTGTTCAATAAATTCCAATATCAACTTTGTTACTTTGTAGTGTTTATACAATTGAAAATTATTTAAGGATCTTATTACATCTTAAAGTAACAATTTTTCAAAATAATAGGTCAATTTTTTACTCTTAACTTATTCCGTACTTTTTTCTCGATAAATATCTTTGTACGTAAATTTTCATTTTTATGCATTTTTTCTATGACAACAAGCACCTTAATGACCGTGATGTTTTTCCTTTTACTCTTACTTTAATCCGCCCACTGGTAGCTGGTCCACCGGTTTTTCGGACTCTGGTTCACCGGACATCTAACAAACTGCGGGAATAATATCATATTTCAGTAAATTTCAGAGGGAAGTTTAGAATTAGAGATTAGAGAAAAATTGTAACAATCAAAATTATAGCCCGTAGAGTCATTAAAACATATTCTCATTTATCTATGTTTCAAATCTCAGGATGTTGTCTTTAGTTCTAGCTGAGTAATCTTCCTTTTCCCTACGAAATTCTGCGCACGTTCCCATCTATCTACTATCACCTTTTAAGAACGTATTGTTTCCTATTCTATTTAACAAGGACATCCTACATATTGAAGGAGTAATAACAACAGTACATTAAGTCAATAGTAAAGACCACAAATTGTACATTACTTACACTAGAGAATAAATAAATAATGATTTACGAAATACAATGAAGACTAAAGACACCTACGTAGTGAAATAACAGGTAAATAAATAGTAAGTTGCCTGATAGTAATTTCTCATTTACTATTGATTATTATATTCATACTATATTACCACTATGTCATTACATTATAATAAACTGTGCCCGCTATAATATAGAATTAAAGTTATTGTTCGCGTAACAATAATATTTTAGAGTATCGATTTGTATGTTATTATTTTTAAAGGAATATCTATACTTATTCTTACAAGATCATTATCTGCTAATATCACTAACTGGAAGAAATCGCAGTTCTGTGATAAGTTCGCCCTAGTGAGCAACGATTTATAATCTGTACTATGTCAATTTTTTATATTTATATGTATTTGTTGTTCAATTAAAGATTAAATTTCCCTCTGCACAGTGCTAAGTATTCAAATCTTTACTTTCTTGACGTCAATAAGGTTTGCTTTCTTAAGGTAAGTTCCAACGGTCTGTGGATTTACGGACGTGCATAGATTCCCGATCGTGGGAAGGGGTGCGTCGTTGATCGCATAGACACATCGATAGCGATTTGTTCGGCGATCCGTAATATCGCAGATGTGCACAGATCGTGGGAAGTGTGTCGTCAGTAAAATAACAGACGCGTCTTGATCAATCCATGCAATCCATAGCGTTTGGATTACTTTCAAGGTAAGCATTATAATTTTCAAAACAACGCCGGGGCATAAGAGTTTGATATTAATATAATAATATGCATACAAATACAAGAGACGACTACAACACAATCACAACAATAATTCATAATAATTTTCTAAACAAAAGTAATTAAGATCATATTGATATCATCACAAAACAATCGGTTGACTTTAAACAATAGACGATAGACCGATAGGTTGTTATTAGACCCGTAATATATTAGATTATTTTATACTCGGCGTATAAGTATCATAAAAGAAATATAAAATAGTTTTTAGTGGGATGAAGCTAGACAATATGGTATTTTTCATTCTTAGTCAACATTGTTTCCTAATAGACATCAATAAAAACTAGGTTCAGATAGATGACTAGGTTTTAGGAAACTGGTTTAAAAAAATACTAAAATATTATTCGGTAGGTATTTGATATGTCGAGATGAGATGTTGAGAGATCAGAGAGTTGAATTAATGTAAAAAAGATGCTGTGACTAGAATGAAAGGGAGCGAGTTGAGATGGTTGGGACATGTAGAGAGGATGAAAGATGAAATGATAACAAAGAGAATATACTCGGAAGAAAAAGTGCAAGGAAGAGTGGCCGTCCAAGCGGCGTGACTTGATCAAGTCGACCAGATTCTCCAGGACAGACGTGTTTTGCGTGAAAGGTTACTTGAATGTGACGAAAGCATGAAGTGAGTGTATGGATGGGAAAGTATGGTGATCTGTTCTCTCTGCTTACCCCACAAGAAACTGAAGAAACATGGCGTAAGAGGATAGAATACAATTTGCTATAAGAAACTTCAGTTCAAAAAGTCTTGCCCTAATCAGAATACTTTTTCATTATCTAATAAAACATGGTATCAAAAACTACAACAATTAATCCTAGAAGTTTAGTAAAGTAGTAGACACACCGAAACTCATCTACAAAATAGTACATTTATAAATTGATGCTTAATAACATTGGCTGATGTTTCAATTTTACACGGCTACATCATATTAAAGTAATGCTGATAAAAAACCGTGAAGCATTACACATCTGGAAGAAGCTAGCATCAGTGGTCGCCTTGTCACAGATACAGTTGGTCTTATTAAAACATTAATAAGATAAGATCTGATAATGATTTGGCATGGGTATTAGTGCAAGACCTATAAGAGATCTAGAGGCGAAGTAAGGTCTCATCTTTACTTCCACACCCAAGATCCGGGAGGCGTTTACCAGATGCGCTTCATCTAACATGAATAAAGACATTAAATCGAAAAAAGGCATTCGCCGTAACATTACAACCGTAGAAATCGGAATAGTATTTATTCCAACTTCATACGAAATGGCTAGAATACGATCAGATTGTTTTAAAATGGTGATGAATTGGAAAACGCTATAAATTGTTCTGGTTGTAATGTTTGAATACGTCAAGATTAATACAAAAAGTGGTCATTTTTATGAATTCTTATGTAATCAAATCTATTCGATGTTACCCTCAGGTCATCCGAGGTAATCAAGCGAATGTTTTTTACCGGCCAATTTTTTCACACCTTCGTCTTCAACTACATCGTTTATTCTTGCAAGAACAGAACCAATTAGCAGCATTCTTACTTTCTTTGTCCTAATTTAACTGTTGAATTCTCGTAGGAATCTTAAAACATTTACATAATAACTACTTTGTTATTTGGTCTTTGTACTATTAAATACAAAGAGAAAACAGTGAAAAACGTTGGATACTCATAAATTAAATGTAGAATGTTGGAATGATTTCAACTTGAGAAATCGAGAAATTTACAGAATAGGTTTTGCAACGGATGTTACGTGAGATTATCTACTTGATTTTTCACAATATCTTTACGCCACGCCCCCTACCAATGTGACCGTGCATAATCATCGATTCCGATTCCAACCATCGCGATATTATTATTCGAGTTGGCATGCCTCGTGCCTCTAGGCTGGCTGCACTGAAAACACCTTCCTTCATATATGAAGAAGTAACTATAGGTAAATTTTATATTATGACAAAGATAACCTAAGCGCCAAAATTTTGCGATTTAACGAGAATTAACTTCATGATAACTAAATTTAATATTTTTATGAGATTTTTCTTTTTCTCAGCGTATTCCCCTTCCCTTTCGGACCAAGGCCTCCTCCATTTCTTTCCATAATGTCCTATTCTGGAATCTCTGCATCCGGTTGACTCCGGCATGTTTCTCGAGGTCATTATGTTTTTCAACGAAAATAATTTCCTTCGCGGGAGTCGCAAAGAAAAAAAACTTTATCGTAGTGATAAAATGCATTCTTCTTCTTCTTTCTCAGCCGTTTTAATTACAATTCTGGACATAGGCATCACCTTTGACTTTCCACAGATTCCTATCCTAGGCATGCAGCATCCACTTGCTTCCTGCGATTCGCCTCACATCGTCAGACCATCTTTCCTGAGGTCTTCCTACGCTCCTTTTGTTCGTCCATGAAATACTACAAATACCACCGGGAAGACCCCCAAAACGATGGCGTGACAGCTCATATAACAGGAGAACAACACAGCGGCATACACAGATCCTAGGATCTATATGAAGGAAGAAGAAGTTTGTATCTACAAATAATATTAAAGCGCATTAGGAAGCGCTTAACATGTCATGTTTAGGCATTATAAAAGTTGCGCAAGATCTTAATACTAACAACAATAACAAGTATGCACAGGTAAAGCAGTATGTATCGTTTCATTTACCACAATTTGTGTGGCAATATTGGTTACGTTGTTGTTGCAAGCTATTATCAATATAAATATTGCATGACTAAAGTAAACCCGTGACGACTTTGCATATCAGAGAGAATAATATACTGAGGTAAATTAAGAAGTTACATTCCACAACACAACACATCACATCACGAAGAAGTCTGCGCTCTGTCAGAAAAGTAACATTTAAAAATAAAATAAAATAAATAAATAAATAAAATAGACTTTATTGTACAGAAAAACATACAAGGGGCGGGCTTATTGCCAAATGGCAATTTCTGCCAGCCAACCCAAGATAGAAACAAAAAATGAGATATACCTAATTATAGATTTAGTACCAAGAGGGTACCTTAACTGAATACTCAAATACATACATAACAAAAATTGAATTCATAAATACATACATAGATAAACATATTATACATATAAATATATATGAATGGTAAATGGGATGGGATAGGGTAAGGGAGGGATGATGGGTTCAGGAGGGACGGGTTGTGGGATTTAAAATAGAAAGGTAATGCTGCTTCAGTCTACTCTTGAAAACGGAAATAGTTGGTGCGAGTCTGATGGATAATGGAAGGTCATTCCACAATCGCGCAGCCTGTATAGTGAAAGAATTAGTGAAAAAAGATGTATGATGGCTAGGGATTAAAAGCGTACGTTGTGCACCAGAACGGAGTGGTAGACCATGAGATGCCAGTGGAGTGAAATTCGTCTTTAAATAATCAGGTGAGGAGGGATTGTATAGGACATTTACTAACTTTATTGTTATGTTGGATAATAAAGCAATTAAGTAACCTGTTACTACTTTGTCTTCTCGTCTCGGAGATTGGCGAGCATCACTCGACACTATTCAGTATTCACGGTTCTGGACCCATCTGATGAATGTCGCAGCATCGGGTATTCCAAACCACTGCCGAAAATTCCAAGAGCCAAGATATTCTCTTACTCCCTGTCTACCTTCTGTCTTTCCCTCTACTATAAGCTGTAGCAGGATATATATTTTCAACCATCTTGTTTAAGTAATTCAGTGTGTCGAAACTAGAAACCAATCAAGCTGATCTCCAGTATGGTGCAAAGCCAACAACATACGAAGATACATCCCTCCATAGTGCATGTGACACGGCACAACTGACACTTAAAAGGTGTGGCATGGTCTGCGCTGGACCTGGTCACAAGCCCCGTTCCCAAATACAAGGAATTGCTACTTTAACAGTGACGAGAAATACTGTCTACTTCAGATGTCCAATATAGCGACTTGTGTGTATTTTGCAATCTATCTACCTCTAGTACTCTGCGGAAGATAAGATTGAGATATAATGTTAACATTTATATTAATATCCGTGAAAAGGGGGCGGTTATGTTGGAATGCGAATATGTGACGAGGTCGAACTAAAGCTACCGAGTTAGATGCTTTTTTTAAATATGTACTGCACTGCATTGTTATAAAACAGAGGATCTGTCATTTGTAATCAGTAACTACCAATTTGTCATCAGTGACGCATGGAAAGGAGAATGCTGGGTATTTCACTGAGAGACAGGAAAACTAATGTTTGGATCAGAGAGAGGACCAAGGTCGTTGATGTAGTTCACAGAGTTTCCAGTCAGAAATGGAGTTGGGCTGGTCATATGGCCAGAACCACAGACTCTAGGTGGACAAAGAAAGTATTGGAGTGGCGTCCTCGAACAGGCAGAAGAAGTGTTGGTAGGCCTCAAGCACGGTAGTCGGGCGATGTAAGGCGAGTTGCGGGAGGCGGTTGGATGCTGTCTGCCCAGAATAGGGAGCTGTGGAGATCAATGGGGGAGGCCTATGTTCATTAATGGACGCAGGGAGGCTGACATGATGGTGATGACTATCAAGAGTTTATAATTCACACTTGGCATGGTAAATAAAATACTGAACTATTGAACCGAAGAGTCATTTATCAGCTCCCGGATTTGAACTCGACACTTTCAATTTTAATTGAATGCAATCACTGATGACTGTACGCGCCATTACCTACCTACCGTAGTTGAATCGTATGAAAACATTGTCGGCAGAACATCAAAAGGTCGGATGGTTTAATCGGAAGGTAAAAAAAAAACGGATAGCTAAAGTGATTTAGGTTTACACTATGACCGAGTTTAGCGGAAAAGTCGACGTATATTTATTAGCCGTGAACATGTAACTACCTAAAATGAGCGTAACAATGCTTATAAAGAATCAATGATGTTATTTATATGTCTGCTTTAAGAGAAGATCTTTGAGCCTTTAAGCTTTCACACCTGGATGTAGACCTCTATAATGTCTTCACATCTATTTTGGGTTTTGCTCTTAATTCAACATTTCAAGGTGATTGTCTAATGCATACGTGGGTGTTCTCTAGGGCTTTTCTGAGACTCAGCAGTTTAACAGTTTTCTGTTCTACTCATGTAAGTGAGTGAATCGGCCTTATTTTGAAGTCCTGGTGGTTGAATCGACGATACAAATATTTAAACGTGGACCGTTTATTTAAGTGGAGACGGAGGTGATCCAACCAGCTCATTTTTTTTTGTCTATGACTTAAATTTTACGCCTTCACCACTTTCGGTTCCGATAATATTTCGCAGTATATGTGAATACGTTAAAACGTATTTAAATCATGACGATATTCGTAGTATCACTGTACTCTCGTAGACAATATGCCACGAGATAATGAACGCAGTATGGAAATGAAGGATCGAAAGATCAAAAGTAAAAAGGTCCTAAAAAAACTTCGGAATATAGCACGGCTATTATACAACAAAACTACCTCTTTTCAAAATAATTTGGCCTTTATGAATAACACTGTACAAACTACCGCTTATAGAGATGCCGACAGTAATGATCACATTATTACGATGTGGTTTTTAGGTTATTTTGTCACAAAAAAACGTTGTAAGGTTTATATTAAGCATTAAAATAGATTCAAATTTACATTGAATGACTACCGTAGAGGAACAAACGATCATTGTCATAATGGTGAGATTAAACGGTAAAAAGATGACTTTTTCACTTAGGGAAGCAACAAAGCGAAGGTATGACTTAAAAAGCGTATAAAGTGATTATCCAAAGTGTACCAAGATTTAATAATGACTTCTGTGACTACTTTGATCTTAAAACTTTCCCAATGGAAGCACAGCGAGATCACAATACTTCGCCAGTCAGATAGAGACCGTCGATCACATTGCGGGGCACATCCCATCAAGATGTTCTAGGGGTATATTTGAAAATCCACGAGATGACGCCATGGGTAGGTATGTTTATTGTATGGCATTGGAGAGACCAGAGTTAGAGATCAAGATCGTGAGAGCTCAGGTATTGATGTGCCTCAGGAGACAAGTTGTGAACATCTTCACAATAGTGCCGCTGAACCTAGTGATCCGATATTTCCCGACAATGTGGTTAACGGACTCCAGCCCACCACAGGGGCAGTTGGGGTTGTCCGGCTTGGTACACCTGTGAAGAAAAAGGCGGAACCTTCCACGTCCAGCTCTGTTTCGGTTCAAGTTACACCAATGGAGGTGTGTTAAATGGCTACCGGGTGCCATTGTCGTAGGGTAACAGAAAACTTAATAAATATTGACGCGGAGTGGTGCCTCATAGATTACTCGTAAAACGGTAGTTTCGTGAACGATAGAAAAATAATGGGTTCAGCCAATAAATGATTAATCGGAACAAACGGTAAAAATATTGAAATACATCCTGCAAACAACATTGTTTAATTCGTTGGCAATCGTAAAAGATCATGACCCCGTTGGCATTGACAGTGAATGAAAAACTGAATAACAAAATGACTTAATTATAAAGTTGCGATTTTTTGCACGTCAATCATTATTACAATAACTACCTAAAATATAAATGGCGATATCTTAATCAAACTCTAGCCTTTCAATGTTTTTATAACCAGATTCTTGTAACACTTCTAAAAGTCAATGCCAATGCTATGTTGAAATTAAATTTACAATTTGTCTTGCTACTTACAGAACAATATGGAATTATTAAGAAAAACTGATTGTGTAATAAGTTTTATTCATTCAAAAGAAACTTTTACAGCAATACTAGTTTCGATAGGAGAATCTGTGTACCAGATTTCAAGTTCGTGTCTCGTAAAGTTTCCGAGATATTCGAATACTCAAATAACTTTATCACTTGACATTAGATACGTAGATTTTAAACTATGTATCTTCTTCTTCCAAATCGGTCCCTCAATGCTGAGGATCGTGACCTTCATGCGGTACTTCTCGCAGCAGTCTGGCCCACCCTGGTCTGTCTTCAGTCCGCCGCAATGATTCTCCAAAATCGTCGTTCCGATGGCATCCGTCACCTGGTCGGACCATCTCATTGGTATACGTCTGCGACTTCTCCTGCCATCAATTCGGCCAGTCATCATTATTTTTTCTAAATTGTCTGGCTCCCGTCTTACAATATTCCCAAAGAAACCAAACAATCTTCTCAGACACACTGCAGACAAACGAGTTGTAATGTGCATAATAGCCTTTTTTATTTTTACCTTTACATAAGCATACATAACTTTAAGACATTAAAATAAGGTAGAAGAACGTTGATTAAAAGATCAAAATACAATTTATTAAGTACAACCACAGTCTCACGAATTTGGTGTCGTTAATATATTCAAGAGAAGTAATAATGTTACTTACTTATTAATATGGAGATACGTTGTGAGCTGTTAGCGCGTGGCAAAGAGGAATAACAACTACGCTAAGAATAAAAAAAATAATACTTAAATGATACATCGCTTCCAGCTATGTGTTTCCATTAAATGGACTCTTTTTCCCATGTGAAACAGATAATTATACGGTTGATAAGTGAATTGGTACGCGGTCAGTCATTATTATACTACTAGTAGGCATACCTACATATGTCGTAGTCCAATCGTAGAATTTAGTATTTCTTGATACGTCCATTCATTTCATTAATGGACACTGTCTCACTGGTTAAATTATGCGGTGTCCTAGGCAGATTTATGAGTAATATTCATTGAGGATATTCCCAATTGTTTAGACATTTCATAAAACTGTTTCAAAATGCACTTCTCGTGAGTCAACAACGCATTCTTCATGCCAGCTGCGAACAAAATACCCCACAATTTGCAAACCAATGTTTTTTTTTGTCTACGGAAAATACCTAGTCAAATTCTGGGGATTCTTCGCTTAGTAGCTGATGTTTCTGAAACATTCAATTTCAATTCAATTTCAAGATTCTTTTATTTTCCTTCAATATTTTACACATATATACAAAATAAATACTTAAAACTATATACATTTCGAGATACCTCCCCAATGGAGATAAATCCTCTCAACATCTAGGGATAAAAGTTGGTTCATACTTAACGTATTTACCTACCAGTGGCGAAGGGTGGATTTCTGCAGAAGGTAAGCCGGGGCTAACATTTCTTATGATTATGTCAAATTAAATACTACTATACCTATTATTTTATCGAAAAGGTAACTCGATGGGAATCTCAGGTAGCTTCGCGCCTGTTACCTACCTACCTTATGGTTTATCAAAGTATCTAATTATTAAGTATCAGAAACATTCTTTTTGGCAAATTTTGTAGCCTTCCTTAAAATAAGTTATCACATAGAATATGAAGGATGACATAAAATATTTTGATGGAAGCACTATACCGAAAAAATTTTTAAGTCAAGAATTCAATGATATGGTTGATCGATTGGTCAAATGCCACCATTTTATGAAATGTCTGGGTACACCGCAAAATGGCCGATTCTAGGATCGGGCTGCGACATACATATAAACATTATTTTCCATGACACGCTGTAAGCAGAATGTTTAGCAGTGCTTTAAATGTCTCTTTAATGTTGTCATGCTCGCCGGTCTTCGGACGTCACTCCGCGTCATTCCAACTTAATGAGTTAACTACCGCCGTATGACTTTTACTTGACAATTAAGTAATAGTTTTGAATTAAGTTGCCGGCGGTGTGTACCTGTATATTATTTTAATACCTGCAATACGGCGGATTGTGCATCTGATCAATGCTTGTCTCAGATGAAGAAGACATTTATAGATTTGCAGACAGGCAGTACAAGATCACAAGTAATCAATGTGTTCTTATATTTTTGTTCTTCTTTTATGAGGACATTTTTTTCGGAAGGCGTAATCCGTCATTGATGATATTGGACACCCAGCCCTTCTAACTGGGTAGTGCCGGACTCCAACCGGCTAAAACCCCTTCCTCTCCTTATGCACACAGTGTCTGCCTTTCGGCTTACCTGATGCACAAATTGGTCTTAATTCTGCTCTTTGGTACTCCTTTCGTCTTCTTCCTGCTTTCTTAAGACATTTTCTGTGCATTTATGAGGACTTGGCTATTTCTCGATGATAGGTTCTTTTGTGACAAGGACGTCCAACTGTCGCCTCATCTCTTTGAGGGTTACCGAAAGGTCAGCAGGTCCAAGGGGATTTCGTTCGTCGATAAGGGTTTAGACTGTTCAATAGTCTTCCGTTAGATGTCAGATTAGCCACCTTTCTGTCAACTTTTCGTGTGAGATGTTGTAAATATTTATTTGAAAAAAAAAGCAATGGCCTTGGTAGCGTGACAACCTGCGTGTATGTATGAATGGAAGGTAATTTACAGTTGTTTAAATTATTTAGTTTATAATTGTTAAAATTTTGCATTTATAACTTAATGAATAAAAAAAAAAACTAAATTAAATTAGATAATAGAGATAAAAATCGGAGATGGGAGAGAGCACCGCGATTAGCTCTCCCTAGTGAACAAACATTATTGAAACTATTGCGTGTTATGTTAACGTAAATATTTCTTGGATCACTTAAAGCAAGTATAAATAAATAAAATTAATAATAAATACAATTGGACAAAAAATGCAGTTATACAAGGCAGTATCGTAAAATTATTATTAAAATAAAAAATCAATGTAATACATGTTTATGACGCAATCGTAAAATAAAATTCCCACTTGTAAAGCTCTTGTATATTTCGGTTCATGACCTTGTCGGCTAATAAAATTAATATAATTAGATATTACCAATGTTTTTACAGTCTACCGTAATTAATTACAGTAACAATCCACCCTTTTCACACCGCACCTGTTAATTATACGCAATAACTCTACAACAAGACGGCACTTTCAAACATATTTAGTAGTCACCGGGTCAAAGGGTCACATTTTATAAATATCATTGGATTATTTTTACAACATACGCTCGCTAATAATTTTATATGTTTATACATCTGTATAATTCATGTGTCATTATTGTAATTATTGTGTACAAGGCGAGGGAAACACAAAACATTACAACAAGCACCACATACTTACATCAATACTTACGTAAGAATCTGTTATTAAATCGATAATTAATAGGTAGGTACTTATTTTTATTTGCATCAATCAGGAATGCGCAAAAACAACGCCCTAAAATTAAACTAGAATTCAAGTAGATACTGAGGCTTTCACGGCCGGCGTCAATCATAGTAGTTGGATTGTCCGGCCTGTATGGCCGTGGTCACTGCCACCTAGACACTCTTTCTCTAGCCATGCTGTAGAAGTTTGAGACCACTTCGTTTTAAGCGGCGTTGCCATCACCGTCGCTAAGGAAATGTATGGAATAACAGTCCCTTAACAACGAGTATGATGGACCACGTATTATATTCTGTTACGAAATTTGACAGGAGTTATTTAAGTAGTGGTCCTGTTTGATCATTTTGCTATGTTGCCAACAATGCCAACTGTTACAGCATGGCTAGAGTACCTACTCTAGGAGGCGGTGCCGTGGTCCATTGGGTAATGTAGTAAGAGAGTAAGACACTGGGTCCACGATAGACCACGGCCATACAGTCCAGACAATCCAGCTACTATGATATACTAGAATTGTTCTCGTTTTTTTTATGCTATATATTGACACACAGATATAGTCCAAAGAGTATAGCCAAAATAAAAACTATGAAAAAGAATACAACTCAGAATCAACCTCATTCGGTATTCGAATATAATCATTCAAAAATCAGCAGACGTGAAACCTAATTTTTTTATTAGTCCATTCCATTACAAGAAAATGAGTTCATTAATTAGAAATTGTATGACATTGAAAGGTTGCCATTATTTAGGAGTAGCTTTAGTTGAAAGGTGTTCATGATAAAACTGTAACAAATCATCATCATCAGCCTTCACTCGTCCAGTATTGAACATAGGCCTCCCTCTCCGACTTCCACATTTCCCTATCCATCGCTAGTCTGTGCTACTGTTGTCCTGTTACCTTCTTGATGTCATCAGACCATTTCGCGTGCGGCTTGCCTGGATTCCTGTAGCTGGTTCTCGGTCGCTATTCTAGGGTTCGCTTGGTAAATCTATCATCCGTACTACTTATGATGTGACCAGCCCATTTCAATTCCAATGATGCCGTTCTACGCGCCACGTCCGTGACGCTTTGTCTCTGATCCATGTACCAAATGTTTGTGCAATATTTGTGCTGGGACTTTGGGAAGTTATTAAAATTTGAAGAGGGAAATGTAGACGCAGTAAACAACAACTGATGAGGTAAATAAAAGCGTGGTAAAGTTGGTAACGTACATTTTCATAAAACGATTTCTTTTAATCGCGAGTATATCCCTTCGCAGAAATGGGCGTCAACAGCTCGTTTATGTATGACTAATATAATATCAAGTTCTATGATATTAACCTTGGTTGTTGATAACTCAGAACACAGAACATTAAGGTTACCACAAATCAAGGATCAATTTGTGAACATTAAAGTGCATGTTTATATTATATCAACAGTATTATTATTATTTTATAACAAATATTATGGATTTTCTCGGGTACTATAATTATTTCAAGAAGGTTAATCATAATAATACATAAGTAACAATTTGCATTTATGTGTTTATATTACAGGTTTTGAGAATACACATCTCTATAATATAAAATCATTATTTATAACATGATTTCTGTAATGGTACATTAAGCCACTCAACGCTAATTCAATTTTCATTTGTGAAGCTTGATTAAAAATATAAAAACATAAATATATAATCTTATTGGCAAAAATAAGACGTGGGTATCTACATAATAAAAAAATGGTCACCCACAAGCATGCACCACAGTTAAATAAGTTTATTCCGGTCGTCTCACACACCCATACTTAATCTCGCTCACACACTCACCCATCGCACACGCACACCTGATGAATGATGAATACGTTATGGAAGCGAAACATAATATACGTTCATTCCGGTCGCCTCACACACTCACACTCAATCTTGCTCACACACTCACCCGTCACACATGCATACCTATGATATTACAATTTTGTGATAGGATAGATAGAGAGATTATATGCAGTATTCTTGTAGGACACATCTCAAGTACTAAATACATATACAAATTTACATAGTTTCACTGTATCAATCAGATCGTGCTCTGCACTTCTGAGGACTTCCGTATTTGGTACTGTTCCAATCCACGAGAATCTCATTAGACTTCTCTCGATTTGGAACTTTCACTTTGCGAAATAATTTCTCAAGATTTAGATACAAATCTTCAATTGAATTATGTTGAGATTGACAACAGAAATATAATACATAGCTACATGGGCGTCATCAGGAGGGGGTAGGGGAGGCAGCAGCTGCCCCCTCCTAGAGATTAGAATAGGTATATTTTTTTTCATACTAAATGATAAAATCTCACAAAAAATCACATCATTTCGACAAGTTTCTCATCATATAAAGAAATTTCATAAAAATCCATCAAAATACAATTGTTTCATAAAAAAAATTGCCTGCGGCGTTATCTTTTGACACTTTTTTCTAACAATACATTTTTCATATTATTGTGCAAAGTATTAAAGTATACACTTTCAAATAAACCAAACCACACCACAACCTTCTTCACTATGTCTCACAAAAAATTCGCCTGCGGTGCTATTTTCGCTTTTTTCTTTTTTTAAATTACGTTGCCCGCACCTAACTCTGAGGCTGGCGACGCTCATGCATAGCTAATGAATTAATTGGGTAGTAAGTATTGTAAAGTATGAAAGTGCAAAATAATGAAGTACTTTGATGTAAACCAACACGTGTGTCTTTATCGAAATGAGCCATTTGCAGTGTGTAGTGATAGCAAGTAATAGCTTTTTGTTTAAAAGTAATTCGTCGATATCTTTAAAGTGTAGTATGTATTGTACAGTACAGCAATATGCGCGTATTACAAAGGTAATTTAGATTGCTTTGGTTATTAAGATTATGCATACCGACATTTCAAAAATTACTAAAATCGGGAGACCTTATATCTCGACAACCGTTACTAAATATTCTTTGGAACAAAATGGGGTAGATGCATTGAACATTTATCTAGGGAATAACCGTAAAAGATTTTTTATATCTTGTATAGATTTCTCAAAAAACAATGTGAAAAACACCTCTGATCTTTTTTCCGAAAGACGGAAACTCGTTTCCCGAAAGTCGCGGAGTATTTTTTTTGTGTTCTGATAACATGCATTAAGATCCAGAAAATAACCGTAAAAGCTTTTTGATAGACGCAAAATAAACCCCCAAAAAAGTGAAAAAAAAAACGCTATTTTTACAATTTTATCATGCGATTTTGCACCTTAATGCCGTGGGAAATAACTGTGACGTCATTTTTGGTACCAAGGCCTTAACACGAGGACAAGAATTGCACTAATACTGTTAGTAACACGAGTAAAATTGTGTTTAGAGTAAAGATAATACTGGAAGTAAATTTCACATGTCTGTTACTAAAGATAAAATTGTCTTTTATTATATTGGTCGGTGGTCTAACACTCTAACGTATAGACTCATTGGCAACTTTATTAATTTAATTATTTGCATTATAATATTGTACACTTCCAGAGCTTTGCATGTAGAACAACGTAATAACAATAAACAATCAAACAACATAATACTTTAGATTATAAAGAGAACGGCAGTAATATATAGCACGTATATTGTATGTGAGTTTCCCTATATGTACAAGTAAGTTGGAGCAAGTGGATGAGTATATATATTTGGGGTGTTTGTTTACTAGAGATGGATAATGCTGTGACGGAGTCGGTGCCAGGACGAGTGGTGCGCTCAGACCGACTGTTAGTGATGGCAATACAATGGCAATAAAAGCAAAAATGTGAGTACAAAGTACCGTCTTATTTCCGACCTTTACGAGTATGTCGAGTATGTATGCTAGTGAGACTTGGACGTACATAGAAGAAGGGTGGAATGTATGTAGTGCATGACCCGTATAAAAATTGTAGGGCAGTATCAGGATCATGCGGTGATACATACATAAGCATTTTTTCGGTTTACATGCTTCAAGGGTTGTATTTATTGTTTTCCATCGTCCGTAAGCCCATTCGGGCACCTGAAGGACTCGTCAATTTTTACAGATAATATGCAATTTTTGCAATTAACAATAACAAAAATCATTATCAGATCAGAGTGTAAAGGGCTCTGATTGACATTTCGTCATACATAAAATAAATTATTCAACATATCGTCAATGGAGTAAAAAACTTTATCAACGAGGTACTTCTTCACCCCTCCGCGGAAGGCCGTATCGTAGACACTTGTCAGAAAATTGCCATATGGATAACAAAAATAGATAAATTAATTGAACACAATTTTTTTCGTAATTTTAACAAAAAACTTAAAAAAAATTAAACGGTTCGTGTTGTTGGATATTTATGTATATAGATTGTTAAGTATATAGACTAAACTTATAACTTTTGGCAAATGTGATTAAATTTATTTCAACGTACATTGTCATTGTCAAAAGATTTGATACAATTTATTACACCGATAATAATTTCCAACATATGACATTATGATTTATCAAAACATATCACCCAACGTGATTTGTTAGTGAGGCGATACTTATCTAGTATCATAATAAACTAGTGGGTCCCGTGAACACTATATTCACGAAATTTGGCATATTTTATTAACTAACTACACATACTGTCACTCTACTAAGCTCTTCAAAGTTCTTCGAAGGAACATATCAGAGAGGGTCTTGGTCTTACCTACTTTCCATACTAATTCTACATCTACATACATACCTGTGTACAGTAAGTATGATTATACTAAAGAATTCGAATTGCATTCTCTATCAATAATATAATAGGTAGGTATATAGTACTTTTACGCGGAAAATTATTTTCATTCATAATTTCATTAGTAGATACATTCGATATTTTAAATTTTCATTCATACAACGTGAGACTTCGACGAAATTTTTTAGCTACCCACGAAGGCGTCGCTGCTTTAAATTTACATACATATTTCTAGAACTTGCAAAATTTTAAAACAAAATAAATAAATAAAATAATATTTATTGTACAGAAGCATACAAAGGGCGGGCTCATTGCCAAATGGCAATTTCTGCCAGCCAACCCATGACAGAAACCAAAGTGAGACATAACTAATTATAAATTTAGTACCAAAAGGGTACCTTTACCTAACAATAATTGAAAACATAAATACATACATAGATAAACATATTATACATATATAAATATATACATAAATGGGATAGGGGAGGGATGCTGGGTTCAGGAGGGACGGGTTGTGGGATTTGAAATAGAAAGGTAATGCTGCTTCAGTCTACTCTTGAAAGTGGAAATAGTTGGTGCGAGTCTGATGGAATATGGAAGGTCATTCCACAATCGCGCAGCCTGTACAGTGAAAGAATTATGTAGAAAGAATTATATTTTCCAATGGGCAAGCGTTACATACCTACATGACTTGGATAATACGAGTATCATGTAATGGAATACGCTCGGTATGAGGTTATTCCTTAATTGCGCTTATGATCGAGAGGGGAAGACTTACGACATTCATGTTACTGGTTTACAACTCTCGTATCGACCGTCGTATATTAAAATCGAATTTCAATTAGAGCTATCGTATTAACAACACGCGATACACACATTTGTATGCCTTGAGCAGGTCGCTTAGGATTTATTGTATTGTCGCACTCACTCCGTGTTGAAGACAGCAAGTCGGAGTGTGGATTGAGGGACAACAAGCTGTAGACTATAGAGTAATACTTAACAGATAAAGACTGTAGGACAGTAAATAATTACTGTCTGTAATGAAATAGTAATCTATAATGATATCAATTGATACAGCAAATACACAAACATAAATAAATCTTTATTGGCCAGAGAAAATATGCATATTTACAAAAACAAGACAATTATAGTGTGCCAAAAGGCGGACTTATTGCAAAAGTAATATCTTACAGTCAACCCGAGAAAAGAAAGAAAAACTTAAATACTATAAATAATAATAATCTTCTTCTTCTTCTTCGTCAGCCTTGGTCCCTCCACTGCTGGATGTAGGCCTCTTCCATTCGTTTCCAGTCCTTTCGGTCCCTCGCCTTTCTGACCCACTGTTTACCCGCTACCGAGGTCACGTCGTCCGCCCATCTTTTCTGGGGCCTTCCGACACCTCTTCTGTTTTCCCATGGCCTCCACTTTACGAGTCTGGGAGTCCATCTATTTCCGTCTTGTCTTGCTATGTGCCCTGCCCATTGCCATTTGAGTCTTGCTGTACGATCCATGACGTCGACAACTTGGGTTCTTCGTCTAATTTCCTCATTTCTAATCCTGTCTCTGAGGCTCACACCCAGCATCTGTCTCTCCATGGATCGTTGTGTGCATTTTAACTTTTGGCAACTTTTTTGTATTAATAATAATAATAAAGTAAATAAATCTAACGCTATGTAAAGTACGGATTTTAAGGTACGGATACTGGGATAAGAAATGCGTTAAAAACCTCTGAATAGCTTGATTACAACCTGAGTAATTGGTTACTCGAAAATGTTGGGCCATGGAAGCCTACAAAATCAAAGCGCAAAAATAAGGTTCAGCATTAATAGTAAACTCACCTCCATCCTTGGGTGTTTCAGAAGCATTGATCCCCATGTCATCCAGACTTCGAACAAAGATTTTTTCTCAGACTTCCTGGCTGGGATTCGGTTTCAGAAATTCGTCTCGCATATCAGGGGTGTTATCCACTATACCACGAGGAGCAAGGTCTGTATTGTCGAATCTTGTATACATTAAGTACCTATGTATTGTTGCCATTTTCACTGTTGGAGAAAGAAGGTGGTATTTTTTTATACACAGCCGCCATGTATTATTGCTAAGCCGAAAAAAATCCAACGCTTTACAAGGATAATTTGTAAACCAAAAATAATTCATATAAAAAACCATATGATAACAGGACCACTTGGTCAAATCAAGAACTGAAAAAAGAACACCCTTTTGCGAAACATCTTTTAGCTAAATAATGAAAACGCATGTTCACAATCATTTTCTTTTTATAGAGACAGTGCAAACTGCTTGCGATGATTTCATCTTATCCAATTGTATTATCTGCTATATAAATAGGAACAGTCGGTCCACAAAGTAAAGAGATAATTAACTCCACTTGTGTAATTACATCATATTTCATTGTATAACTTTATATCTCACATTGGCACCCTGTTGTTTGATCGAGGATCTATTAATTACGCACATACTTGCCATCCAATATATTATGATATTAAACTTGGTATACTTGTTATGACATTAAAGCTCCCAGGCACCAGTAAAGCTTCTTCATATTACAAATGAGAAAACTTAGAATTACTTCTAGATTTTATTTGCTTGAGGTTTGTTGGTTGTTCAGCGTTTGAATTGTACGATTAAAAGTAAATTCGGCTAATAGCTAATTCGATCAACGATCAAATTGACTAATAACCAATTTCACTATTTTCATACATTTTACATTATTTTAATATTCAGAAAAATAATTGTAATTATTATAATGCGATTAAAAATCATATCATAATAATTACATTTATTGGTGTGAATTTTAAAGTAATGTAAAATGTATGAAATTAGTCGAATTGTCTTTAGTAGAATTAGTATAAGTCGAATTAGCTATTAGTGGAATTAGTGTTAGTCGAATTTACTGGATACCGAAATGTACAATCTGCGATAACATTTCCATAAAGAAACACTTATTGCTTTTGAATGAAGTTAATGGTGGATTTGAAATTATAGTCACATTTTCGCATAGCGTGATGCTATGTGTACTAAGTAAAATTGTGATTTCTACCAATATACAGAGCTACATTTTGTATGTGCTAAAGTTGTACATTAGAAAACAGCATGTACCGGTAAGTAACCTTATAAACCTCTTCGGGATCGAATTTCGGCGCTGGCGATGTATTCAGCACTTCACGACACAAACTTTTAGCTAACTTTTAGCGATGAGTATACTACTAACTGAAAGCATTTGGAGATCCTTTTAAAAAACTGACTGAGCTCTGATCCTGAGGACAGAGGGGTTTAGTAATCCATATTTCCAGAGGCTAAATTTTTACGCGAGTTGTATGGCCACCAAATTGTTAAACAGAAAAAAGATAAAGGTACAAAACAGTATAACATATGGCACGTTTCAATGCATAGTAATTGGGTTGACATAATCAGAAATCTAACATCTGAGATAACCTACAGCGACGAATAATAATTAATAGGAACATTTGAATAATAAAAGAAATTCGTTAAGACTAAAATCTCAGATTAACTAATAGGCCACAGTATGGTATGGTATAATGTATGCGATTATTAATACACGGATCGTGGTGATCTCCTTCTATAGTAATAAGAGGTCTTTGGTTGTTAAATACCCTGGGAGATGGAAGACGCGATACTATGCTGGTACTCCCTACACCATAATGTTATTATCTTGTGTGAACCCATATATGATGATTAAATTATACACTGTTATGCTAACATCGACGGTACTGGATGGAAAAAACACTTGGTAACCTCATGCCTTTTAATTTTTTTCATGCGATAGTTCTTGTGTATGTAGTATAAGCATGCTTGCATATGCCAAACTAAATGGCAGTGGGCTGGACAAGACCAAACAAGAAGGGCACCTAAAATTCTTGGAAGGGGGCTTTGGACAAAGAATAGAAGTGGTGGTCTGACGACATTGTCCAAAGAGCCAGGGATGCGAAGGGGGAAAAATAGGGATGAATGGAAGGGAGTATAGACCTATATCCAACAGTGAAGAAAGGAGGGCTACTAAAAAAGAATAAGTTTCGTTTCTCAACTTTGTGCGTAATTCCTTGCACAATATGTATTTTGAATTCATGGTAAGCTGTGTTAACATGGAAAAAGTTAGAAGATCGTGAAGGTATGACAGGAGGGTAGAAGGCTTTGCCACTTACGCCATTATAAAAAGCTGTTCTGAGTGGCAGTATATCTCACCTTCGTCCATCGTTCCTTAAGATTCTGTATGAATCCTGCCTTCCTTCGATGAAATGTTTTAGAGTTTTAGGAGAAAGGGATTATGTTAACTGTTCACTATTTTGAACTCCTTTTAAAGGAAATCATTTGAATCGATCGCCTTTTGTGTATCGACAGTGTTGACCAGTAGTGTATGTTTATAATATGAGCCAAAACTGTTCCGTTATTTATCACCACTAACAAGATAAATACGGAAGATTCACACGCGATATGGTTTGGTTCAGAACACGACGATATTATAATGTGGATATGTGGTGGGGCTGATGTATAATAATAATACATTAAGAAGAGGCAGGTCGCCAAATAATAAAAATATTTTTCAGACCTTGGATCTCGAGAACCTTACTATGACTTGTAAAATAATAAGTTAAATACATTGAATCTTCTTCTAGTGAATGATCGCAATCGATCTTTCATACGAGTATCTTGAATAGGTCCTAGTAGTTGGATTATCCGGGATGTATTGCTGATGTATTCAGTCCCAAGAGAGGGGTGAGAAGATCCCTAAAGAAGCCCGCCACAGAAGATGGGCGAAACGTTGGGACTGAATACATCACCCAATAGACCACGGCCATACAGCCCGGATAATCCAACTACTACGATTGACGCCGACCGGAAAAGCCTCAGTATTTACTTGAATAGGTCCCTTAAAAAAACAATGAAAGATACATCTGAATTTTTTTTCAAAGCCAGCAACTCGTTTTTCGAAAGTCGCAAAGCAAATCGTATTTTCTTAAGAGATGCATTTTTAAATCCGATGATCGACCATTTTTTTTTCAATTGTATGCAATTATCTCCACAATTAAAAAAAAACTATTTTTAACATTTAATCATGCGATTTTGAACCTTAAAGTCGCGGTAAATGTTTGCGGGATGCTCGTCCCCTTAATATGGAAGCAACACTCTTGAGATGTTAAGAGACTGATACAATTCATGTGGTAAATTAGTGGATGGACATACTGTGTTACCTAACCTTACCTCCTCTGTGTCGTGGGGAATCAATACGTTGATGAGATTTAACCTTAAAATAATGAGAAGATAACAGCATCATTAATATACCAGTAATAAGCAAACTCTATGAGAATTTTTCTCTTGAGAAAAGAATGCGTAACGAACTATTATTTTTGAAATCACAATTTATGTTTTGTGAGAACAACGGAATTTTTCTACATGACGTAGTTAAATATAACAAGTACTTATATCTCAACAGATACACAGCAAAGGATGGACCTTCCATCATTAAAGGAATCCCGCGGGCTTAAGGCCCTCCACAACTCCACTCCATCAGGCTTATGTCTGGGTTCGATTTCCGGCTGCAGATGGATGGACTGGAACTGGTGAATGTTACTTAAGTGTAAAGTGATCACATTAAGCCTGCCGATGATTAGTCATAAGCCTGATCGAAGGTCCATCCTTTGCTGTGTACCTGTTGAGATATAACTAAAAGATATAGAAACAAGTAAGTAAATTCCTATTAATTTTTCATTATATTTTGAACTTTGTACATTAATCACAAGATGGTTTATGACAGATCAATCTGCAGATGTTATCCTATGAATTTGACTACGGTGCAACCCAGGTCTACTGATTTGGCCGTTAATGGACACAGACTGCATCAAAAGGCAAAGAAATGGTCAACTGTGAAACGATAATAATTCCGATGATGGGTACTCTTTTAAACAATTTCTATCTTTTTCATTCAAGCGTTGATCCCCCTCTCTTTAAGGTGGTCTTCCTAAAGGACGTTGGCTCATGATGGCTGCCAAGAATGCTATAAGAAAAATATTTGACAAATACGACGTACATCATTCAGAAATTTGAACAAAATACAAAGAAGTAGCGGAGTAAAAAAATATGTCTCAAATTCCGCGGTTTGCGAAACGAATTGATAAATTATCTACAACAAATAGTCAAGAATCTCGTCTCTTTCACACTTGGGATATTTATTCAATAGTATTAACTAGATATGCTGTGATAAAAACAGTGACACATGCTCCGATAGTCGTTTGAATGTAATATAAAAGTTGGTTGTGTAGGTATGAGACCAGAGATTTTCAACTGGAATCGTTCGGTGGGCCTGATTAAACCAGGATAAATCCTGTCACTGTGGTGTAGACGATGAGGGAATGTGATGTCCAGCAAGGGATCTGGATCTGGTCAATGCCAACGAAATTAAGGGTGTGGTTGTAGTCTAGGTGGTCTTGACATGGAAAATAAGAAAGCAGCAACAAACGTGTCTTTGAAGAGCGGCATTTAAGTAAGTACCTATGACAATCGAAATAAACTATGCTAGCGTCGCAGGAAATAATTTTGTAAGGTGGATAAGTACAAATTTAGAGAAGGAATAAGTAAAGAACTAGAAGATCTAGAATCCCCTACATCATAGCCCACGAAATTCCCGCGGGTCGCCATGCATCTCCATGGAAGACCAGTAAAGAAATGCGAAGATAATTACAACTCAACGTCTTCCAAATACCCTAGGCAATAGCTTATCAACAAAGTTATCAGCCTGTCAATTTTCCCTTTAAGAAAATAGAAATCTAAAAACTTCAAAAAGACCGTAGGAGACTCTCAATATTATTAGTTTAATTTTGTTTTGCGGACTACACTTTGGTCGTAACTGGTATAGTAAGTTAGTAGAGGCGACAGAATGAATACGGTAAAGGAGTGAAAAACATATGTTCCTGTCTAAGTGTCTATGGTGGGTACTGGGTACATTGTATCAGTTATATTGTGTACCTAATGTAAGCTAAGAGATATCATGTGATTGTATTCCCAGCACGTGACGATTCGATTGTAAGGAGGCGGCACAACTACAGAGGCAATCTCTTATCCTTTGCCTTTTACATCAAGTGTGACATACAATCTGATGGTTTGTTAGACATCTTTAACACTTTTCTAAACGCTCTAAACAGTAATATAATCTGCTGAGAAATATTGATTGATAATAAGAAATGGACTTGTTTCACAACATAATACATTTTCTATATACTCGCAAATACAGTTTTTTTGCCGACTCGACAAATATCAGGAAAATACTGATAAAATTTATCAAAAGAAGTGAAGATTGTCCATTGTTTGAGAGGTAGTTTTGTAAAACTCCATTTTATTTGTAATTGTTTTTAAAAAAGAGAAAAACTTTGAATTTTGAACGAATTTAAGAGGTACGCCTTTCGGCCAACGAAACCATAATCGTAGTACGTAAATCTATTCAAGATATAAAAAATCTTTTCCGGTCATTCCGTAGATAAAGGTTTAATGTATCTACCCTATTTTTTCCAAAGCAATTTAGTAAGGTTGTCGAGATCTAAGGTCTCCTGTTTTTTTTAATTTTATGAAATGTCTTAATGCACACACATCGTTCATTAGTTACCTCATTTTTGGAATGGAGTACTTACGTTTTTCAGTTGATATTGGTACCATGGAACGAAAATAATTTTGAAGTACTTCTATATAATCAAAAGTAGTATCACATTGACATATTGCATTTATGTGCATATCCATGTACCTAAGAGTGTTTCTTACTAATGTTTACCTTGTATTCATTAAATAATGTGCGTTTTACAATGCGCAACGTTCAACGCGCATGTAAAAAACAGTGTTTTGTAATGAATACTTAAGGTGAGATCTACAGGAATATCTTCACAGATTTATCAAAGAATCCTCATTGTCCATATAGAGAAATGTTTCCTCACTATTAATATGAAAATTCCTTTTTCAATCTATCATTACAGAGGCGCCTCGTAATTTAATTTAGAATAATAAAACAATCAAAACTGAATATAATCACCTGGCTTAATTATTTGCACTATGCAGGGCGATTGGTTCCGTATGAGAAATATTTAGAAAGGTGATAGATATTAACAAATATAAGAAAAAGTTTGATGGATGCAAACCAAAACTAACCGTTTTGGAGATATGGTCTTTTGAAAATTAAAGAGTATGAAAACTTCTCATTTTTTAACAATATTTCACAACGTAGGTTAGTAGTACCTCAATTTTCTAAAAAAAGACTCATAGTAAAAAAATTAGAATTTCGACAATTTTAATTAATTTGTGGTTTTTGGAATAGAATATAGTAAAAAACATCCAATAAACATCGAGTTTATAAAAAAAATATAATGAATCCATTTTAACATTTTACAATAAAGCCTTAATGAGTTTTCAATAATTAGAGAGAAAAAACACGACATATCCCGATGATGAGGCCGGAGCATCTTCAAACGTATTATTTAAATTTAAGATTGGTATAAAAATGGACACATAACTTGAAAAATACTTCACTAACCACTACGGCACTGGAATATTATTACAAAACGATTCAGTGACGACCGTGGAATTGAAGTCGGTGTAAAAAAGTTGTATGAAACATTCATAAGATTGATGGTTAGTACAAAAAATATCTCAAGCGGACACTTCACAAGTAGGGAAGTAGTAGTTGAGTATTGGTACTAGGTGTTAGGTGACAGTTTATGGCGAACATCAATGTTTACAAGATAATACAAAAAACTGTAGACGTTCTGTCAACTGTGACAGGAAACTACATACATCTCAAGTCAATAAAATATAACTCATAGTAAAGACGACAGAGTAGGGACACTAAAATGGCAGTGGGCGGGTCATGTGGCAAGGTCATGTGGACGGTAGATGGATCCCCAGAGTACTGAACTGGAGACCCTACGAAAATAAACGAAGTGTAGGGAGACCACATAGGAGATGGGCCGATGATATCATCGAGTCGGTGGGACATGGGTGGAGGCAGAGCGCCCAAAACCGAGAATTATGGAAGAGACCCATATCCAGCAGTGGAGGGAAAGGGGCTGAAAACAAGAAGAAGTAAAAATCTTATAGAAATACGAGTATTAAAAATATTCTTTCGAATGTCAAAAATTTCGTGAAAAAGTCCGCTAGCCTGCATGGTACAGCGGTGGAATATCGGTGTTTCAGGAAACAGAGGTTCCGGGTTCGACTCCTAGCCGCGGCAGACGATGAACTAACATACATTGGATTTAACACATGTCGTAATTAAATAACAAGTTTAATAACCTAAAAAATATAGAGCGAAGGATGAACTTTATTATCAGGCTTATGATTGATCGGGTTTACACAAGGGGTAGAATATCAATGTTTCATATAAGAGGTTCTAGGTTTGAAACCCGCTGCAGCAGTGGATGGACTGGAATTGGTGGATGTAACCCAAGCGTAAAGTGGTGAAATTAAGCGATCGAATTTGCTGCACGGCAGTTCAAGAGCCGACAACGCAGAAAGACCAGCAAAGCTAAAATGATAGTGGGCGGGGCATGTGGCAAGACAGGACAGTGTCAGATGGCCACCTCGAATTCTGAAGTCTTGGAACAACAATCAAGGCGTAGGAAGACCACAGAAAAAGTGGACAGATGACATTGTCCAGCTTACGAGTCGTAGATGATAGCAAATAGCCCAAGATAGAAGACAGTGGAAGAGTTTAGGAGATGCGTATGTCCAGCAGTGGAACGCAAACGGCTAGCAGTAAGTAAGTAAATGTTGAAGGTTTTCACGGTGTGCGTTTGACATTGTTTCTTGGTTTTTAGGGTGAACCGTGTGTAGATAAACTTGATCGACGTTTCGACACTCCTATATCTAGTATCTTCCTCTGTGCAAGACATCAGTGGGAGTGTCGAAACGTTGATTAAGTTTATCTACACACGGATCCCGCGAAAAACCATGAAACAATAGCAGTAAGTAAGTTCGAACGGTAAGCAAGTAATAGTAGCTAATTTCCATATATGATTCACTGGGAAATAAGTGTTTGAAAAATGTGAGAAAGGCACAATAAGGAATGTTCATGTATTGTGGTTTATGATTATCGCCGCATCATAAGGTTGTCTTTACTAAATCTGGATATATTGTAAATTAGAGGAAACTTGAGGCAAGAGATGTCGCTGTGATCGGTGATCACAATCGCCGATAACAATCACTTTAATCAATAAATATCCACTGGGGACATAAAACAGTGGCGACCGAGTATAATTATGTATGAAGATACTGGATAAGACGTTGCATTATGCGTAGATTCACTTTTATAGCGTTGATAAATTATTATTTTTTCTAGACATAAGGGATTTTTTTAGCAGACATCTTTAGCCAACAACGTCAAATACTAGACAAAAAAAGTATCATAAATGTAAGTGGGGTTAAAGATGCGTTTAAACATCGTATGCTAGGACAAATAATTTTACAATATCTTTAATGTATTGCATTGTTTGGAGTTTTAAATGTAATTATATTACTTTTTTCCTAAAAAAAAGGATCTGGGGGTTGCATAAACAAACCCAAATACTTTCCTGCACATCTTGCGCTAGGCTAAAAGCCCGAATCGCAAAGTGTGGAATACATCGCCAGCGCCGGGGTTTCAACCTGGCACTTTCCGCTTTAGAGACTGCCGCCTCAACCAACTGGGCCAACCACGTATTCTTGTGCAATGAAAAACGGAAATGTTTTTTGAGGGATTTGGACTCTGACACACAAACCCAATTAGGTTCATGTACACATCGCACTAGGCTAGACGCCTGTATTGTGCAGTGCGGAATATAGAATCTGGGGTCAGTTGGAAGAGATTGCGAAAAGTTCGCCTCAATGAAAAATGTCATGGTTTCTCATGATCGCTTGAAATTTTATCACATTTCAAAATTTTGCCCACTTGAAGTGAATAAATAAAATAAAAAACACGTCATAACAGCCGGGACTAAAACCGGGAACCTCCCCGAAGACCTGCGCTCTAACCAAGCAACTGCGTCAACAATTTACTCGGATTCCTTTTCGCAAGGAAATAAAAAATAAAACATGATACTTATTTCTTAGGACTCATCTCAATCTAGGACGCCAGGCGATACAATTTTGAGGTTAAATCATAAATGATGGCTAATAGTGCCGCTCTGTAATAATATTATTATGACGTGTATTATAATAATCTACTGTCTACAAGGTATGAAATTTCTCAATCTCACAAACATAATGGGCATCACAGACACAACAACTAAAAAGGAGAACATCGAATGCGGAAAAAGATAAGTGCCACGTCTTGGTGGTCTGTCAGACCGTAATGATATGAGAATTATAATGACATATAAATATTATGAAAGCAAAAACTCATGGCAACATTATCATTTTTCCAACATTACATCAAACTGCAATAATAACAATATTACAACTGAATACTTACAGTACTCGTGTCTACTGTTTGGTCTAGTGTTGCCAACTCGTTGAAATACAATAAACTTTTTTTTTTAATGTATCTGGGTTTCTCGAAATAAACCCAAATATATCTTTGTGCACTCCACAGAAAGCTTTAAAAGCTTGTGTTGTGAAGTGGCGTAAGTCGGGGATGGAACCCGCGCCCACTGGATTAACAGTCGAACGCGTTACCAACCAGGCTACCGACCACCTCTTTTTCTCCTCCTTTTCTCAAGTAGTTACCTTGTTTTATTCTTATTGTTTCTGTATACCTACCTGTTATTTATTTTTCTCTTTTCTTTCTGGTTTCCCATACTTTCCTAAGTATGTGTACAATTATTTATCTAATTTTATTGTCACCAGTGGTTGGTTGGCAGACATTGCCTAGGTCAGTAAAACGTCAATAAACCCGCCATTTGGTATAATGTTTTATATCCAATAAAGATTTTATTTATTTATTTATTTTATCTCAACAGATATACAGCAAAGGATGGACCTTCCATCAGGCTTACGACTGATCGTCGGCTGGCTTAATATGATCACTTTACACTTAAGTAACGTTCAGCAATTCCCGTCCATCCGTTCGCTGAGGCCTGACAAGCCTGCATTCTACCGCTGTGCTATGATAGTTGGTAGTTGAGTCAAGAAGAAACGTGTATATATTGTACGCCGGTCCTCTGTTGAGATTATTTTTTGAAATTTAGTGTACCCTCCAACCATTTTTATGTATTCCTGATTTAAATAGGTACTAGGGTTATTCTCCTTTTGCGTCATCTTCTACAATGAAATGCAAATGAATTAAAATTTGTAAATACTGATATTTCAGGCACAATGATTGTTTTTAGGCCCGCGTTGAGCCTAATCCCCTGATATCCGTGATATCTGGATAGGTGAATTTTTCCCAGTATTGGGCTGATGAGTTTATATGTATATTAATCATGAATGATAATATGTAAACTCTTCTGGCTGATAATACTGAGAAGTTGGCAAGTCTTGCCTCCACGTTAAAAAAAGGAAAATATACGTATCTGGAACATGAGATGGATTCCCGTTACGGGTTGCTCCCTCCCACTTACCGTTGGATGGTACAGGAACGCCGGTTCCTATTTCATCCAATATCTGTGCAAAGTCATGCATTCTGAGGAGGGCTCAGGGATCACCTGAAGGGCTCCCCACAACAAATCCCTACCCGATTTAAAGCAACCGTCAACGTTTACAAATAGTAAAAAATGAAATGGATTCGTCGAAATTGTCGTTCTACTGCACAGTAGGATTGGCAACACTGATAAAAGACAACCTAACATTAATGTATATACTCGCGCTGTTCTAGTAAGTACAATGTGACAATATAATGAGCAAAATGTATGAAATATTGAAGACGAAAATTAACCGTTACAATTCTCTATTAAATTTCTTGACATTTATTATTTACGGACATAAGAGTCGTACCTATATCGCATAACTAGATCGCGTTATGCACAATCATATAGTAACATGTAGAAAGCTGTGGATTAAACTGGATCAGAACAAAATAGCTACATTGCACAACATGTATGAGAACAAGGAATATTTATATAAGTCTAGTCTGAGGTAATATGAATAATTCAGAAACCATCAAAGTTACAATGTAGAGATTCTACTTTATAGGAGTTATTATTATATGAGTATACAGGAAATTGTACTCACAAATTTTGGGTAACTAGACCTATCTAGCTTGGTCGAAATCGCTCCAGGAGTACTAGAGTTATGGTGGAACAAACATACATACCCACATAGATCCACAGAAAAGGAGACTAGAATTTTTTTAGCTTACGGGTCGTAGATTGCAGCAGATAGCCCAAGATGGAATAAAAGGGAAAAGTTTAGACAAGGCCTATATCCAGCATCAGTAGTGCGCACGTGGCTAGCAATCAGTAAATAAGGCCTCTCGGGTTGCCATTGTCAGTAAGGACTAGACAGTGAAATTGTAGGTACCGAATAAAATTCCTATAAACATATCAATTTTTCCAAGTCAAAAGTGAACAAAGGAAATGATGCGATAACTGGTCATTGTTTGAGGGACAAAGGATTCTGCTGGATCAGCGAGACAATGAGTGTCACTTGTAAAAGTGATTGAAATATTACAACTGCTCTCAGTTATTGTTGCATTTGATGGAAATTACTCTTTTTGCAAACATGTGAGAACTATTGGATTCTATCAGAGGTGGTCTCAGAATTTTCTGGATATACTTTTATGCGATACGAAATGGATGCATAGTTCAAAGAGAAAGAATATCCCCTGGCCATAACATGGTGTACAGAAAAGTCACGAAAAAAAAAGAAAATGTGACATGAGACTTTGTTGTGTTCAGTCTTTTCTGGGTGTTCTAGGTCCTGGCATATTTTGGGGAAATGTTTGGCCAAAAGGAATGTCTAAAGGGGTTTTTGTTCACCGTTCCTATGACGAAGTAATCAGAGATAAAAATGTCAAAATCGATCTATGTAATTGACTAGGACTAGTGTCCAAAAACCCAAATACTTTCCTTTACACTTCACAGTTATATAGAAGCTTGTGCCGTGAGGTGAAGTATACATCGTCAGCACCAAGATGTGAACCCGGCACTCCTAATTAGAAGTCGTTTCCTTGACTTCTAATCAGAGAGAAGTAGTAGTTGTAGTATTTTA
Organism: Ceraclea dissimilis; assembly: GCA_963576895.1. Lineage (NCBI taxonomy): Eukaryota > Metazoa > Arthropoda > Insecta > Trichoptera > Leptoceridae > Ceraclea > Ceraclea dissimilis. Next base: position 15,526,794 of record OY756366.1, on the reverse strand, counting down.
GAAATATTAAGTGCTGATGAAGCTCGCCTCTGCTTAGTGTTAAAACTTTCATAAGGTTTGCATCTTCTCTGGCAAGTGCCACCCACAGAGAGGACTGAATGGACCACAGAGAGATGGCCATGTGTCCATACCTCGGGGCAATAATGCAAGGATTATATCGCAGCCGTTATTATTATTGGACAATTCGTAATACGCCCAGATCTCATGGAGAAATCAACGCACTAACAAATAACACCAACAAAGGTTTTAACAATGGAAATAATACAATAAGATGTCTGGATCTTGTGCAGAATACAACTACAATAATACTAAGTATGAAATAAAAACACAAGATGTAATAAATAAATCAAAAGTAAGCATAGTGAGACAATTTTCATCAAAAAATTCATAAAATGTTCAAATCGGTACATTCTAATCCCAACCGAGAATAAAATATTGACGAAGATCCCGAAGGTCGCAGATGATCAAGAAGACCCAATGGACGGTTTCAATATCAGAAGGTGTCATTGAACTGTGAAGCTGGAGGTCACTCAGGACGGGATGGAGGACTCCGCTAGGATCCACCCAGGACTGTCGTGCTGATGATGAAGATACCGTGAAGGCTGCTGCAAGTAGCTACATAGGACACGCGGGATTCCGAAGCGTCCCAGATAATATGAGTAAATAGAAAAGTGTCAAAGAAAAACCAAGAAAGACACGCCTCACCGTCAAGGAACAGGAATAAATATGAAAACTCAGGGATTGGTCCAAGTTGATCAATAGAAATAATTGTAAAACTTCACCCAATCAAGTATATTGTCCCTTTACGTCTATTCTACGAAGATTTACATGCCGATTTTTACATAGATGTTCTATGCTTCGATACCAATTTGTGCATTAGTTGTCAACTGTGGTCGTTTTCCCATCATTGTGCATTTTAAACTTTAACGGGCACTTCTTCAGCCGTCCCTATCACGAGATAAAGAGAGATTAAAAGAAGAGATTAATTAATAATCCATGGCGGGTGTTGTTTGTTTCGGTGACGGAAGTAAAGAAATATGCGACCATTGTTATTATAAACTAAGTATTAAGTAACTGAGATTTTGTATCTGCTTAATAATCACTTCAATTGAATAAGATTTCATTTTAAACTGTGATAAAGTAGAAGTGTCGATCAATGATGGTATGATATTATGAATCCGGGGAAGGGATTGAAGGCAATGTTTGAAAATACATCCAGATATCACAATCCTAATGTGGCCGCTACATGCTTGCCAAGCGCCGGACCGAGCGGATGTTCATGAGTAAAAAGGCGTGTGGATGGAGCGTTCGTCCTTGCAACAATCTCTGGGGCAACCTCTACCTATAAAGATACATTTCTACTAAACAATGACGACTTATGTAGGACTCTGTAGTACTATAATTCTCCAATGGAGGCCCTGGACGAAGTACCGAGCTATTGTCTGATGATATTGTCCACCAAGCCGGCAGAACTTAGATTCGAATGGAGAAAAACAGAGACAAATGGAAGGGGGTGGAAAAGGCATACATCCAGCAGTGGACTACTTCTGATGGTCACTCAACTCCCCCATTTCAGCCTCGTAATGGACTTCCTGTCTTTTGCATTATTTCAGATATTTAGTTCACCCATATCTCGGATGATGTTTTATCAGCTGCTGTCTTTGGTCTTTCCAGCTATCTTCTTCCAAATGATAATCGCAATAACAAAACAAAATATTGATTCTCAAGGAAAATAATTTCTATATTGAATAATGTGATCCACAGCAATATGCATCGATATAATATATCGCGCTAATGCAACATTCATTAGAACCTATAACAAACACTATAGTGTGATGCTGTGTGAAATCGTTGCCTGCTTTGTTCATGTTCTCCTAATAATAACGGATTTTATCGATCGCTCTCGGGTTCTGATTACAAAGACAAGAATCTCAACAACTTACCGTGTCTATACTGTAAACCTACATAACTATTTATTATCCATTACATTTATGATACCCTGTGAACGTAATGGACTTAAGAGATTACGTAATAGTAATTTTCATATAAGATCTAGTTAACACTTCAGCTAATTTAATAATATAAGTAGGTAGATACTTGATAGATTTAGATTAAAAGCATGTCTACTACACTTCCCTGGTTTAATACAGATTTTCGCTAAGTTTAGACGGTAGCAAAATTTTCTACGTTAAGAATATCGCGAATCCTCACACAAGATAAAACGAAGTGTTACTACAGAAATCTTGGAGATATAAGTAGTGCTTCAATGCTAAATAAAAGGAGCATTAGTTATGACTTCAAAACATCGTGAATTGACATGTCAGACGTGACAGATACTGATACAACAAATATGGATGGATATAACAAAATGCTTATCAATTTTCCAATTAGCAAGGATCTTCCACGACCATTTTATCAACAATAAAAGCTTGAGTAACTACTACTTACTCGAAGATCGATTCTCTCCATTGCAATTCGTTGTAGATTTACAAGACTGCAACATTGAAACAGCTTTTTTTATCTCTAAACACGAAACGATGTTCGACTAGATAAAGTTGTTTTCCCTCATGGAACATAAGTAAAGGAAACATCATCCACATTTATCTGTGAAACGTTTTATTAAATGTCATATTGATATCACATACATGCTTGATCTTAAATTGCCAATATGCACGCAATGCAATGAAGCAGAAAGCAATGTACGTTCATCATAGATTAGTACCTACTTCAAACAAGATATTTTAAACTTTCTCAGATACGTTAAGAGTACGCATGCTGACATTTCAAAAAAATATAAAAACGGGAGACCTTAGGTCTCGACAACCGTAAAAGATTTTTTATATCTTGTATAGATTTCTCAAAAAAAAAAGTGAAAATCATCTCTCGATCTTTTTTTACGAAAGACAGAAACTCGTTTCCCGAAAGACGCAAAAAAATAAAAAAAGTATTAAACATTTTGCTTCAATTCACTGTTTTTATTTTATATCATACAAATCACGTTATTATTTTTAATGTAGTATTAGGACATCCCCTACTTTTTCTTTAAATAGACCTGGTCTGTAACACAGAAATTGTGGGTCTTGCCTACTTGAGATAATGAGGTACAACCGTCTTACGGAGGACAATATCCATGAAAGACCATCTTTATACTTTTCATTATGGCTACATGATCCCTCCGGGTATCTTCTTCTGGATCTACTCCACCGTAAAATGTCCGTATTTCTAACTTAGTACACTGAAAAAGTTGATGCGATAATACAACTATTATTGCTAAGTGCATATTTAACTGTGAAAGCATTTACTATGATAATCACCGATGTTAACAAACAAGCATAATTGAAGATTTAAGTACAGTGAATAAGATCTCGGTTCAACGAAACTTCAATAATTCGCAAATTTACGTTCATTAATTTCGTGTCTATCTCATTAGTACGGAGGCGGCCGTATTAATTAGCGAACACAAAATACTTTAATATCAAAGTATAGTTATTTCATTCTAAGTATTCCATTACATAATACTGGTATTATCCAAGTCATACAGGTATTAAACGCTGTCCCATTGGAAAAATTGGCAAGTTCTATGAATATGTATGTAAATTTAAAGCTGCGAAGCCTTCATGGGTGGCTAAAAATTTTCGTCGAAGTCTCACTTTTTAGGAATGAAAATTTGAAATATCGAATTGTACCTTATCAACTAATGAAATTATGAATGAAATTAGTTTTGACATATTTCTTTCCTGGAAATAATCGAATACCATTTTATATAACGTGATAGAAAATGAAAATCGAATTCTCATAAATACTACATATATGGTACGTACCTTTACACGTAAAGATTGCAAATCGAACTATTTTAAGTACCCACCTTCTATATGTGTGTAAAATACCTATGTATGTAGGTAGACATGTAAGATGAGTTTTGTGGCTTTCAGGGGTGGGTCCTAACTAAAAAAGTCGACAATATGAATCTGGTTTTATGACTTTCATGACGATATTGGAGAGACGTGGAAAAGACGGAGCCTTGTGATCTTCCTGTGTTTATTCGAGGAAATTTGAAGGGTGGGGTAGTAATAGTGGTTACACTAAAACATATTTAAGCAAGCCTCCGTGATTTTCACGGGTAGGTACCCACTAGTAAAATTAATATTTGACATTACAAAGTGATTACTAAACAAGAGGAATGAGTAAATAATAAATTAGACTTCATACTAATTCCATTAGGTTTAATTGTTAAACGAATGTATCATTTTAAATAGTTCACGTACGGGTCGACAGAAAGTTGTAAATTCATATTATATTGCAGATTTTCCTCTGAATATGCGGTTCCGTCACTTGCGACTTGAAATACTTACTGCTATAGCCACATCTGCTCCACTGCACAAATAAAACAGATCTGCGTGCGCTCTAGTATGTTACTGCCTGGCCATATGTCCAGCCGACTGCAAATTTAGCTTAGAAATATGGACTACTGTATCCGCAACTTTGTTCTGCGTCTAATCTCTTCGTTTTCTACCGTATCCAGAAGGCCCACGCCGAGCATTTGCTATATTTCCATGGCTCGTTGTGTTCACTTCAATTCATGTATAATTTTGCGATGAAGTTTACTCTTTTCAGATCACATCGACAAGATACTGTCGAAATATTTATTTTGAGACACATTGGCATTTCTCTGCTATCCAATAGTTCTTTTAGTTTACCAAATGCGGACATACCTTAAAAGTACCAGCTGACTTTTCTAAACTTCAGAAAATTGAGATGAAAGTTGTGTCTTTAATAGATTTGTAAATGCACAGAACTAGTATTAATACCCTCGCGATTGACAAGGGTGATAGTAATATGAAATTAATCTGTACAGCAACATACCTAGTCACGTAACGTCTGACATGTATTTTAACGACTTACATATTTAATAATATCTATTTCGTTACAATTATAATATTATTCATAACTAGAGGGTACCTACCCGTGAAAATCACGGAGGCTTGCTTAAATATGTTTTTGTCTAACCACCTATTACTATTCCACCCTTCAAAGTTCCTCGAGTAAACACAGGAAGATCACAAGGATCCGTCTTTTCCCGTCCCTCCAATATCGTCATGAAAGTCGTAAGACCAGATTCATATTGTCGACTTTTTTAGTTGGGACCCACCCCTGAAAGCCACAAAACTCCTCTTACATGTCTATCTACATACATAAGTACTTTATACACATGTAGATGGTGGGTACTTTAAATAGTTCGATTTGCAATCATTACGTGTATAGGTAAGTACCATATAGTATGTATGAAAATTCTATTTTCATTTTCTGTCACGTTATATAAAATAGTACTTACTTGATTTTTTCCACGAAAGAAATATTTCAAAACTATTTTCATTCATAATTTCATTAGTAGGTACGGTACCATTCGATGTTTCAAATTTTTCATTCATAAGAGTTTAAAAAAGTGAGACTTCGACGAAAATGTCTAGCCATCAACGAAGGCGTCGCTATGGGCAAGCGTTACATACCTACATGATACGAGTGTTATGTAATGGAATAATATAAAATAATAATAATAATATGACGAGGCCATAGTATTTTAAATTTGTCCATTAAATTGGTAGAAATGTGCACTAAATAATATTTTAATATAATATAAAGACATAGTAGTCATAGTTATTTTACGCAACATTAGCAATGTTTCAAGCGGGAGCAGAAAAAATCACAGTAGTAATTGAGGAGAATGTTACAAAATTTTGACAACGATGTCGTTGTTAGTCTTTTTTTTAGAAATCAAATACCGTTAGTAATAAGCTAAATGGATCTAAGTAATGCGAAACAAATGTAAACTATGCTAAAAAATGTATGTAGCACAAAACGAATAAAATCCGTGCTAAACAAATGTAAGCAATGCGAAACAAATGTAAACAATACTAAACAAATGTACATGAGTACACACACAGTTGGCGCGGTTGGTTGAGGCGGCAGTCTCTCAAGCGGGAGGTGCCAAGTTCAAGCACCGGCGCTGGCGATGTAGTCCACACTTTGCGATAAGGGCTTTTAGCCTAGTGCAAGGTGTGCAGAAAAGTATTTGGGTTTGTGTATGCAAGCCCAGATTCTTTTATATATAAATAAATGTAATTACTAATGCTAAATGAATGAAAGTTGTGTTAAACAAATATAAGTACCGTTTCTAAATTAATGAAATAGTGATTGGGAGTCTATCGCTGGAGACAGGAAGGCTTTCAATGAAGTTCCATAGCCTTCAGAATAATCTGAGGAATACTCCTGATATGTTTTAACTTTTCTCAAATGCTAAAAACGATGCGATGTGTAATGTAAATATTCTTCTTCTTCTTCTCAGCCCGGAACCGTCCACTCATGAACGTAGGCCTCCTCCAAGCCTCTCCACTCTTGTCTATCCTGCTCCCTCCTGATCCATGTTCCACCTGCAAATTTGACAATTTCATCCCTCCAGCGGAGTTGGGGTCGTCCGGGGTTTCTTCGCGATGTTCTACGGAGCCAGCACAAGAGGCGTTTCGTCAATCTTTCGTTTGAGGTACGGGCAACATGACCAGCCCAGCGCCATTTTAGCGTAGCGGCTCTTTCTAGTATGTCCAACACTCCCGTTCTGGCCCTGATACTCTCATTTATATAAATATTATTGTGGTACAATTACAAGAAGTAACTCAGCAAAAATATATTTTCTTTCATTTAGCATTTGTATATACTTTTAGCATTGCTTTCATTCGTTTAGCACACTTAAAACTGCATTATTACAAGTCACAGCGATCATTCGAATCAGTTCCGCTATCAATAGTACTTCCATACTTCTATCTATCTATAGCTAATAATAATAACATACCAGTTCATTCAGTTATCCTAAAGGTCAAATGCCAATATAGAGTCACTAATGAGAAATTACTAAGATATGATTGAGTACCTACTTCAATAATAATACGAACAATATTGTACCACCGCACGGTGATAATATGAATTCGTACATATAGTTGTACATGTACACACTCGTATATAACGGAACAATAGAGCTTGGTCATTTATCAAACACATGGACAATGTCAAAATAAAAAGACATTGACTGGATAACAATTATCCTAATACATTGTAAGCCTGTAAGAATGCTGAAGTGTTGTATAATGTAAAGATCACGAAATTGTAATATTTTTATTCATGAGTCATGATACCATTAGGAGGAAAAATTTACTATAACATATTTTCAATTCCTCAAGGATACCACACGTGGCGCTGCGTGATATACCAGATGGACAACGCCAGCCGGGAAAGCCCCCAGAGAGATGGAGGGAAAGTTGGAGCTCAGCAGAAGAGGAGACTCCTCCTGGTAGAAGAGACTCCCGAGTCTAACGAAAGTGAAAAAGAAGAAGGTAGCGTGTAGAGTGCCTTCAGCTCTCGACCCTTTTAAGTCTAACCTTCTTCCTCTAAAAGTGCCATGTTAGGTCTCCCCGACGTTTGCTATTGTCCTGGCGTTAGCTTATCTGCCCTGTGCTAGCCGGAACAACTCCCCCACCATTTGGATTGCGGTCCATTCTTTGATATTTTTTTAGCCATGACGTCTGCCATACCTCACGGCGACTACCCTAAATTTTCATTCTAGTAGGCTTTCTTTATATTGGACAAAGTATTTTTTAGATCTCAGTGTTGGTGACCATAGAAAGCGCAATATTCTGCTATGGAGCAGCATTACAAATGCTTACAATTAAAAAACATATTTTACCAGTGTTAGCTGTGATTATTTCACGTAAAACGATACTTATACCACAGTACTTAATCATTGGTACAGCGCTGAATTGTTTCAATATACTAGAAAATATCACCACAAAAAAGTGACAATAAGGAAATTATACACTAAGCTGTAGATAATAATTGGGACATGTTCACACATTGGAAAAGATACTATCTAATACTTCAAACATGAAACAACACGTTATCAACAAATAATAATATATCATTTGTATTACTTGATATATCCCAATAAAAAATGTGATTGAAATAATTATTTATCAAAACCAGCCATAAAATTATTAATTGACAAATTAGTCGTATAAGCTTTAGTCAACAACCAGTTATACAAGCAATTATATTCACAAACGGTTGTCAAATACACCGAATAAGATTAGTTGTTTGTTGTACAATAATAAGCATTCGTACATGTGTTCTTATTGTTAGAGAAAAAAATACATACACTTACCTAATATTTTAATTATAGATATCCGTATCAGTCGTATTATAAAGCATACGTTTGAAAAAAATATAGTAATTTGAAACACGTTTTATTTATAGACGAAATATTACATCTGGACATGATAATAGGCGGTCAAAAATGTAACGAGCTGTGTGTGTTACTGTATCGATGTTGCAAGATAGGGAGTTGACGCATATCTACATTGTTAAAATGCTCTAATTATTGAGAGTACTTAAGTACTTTTTCATTATCATGTTACGTATACATAACGGATAACTATTTAGTACGCAAGAATGTCGAGTAGGTACCAGTGGATAAGAGTGATTTTCTGTAGGAGGGAAGCCGGGACTAACATTTTTTATTGAATTATGTTAGATAAGACGGTAGAGGGCAGTAATGTGACAGGTCACCCAAGATGGAGTTATATGGACCAGATTATTGAGAGCGTTATTTTTTTAATGAATCTGAGTTTGTCGAAATAAACCCAAATATATATTTGCACACTTCACAGTAAGCTTGAAAAGCTTGCGTTGTGAAATCAATCAGCTTCAAAGTGCAAAGACTAGAAGAAAATAGATAAAAATATGTCCCCTTGCGCTCACGAATTAAGAAAGCGAGGAGCATACATAAACTAAGGTGTGTACAGCAATCTATGGAGAGACAGATGCTACGCGTAAGTCCGAGAGACTGAATCAGAAACGAGCAAATCAGACGCCGGACAAAAGATGTCGATGTGGTAGATCATACTACCAAATTGAAAAGTCAATGGTCATGCATGAGATCCCTGAAGGTTAACGGCCACCTGAACGCTTACTGAAAAGCAGAGAAAGCTAAATTTATTCATTACAGATTACAGTACAGAGATCTGAGTGAACAGATCGATTTATTTATTCTTTATGTGAACAACAGAAACATACAAACATAAAAAAATGGACATAGTTCAAATTATAAATCGTTATTCACTAGGGCGAACTTATCGCAGAACTGCGATTTCTTCCAGTTAACCCAGGAAAAAAAGAGAAATGGAAGAAAAAACATATAAAGTAAGAAAATATATACATACATACATATGTGAGAAAAAATTAAAAATAAGAAACTGCATACATACGTACAGTATTAGGTATGTGAAAAAATATACAAAAAAACATACATAAGGGAAGAGAGAAAAATAGAGACAGAGAGAAAAAAAAAGAAAAAAACATATTCACTTACAGTTCATTTTATTAAAATTTTAAATATTTATTTAAAGAAAAAAAAAGTAAAAGGCGCACTCGTGCCACGTGTCTGTACGATACGATTAGTAATACAACGCACGCTTAGGCGTATGCGCATATACAAAAAAATATCTGAGGTGTCTAAATACATAGTAGAAAATAGCCCGGAGGTACATTTAACACAATCATAACATCAAGCAAGTTTAGTATGTTATCGGATAAAACAATTACTATACAAACCCTCTATTGTTGTAACAATATAATGTCATAACCAGTCGAGTCTCATCGCCCGGAGATATCGTAACAATAAAATAAAAAAAATAAAAAGAAATATCATTGTTACAAATTATAATATTATTACAAGCTGGGTCCATGGGCGCCCCCAGCCTCGGAGCTAGGGGAGGGGGGGGGCAACAAAAATTTAAAAATTTGATGTAGTATGAAAAAAGCGTCGCAGGCGATTTTTTTTTTGTGAGACATCGTGAAGAAGGTTATGATGTGGTTTGGTTTATTTGAAAATGTATAAAGACCCCAACCACAATCAACATAGCCAACCACACAATAGAACGCGTAAACAAATTCACTTACCTAGGATCAATAGTGACTAATCTGAACGACACATCCACTGAGATTAAACACCGAATCCTCATGGCAAACAAATGTTTCTTTGTCTTGAGAAAACATCTATCCTCCCGAGTGTTGTCGAGAAGAACAAAGGTCACTATATACAAGACACTTATGCGACCGGTACTGATGTATGGTTCCGAATGCTGGGTCCTGAGTAAAAAGGACGAGACTTCCCTTCTAATATTTGAAAGAAAAATACTCAGAAAGATATTTGGACCCGTGCGAGACAACGGAGTTTGGAGAATAAGATACAACGAAGAAGTCTACAACCTGTATGATGAGCCCAACATTATAAAATGTAACAAAATAGGAAGGCTGAGGTGGGCTGGGCACGTGGAGAGAATGAATGAGGAAAGAGTGCCAAAGAAAATCCTCCATACAAGGCCACAAGGTAGGCGTAGTGTTGGAAGACCCAAACTCCGTTGGATGGATGGAGTACAGAAGGATGTGGATGCAGTTGGCATTAGGGACTGGAGGAGTGCATGCCAGGATAGAGGGAGATGGAGGCGAATGCTGGAGGAGGCCAAGGCTCATAACGGGCTGTAGAGCCACTGATGATGATGATTAAATACTTTGCACAATAATATGTATGAAAAATGACTTTTACAAAAAGGTAATAAAAAAAATAGCGCAGCATGCAATTTTTTTATGAAACAATTGTATTTTGATGGATTTTCATGTAAATTTGTGATATAATGAGAAAACGTGTGATAATAATGTGATTTTTTGTAGGGTTTTATCATTTAGTATGAAAAAATATTTACCTATTCAATCCCCCCCCCTGACGACGACGCCCATGGTTGGGTCGACAAGAGATTTATGCCAAACTAGTCTTTGGTTTGTCATGGCATTGGTTGTCGATGAAGAGAATTTAATCAGAGCATAAGGCTTTTTGATAATCTAACAACATTTATTAATGGAACGTGGTTGTATTGTGTTTATAAGTCATAATTGATTTTTGATCTGGAGTGTAGATCAGTATAAGGAATGATTAATACACATGCCTCGGGCCAATATTGTGTTGCACCTACTATAGAAACTATGTACATAATAATGTTGCATTCTTAGAATTCAATGTACAAGTATAAAATTAAAACAATAAGACACCCAAGTGTTACCTTATAAATTGATTAGGTACTCTTAATAACTGAAGTGAATAATTGATTATGCTATATTACTATATTCGTTTATGTTTATTAGAAATTCTTTAAAACGTTAAAATAAAGTGTCGGTGGTCCAACTAGAAACGATATAATGAAAAATCGTAAAAACCGATAATTTCCATTTGTTAAACATAAAAGAAAAACTAATACAAAATGTCATACAACAAGCATTGGACTGAGACAAATATAATAATAGCCACGAGCCCGTTGCCGAGCATGTCTTAAGCTCAGAAGTTAAGAATCCTGTCGATGATGCCATTGGAGGTGACTATTGAGGCCGATTCTAGACATGCACACTCTGTCATACTTTGGACAAGGCTGCTCCTCATTTGTAACTAGTCTGCGGGTGGTTCTGTTTCGGGGGGCAGTGTGATTGTTTATGATCCTCTGCCAGGTTTTACGATCAGCGACAAATATATTTACGAATATAAAATATAGTTTTACTCGCAAGAACTTGGAAACTGAAGTAAGCACCTACTACAGGCTACTACTAAATATATTCCAATAATTTCTATTATTCTCCATCCAACAATATCCCAAGAACTTCATCGCTGAAAAATCTGCGTAATATCTTATGGGATTACAGTTTTTTCCTCAACAGAGACGAGAGGCATCTTCATTCACATAACGCGTCATTATGTGAATGAAGATTCCTCTCGTCTCTGTTGAGGAAAAAACTGTAATGTATTTTCCGTCTGTGAAATGCAAGAAAATCCAGTTCAATACCTTAAATAATTTAGGTCTATCTCAAAACATATCTTATGGGAGTTTTACGAACACCTAACTCTTACAAGTTTATATAATGGATTAGAAAACATGGGAACGTACTAGATAATTTTAGGTAGGTTTCGTTTGCCGTAAAGATATAATGAAAGGTAAAGGTAATTCTGAATATAATTTTGCGAAACAATTGGCATATATTGTACCTACAGAAACCTGGCAAGAAAGACACAATTCGAAATGTCCTGCCCGTGAATCAAGTGTGAATGAATTAATACCTTGTACAGTTTATGTTTACAACCGGATATCAATTAGAGTTGTTTCATTTATCAAAACCATACACAGGTACTAATAATAATTCTAAATTTATTAATCGTTAGTTAAAATAAGACGATCATATTGCAGCCATAGTTTGACGCAAATATTGTGTTTAATACGGCAAAGGCGGGAAAACACAAGTGCAATAAATCAGTTGACATATCTGCACAATTTATAGCGCAACAGCTGGATGCAAAACATGAATGAAATAAGATTCCCGACATGAGACTTTACTATAAACATAATAATATTCATGCATCTACTTGGTACAATACTCTGGGACAACATTACTACAATAATATTATTATATAAACAATGATAAAAACTAATAACACTATTTCGCTGGAAAACTAATAATTGAGTTGGGGGAAATAACGGCGAAATACGGAAACTATTTATTTACATTAATTACGGCGTTAATGCCTTTAAAACAGTTATACATATGAAAAGAAAAATATAAAATCATGATGTGCATTACATGATACATAATAAGAAAATGAAAAAAAGAGAACAGGGTATAATTACTATTTTCCAAGCAAAACAATGAAATGATAAATAATTTTAAAAAAATAAGCTAATACCCGAGAACTCGGGAGCAGCCACAGAATGTGAAACTATATCTAATCTATGATGTGAATAGGTACAGTGAGTTGTCTGTTGTCACCGCAATTCAAAGAATCTATTATATACGTACTTATTGTAGGATTTGTAATAAACTCTTCGACGAATCTGGAATAATTGATCTCATATTCGTAGGTATAACGTGTGTGGATCTAAATATAAAAAAAGAAGGCAGGATTTTTTGATCGTCTATGTTTTTATTTAACTTAATCCGCTGTTGTCTGCGTTTGAGTTTTCCTCTTCAAATTTTAATAATTTCCCAGTATCCCAGCACTTTGAAATTTCGCACACATTCACGCATTTGATTAAAATTGTAGTCATGTATTTTTTCAACGAGATTGACATGAGATTTTTTTACGATTACTTACGCTATTGAAAAACTTTGTGTCAAATAATGTGTTTAATACAGTGCACTAGCTTTTGATGATCTTTTACAATAAACAGTAACATCACGAAACCTCACAGCTACAAGAAAAGAAGTCAAAATATTTTTTATGTTCTTGGACACGTTAGAGCAAAGTTAAAAAAATGATTTCAAATTTTCATTGTGTTGCCATTTTTCCACCTACCGCATTAAAGGTACGCGTAATAAGTTGCGTAGCTGTCAAACTGGTCAGGTCATAAACAAGGGGAATAGTTTGTTCACTAGTCGATTGTACATGTATTGTTTAATGCTAAATATAGGCACAAAATGTTACCAGTTAACAGCTAAAGACTATCAGATCACCTACTATACACCGTATGCTGTCCAGTAAGTTCGTCTAAAATCAATTCGTCTAAAATCAATTCGTCTAAAACCAATTCGTCCAATTATCAATTCGCCTAATTTATCAATTCGTCTAGTTTATCAATTCGTCCAAAATCGACGAATTCATCGTTAGGCAAATTGATAATTAGACGAATTGATAATTAGACGAATTGATTTTAGACTAATTGATTTTAGACGAATTGATTTTAGACTAATTGATTTTAGACGAACTTACCGTAAAGCACACCGTATGCTGTTTATTGTATGGGAACATGTGGGAAAGACTTATGCCCGATCCCACCAACTACCACCTAGTAAGCAGACCCCTAAGGAATTTCCATACAAAACCACAGATAATTTGAGTGATTATTATAACTGTCATAACCTTTAAGATATAAATCCATACAAAATACAGCATGCAGCTACTTAAGTGAGGGAGATTCTGGGCGGAGATATTTGGGCACCTAACTAAGTAGAGCTGCATGTTGTATTTTGTATGGATTTATATCTTCAAGGTTATGACAGTTATAATAATCACCCAAATTGTCTGTGGTTTTGTATGGAAATTCCTTAGGGGTCTGCTTCCTAGGTGGTAGTTGGTGGGATTGGGCATTAATAATTTTATGACTACCACTATTATGATACATTGCACCAGCAAAAGCTTTATTAGAATAAAAGCAATATGAATATTTAGCGAGAATATATTAACTTTAATTAATTTCAACACAACCAACTGTACGTTTATGATTTGTAGCTTTTAGGACAATAAAAACAGTCGTAGACGGCATTTTCTTGTATTCATCGTAATATCTTTGGCTTTGTGAGAATAATTTAAGAGAAATACAAGAATAAATTAAAAAAAGAGAGTACGCAAACTTTTATTGTACACTTTCCACCAGTTTGTACTGTACTTAACCGAACAAAACTTTTTATTATCGCTTCAACTTTTTCAAATTTTGTATCAAAATTTAAGTGCAAAATAAGAAAAACGTAAGCGAAAAAATCGATATTCGCTTATTGTATAAAAGTCACTGCGTTTTAAAAAGTGATAGAGAAGAGAAAATTACAAAAATCAAATTTCTACTCGCTTTAGTCATTTGGAACGTATTCTATTTTATCCATGTTTTAAGTCTTCTTAGTATAAGATGAGTAATATTACTTTTCCGATGAAATTTTTCGCAAGTTCAGTTACATACTATGCTTCCTTACTGCACCGGCCGTGAAACAGAGCCACCCGCAGATCCGTTACAAATGAGGAGCAGCATTGTCCAAAGTGTGACAGAGTGCGCGTGTCCAGAATCGGCCTCCATAGTCGCCTTCAATGGCATCGTCGGCAGGACCAATAACAACGTGGCAGCGATCCTTTTGAGTTAAAGACATCCTCGGCAACGAGCTGTTGGCATTATTACTATGCCTCCTTAGGAAGCTTACATTTAAATAAACATCAGATCAATACATACTATTTTCTCTACTCTTAAACTTTTCGTACAGCATTATCAATTTTTATTGATAAATGTTATCGTAAATTTATCAAACTACAATGTATCAAAATGGTAATAAGTTTTAACCTCAGAACATTTCATAATATGTAAATACTTTATAGTATCTATAACTAGCTGAGTTACCCGTGTTTCGCAACGGCAAATTTGACAAACCAACCCGGCATACTTTATAGGCATGGACAAAATGTGACTTAAGATCTGAACTTCTTTTCCAACGCCCATTCATATGATACCATACATGACCCCACGCAACGCTTGGATCCCTTCATCATCACGGTATCTCTTAGGAAAAAAAAATCTCCAAAAACCGGCGACGTAAGAACACATAGTATATTATTATCGCAAATGTTATTTTAAATTTTTGCAGCAATCCGTCGGTAAATGCGCGAGTTTTACGAACACTTAAATAAATAACCGGGACTTTGTTTTATTATATAGATTCACGGTGAGTAGGTTCTTATGCAAACTTGTGATATCTGCATAGAATCCTTTAACATCTTGTAGTGAACACCTGGTTCCGAACACTTACTCGTACCAACTACGATCACGTACTTATCTTCGTACGTTACAACAGTCTGTTATCTACGGATAACTTTTGTTCAATACATGAAAAAAAGCCTCAAACAAGAAACAAAGGCCTCTAGGGCATTTACCGAGCCACGGACGCCAGAACAGGAGCTTACTGCTCCATTTTCCATCCGTTGCTCTCGCCACATGGCCTGCATAGTCCCACTTCAGCCCTCCGATGCGTTGTACGTTGTATACCAGATGACATATATGACAAAGCAATGCCTGACGCCGCACAGGTTTGAGTGACAAGTGTGGTGTTCCAAAAAATTGGACAAAGTGTGAAAATTATGGCAAGTATAGACACTCAGGGCCGGTTGCTCAAAACACGATAGGAACAGTAGACTACCACTGCCGTTACTGATCAATAAACGTATCAAATGCGTTGCTTCAAAATACCGATGACGTCAGGTAAAAAAATCACCCAGCTGTGGAGGGACCAAGGCTGATGAGAAAGAAGAAGACGGGCTACCTAGTACTTATCATTTATAGTATGGCTCTGCTTATCATATTATACGCTTTTAAACCGCAAATAACTGTTCAATACTCCTTTTAATAATACATTCATGTGACCCCTGTAAATCTTCCAATAGGTATTTCACACGTGCATTTAACCATTGATTTCGATGATGCACCTATGCAGTATTTAATTACTCATTTTTACCTATCATTTGAGTTAAATTTCGTTTCTGCCAGGCCTGGGTATTTTTTAGCTTTCTGTTTTCAGCACTTCAAACTTCGGCATGTCTGCGACTCAATGTAATCGGTAATACTAAGAGACATCAACGAGTGTCAGATTTTTAAGCAGAGAAAACCCTTTTGCAAAGATTTTTTTGGTGAAACATTGGATTTTCTAGATAATAGTCGGAGGAGTGGATCCTAAATAGCCGATTAAATGAAATTTCTTCAAATTAAATGCAGTTTCATGAAGCCAATAATTATTGTGGTTATGTCTGCATCAACTAATAATGTGTGAGTGTGTGGGTTTCTATTGCAATCACGTCTATACGTAATAAATTATATGGAATGGCTGTTTTATGTGGCATCAATATGGTAGCGATAAATCTGATTTGTGTGTGGTTAAACCGTGTAAGTAAATATATTTGTACTATATTTACATACATCTAATGAAACTAGGTAAGCCAGACATTCATCAATGCAACAAAATTTAGAAGAAAGAACAGTTGTTAGATTATCTGGAAGACATCGCTTAATTGCGATAAACTCGGCCTCGAGAGCATTCCCCGTAATCGTTATGCATATAGCATATAACCCTATAGATTCTTGGCGAAAGTCGCACAGTAAAAATCTTTTTCGTAGATATAGACGTAGATAATAAAATCACAGATCACTTTTTGCTTCAATACATTCATGTCATACACTCTACGACCCCACTGCTTAAAACACGATCGTCCTTGGAGCAACTGGTCGACACCTCTTCTTTCAACCATGTACATTTTATTCGTCGTCCTTTGGTCATTCACACTCTCCACACAACCTAACCTAACATAACCCAAATACTTTCCTGCAAACTTGAAAGCCTGTATCGCAAAGTGTGGAATACATCGCCACTATAGAGTTTTGAACCTGGCGCCTCCCGCTAGAGAGACTGCCGCCTCAACCAACTGCGCCAACCATCTGCTCAATTTATTAAAGTCACAGGAATCGTTTTTGGGATATTCGCTAGAAAATATTCTATCATGATGCCGATAATGAAACATTAGAAAGAATGCAGATAAATAAATAAATACTATTAACATATACCACAATTTGAAATGACGATACAAAAAATACAAATTATTACTAATGCAACTACATGCCTACATAATCAATTTCACAAAACTTTATTCACAAATTGCGTGTATCAATTAATTCAACCTGAATCTGAGGATTGATGAAGATGCTGTTAAACAAAAATATGAGGAAAAAACTACAATAAAATATGCTAATTTGAAATGGAAGAGCATAATAAAATCATATATGATATTAAAACAATAGAATCAATATTGTTAATATGACATTTATGTTACAAATGGATCGTTTAGAGTATCCATTAAATCTAAGTGCTACATTCTGTATGGCATTTTATTATGTTGTTGGACAAAATTGGACCAGTTTTTACGGTGGTGAACGATATAATGCTGTTACCCACTAACAATAACCCGACAAAGATGACGGACTTTCCAATCCTTTCCACTAATGTGTATGAAAGTATAAACTTATGTTGAGGGAATGAATGATGACAGGATCACCAAAAAGATATAAGTATATGAGTGAAGGAAGAGGTTTGAAGAAGGGCGGCTGTCAGAGACTATCTGGACCGATCATATCGACCAGATGGACGTCCGACGTCCGTGTTTTAAATAAAATAAGCCGAAGAACGTGTATGAATAAATATAGAAGGTTTTCACGGTGTGCAATTGACATTGTTACATAGCCGTACATAGCCGATTGTCAACACATTCAGATGTTAATACAACATCTGAGTTAATACAACATTTATCCGAAGAGGAAGACACCAGTAGGGGTGTTAAAACGTCGTCAAAGTTATTCTACACACGGTTCATCCGAAAAACCAAGCTACAGTGTATGAATGTGATAGAGGCTAGGAAAAGACTCGCTGTTCTCTCTGCCTACCCCGCAAAGGACGCGACGTTAGGGGATAAATAGAAAGATAGTCGAATGGACTCAATGATTAATAAATACATTTTAAAGTGCTACAAACGAAAATGATTGAATTTATGCCTGAAGTGGCCAAATTCATTGCAAAGAACAAAGAATGTGAAATTTGCATTATAATCAAACTTCATTAGTTGCAAAATTGTGTACATAGAGGCTATTTGTCTACCTCGCAAGGGACGCGATGTTAGGGGCTAGATAGAAAGAAGTAGTAGACTCAATGATTAATAAAAACATATTTTGAAGTGCTACAACAAAAAATTATGCCCAGGTTTATTAAAAAAAATAAGATTAGCATTACAATCAAACATTATTACGTGGAGAATTGTGTATAGAGAGACGAGATATTATATGGGCCGTATGCCGGCCTCATGTCTCGATAGATATTTAAATCAGAACATGAGCTTTGCATTGATCACACATTATAAATGATAAATATAGTCCATTGAATATTATTAACAAATTGAAAGTCTCAAGAGCCATACGTAATTACCATTTGAAATATGAGGTATATTAATATCGAGTCAATTAATACGGGAAACATTATTTACATCAATGATTATAATGCATCTAAGAATACAATTATTGCACCAATCCAACGACTATTAATACTTACTCACTTTCCGTGTCCGGAACACTGTCAAATTTTGTATCTCCAATATTCGGCCACCCGGACTCCCCTTCGCCAGTAGTGCGTCCTCGGGCGTGCATGTCACTCCTGTTTGGGGACATGAAAACAGGTGACAGTGATCCGGTACAGCACCACACTCACAGATCACTATGAATGATCGGATCCGTAAACCATTTGGCCGACAGAGACAAATAGCCGACACAACCAATCGACCGAATGGTACAAATGGCTGAAAGACGAAAGGCCGAAATCCAAATAGCCGACGAGTATTACAAGGATTAGCAGGATGAGGTGGAATACATGCATGTTGCCTTAGTCATAAAGTGATCACTAAATCCATCCAAAGCCGACTCGTAAGCGTCGTAACATTCACCCTGCTTCTTCCCCAAAGGAGTTCATATAAAAGCTACATTATGTGAATGAAGATACCTCTCGCTTTTGTTGAGGAAAAATCTGTAACGTATTTCCATTTGCGTAATGCAGAAAAATTCAGTTCCAATACCTTAATTAAATTAGGTATATCTGCAACTGGAATAAGGAGTGCTGAAGAGCTGTTTCGAACTGCCCAGTACACGAGCACTTTTTCTAGAGTGAAAGTCAACGTTGGGGGGACCTGACACGACACCGGAAGATGAAGAAGATACCTATCTCTAATCACAGCATTTATTTTTTTACAAATTACGAATTTACTTGCGGGAGTGGAGGGAATTCGGAGAAAGAAAAGATACAAAGCACCTCCCCTATAGTGAGTAAAATTAATTTATAGTAGAATATAAAGTAGTCTCATTAATACTGTACTTATAAAATAATATCTTCACGAAGATGGATAAAGTGGGTAGGATTTATTGCACACTCCTACTGCATTATGAAGATCCTCGCCTACGATAAGACTGATGAGATTTGCGATGCTCTGCATTGTGAATGATCTACGATTTGTGATCATCTAGACCTCGGACCACATTATCTCTGCGAGCTGTTCAGTGTTTGCTATCAGAGCACGTGAACGTGATGCATTCACATTAATCCACTTTATATATTCGTATGTAGAGAATAGTTCAATTGCAAAATAAGTTAATTGTGGAACTTATTTACCATCACGCTAATTCGGCTAATTGAGAGATATTTGTAGGTATTAGTTTCAATCAATTTTCAGAAACAAAATATGAAAACTGAAGAAAACTGACAAGTCAAAAGTAAAGTCAAGTAAATCTAACAAGGTAGTCGAAAGCTGGGTTGGCAACGTGCCCAACTATCAATCGGTAGGGTGTTGGTTTGATCCCTGATGCTGATTTAAACTACTTCACGACACAAGTTTTTCTAGCTTACTGTTAAGTGTATGAAGGTGAATTGAATTCATATGCTTTTTAAAATAAACGTTTTAATAATATTTGATTTTGAGAAAAGATTTCGTTCACCTAACGGGATAACACAACGGAAAAGCAGCCAGTTCTTTCAATTATGGATTCAGAAATTGGTATTTTTTTATGACACTTTCATCGTCATATTTGATAGATTTCATATTCATAGAAAAATTGAGGACAAACATGAGAAGCTGGTTATTCCTGTGTGTTTGATTAAAAATGAGTAAATTTAAAAAAATGCAATTAAACACGTTTAAAACACAATACTTTCTATCACTTGAAATACAATAATAGCATTTAAACTTAAGTTACTCGATGTAGGAAAGATTTGCGATCCGTCATAAAGAGAACTTGTAGCGGGATCCGGAAATATCTTAAGTGTAACACGAGCCATCAAGCAGACTGTTGTATGTGGGTTTGTATATGTTCATATCTACTGTTATGTGAATCTGATGAGGGCGATACTATACTCTGATGAGAACACATCGCAATATACGGCCGGGGGAAGCATTTAAATCCTTCACTCCTCTAGTCTCTCCAACTAATGACTTCAAAGCGTCCGCGCGTTGCTTAATATCGTATGTCTCATCAGAATCTCATAGTAACGAAGATGCATAGAAATTTTCTAGCAATTTAACAGTGACGAAGTAATATTTTATCTACGGTTTTTTGTGACGTGTTTAAATTATTGAGGTTTCTGGTATAGTGCATAGATAAAAACTTTTAAAACAATTCAAAGATTTTCGAATCAAATACTTGATACAAATTTAAAGCTCCGGAATCCACGATAATGATTTTACATTGCTACGTGGTTGGCGAATTGGTTGGAGCACGGACTTCTAATCTTTAGGTGCTGACGATGTGTTCTGCACTTCATGGCACAAGCCTTTAATAAAAGCTTACTTATTTACCGTAAAGCATTTGGATTAGTGTACTCAAGGCTCCTTTAAAAAAATAAAGATAAAACTCCTCAAAATTATCCAGCGTCATATAGACTATTTGTGTTGAGAAATAAAAATATAAATAGAGGGGGGAAACAGTAGTAGGTAAATAAATACATAAATTCCTATCAAATCTTTCTAATTTGTGAATAAACCACGAAAAACATCGAACAACCACAGATTAGTCTGATTGTGCGCTTATATTAAGGAAACATTTTGTTTTATTCACTTGACGTATTCACGTCATTGTCCTTCAAAACACAAAAAAAAAGTATTTTAAATCTCCCACCACAAACGGTTTATTGAATGAAACAACATCTTTCACTCGCTGCAAATTTTTCCACATTACGGAAAATGCCATAATGAATGTATGGGTAGACGGAAGTTAATTATGGAAAACGAGTTTTCACTGCGGAAATATTTGCACAAACTTTTGAACTTACTCTGAAACAATTCGTTTCTCACGAAAGCGGGAGAATTTCCCAAGCTTTGATTAAGTATAATATGTAGTGTGTGTGTGTATAATAAGGAGATAGTGAAATACCCACACATGTCAATCAGAGGTTATCAATCAATGTTTACACAAATATAAATCGATTCGTAATTGGTTCGCAGCAGCCCGACCATTGTGCCAGGGATTGTAAACCAACCGAACCATTACACTGCAAAAGCCTACAGGAATACGTGCGATTACTCCAATGTATACTCCAGAAAATGAACAGAGGTAGGCAGGTACTGTTAATTCTTTCAATGTTTATAGTCTCTTCAAATATGAATTTTCAAAAAGGTATTCTGTCTCCAGCAAGCTATACATTTTCAGAAACACGTCCAGATATTTGAGAGGTGGTCGGTGGCCTGGTGGGTAACGCGCTCGACTGTTAATCCAATGGGTGCGGGTTCGATCCCCGATGCCGACCTACTCCACTTCACGACACAAGCTTTTCAAGCTTACTGTGAATTGTACCAAGATGTATTTTTGTAGATTCATTTTTCATGGGATTTTTAAGTAGTATCAGAAAACATTAAAATGTCAAATAAGACAATATACCTACGACAATTCCATGAAAATCGTAACATCAAAACACTTAACACACTTATTGAAACAGGTGATTAAAACTTTGTACACCAGAGTGTATGCTATGTATATGAAATATTAAATTTATTTTATATCGAACGTCTCCCTACTACTGCAAAGAATAAAGAATCTACAGAGTCGCATATACAGTTCTAAACCTAAATAAATGATATATGGATAGGAAGAAAGGTCGCGACACTCGCGACTGCTGCAAATTTCTGAAAAAGAAAGTGAATAATTCGCCAATAGTATTGATAGGATAGTGGACAATAGAGATGCCACGAATATTCGGTTACTATTCGGTATTCAGCTAATTTTTTTACGAATATTTCGGATTGTATCCGGCCGAATACTGAATACTAAATCATGAAAAAAAAAACGCATATGTATTACTCACAAAAAACTATATTTTAACAAAAAATATCCATATTTAATATGTAGGTACTTAAAATCTATCAGTGGTAAGTTATATGAATGAAAACAATTTTTCAGCATTTGTTGATAGCAAACATTTTTTTCTCATAAATTATACCTGCTTCTGGCCGCTCACTATATACATACACGCTCATCAAATTTGGCTTGGATACTATTCTGTGTTTGCTGACAACCACTTTTAAGGGTCTGCTGTCTGATCTAGGTGAACAGTTTTCATGTAAAAATCAATTTCATTTGCAACTGAACTTTTCTGTTCCGCATTTTTATCTGCGTGCGTATTTTCTGTAGCGACTTCCTCAAAACAGTTCCAGAACAGCACGCTCTTGTGTTGACAAACCCCTCCCGAAACTAGTCTGAACAGTGAACACCTTTAATCTTTCCTGGATGAGACTCTTACTGCAAGGATCTACATACTACTACCGAGAGCCCAGCCGAATATTCGGCATTCGGCAAAATCACTATTCGTGGCATCTCTAGTGGACAATATAGTAATATAGACTAGAGCATGTTGATATACTTAATGGAGAAATGTAATGATGAAGGAAGCAGTGAAGCAGCGCCGTCTATTGCGAGTAGTACGAGTGGAACAGTGAGCGAGCCTCTCGGAGTGGCTCATTAGGGAATACACACCATCAATATCATTCTGCAACGCGAGTAGGTATCATACGAGTATATGTGTATATGTGGAAGACAAGAAGATACGAAGCAAACGAAAATTCAATCGTCCCAGACGTATAGCTTGAAAATATTCTGCACTGATATATTTAAAAAACATTATATGTAAGTTTACATACTAATAAGGTGCCTACCATCACGGTAGGTATATAGTACCTACCAATTTCATTAGGTAAGTATTTTATTTTATTACAAATATAAGCACAAAACAGACAAAAACAATAGATAAAACTAAGAAATTGAATATAAAACGATTAGTCTATCCCTCCATCTTTTGGGCGGTCTGCCGCAGACGATGACCAGGTGGTATTTCGTTGGCTGCAATGTAAGCGATTTTGGGGTCGACCATTCTGTTTACATGATCCCTCCAGAATCTTCTTGCTCTGCTTCATCTCACGTAATCTTCCGTGCCGCAGGTCCGTCTTATTTCTTCGTTGCGGATTCGATCTCTAAGCGTACTCCCTGTGATTGCCCTTAAAGCTTTCATTTCGGATGATGTCCGGAGCAGGTTCTTTGTTCTTGTTGTGTCAGCTCTTCATTCTACCCCATATGTTCTCCATCCATAGTTGAAAGAATGAATTAGTTACGAAATGTTCGGTTCGTTACTGAACACGTTCGAGTCCCGGTAGAAGGGAATGTTTTAAGGGCTGGAAAAGATCAAAGTCGGCCTCAAGAATCAGCCAAGTTATAATAAAGTCTGGTAGCAGAAGTAATGCTAACATTTGAATGGCGGCAACACTAACAACAGTAACAGTAACAACAGTGGCGTATATGTGTCTTCATTTGGGGGGGGGAGGGTTCGCGCTCTAGACCACAGACAATAAGTAATAACGGGGGGCATCAAAATTTTTGACATTGCCAAATGGAATAAAAACTGATAAATGGCGTCACAGTCGTATCTTTTTTTTTCAAAATTGGGTGCATTAATGAGCCTGCTTATCTTTCAAGGCATCGGGATATACTTCTGGGCTATACAACATGATAAACGATTAGCGCCGTTGGCGAAAATTTTGTCACATAACACAAGAAGGCAGATAGTCCAATTGATTTTTTGTGAACAAACCCTCACTTGAAGATGATTAGCGCCGCTGGCAAAAATTTTTAATGAAACAACTGTGATTTAACGAATTTTCACAACTATTAGGCACCTATCGAAAATTCATGACATGATGAATAAATGACGTGATAATAATATATGATTAATTTCTCCTATGTATAAAACTGTACCCACCAACTGGAACCAAAGAGCCCAGGATAGAGCAGCGTGGAAGCAAATGGAGGAGGCCTTCGTCCAGGAGTGGACGGGAATAGGCTGACGGAGAAGAAGAAGAAGAGATAAAACTGTGGGTGGGCTGAGGAATTACGGGGGGGATGGGGGGGGGGGGGTTGAACCCTCCAACCCCCCCTGCCTACGCCTTTGAGTAACAACAACAACGGCAGTAGCGAGCTATCATTGAAGTTGTTATTTTAAGATTGATTTGTATACGAGTTGTCAGTGAATTCTCGGAAAATCACTTCAATGATACACTCGCTAGCTTTTGAAAACAGTAAATAAGCAATAAATAATCCGCTAATAATAATACATCAACGTATGTAATGAAATAAAACATGTCAGAGTATAATAATAAATAATAAAATATCATTATTATATATTTACATCATTTAGAAATTAACCATTAACTTCTCTGTGCGCAAAATTAAATACATTTAGATATAAAATTAAAATATAGTGGAGTTCATTATGAAGGAACGAGGTTATTAGAGAAATGAGTGACTGCAAGACTGGTGTTGTGACAAGAATGAAAGTGAATAAACTAAGATGGTTTGGCAGGATGACAAAAATATATATTAAAGTAAGCGAAGAGGTGTGAAAAGACGAGGCCGCCCGAGAGTGGCCTGGTCCGATCATGTCGAGCACATCCTCAAGGATGGACGCGTTTGGAGTAAAAGGATTTGGAGAGCGTGTACGACTATTTGCATGAATGTGACGGAGGCTAGGAGTGTGTTTTTTAAGAAAATTGTCAAAAACTAAAATTTTGAAATTTACTCCCAGACCTTTAGTAAGGCAAATCTCGTTCTTCGACGACTATTATTTTACTGGGACTATGAAGAAGCAATTTTGAATTTATTTTTCAAAACAAACCTCATATGATTTAACCGCATATGAATACGCATATTTTGTAAATATCAATATTATCAAACGTAAATTTATTAATCTTACACCTTTTAAATGAAATATTAACACAGGGACAACATTTTGTAAATAAATTATTAAAGTTACAATACAATTACTGATTTTATGACACAATATAAATTCTTAAGAAGAAGTATAATCAAATGAAAACATTTAATAGATTTGCCAATTAAACTGAATGCAGTAATCAAAATTCCAATCGCATATTAAACTGAGGTGTACTTAATAATAATTTTAGTCTTTATATTTATAGTCTTCTGTATATCGTCATCTGAGTATGACAAGGTTTTTTATTTATCGGCATTCCACCCATAAAGAACGTGTGATCTCTGCCCTAAATAGTAAATTTTGAGCAAAAATCGTTCTATTTTCGCTTCAACTTTTATCAAATTTTGTGTGAGAGTGTTAAGAATAACGCGTAATAAGCGAAATAAGAATAACGTAAGCGACAACGTGAATTATACCTTTTTAAAAGAAACCTGGGAATAAATTTAAAAATATAAAACAGTCAATTTGTTAAGATTATAATTACCAGTGTTTTGGCTAAATTATACTTTTATATCTAAAAAAACTGAACTAAAAATCCTCAGATCAGAAGCGGGATGACAGCATATAGGACCTTAAAACACTCTATGGCATGGGTGGGTAACCCGCGACCTGCATGCGGTCCAAAGGGATGAAAACCCAAACTTTCTAATTGGATTCCAGTAGACGAATTATTGATAAAATATTGACTATTTTATTGTCTATCCCATTCTAGATCCGCTTATTTATTTGTTTATTTTCAAATCTATGGTAATTTCCAACACACTGGAAGAAATCGTATACTAATAGATACAATTAATTTTATTTTCGAAATCCAGTTAGATTTGAGCTTTTGTCCCTTGAGCAAATTTCATAAGGGCTTTCGTCTTTTTTGGGATTTATTCATGTTGGGCAAAATTCTTATGGGTTTTTGTCCGGTCACGAAATATTGCACAGTGTAAAATATAAATAAATATGGAAAACAGTTAAATACCTAAGTTAATGGTTGATTTATAAGGCTTCGATCAACACGAGTAAATAATAACTCTGTTATTCTCTGATAATGAATTAAAATTGTATTCAAATCATTTTGATCTCCGTCCATACTTGGCAAAACATTCCACAGAATGGTAATAATATATGTAAAACATTGGTAGAAGAAGTGGCGACCATTCCATGTATAGTATGGAAATCAAACAATGCATGGTGACTGAGAATCAGTGGCGGCCTGGCTCTAAAAATTCAGGTTGACATCATGTAATAGAGTTAGAGCCCCCAGTATATATGTAGGTCACAAGTAGAACCTATACCTCTTGTTATTTTTAGATAATAGCAGCTATAATTAGCGCTGCAGGCAAAAAAGGTGAAAGAAATATTTGATGAATTTGACGGAGTTTAATTTTTTGGAAATTGGTATTACTAAGTTTGGTGTTGCTTGATGTAATAATAAGGTATATGGTTATATTTTTTCGCTACTTTCAAATTTTATTTCAGAAGTGTTGTTTAAAAAAAATTGCCAATTTTTGGATTGTTAGAACATTGTTTTCAAACTTGTGATAGCGGTTTAATGGGATTATCGGAGTATTTTTAATCAGTAGGTAATCGCATATAATAAATAGCCCCGCAGGCGATTTTTTTTTATCCAACTCTAATGTTTTCATTTTTCAATAACATTTTTTCCATAATTTTAAAGACATTTGGAAATATTGTTTATTTCTGGTACTCTCGAGTATTTTATTTACTTATGTGATATTAAAGGACAGACTCAGGCCCCCCTCGTGGCTGGGGCCCGCTTCTCACTGGCCAAGCTGACGAACTGGCCAGTCCACGTCTGCCACTGCTGAGAATGATAATATGCCAATAATAAACATCAAGTCCTGTCGATATGTTTATTATCTGTGATCACTGATCACATTGTCTCTTGATTATATCAGACACGGTCTGCCTTCACTCGACACATCAAGTTTTATTCGTACCTACTTCCATCTCAGTGAAACATCATTTTTTTTTAACTTGCATATTAGGATGGGTCACCTTTGTGTGGAAGAAAAAAAGGTGATTTAATCAGAATGTACCTAATAGTGAAAATGTATTGCCAAATGACCTACAAAATTTCATGGAAAAATTCCATCGTGGGAAACGAGTTGCTATCACATTTTTTTAAGAAATCTATCTAGAATCTGAAAAATCTAAAAAATCTGTTATGGTCATTTCCTAGACAAAGGTTCAATGCATCTACTCAATTTTTTCCAAAGCATATTTAGTAACGGTTGTCGAGATATAAGGTCTCTCGTTTTAATTTAATTAGAATGATAAGGAACTGGTAGTGTTATCAGTTATCACACTAGTGACTAGATAAAATACTAGCTGTGGTGGTCACCAGTCACCAGCCGATTGTTTATTCATACCTTCATTCCTATATTCAATATTGTATATGTTACCGGAAATGTATGTAAATTAGGAAATGTATATAAATCCTAGGAAATGTATACAATGCCAGGTCAATTTAGGAAATGTGTGAAATAATTTGTCACAGATTCTTTAATTTATACTTTACATAGCTGGTACATAAATAAAATTGAGAATAAAAATGTAATAAACCCGAAGAACTTATATTTATCTTCAAAGGTAAACTGGAGTCGCACTTAAAATTACATAAATTGATATATATATTTCAGATTCCTGTTTAAAAAATGTACATAATTTCTAGTAAAATGTGTATAATTTATTACATTTAAGTATATATAAAATATAATTTAAAACACTAAAAAATGAAATATGTATATTTCACACAAATATTACAATTTCCCATGTATCTTGTTGTCTTATGTATGTTTATTTTGTTTTTTTTTTTTGTGTTTAAGAGTGTGCATACCGACATTTCAAAAATTTCTAAAAACGGGAGACCTTCTATCTCGACAACCGTTACTAAATATGCTTTGGAACAAAATAGGGTAAATGCATTGAACCTTTATCTAGGGAATAACCGTAAAAGATTTTTGATAACTTGTATAGATTTATCAAAAAAAAAAAAATTAAAACACCCTTGATCTTTTTTCCGAAAGACGGCAACTCGTTTCCCGAAAGTGGTGGAGTAAAATTTTTTGTTGTACTGATAATATGCATTAAAATCTAGGGAATAACCGAAACAGTTTTTTGAAAGACGCAAAATTAACCCCAAAAAATGGAAAAAACGTTATTTTTACCATTTTATCATGAGATTGTCACGCAATTTTGAACCTTAATGCCGTGGGAAAAGACTGTGACATCATTCCTGGTGCCATGCCCTTAACTGTTATGAGTGTGTATATGTATATGTATATATGGGAAATAAATCATCATTCATTCATACATTCACACATTTCCTGCCGATTTTAGGCATTGTATACATTTCCTAGCAATTGTATGCAATGACGGATTTCATACATTTCCCGTAACATATACACAAACATTGTCAACTTTAATTGAATGAATAATTCACGAAGTAATATTTAGTATTTACCTATTATTTATTTATTTATACACAAATACCTGCATACCGATGATACTAGGATACACTAACTACAATTTGTACTTTTGAGAAATTAGCTATAGAATATTCATAGAGGTGATTGCAGGAGAACCAGAGAATACAAGAATTTTTTAATATTATATTGATGCAACACTGAGAAGAAAACATTTTTTTACATTTTCAGTGTAAAAAAGCACGATAGAAGCAATTTAAAGATAAGGACTCACCGGTAGCCTTCAGGGCTTTCACTGCATGTGGCACTCCCAGCCATGGATGAGGAAGATCCAGAAACACAGCATCGGCTTTTTTATTCAACTCCTCACCAAAGCCAGTGGAACAGACATCCCGATGCTTTGCCTGTTGGATTGTACAAAACAAAAGTTGTATTATAACAACTATGATAATCTATTCCTATGACTATGAACTCTCACGAAATTATTTGTCAACCTGAACATATAAAATATATATGAAATAGAAACACCCGGACTAGGGTGCTTCTTATATGGTCGAAAAAAATTTTTTTTTGAAATTTCGATGGGACACCCCTGTTTCTTATTCTGTGCTATAAAAAAATGCTACATTTTTTTTTAGAATTTTCCAACAACTATTAGGGGTCGCTACCACTTAAAGAAAATTTACTAAGTATATGAAAAAAAAAATTTCAAACATTTTTTGAAATTTTTTTTTTCTCTATATTTATATCCATCGAATACAGCAACAAACATAATACATTATTTCAGTTGAGTTTCTATTTCCCTAGGCGTACCCCAGCCAGGCCGGTGTATCAAACTGATTTTAATACTAATATAATATGAAATTTTCAACACCGGGTAGCGACCCCTAAACCATGTTTAAAAATTCAGAAAAAAATTGTAGTTCCATTTTTTACATAGGAGAACAGAATAACGGGGTGTCCCATTAACATTTCGAAATTTCAATTTTAAGAAGCACCCTAACCCGGACGGCCTGGAGAAGCACGAACTTGTTGGAAGTCGCTGGATTGTTCGTGAAGTGGATAAATAAATAAAGAGACCCACAGCAACCACACTCCACGAATTTATACGAATGAGGGATGACATGGGAGGTCATGACTCTCAGACTCGAGGTAACGATAGAGACTATGAAGTAAAATATAACACTGGGGTGTGCAGAAAAAAAATATTGTATTACTTACCGTTACAAATTCGGATACGCCGTGTTCCTTGAATTCACTTGCAGCTAATTTTACTCTGTTCTCGTGAAAGTCAAAAGTGTGCAGGTGACCGTTTGGTTTAACAGCTCGGATGAATGCATGTGAGAGTGATCCACTTCCAGTCCCTTAAATAATAAATAAATAAAAATTAATCGTTGCTGCAATAAAGGCTTCATGGACTGCACTGTTAAACTGTTAAATAAGTTATTTTTTATATAAACAGGATCTGGGCATGTGTATACAAACCCAAATACATTCCTGTACCCTTCACACTGAAAATATATCGTCAACACTGAGATTCGAACCCAGCACCTCATGTACTTAATACTTTTTAGAAAGCCAGGAACGTACATACTCAGTGCAATTTTGTCAATGATTTGAATACACAGAGTTACATAAATATTCAAAATAATCTAAATTGTTCAACAGACTGTAATGTTGCAAACCGTCGCAATTAACCGAACGGTTTGAGAATTTCTTTTAATTATACACTAAAGTGTTTGTTGACTCTTTTTACTACTACGTAGTACCTATAGGTAATCAATATTCAAAGATTTCTTACCAGCTTCTATGACAATGCTTCCAGGAACAACTTCCAACTGCAGTAAGATCATACTCACATCTGGAGTATAAATGATTTGTGTTCGGTGAGGCAACGTTACAGTCCAGAGTTCTGGAGTAGGCTGGAGAACATGGGCCCAACCTTTGGAAAGTTCCACCTATTGTAAAATATGAATTAGACAAAATACTCTTTCAATTGAAGACGGTCTCATAATAATTAGCAACATCAATTTAAATACAGTTTTAACTGAAGAATATGAATTATGAAACACTGTTTTTTACTTGCCTTTTGTCCATATTTCTTTCCAATCAAACTACGAACTTTGAGAGCTCCATAGGTCGTTTGAAAAACATTTTCAATCAACACATCATTTTTATTTTTTATTTCCGCTTGCACCTCAATGGCATGCATAGAATTACTCATATACAATATAACAGTATCACCTTCTTCAATAATTTCTTTGTAATTAGCAAAACTCATTGTAATACACAAATATTCACTGGGATCACAGAACCTAACCTCTATTTTGTAAAAAGAAGATTTAAAGTGTGTGCCGGGAACAAATATGTAAATTACTTTTAGAAAACTCTAAACACAACGTAAAACTATTTATTGATTTACTTTACAGTAATATTAAATGTCGTTTATTTTATTATTTAACAATAACACACGTTACTATTTTGACATAAATGTTCACATATGCATGTAAACAAAACTTCAAACGAAACGTCAAAATAATTTGTCGATTCGCTGGTCCGTGTACGGATGAAATAAATGAGTCAGTTTTGTCTATGAAATTTCTTGTTTAATTTGACATAACCTCAAATTCATTATTGTTGACGTTTACCGTTTGTGGGTTGCTGCTTGTTCTTTCGTCGGCGTTTTTTAAGAGAATTCGTGAAAAAAGTGACTTTATAACGTTCAAAATGATATTGGTAAAGTGCTGCAGGTGACAAACAATGATATTAAATTGTTTTATTTGATTTACAATGCGTAAACCTTTTGTGTTGTTGAAAATGGAAGCGTCCAAAACGACGAGTAAAACTAGCTCCTTGAAGGCGTTGCTTTTGAAAGCTTGGCGTGAAAGGTGGACTGATTTACAATGGGGAATCAACATAAAAACTGTTTTGCCAAGAGGTGTGAGTGGAGACGTGTATAATTTGGCTGATTGCATACTGCAGCAAGCCACTGTGGGATGTGGTGCTAATCAACTCGTC
This sequence comes from Ceraclea dissimilis, assembly GCA_963576895.1. NCBI lineage: Eukaryota > Metazoa > Arthropoda > Insecta > Trichoptera > Leptoceridae > Ceraclea > Ceraclea dissimilis. The sequence continues at coordinate 15,494,617 of OY756366.1, read as the reverse complement.
ATCTCCTACTTGAGGCACTCTCTCAGTGCACAGCTCGTCTCCCACGCCGCAGTTTTACAACGAATAGCCAAGTTTGACGCTTTCCATAAGCCACATTGTGTAGTCAGCTTGTTAGAGTTCGTGGAAAGTATTCTGGATGGTGTGACATGTAGGGGTAAGTTAGAGGAAGGCATTCTGGCAGCTTCCGTGCTATCTCTAGTTCATTGGCTTCTACAAGTGTATCATTATACATTGAGTAATCATCCATCGGCGCCCCCTACTAACTCACCTCATGTGGAACTATTTGATAAGCCGGCATCACTCTTGAACAGCATAATCAGTTCGGATTTCCTCATTTCAATGCTGTACTTAGCGAGACTGGATGATCAAGAACAGTACAATGATGTTATTAAAAAGTGTCAAGAGATTAATTCATTGATGATGTTGAACACTCAGTTCAAGGCGAACGTTCCTATAGACGAGTCTTTGAAGAAGTTGATGGCATTGGAACTTGAAAAGTTCTCTCCACTAAACCAAGTGACTGAGCCTGTTACATATTGCATGCAAGCGCTGCTCGCCGTAGAACTCTTATCAAACCCAAACGCAGACACACAAGTGTTCGTGAATGAATTGCTTATGGTGAAACGTCTCAAAGGATTTTCTACAGCTCGTTTGTATTATGAACTTATGCGAGCGTGTCTCATTTCACTGAATGACGCCAGTGGAAGTCCATCCAAACAATCAATCTGGGGAGCCTTCACGTTTCTAAAAGTCCCACAAATAATACACCAACTGCACAACATGATCGGGACAGTGGACGAGAAAATGGATTCCAGCCCGGAGATTATCGAAGCGTTTGAACTTTTATTACGATCAGTACCACTGTTGGATATTCTCGACTCTAAGTGTTCTTGCAATTGCGTGAAATCGTTGCTGGAAGGATTGGTTAAACTGAAACTTGTCTCGGAACAACACATGACGTATTATTCGCAGAAACGTGAAGTTTCTAATGTGAGACTTCAGAAGTTGGAATCGTCCGGACTACAAACATCGATTCCGACGTTTATTATGAGAGCTGAACCGACGCTAGCCGGAATTTTGAAGACAATGAGTGCCGACTTTTTGAAAATCCAAGACGCCCTTTATCACATGTTATGTACTGTCAGCGGTAAGAATTTAGAAGTTATATTGGCTGTGGCTACCGTGGAAGGAAAGTTAAAACAGTTTGTTTCCAAGTTGATTAAATTCAATGAGAGTTCTTTGCAAGTTAGTGGGGAAGTCGGCAAAGGAACCCAATCCAGAGTCTTACAGTTTGATATTACCTTCTTAATCTTATGTTCTATCATTCAACATTACGGAACCGAAGCTGTGTTAGACGAAGGTGGTGAATCATTTTTTGAACAGTGGGTGCGTGATTGCATGGTGGAGAAAGGTGTCCCAAAACCTCCTGATCAAATATTACAAAAGTGTGAGCCCGCTAAAGTGGACCTACTTCTGAGGCAACTCAATTCTTCAGATTTTGATTTTAAAAACAGTCAAATGAAGTGTCACGATTTGTGCATTAACGTATGCGGTGCTATCAAGGAGGTATTATTCGCTTGGGAACAAGGATCGTTGTCCGCTACTGATGTCAAACGCATTTTAGATTCTCTGAAACAAAAGATGGCTTCACTCGCCGTATGCGCTTCAGCCTGGTTATGTTCGTACATGCATATCGTCCATCAAGATGCTCTGCTGAAACCTATGAACATGGTACAACAGTTCTTGACTCCTCTAACTGAAATGGAGTCATCGCAGAGTGACAACTCGAAGGAGAGATCTGTCCTCATGTTTCAAATCATTCGTAAAATGCAGTATGACGTCCACCCACCCACTGCGTCTAAGAATAAAGTACTCACCTTAAGTCACAGTATTATCTCCCGTCAGCCAATATATCAGCAACTGCAAGAAGTCTGGGACGATGTTAAGGATCTTGGCTGGCTACATATTGAAGCCACGCATGTTTTCGAAAGTCTTCTCAATACTGGAGGCCCAATTTGGTTAGTTACTAATTTAGTTAAAGAAGTGTTAAAGTTTAGATATCAGGAAGGTCTAGACAGAGCTTTAGATTTAGCGTTCTCTCTATTTCATTTTAATATTGAACAATGTACTCAAGCGTTGCTGTTGCAAGTTCTTCCACAATATCTTTACAACAGTCACCAGAGTGAGGAACTTGTCGAGCCTCAGGCCTCGACCTTAGCCAAGTTGTGCGTTTATTGTATTTACGCCGCTTTGGAATACAGTAATTCAAATCCTATCGTCCTTGCGTCCAAGAAACGAGGACGATACGAGGATGCTGAAGATATAGAAGCGCTCTGCCCTACTAATAAAGTTAGAAGACTTAATGACAATACTGCTGAAAGTAGCACGTTATTCGCGAGTACTTTACCTCATTCCAATAATCAGAAATCTATTGTTCTTCGTGAACCTTTACAGTCCGCTCTACAAGATCTGTTTAAAACGTTTTCTCAGTTGGTCGGGAGAGATAGTGAAATATCTCCCCAAACGCATTTCATATTCCAGTTTTTGGTTATGATCGTCCAGTGCGGTAAAGAGCGAGCTAGGGTCGTACTACAAGGCATGACGAGTGATCTTGTCGCTACTCTAATCAAATCTTTACCCGAAATGTTCAATACTGGACTACTCTTGAGACTGTATGATATAAGTTCTATATCGGGTAGGAAATCTACCGCTCATGACTTGTGTATGTTGAGAAACATGGAGCTAAGACCAAAATAAGACAGTATAATTATTTTGGTCTTAGCTCCATGTATACACGATGTATTGAACCTATTTGATTGTTAATGATTGTGTTGATAGACAATTTATTATACTATGATTTAATTGTAATTGTATCTGTCATTTTAAGTAAATTAATCATATATAATATATTTAGTACCTAATATAATTAATGGAAATTTTAATTACTTTTTTTCGTCGTAATATCGTGTAATCGTTATTGTCATGTATGTCTTTGGGCGAGGTTGTATTATTTTTTAGAACTAAGACGCTATTTTATAGTACTAATTTCATATAAGTATTACAGTAAAGCCTCAATAATCAGTCCCTTTGTGAGTTTATTATTCCGGTACAATTTGACTTAAGAGTATGAACAAAATATTTTGTTAATTGTGGATTATTTTAGTAGTTAATAGAGAAATGTGTTTCTTCGATTATTGCAGTTATCCGAATTTTTATCACGTGTTTTATATATCATCATCTGTACATTTTCCTCTTTAAATTTTGATTACTTTTTCAATGTCCCACGGCCTTGACATTTTGCACACATATTTGCTTTAGGTGACAGGTTCATATTGTAGTACCTTAAATTTTATAGATTTTTTTCTAATAATTGTGGTTCTTATAACCTTTCTTAATGATTACTCATTAAAATTTATTCATTCAAATGAGCTGACAAACAATCTTCATTATTGACTACAGCTGCGATTTAGGGCTCTCTTATTTCAAGCGTTGTATAAAAATTTGGAATAATTTTCCATATCGTTTAAAATTCTTCACCTAATGTTGAAAATGGTTGTATTTCAAATTCATATGTTTTAGGTGTAGCATGAATATGTAAAAAAGAATGAATCAATTATATTAATCTCATATATTATTATATTATTTTATTTTGACACACTGTAGTTGATATTGACCTTTTATAAATCCCGTATCGGAAGAATCTTCTTTAAGTATAATCAAAATTATTGTTGTGAAATTGTTAGTAATTATTTTGATGTATTACATATGACAATTATTTCTTCATAGCGAGAACTATCAACATAAGGCTGCTTATAAATTTTGACTCGTAATGGAATTATTTGTAATCTGCTTAGATTATATTTGTGTATTAAAAAAACCTTTGTTTCTGGGTCCTGCAATATATAATTATTGTACAAAATGTTTGTTTTATATTAAAATATACTGAATTGAATTTTTTTCCAGTTTTTTTATCTGCCTCCAACCTCCATAGTCCATATTAAGCTAGTTTCAATTTTGTACACACTTTTAACTCAGGCAACTGCCATACTTAGGCTTACTAGAAGCTATTGATATTTTCAGCCATGACTCCTGTTACTTACCATTTATTCTTTTCTGGAAATGCACCTGCTGTTGAAGGTCCTGCTCCGTACCAGCTTATAAAGTAATATTTTTGGGTATATACCGAACTTATAATGGTTACTGAAATTCTGGATTTAATCTGCATTGCATAGTTGGAATGACACTACACATTTTACAGTGGGTGGGTGAATGTTGTCCTGGGCATAAAGTGATCGCTTAAGCCAACGAATGCTTATGCAAAATTGTTGGAACGCTCATCCTGTAGTGCTGGATTATGTGAGTGTACATGGTCGGCGCAATTGGTTGAGGCGGAACTTTCTCAGACAGGAGGTACCAAGTTCAAACCCCGGCGCTGGCGATGTATTCCACACTTTACGATACAGGCTTTCAGCCTAGTGCAAGGTGTGCAGGAAAGTATTTGGGTTTGTGTATGCAAGCCCAGATCCTTTTTTTTTTAAAGATACCTCTAGGTTGAGGAAAAAACTGCAAAGATTGTAAGAGATGGAATCTTGGATGCTTCCTATGTTCACAAAAGGAACAGTACTGTGTACTGACTTACTGGAAAACGAGGGTAAATGAAGAAATACGTTTGTATAACAATAATTTATTCACATTCTTATTATAAAAGTTTTATATATGTGTACAAAATAGTTTCTATGAAAGCTTATGAGTAAATCTGAAAGGAACACTTTTATTTGTAACATACGATAAATATCGTAATATTTAGAAATATTTATAAGAAAGAATGTCGACACAGATGAGCCACATACTAATTCTCTTAAAACTTATATCTGATACAAAATTACACATCGTTCAGCTAAGAGCATTCTAGGAGTAATATTGATATCAAGAAATTCCTTAACAGCTGTCATCTGCTGTAGGCTAAATTGGAGTCACCAAAAAAGTTTTATATAAGTTTACTTAATTATTTATAGGTACTACTTGATACTTCTTACACTAAATAAATAAATAAGATTTTATATTTCATACTATTCTTAAACGTGTAAAAAAATAAGTTATTTATTAAAATAAGATCATCACAGACAATTTTCAAATACTTATTTTATATAAAAAATAATGCGTTGGTTTGCTGGGCGCTATGATGGAGTTTCTTCGTGTTTTGGAGATTTTGATGGTATGGTTTCTGCGGAAAAAGAAAACAATTTATTAGTCAAAAAACGGGTTGGATTATCATAGTAAAGTCCAGGAATGGTCAAATGAAAAGTGTTAGTAATTTACCTGTTTCAATAGGTTGAGCAGTCGATCTTTCCATTAGCTGTAAGGGGTGCGGTAATCTCATAACTGGAGGGGGTTGTAAAGGAAATAGTCTGTGCTCTGGCCAGCTGGATGAATGCCCTTCATCAACGGTCCCAGGACTTACGTGGTAATGACCGTGTGGTACATATTGTTCCGGAGACCAATCAAAGGTAAACGAAGCGTGGTTTTGACCTTGACTGTAAACTCCTAAAGGAGTTCCACTTGGTGTCGGTGGAGTTGTCGTAACATACGGACTCAATTCTTGATGCGACAAGTCAGGAACTTTTTGTAGTGTCGTCTCAGACCAGGGTGGACTCGGATTCCATTGATCTATAAATTCAGTGTTCTCTGAAGCGGGTTTATTTACATTTTTCATGGATGCTCTACGCGTCGTGGAATGTGTCAGTGACATTAATGTTCCACCACCAGTGTCTATAATGGCTGGAGATTGACATGGTGAAATCTGACGTATTTTGGGCTCATTTATGTCTTCTGAGATTTTAGCTTTTTTTCTAGCGTTAGTATTTTGTACCGGCGTTCTCTGTCTTATGGCTTCATCTAAGGGTGATAAGTGGTGATACCTGTGAAATCAAATTGAACAAAATGAAATCAAATTTATCGGAAACCCTCTTCAGTCCTGAGGTCCCCGTGTGTGGACCTCTTTCTAAATTTGAATTCCATCCAGCCTGTTACAGGCCTGTTGCAAATGCCTGTTTCCAATGCTAAGACTAAGCTTTGTGGACATGCAAATATTATTGGTTCTCAGTTATGATTCTATTTCTTACCTTTCATCAATAGTGCTAACTGAATAATCAACTGGTCCCGGATCCAATCTTTCATAAGCAAAATTCATATGTCCAAGATGTGGATTCTGGTGGTGTAACATGATGTGGTGGGGAGTCATCATTGGTTGCCTCATTCCATTAAGAACGTCTACGGGAGGAGGGATTGTCCCTGTGGATGGTGGTGGCTCTCCTACTAGAGCAGGATCGTAGCCAAGTCCAAACTGTAATTTTGACTGTGCTGTGTAGTATTGATATAACCATGGATTAGCTCTCATGACGGCTGCTTCGCGGTCACTGCGAAAAAAAAAACAACATGTGTTAGTATACAATCTGTTTACGCAGTTCGCAAAACCACGGGGATGAAAACTCTCAGAAAAATACAGGCAGGGCTCTACAAGACAGAATAAAAAAGTACCACGAAATGTGTGATATCCAGAATGTTGTCAGATGGAGGAGAAGGTATTGGACCATGTGGAAAGAATGGTCTTTCAAAGACTACCACACCTTGCCCTACGGTGAAACCAGAGAACCCCAAAACAGCTGGGAGTTCACATCACAAGAGGCAGCACTCAAGGCCAGTATACGAGTACATTGAAGGACTCCCACTTGTTTAATGCCCTTCGCATCCCCAGGTAGAGGCGCATATAGGGTCCTCTTTATACGCACTTCTTGGGAAAATAGAGGCCAGTATAGAAGAAAAAGAGATTCTATTTGCATATACATCGAAATGTTCGTGCATCGTCAGTGTTTTAAGTCATAAGAGATGCTGAGGATTTAGCTGCTGCATGTACATTGTACACGTGATTAGGTACAACAGTTGGTACAAAGATCTGTACGAGCATTTGTAGAAAGTTAGAAAATATGAATTAGCTACGCATAGTTTAAAATACTATGTACCTAATAATATGAATGCTCTTTAGTAAAGCGTTTTGCCGCGGGATAATCTTCGCATATTGTTGTTTATCATTAGGTTTATAATATTATTCATGAGTGCAGTATGGATATGACGGTTTCTCTCTCTCTTCTATATCAATTATTGCGTACTAACTTTCGACCATTAGCGAGAGTATTTGCAGTAAGAGGCAGGGTAAGTAACATTAACATATTTCTCTGGGAAACTGCAACTCATTTATCACTTTTCCACTTCGTGCTTTTTCCAACAAACGATCGTTTTGTTGCCAGCCATCTCATTATGTAACCAAGTTTCGTTTAAAAGTCATTAGCGTGTAGTTGTTTACACCCTAAATATTAATTTTACGAACACCGATATGTTTTACATCTTATAAACATAATTCTATGGTATAAACCTGTATTTATCTACTAAGATGCTTCATCTTAGATGGAAACGTTCAATCATACCTAGGTGAAATATTGTTTATATTTTTCTAACCCAACCGCCTGCGCCTGATTAAATTTGGAGTTGCGGAGAAACCTTAGAAGATGACAAATAATGGGAGTTGTTTTTTTTTCAGACAGTGTGAAGAAGGTCGTGATATAGTTTGGTTTATTTTCTATGAATAAAAATTTGTATAAGTAGTTGTAATTTTTTTTTCAGTACACGTACACATAAATAAATAAATCTTTATTGGCCAAAGAAAAATATGCATAGTTACAAGTACAAGACAATGGTAGTGTGCCAAAAGGCGGACTTATTGCAAAACCAATATCTTACAGTCAATCCGACATGAGCATGCAGTCATCTAAAAAAGGTCGCAATATAGATCTAAGTATTTTTCGTAAAATAAAAAACATAGGCACCTTTTTATGGAATATATTAACACAAGAACAAGCATAGGTAATTAGCACCGCAGTCAACATTTTCTATGAATCACTTGTACTTTAATGGATTTTTATTTTGGATATGACGAAAAACGTGTGGTAATGGTGTTGATTTTTTATGAGGTTTTATCATTTAGTATGAAAAATTATGTTTCCATTGCAATCTCTGCCCCCTGACGACGCCCTCATGTACTGTAGTAGGTGTAATAATATTGGTTTATTGGTTTTTAATCATTCGTAGGCCTTATTTAAGGCACATGGAATGGTCAGGTTTACATGTTAAACAAACATTACAAAATCAAATGCAAAAATCAATGATTAGTTACAGCAAAAAATAATGAAATCAATAAACACAGGGTGACAAATCAAAACTATAAAACAGATGTGGATTAGTTCAATGCAGGTCTGGATGTAAATTGTACAGAACTACATTAGGTCAATGACAATATAATTTTATATAAAGAAATCAGTATAGACAGAGATATATTATTCAACGCAGGTCTGGATGTAAATGGTCCAAAACTGCATTTCGTCAACAATCAATAATACTAATACAATTACTATGAATTTACTGAGTCAGACAACATCTCATCAATGGAATAGTAGGAGGCACAGAAATGCTTTATACTAATAATTATCTACCTACCAGTGATCAAATACATTCGTAATGTATTCATTAGTCATCAATTAGGAGAATAATGATATAGGTAATTAATGACGTATGAACTCAAACAATTCAATCGATAAGTTAACAATGACATAATTTTTAATAATCAATGAGTATAGATCTCCTTACAATCAATACATTATGAGAATATTATTAATTATTAGGTACACCAATCAAAATGCCTCACCTGGTAATAAATACAATCCAGTGGCGTACGTAGTGTAAAGCTTGTAGCAGTGGTTCCGAAAAATACCGAATCTAAAAAGCTGTTTATGTAGTGGTTTTCGTTTGAACAAAAAATATCTAATTTTCCTGCGAAGCACGCAAATTCCATTTTTGTAAAATATATTATTTTCGTAGTTATACTTAACATATTATGTACCTAGAGGTACCTAAACTGGTGTACATGATAAAATCTGTTGCTTTGTACAAAGTTAATTTCATTTTCAGAGAACATGATGCCCTGAAAAATCCCTCCTTGGATCGGATTTGAGCCCAGAACTCTTGTCTGCGAAGTAATGATTTGAACCATGTCGTCAGTCGCTTGTAGCATGTATCCGTAAACAAGAATATCAGGAACCTACTACCCCTTTCCCTACCAGAAAGATTCTCAAATTCGAATAAAATGGTCACTTAACCAGTGAACAGTCATAAGTTCGAAATAAGTCCGAATCAATCCGAATTACGGTGCACATTAGTTGAGGTTGAGACCCCTACATAATAATATTTAATCTATCTATCTATCTAACTATACCCTCACGCTACGTCCCTTGCAGGCAGAGAGTACAAAGCGCCAGACAGCCCTATCCTTACACACAGTCCTAGCTTCCGTCACAATCATTCAATTTGTCATACACGCTCTCCGATTCCTTTTACTCAAAATGCGTCTATCCATGAGGATTTGGTCGACATAAATATTTAATCAATTCGTATTAAAAACTACGAAGATTCTCGTGGTTATAGTTTAAGATTGCATATATAAGCAGTTGTGGTTTTGGCTTTTCATTTTATCTGCAGGTAAGTTTGACTATCGGGCTTACGAAGGCGCGTCACTGACATACAAACTTTACGTACGTAGTACATCATGTTATCTATGAATTCTTGTATTTACAATCACGTGAAAAACAGGATTCAAGGGCAATAATTATTATTTTTCTCGTTTGCCCGAGATAATAATAATAATAATAATAACATTACTAAGAAAAGGTGAGGCACTCTTAGATCAATAATTCGATTATAAAGTGAATAAAACATATTAATATTATCGTACAACAATAAATCAACGCCCTACGTTTGTTATCAAGATCCCCTGAAAGAGTTTGTTCTTGTAATCTCGACTATTTTATAGTAGAGAATATAAGCAATACCATACACGGGCGTCGTCAGGGAGGGCAGTTGCCCCCCTCCTTGGAATAGGTATTTATGTTTTCATCAAACGTCACAAAAAATCACATTACTACAACACATTTTCTCATCATATTATAAATTTTCTAAAATTAGTGTGAAAATCCATGTTTCATAAAAAATTGACTGCGGCGCTATTTTTTATCACTTTTTTATAAAAGAAAAACATTTTTCATGCATATTATTGTGGAAAATATTATTTACGTTTTCAAATAAACAAACCTCATCACGACCTTTTTCACCATGTCTCACAAAAAAATTCGTCTGCGGCGCTATTTGCTGGTTTTTTATGCTATATAAATATTCTTAATTTTTGTTGCCCTCCCCCCTAGCTCCGAGGCTGGTGACGCCCATGATACCATAGACACAGATGCCGATGTAATATTATTCTGTAGTGTAAGCAAGTTGTATTATCTACATTTACCAATGTACATAATTTTTTTTTTCAAAAATAAATTGCAGATTGCGAAATATCGAACCCTCTTCCGTAAACAATTTCTTGTACCGAGTAAATGTACCGAGTAATAAAAATAAAAAATAAATAAAAAATAAACCAACTGAAACAAGGAAGAATGTTGTAGGAATTTTTAATTATGTACGTATGTGTGTGTGTGTATGTATTATTATCCCATTTAAATTTTGCCTCTTGAATAATGAATCTCCCAACTTTCTTGTCTTTTGCAATATGCTCCAAATCTCCTATTCTCCAAATCACTTTCGTGAGATACTAAACACGGCGGGATGCGCTGACTGGATCCTTTCGATCGCTCGGTGTCTTCTAAGGCTTGAGCTGGACAAAATTTGACTTACGATCTGGATTTCTTTCCCAACGTCCTTTCATACGATACCACACATGACCCCACGAAGATGGGATTTAGATCCCCTGAAACACTTTTACATCTTTTTTATTTCTGGTGAAAGCTGATCCATCTTTGCACAGAATCGTATTGTCACCGAGTTTACGTAGGTACTCTTGCAAAGATTCAGGTCTCTATGTTGTTAGGAAGTGGTTGAAATACCGATTGCAAAATTTGCGCACAGATAAAAAAAAAACAAAAAAATAATCTAGCAAAAATATCACAGTGAAGTTAAATAAAATCTTGTAGCATTATGAATGAGAATTTCAGATCTTTTAGAAAGCATACATAGTAACGAACTTAATGATTAGTGAAAATTCTACTAGTCTAGTCAGTATGAGCTTCGCCACATGAAAAAGTTTTGTGCAATGCATGGTTATCAATGTTATCATAGGTAATAGGTTATTACTATGAAAAAGTAAAGCTAAACCAAACTAAATACCTTGTCTAGTATTTAAATTGTTCGACGTCATAATTATTTATGTGTTTTAAAACCGCTACATCGATTATATCGATATATTATTCCCATGACAAAAAAAAATCCAACATCAGACATATTTGTAGCATCTCATTTGGAAATTAAACTAAACAATATTGAGCTGGTCGCTCGAGGGGAATTTTAAGAATGAAATATTGTTTTTGGACCACTTAAGTATTAATTTGCGAAATATGCTTAGATGTAAGTAATTTATTATCGACAGAAGCGGCATTAGGAGATCGTAAAATAATTCAGTTCTAATAAAATTTTATTATTGTATCTATGTTCTTTACATGAAGTGGGACATTTTTTTCTTTCTCGAAGACTTTATTAACTTCTTCTTCTTCTTCGTGTTAGGTCCCCCCAACGTTGACTATCACTCGAGAGAAAGTGCTCCTGTCCTGGGCAGCTCGAAACAGCTCTTCAGCACTCCTTATTCCAGTCCAGTCTCGTATATTGCGGAGTCAAGAAATCTGCCTTCTTCCAACCCCTCTACGACCCTCTATTTTTCCCATAACGATCAGGTGAAGTAATTTATATTTTTCTCCCCTGAGCACATGACCCAAATATGATATCTTCCGGACTTTGATATTTATTATTAACTTACTGACTTTTAAAATTGTTCGAAATGTTGTACGTCGTCACCTAAAGTATGTGTGCAAAATTTCAAGGTGCTGGGACATTGGGAAGTTATTGAAATTTATTGAAGAGGAAAATGAAGACGGGAATAATATTACAAGGGTAAAAAGTTTAATAAGGGTAAAAGTTTCCGTCTTACGGAAAAAAAATCGGAGGTGTTTTTCACATTTTTTTTTTGAGAAATCCGTACTAGATATAAAATAACTTTTACGGTCATTTACTAGATAAAGGTTCAATGTATCTATTCTATTGTTTTCCAAAGCATATTTAGTAATGTTGTCGAGATCTAAGGCCTCCCTTTTTTTGATTTTCCAAAAGTCGATATATGCCTAGCTTTAAAGAGATTTTTGATTAGGCGAGTTTTTCGAGTTTATCGCGGAAATGAATGTAGCAAAAGCAAAAATGTGTAGAAATAGGACAGCCTTGCGTTCTATTATCTTCCGAAAGCTCTTGATTTGAAAACAAAAAGCTCGTAAAAATCTAACGTATGCAATAGACTTCAACGCGTTGGCTACAACGGACCTGGCGTAGAATCCAAAAATATACGTACGAAGATATTAAGATAAACACATCGATCATCTTCGTACGAACATTAAACACTGAAGATTTTAATAGGAGAGATTTACCATCAATTTAGATAGATACAATATATACTCGTACATCTCAATTTACCGAAACAGGTGAAATGTCAATATTGAAATTGTCTCGGGGCGTCATTGAAATTACCATGCGCTGCAGTGTGGGATAATCAATACAGAATGTACGAGTAAGTGCCTATATCTCAATTTGCCTGTAACTATTGGAACATTATTAACTCAGTACAATATAGTATACGAATCTTTGTACGTATACCTATACAAGACGGTACTGTTTTTTTCTTATAATTTTATTGACAGGCGTGTATTGACGTCTTGGTTTTTCATTAAATCAATAGATGTAGATATCTATGGGTATTATATGCAGTGACGGACTGGCCAGGTTGACAGCTTGCCCGATGGCAAGTGGAACCTGCCCCCAAGAACAGGGACCCCTATGCTTCTCCTTTGGCGCCAAATAGATAAAAAAAAAATGGCTGTGGCGCTTATGCCTATTATTGTTTATACCAAATTCATATAATTAAATAAGCCAGATGTACTCGTACATCTATATCTTCTCCTTTAATATAAAAAAATCGCCTGCTGCGCTATTTTGCGTTTTCTTTTATGGAGTATTAAAACATTAATTGCTCTACAACGAAAATCTCACCTCATCTACATCACATGGCAACCTGAATTTTTACAGCCAGTCCACCACTGATTCTATACGAGTATACTCTTGCTTGATGAATGATGACTTTGTTTAATTTTGTTGTTCCCTGCAGTTAGCATGGCTAATTTGCTATTGTATTTGACCGAATTAGTTATATGTAGTATTTTTATATTTGAATTTTAATACAGACGTCTTGTTTTAAATCGAAATTATTTATTTATTTATTGACTGAAGCACACACACAGACATTAAATATATATAAGAGCAGTTTATGAATTGGACACAATAATAGTCAAAACAATGCCCCATTTAAGGTGTACACATTTGGCCTTCGTATATGGACACACAATTACTCCAATATGTTTTACAAAAAGAATATTAGAAGACTTAGAAATAGAAGACGATCAAGTTTCTTAAGTGGGGGTGGGAGGGCTGTACCTACTATGTTTCATTTCTCGCGGGGTTAAGGTTCAAAATCGCATGACTAAATGTCAAACAAAGCGTTTTTTTTTTACTTTTTTTGGATTAATTTCGCTTCGTTAAAAAAAAACGTTAATTTACTGGATATTCATGCACATTATCAATTATCGGGAATAAAGATGATGTATTTCGAAAAAAAAATCAGAGGTATGTTTTATAATGTTTTTTTTTTTGAGAAATCTATACAAGATATAAAAGATATTTTACGGTCATTCACTAGATAAAAAGTATCTACCGGATTATTTTTTTCCAAAGCAAATATGCTATAATAATTTAGTAAGGTTGTCGATATCCAAGGTGTAAAAAAATATCATTTTTTTGAAGACGATACCCCTACTTTTAATAGTTGAATACGAATATTTTTTAGTAATATTATTATTAACTAAAATAATCCACTCTCCGGCATGACAGCTTTTAGGTCTTTGCGCCGAAGGATGTGCAGACATGTACAAAAATATATAAACACTTATATACATCAAAAAAATATCACATATTACGTATAAATAGTATTAGTTCGTATAAGCTTCACAGAGACGATCGTGGCATTGAAATTCCTGTTGATAAAATTAAAGTACGCCCTTATAAAATAAAGGTTCTCTTTAACTAGTACGCCCATAGCGCATTCCGATATTAAAGAAATATTTAATACCGATTGATAAATCAATGATAATATCATTGTGTTATGTATGAGCGGGATGGAGTATTCCTCTACATACCTACTTTAAATATATTGAGTGTACTGCGCCGCTAGTGAGTTGTGAAGGTGATATATTAGTAATAAGAATACATTATGAGATATACAGTAGGACCTCTCTTTACAAGTGACTTTACTTACATGCACTTTGAAAAATATAGGTATACATACCTACATATACTCCGAGAAACAAAGGATTTTAGCTTGCATTAAAAGTAGTATATTTTTGGATATGTTATAAAGGTTAGTCTTGAGGTTCAGAATCTATATAATATGTTTTTTTACTTGAAACTATTTTTTAAAATTCAATTTATTTTTCGGTGTTCTCTTATATTAGTATAGTATTTTTCTGGTAAAATCGACGGGCGTTCACTGGTTTGCTTTCTGTTTTTGTTGCATTGTTTGATATGTGCTGTAATAACTGTTTGTGCTTATGTGACTAAATAAATAAATAACCGTTGCGTCGCTAGATCGATTTTTTTATTTAATGACTTGGAAGTGGCAATAAGTGGCAAGGCAAAACGACAGTAGATGGAATCCCGAAGTCCTGAATTGGAGACCCTATGAAAATAAAAAAAAAACGTGGGGATGACCACAGAGAGCCATTGTCGAACTCATAGAGGATATGGGTGGAAATAGTAGAACATCCAGGACAGAATATCATAGAAAAAACAGGAGGAGGCCGGCAGTGGAGATATAGAGGCTAAGAAGAAGAAGTTGCATGCCAAAATTAGAGTGATGAACTCAAATTTTCTAGAAAATTAGCAGGTTCTATCCATTCGTACAAGTGAAATAATAGATGTTTTATTCGCTAAGAAAAATTACGAGTAACGTGATTCGACATGCGTACGATTTGAGCTAAAAGGTATTTTATCAAGGTGTGACTGTAGCTCTACACTGATTGTAACTAGGTATTTTGTGTTAAGTAGATATTGTGTCTAGCATAGAATACTTCCTCTTCGCTTGTCGCTAATTACCTTCTTTGATAGTGAAGTCTTACCGCTCATGCGCTCCGTTAATGTCTAAGTCTTCCTCTAATGATAGTTTTGTTATAATAACAATATAAGTATCTAAATATCTTATTATAAATATAATTTTAACGGTGGAGTGAAGCCCAATTTCTGTACGTAACTTTTGTTTATGTCCACTGGCTACTGAATTTTCAAACCATTTTCTTATAATTTCTGGCAAAAATGACTGAAAGCTTTGCCTTGATTCTATCATCAGTTTTGTAATAAAACCTACTTAGTAACCGTTCTAAAATATGTACTTAGGAGGCTTTTCTTTTATTATCAAGTTATTTAAGTGGATGCATTTTGTGGGTATTCAGTATTATGTAGATGTATGTATGCAATTTGAAACATACCTATACTACCTCTAAAATATTCTTGACTTTTAGTTTATTTCTATTCCGATTTCACTACATCTCACAATTAATTTCTAATGAGACTGAAACATGAAAAATGACACAATTTTCTATGTAATTAATGTCGATTTGAAATAAATATTACCTATACCAATTAAAACAAAAATACTTCGTTTAACACCACTTTATTTTTGACAAGATGTCTTTTGTCAAAAATAAGGTGGTATTGTTTTAATTTATATTTAGTAGGTATGTCGCCACAAAGTTATAGTGTCTTAAAAATTAAAGAAAATATTATGCCACTCATGAAGATTTGTACAGATCCCATACAACCAGAATATCCGTCGTTTGTTATGGGTTTTAACTAGTGAAAATATAATGTTCAACGTCTTCAACGCATATTGTAAGTCATAATACGTTATGGTGTTAGGTATGTATGTTTCTTAATAAATTTGTAATGATAAAAAACTAATAGATTAAGAAGAGCCGGCGCTTGTTCAGTTTGTTAAAATAGTTGTAATTATATGACAGGTGTACGTAATTGATATAAATATTAGTCATTTATTTGTGTTCGTCTTTAAATATAATGAACTCTTACATTGAAATTGATTTTTTTACCCGAAGGCAAGACTTGCCAACACACATCTCAGAATTATCAGCCAGAAGAGTCTACGTAGGGCTGTCTGGCGCTATGTCCTCTCTGCCTACCCTGCAAGGGACGTGGCGTGAGGGTATAAATAGTTAGATAGAGTCTACGTATTATTATTCATAATTGACATATAAACTCATCGGCCTAATACTGGTAAAAATTCACCTATCCAGATATCACGGATATCAAAGTATTCTCAGATGCACGGGGCCTAAAATACAAGCATTTTGGCTGAAATACTAGTATATTTAGAAATCGTCTTACAATATTGCAAGTATTAATACTAATTACCGATTTTTCCCACTGAATCTTTTGTTTTTAAATTATTTATTAGTGATTTCGGTATAATATAGCTGATAATACTAATGGGATTATATAAATATATTTTTTAAATGAATCAGGGTTTATCGAAATAAACCCAAATACAACTTTGTACTTTGAAGTGAACTGTGGACAGTAAGCTTGAAAATCTTGTGTTGTGAAGTTGACGACCGGAATGAACATACCTATATAATTTAACACTTTTAATTAATTGTGGCGCATGCTTGTGGGTGATAGCTGAGCTATGAATGAACTTCTTCTTCTTCTTGCCTCTTCCCAGTTTATCTGGGGTCGGCCCTTCTGGTACGTAGTCGCCAGACCTTACGATCCTGTGCCATCCCACTAGTAAGCTGTTGGTCCCTAAGCTCCTTTTCGATATTTGTCCACCAGGTGGCTTGTGGACGTCCTCTGGATCTGGACTGTGATGGTATGTCCAGTGCGAGCTTTACCACGTGATCGTTGTTACGTCTGCTCACGTGACCGTACCATCGGAGTCTTGTTTCTTTTAATTTCTCCGGAATTGGCGCGACCCCAAAACTACCCCGGATGTATTCGTTTTTAATTCTGTCTTCCCTTGTAACACCTCCGGACCACCTAAGCATCTTCATTTCTGTTGTATGTAATTTCTGCTCATGTTTTTTCTTAGTGGCCCAGCATTCCGATCCGTAGAGCATAGCCGGGCGGACGGCTGTTTTGTATATTTTGCCCTTGGTTTTTATGGGCATCTTTGGATCGCACATAACACCCGTTAGGGCTCTCCACTTCATCCAGCCCGTATTTACGCGGTGTGTTACATCTGCTTCTACGGAGGCATCTGGTGTCACAACGGATCCGAGGTATTTGAACTGGTTAACTGTTGGAAGAGGTGTGTCATCTATATATATGATGGAGCTGCCCGTACTCCCATCGAAAATGCATGGCATGTACTCGGTCTTTGTTCTGCTTATTCTCAGGCCGTTGTCCTCCAGAGCAGCCACCCATCTATTCAGAGACTCCTGCAGAGCCATGGGGTCTCCATCTATCAACACGACGTCATCTGCGTATAGCATGCACCACGGTAGTCGTTTTTGGATATCTTTGGTTAGGTAGTCCATCACCATGTTGAATAGTAGGGGGCTCAGTGCTGAACCCTGATGGACTCCGACTCCTACTTTGAAATCCTTGCTATAGCCCGCAGGACCCCTGACCCTGGTGTTACATTCACTATACATGTCCTTCAGGAGGTCGATATACTGTTCGGGAACACCATGCGCTCTCGATGCATGCCATATTAGTCTGCGTGGGACCCTGTCGAACGCTTTCTCTAAATCAATGAACACCATATGCAGATTATCCCTATTTATTCGACTCTTCTCTAGTAGTATTCTTATAGTCTGTATTGGATCTGTAGTTGATCTTTCAGCTGTAAAACCAAACTGATTGGGAGATAATTGGAGTATCTTTTGCAGCCTCATGTTAACCACTCTTTCCCAGATTTTAAATGTGTGGGCTGTAAGTTTTATTGCACGGTAATTACCACATTGACTAACATCTCCTTTATTCTTATAGAATGGGATCAGTGTACTATGTCTCCAGGAGTTGGGAATCCCGCTACCATTCAAAATGAGATTGTACAGTCTTGTGAGCCATTTAATACCGACTGGGCCGAGTTTTTTAAGAAGATCTGTCGATATTTCATCGGGGCCCGTTGCCTTGTTGTTTTTCGTATTGGAGAGCGCTATTCTAACTTCAGACTCGGACACTTCATGAATGGGACCCATCGTAGGTTTCAGAGTTTCTAAGTTTCTACTAGGGAACTCTTCGTTTAGCAGCTCGGAGTAATATTGCTGCCATCTGGTATTTATGTCTGCATCGGCGGTAAGCAGTTTTCCCTTTTCGTCTTTTATGTATTTGTTTGTCTTTATGTCCTTGGTTGAATTGTGCCGGTATCTAGCAAGCTTGAATATGTCTCTGTCATTTGTAGAACTCTCTAGTTTATCATAGAACGATTGGTTTGCCATTGCTTTTGCGATGGCTACCTTCTTCTTGGCTAGGGCTTTCAATGTTCTGTATCTCTCTCTGTCGTCATCCAGGTTCGATTTTTGCCAGGTCTTAAAAGCCAGTCTCTTTTCCTTAAGCACCTCCCCGACTTCATCGCTCCACCACGATGTGTCCTTACAGGAGCTCAATCCGCCCTTGGACATCCCAAAGATCTTCCTCGCCTCCTCCTTACACTTGTTCTCGAAGCCATCCCACATTTCGTCAACGGACTTCTGTTCGATCATGTCATCTATCAGGTATTTAGTTATGTCGTCTATGAACAGTTTACCCTTTGCTTCGTTGTTAAGTTCATGCCACTTGATCTTGGGCGTTCGGTTCAATCTTCTCTTTATTGGTGTGGTCAGTGAGAAGACCGAGACGAGGAGTCTGTGCTGAGAAGTCAAAGGCTCACCAGGTATGACCTTACAATCCTTCGATCCTCTCAGGTTCCTTCTGTCGCACAGTATGTAGTCGATCTGCGACCGATTATTTGCGCTTCTGTAAGTTATCAGGTGGTCATCTTTCTTTTTATAAAATGTGTTCACTATTGCCAAGTCGTGCGCCATTGCAAAGTCCAATATCTGTTCTCCCTGTAGGTTTATGTGACCATACCCATATCCCCCATGCACCAAACGGTAGTCTGCATTTATTTCACCGACATGTCCATTCAGGTCTCCGGCAAGGTACTTTGCTTCATTTGATGGTATTTTTATAATTAAATCATCTAAGTCTTCCCAGAAAGAGATCTTTTCCTGCTCTGTGCATCCCGTTTGTGGTGCATATGCGGATATTATGTTTATGGGGTCTTGACTTTCCAATGCCAGTTTGACAGACATCAATCGGTCACTTATTCTATCCACGTGTATGAGTCTATTACTAAAATTCTCGTCCAGGACTATTCCAACACCATTTCGTTTGCTCTGATCTCCATTGTACACAACTCTGTACCCATTTCCAATATCTCTCGACTTTGACCCCTTCCATTTAGTTTCCTGGATACAACAAATATTTATGTTTCTTCTTATTAGGACCTCGGTGAGTTCTCTACTGCGTCCAGTTAAAGTACCAATATTCCATGTTGCTATTCTAAGTCTATTAATAAGTTTGGGAGAATTATGCGAACGAACATTGTTCTTGTCGCGTCTTCCGTCTCTTCGTTTACCAGTTCTCGCTTTATTTTCGTCGCTTAGGGGGGACGCCCTAGTGGTTGTTTTCGATTCGTGTTCGTCGCTTGGGGGGGACGCCCTAGTGGTTGTTTTTGATTCGCGTTCGTCGCTTGGGGGGGACGCCCTAGTATTTATCGTTTTCTCTTTTGTGTCTTTGTTCATTTGTACCAGAAGAAGGGGTTTGGCTATATATTTTTACGACCGGTTGCCACCTGACGTCAAGGCATTGATCTGCTTTCGAGACCTGAGAGCCGCCGTTCTTTGTGATGCTCACAATTCGTCCGCCGCCATCTCTATTGTGCACTCCTGCCAAAAATGCACAACACCTCTCCAACCTCTACCCGGAATAAGTCTGGGAAGCTCGAAGAAGGGGTTTTTTAACGTAGTGTCCTGTCTACGGCCTTTTTGGTCCGCGGGAGGTATTTTATTTCCCTCCTACCCACCATTTAACATTTACCTATGTACATTAACCATTAACCATTAACATTACACATTACATAACCATTAACATTTAACCTATGTACAATCTAGAAACCTACCAACTTATTTTACACTCTATCCTTATTCTATACATTAATGACAACTTTTTTTTTTTTTTTTTCCTTGATCTATACACAAAATACTTAATCCAATATACACAGTCAATAACTACACAGCACATAAACCATCACAGTACATAAACGTATATCTATTCATAAATCACAACAGAAACTTAGAATATCGTGATAAACTATTGAAAATAGTAATAATAAGAAAGGATAGAAACAACAACAAGAAACAAAGTACAAAACAATAACCTTAGGACTCAAGTTTAAGTTATGTTTAGAGGCAATTAAATATATAAACAGATTGCAGATTGGAAATGTATGATGGAATATTTACAAACTATGTACTACTTAACACTAATCACTACACAACTTATACTATATAGTAGCCACTAGTTTATTTTTATTTTTCCGTCACTGCTCCGCAGGTAACACGATCCGTTGTCATATGTCTGAAGTCTGCCACTAGTAGACCGCACCCAGCTCCGTTGTCATATAATCTAATAGACCGCACCACATCAGCTGGGTGATAAACATCTGGGCGCATGCGTATTCCACGTGAGATCACGCCGCGTACGGCGATATCGGCGACAGAAGGCGGCCAATACATTGTGGTCCAACCGTTCGGAGTACTACTTCTCTCTCTATGTTCTCTCTCGTCGGGGTCGAACAACGAGCCGTGCACTATGAATGAACTAATGTTTTTATTTATCTTTAGCCGTTGTTGGTTTAGTGCTTTTATATTAAATTTAGTATAATAAGATAAAAGTGTAAGGAGACCACAAAGGAGATGGGTCGATGATATTATCGAGTCGGTGGGATATGAGTGGAGACAAAGCGCCCAAAACAGAGAATGGTGGAAGACAAAGGAAGAGGCCTATATCCAGCAGTGGAGGGAAAGGGGCTGACAAGAAGAAGAAGATAAAACAACGTTCCCGTGACTTTGAAAGGAAAAGATCTCAAAAATAGTCATCGTACTAGCATAACTGTTGTATTGACTATCTTAGTGTGGAACCTATGGGGGGATATAACAGGTACGTATATTATTTATATGTAGGTATTTCAATTAAGAATACTTTTCAATCGAGTAATTAATTATCGCTGCGTTAATGAACATCTTATAATAACGGAAAGGTGCATGATTCTTCCAGCTATACAATACAAGTACAGCCAGCCAGCAATACAGGTAGATAATATGAAGACCGTACCGATTCTATAGGGTTCCCGGAGAAAAACCTATAAGAATATTGCTCAACATGAGTAAATCCCAAAAAGGACAAAAACTCTTCAGAAATATCCTCAACGGATAAATGCCCAAATTTTCTAGTTGGATTCCAGCAGTTTTTTTAATGTGTCTGGGCTTATCGAAATAAACCCAAATACACTTTTGTACACTTCACAGAAAGCTTAAAAGCTTGTGTTGTGAAGTGAAGTAAGTTGGGAATTGAACCCGCGCCCACTGGATTAACAATCGAGCGCGTTACTATCCAGGCTACCGACAACCTCATTTATACAATTTTGACTATTTTATTGTCCGTCCCATTTTAGATCCGCTTATTTATTTGTTTATTTTCTAATCTATGCTAGTTTCTAGCACACTGTCATTCATTTAATCTTATCATTTAAGATTAGACTTTTTTTTGTTTGTATGTGCGATGTCTGTTTATGTTCCGATGCTGAATGCATAAATAGATTTGAGCTTTTGTCCCTTGAGCATATTTCTAAAGGGTTTTTGTCTGTTTTGGGATATATTCATGTTGAGCTATATTCTTATGGGTTTTTGTCCGGTCACGATTCTATAGATACATTATTATAACCAGGTATGAGCTAATAATAACATCTACTAAGTAACTAACAATAATAACAGATCACTAACAAATTAATAACAACTCTATGGTAGCCCACAGGCCACCCGCATGCATTGGAAATGAAAAGAACCTTTGGGATGAAACAACCCAACGTAGAAACATCGAAATTTAAAATTATTTTGTGTAATACTTTCGATGAATTCATAGTACTGTCTGTTGAGAAATAAATTAATGAGGGCGCTACTTGTAGCTTTTTGGCGACGCTTGTAGAATTTCAATAGGTCATTGTCTTATTTACGACAGATATAATTATACCTTGTAGGTCCGGTTCTATATTTTTTGGGACTAAAAAAAGTCTTTGTTAAATTTATTTTACTATTAGCTGAGTTACACGTGCTTCGCGAATGTAAATTTGGTTGATGATGTAGATTGACTGCAATGATCGATTAACTTACACAAATTTCTAGTAGGTTCTAGAAAATTGTGGAAGTTAGGAAGTTCTACAAAGTTCTTCTTGTTTCCACAACATTCTAGAATGTTCTACTAGTTCACTCGGTGTCTCCCGATGGATGGATACTACACACAACCCTTGGATCCCCTCATCAGAAAAATTTCTCAGAATGTTCCGCATTTCCAGAAGTTTCTACTACACAATATTCTTTTCCAGATAGCAAGGTATTTGTGTACCGAGTTTGGTCGAAATACCTCCAGGCATTCCAGAGTTATGGTGGAACAGACATACATCTATTTTTATTATTTTAAGTATACGTAAGATGAGATAATTAAAAAAAACGCCTTATTTTAGTTGTACGCACTTAATTAGTTATAGAATTAACCTCAATTAGTAAATAAAATAAAATAAAATAAAATAATCTTTATTGTACTAAAAAAATAATCGTACAATGGGCGGACTTATTGCCAAATGGCAATTTCTGCCAGCCAACCCAAATTAGTCGGGTTGAATTTAAGTCGATGTTCGTAAACGTCGACGCAACCTTAAAATCCCTTCATGAGCAGAAACAAAAAAATAATTTAATGATTGCTTTGTAGGTCAGTATTAGATTTTTCCTATTGTTACTACATCTGTAGATATTTAATATCTACATCCTATGTTTTATATATTTTATGTTATAAATTAATAAATGTTATATATACCGTGAAATACGTAAAGAAATCATTAAGACAGTCTTTGGACAAATGGTTTAATTATTTGAAATTCGATAGCGGAGATATCATAAAGCATTCTCTAAATATTTATATCCAGAAGATATTCCCAGAGGCTTAGAGGTAATTTCATCACTAAATGGCGCGGTGGTATAATCGGTCATTCTCAAAACTTGACCAAGCCTGGACTATTTCATTTACTTATAGATATATAATATACAAAGCATTTGAACAACATAGCATAGAATGTTATAGGAGTATACCTAACCCAGCCCATTACCAGCTTCAGGAACAAGCTGAAAACTAAGAGTTTTAAGACCAGCTTCCTGCGCCCTTGAGATGGAGTACCATTAAACGACACAAAAAAGTCATACATCATCATCGAGCTTAAGCCCGTACCAAGGTAGACCAAAGCAGTTTCTAATACACTGTTTAAATATAGCGTGACGATGGCTATTTACCCTTTTCTTGTCATTAAAATCCAAACTATTCTTCCCTCTCGAATCGAGCAGATAATAATTCTTGTATGTAGGTATATATTTATTCTACTAGTTTTCTGAAAATTAACCTGAACGCATGTAGCTGGTATGAGCAGCGAGCACAGGTCTCCCATGTGGGAGGGGTCGGGTTCGAATCCTGGCGTTGACGATGTATTCTGCACTTCACGATACAGCCTTAAACGTAAACCTAGTATATGTATATCGATAGCATTAGAGAGATCAGAGTCATAATGTCGAGACAACAGAAGGTAGACAGAAAAGTAATACAGATTTTGGTATGTGAACACAAGCCCAGAAAAAAAAAATATAAACGATGTCCTTACTTACTTTAAAATTTGGTTTGTGCACACGATGACTGGTTGCTGGGTATTCTCCATATTTTCTTTGACTTGGAGAACGCTGTGGAGATTGATCCATTCTCCAGTTCTTCTCTGAACCCTCAACAGAAGGATGCAGGATCTGTCTTGTTCAGACTGACTTACTGAAACAAAGATGAGTGAGTATATTTAGATATTATGTATTTACCAAAGTATTATAGCAATTGATTTAAAATACCAATTCTATCTATCTATACCCTTACGCCACGACCCTTTCAGGGTAGGCAGAGGGGACAGAGCGCCAGACAGCCCCATCCTTACACACACTCCTAGCCTCTATCACGTTCATGTAATTTGTCATACACGCTGTCCGATGATTACATACTTTGTTTAAACCAAATAAAAAAATAATATTGTGTGTTTTGACTGAAGGTTCTTGGTGGAAGTTCACTGTAATATTATTAAAATGAAAACACAGTATTTTGTGTCTTTAACAGATTTTAATATTTTAATTTTAATTCCCATACAAAGCTTTGTCCTTCGTCAGGCTAACACTCTGATGAAGAAAAAAACATTATTCACTTTGGCCATGTACACAAGTTATGCATTTTATATCAATAAATTTTAGATAATATATAGTATTCATAATTTTATTGTTGGTAAATATACTTTTGACATCGATAGGTTTTCAATCCATTTCTGTACTCGGGTTACGTCGGGAATTTAAACTAATGATTATTTCAGAGTGTGGTGTATTAATCACTACTTCTGATAATATTAAAAGTTAATTATAATATTATTATTATTGTATAGGATCTATATATAAAACATATGAGTATATTAACAAACCAATCGATATATTTTGATAGTATTATTTTATTAATGATATTAGAGCATTATACTCGTGATAATATATTAATACGATTAATGACCTTCCTATAATGAGTATTAAGACCAAACATTTTACTTTCTTTCACACACACGTGATTGTCAAACGGAAATGACTTAAATACAGACAATAAATAGCAAAATAAAATAACAGGGAATGAATGTATTTAGCAGTAACAGTTTTCAGCACCTTGGATAAAATGGTTTACGGTAAGTTCGTATAAAATCAATTGGTCTAAAATCAGTTCGTATAAGATCAATTCGTCAACGAAGTTCAAGGGTCTCAGACATTGCGGATAGAGTAAAGACACTGAAATGGTAGTGGGCGGGTCATGTGGCAAGGCAAAAGGACGGCAGATGGACCCCCAGAGTACTGAGCTGGAGACCTTACGAAAATAAACGAAGTGTAGGGAGACCGCAAACAAGATGGGCCGATGATATTATCGAGTCGTTGGGACATGGGTGGAGGCAAATCGCCCAAAACAGAGAATGGAGAAAGAGACAGGAAGAGGCCTAGTCCAGCAGTGGAGGGAAAAGGGCTGAAAAGAAGAAGAAGAGCTGTCTAGTGTCTAGTCACACGCTAAAAGGGAACAGTATGTTATTTTAAAATGTGACTGTGACTTCAGGATAACAGTGACATACATTTCTAATCACATCTAATGCTATAGAGGTATGTTCTGTTTAAAATCTTTTGTAAGGTTTCAAAATATAATGATGTTAATTATAATTAAAAATAATAAGGTGTAGCCGATACATTGTGTTAATTACAGATCTATATCATTAAAATAGTCTACATTTTTTCATTGTGTGTGACCATTGAAATAAGTGGTTATTTGTTGTAGACTAATATGTACTCATATCTGTGTGGTAGTATCGTAGACATACCTATTTCAGGCTGTGCTTATCGAAGACTAATAAACATAAGTATGTATTTTTGTGTAAGAAATTAATAGGTAAGCGTTTTGTATTTATTTATTGTTGAGTGGCGGGAGTAATCCTGAGAGACTGAATAAGGAACGAGTATGTCCGAGAGGCTCTCGGGGTGGAGTCCACACTCCTATTTATAGATAAGTCTCAGCTGAGATGGCTCAGACACGTTATCTGGATGCCAGAGGAGCGGCTTCCGTTAAAACTCTAGAAGCCGAGGGTGCAGGCAGAAGACCGCCCGCCCCAGGAATCGCTGGCAGAATCTGGTGACAAATATAGATATTGTTAAGTATCTACATAAAAAAGTATCCGGGCTTGTATACACCGATTCCAAACACTGTCCTGCAAACTTTGCAATAGGCTGAAAGCCTGTATCGCTATTTATTTATTTATGCGAATGTGGAATACATTGCCAGCGCCGGGGTTCGAACCCGGCACCCTGTGTTTGGGAGACTACAACCAACTGCGCCGACCATGTACTAAATTTATAATTACTCAAATACGTTTGAATAAGATTTTAGTTTGTAATTTTAAAATCATGTGCAATTTGTCCACGTAAATTTTGTCCGTGCGTACTTCTTTCTGCATGTAATTTTGTACACGTATTATTTATATACGCTCTCATTATTTACATACGTGTAGTCGGGTACATAATGTATGCATATCATAGATATATGTGATTATATGGGCAGGTAGGCATATGGAGTCGCTGGGCAGTGGGTAGGCTTGAACCTTTAAAGACGATCATTACCCAATTTAAATGATAGCCGGGTAATGTCCGGTTATTAGGTTTTGAAATTACATTTAATTCAGTATCGTACGTATAGAATATTGGGTTATGTCTCGCTGTATCGAGAGACATGTACACAGATATATGTAACAACAGGCAAACGTTGGTTTACAGGGTTTTGGAAAAAATATAATAATTTCAAGATAAAAATGAAAAAAAACTAAATCCACGTTAATGACTTTAAATTACGCGACTTATAGTATTCGAGTGTTTAATTCCTTATAACTTACATGGTGTAAAAAATGTTTCCAGGTGCTTTTTTTAAATAAGACACATGTTGTCGGTAGTGATGTTTTATTGATACTCAAATATTTCACATAGCAACACGATGTCAAATTAAGAACTATTTTATAAATTATTTTCTATTGCGGAAATGGCTAATACCTTTTCTGCTAACCATAGACACAAATATCAATTGAACCATAAATAGTATATATCGTTCATGATCTGAACATGGAGGATTTGCACTCTCATTATCAGGCGATTGTGAATAAAGTAAACAGGAATATAGAGACAGTCAGTGTTTATAAGAATTGAAACAATATTGTTTCAATCGCCTGATGATGAGTAAGCCCATGTATGTACGCTGTAGACACTCCTAACTGGTGGGTTGACCGGATTATAATGTTTAATTTATGTTCTGTGAATGTTTTGTCAACCATCTTTCAGTATGCCTTGTACGTAATATACAAATAAAACTCGGGAAATCTGTATTCCAGAAAGACTTGCGACTTGATTCATCGATCAGGTGAAGTTACTTTGTTACTTTCATGAAGATTTTCAGTAAGTTTGGAATAAATCGTGATTGAATCTCTTCTTCTTCTTCACGAGCCCTGCAGCTTCCATTTATGGATATAGGCCTCCCGCAATCGTTTCCGTCTCTCTCTGGATTTTGCCTCGGATGTCCATTTGAGGCCAGCTGTCAACTTCAGGTCATCTGTCCAACGCTTCTGTGGGCGGCCTCTAGAGCGTTTACCGAGTCACGGACGCCAGAACAGGAGCTTGTTGCTCCATTTGCCATCCGTTGCTCTCGCCACATGACCTGCATAGTCCCATTTCAGCCCTACGGATCGTTGTGATTGAATATTGAACGTATATTGAATGAAAGTACGTATATCCAAGTGGTGTTGTATTAGCTTGAGAACAAGTTATCGGTAAACACACGTCCAGGGACTTAATAAATTACCACCACTCGGTGCTTTCACACACAGGGAGAACAGTTCTTTACTGAACCTCTACACTAAATGCAACCGTATAACTAGAGGTATCAATTATTATTTAATTTATTAAAACGAAATACATAATGTTAATGTTCAAATCATTTATAAGTAATTGATTTTACAAAAAATGACTTTAAATATATAAATTTTAAAAAATAATTAAAATAAAACAGACGACTTTTGTTTTTTTTTCCACTAGAATATTCATTTTTTTTCTATATTGGCCTCCACCCGTTCGTGGAATATTCAGCTAAAAACAAAGTTTTGTGTGTAATTTTTCATTTATAAACATTCGGTTTTATAAATATTAGGAACAATTTGGTTTGCGGATAGCAAAAAGATTGCTTATGATGTGTACAATTTATTTGTCAAGTAAGATACATGTGTGTTTTATCATGTCTTTTACTATCTGTGTGTGATTCAGAATGTTTCCACAAACGAAAATGTCCCTGGAAACAGCCGGATTTCTGCCTAGAAAAGCTTATGACGGAATGGCTGCACGTGCACTGCATCTCAAAATCTTATGCTGCTTTCCAAAGCCTTTGGAAGATGCGTGTTATCGTCTATTGGAACGGCGAAGGACATATATTTAGTTAAGATTATGTTGCATCTGTTTTTTTTTTCTTCCAGATATCACGGATATCAAAAGAATAGGCTCAGATATGCGGGGCATATAATACAAGCATGGTGCCCGAAATATCAGTATTGAGAAGTCTTATAATATTGAATGTATTAAGAATTACAGACTAAAGGTAAGAGTCTTTTGCCCAATCCCACCAACTTTTACCCAGGAAGGAGAGCCCTAAGAAATTTCCATACAAAAACAGGGATAATATTCTATTTATTGAATAAAGAACATCAGCCACCAACATAATGACACCATAAATCCATATGAAATGCAACATGCAACTCACCTACGTTAGGTTCCCAAATATCTCCGCCCAGGCTTCTTTATTTAATAAATAGAATATTACCTATCCCTGTTTTTGTATGGAAATTTCTTAGGGCTCTCCTTCCTAGGTAAAAGTTGGTGGGATTGGGAATTAGTAGCATATTATCTACTTTTTTGGTTATATTGTTATCATTATTCACAAATAAAACGGTTGAATTTCTGTGATAAATAAGTTACGGTCTGATTTTTCCTCACATATCGGGCGAATAGTTAGTGCGCTAATAACACAGTATGGAACTAACCGAGCGATCCTCTTAATGATTGTACACCTGTTGTGTACGTACACACTACATATACATTGTACTTATATGTATTAGGTACAATATCTATACAATACAATCATAGGTATAGGTCATACTATAATTATCTACAAAGAAAATATACCTGGGAGAAAGAAAGAACAAGTGTAAGGAAGCACAGCCGTGCAAGAATCACATGGCTTGACCATGTAGACCAGATTCTCAAGGAGGAAGGTGTTTTGATTAAAAGGAATTGTTGAGGTTTGTATTATAGCCGCTTTATAAGTATAGTAGCAGTGGTAGATGATTTGATGATAGATGGCGTTGTTGTCGCCATACGCGTTTTGTCAGCAAAATAATTTTTGTACGACCGCGAGCCGTCGTCTCTCTGTCTATCCGCCGTAGTATTAAGAAGTCTTTAATTTGATATAAAGTGAAAAGAATAAATGTGGAAACATACACAAAGGTATTTTTAATCAAGCCAAGAAACTTGAACAGGAATCGTAGAATGTGTATCACGTGACGGTGGTAAGAAGTATATGAAAGACAGGAAAGTCTGGCGATTTGTTCTCTATACATGCTTACCCTGCAAGGGATACGGCAAATAACACCGCTGTTTTCCACTCCATGTGTATGGCTATAAACAGTAGACTGTTTTGTCTGTTTAATTTAATATCTTGGTTGGTAGGTAGCATTGTCTATCAGAAGTCAAAATATTACTTCCTAAAGCCCCAGTTTTTATATTAAAAGTAATTTATAACAATATGTAGTAGCATATGCATGGACGTCGCCAGCCTCGGGGCTAGGAAGGGGGGAACAAATTAAAAAAAAATGATACAGCATAAATAGCGCCGCGGGCAATTTATTTTGTGAGACATAGCCTCTCCACACACGTCCCGAAGTTCAGTTAACGGAATCGACCGTTTCGCAAAAAAGTTCCGATCAAAACCTCTCTCTGAATTCAGCGTCACCCCGATTTTGAATTCAGAAAGAGGTTTTGGTCGGAACTTTTTTGCAAACGGTCGATTCCGTTAACTGAACTTCGGGACGTTTGTGGTGAGCCATAGTGAAAAAGGTCGTGATGTGGTTTATTTATTTGAAAATGTATATAATTCTTTGCTTGAAAAAACATATGTGCATTAAGTATTCATAAAAAAAGGAATAGAAAATAGCGCTGCAGGCAATTTTTTATGAAACCGATGGATTTTAATGCAAATTTTAGTACCTAAATTTATGATATGATGAAAAAATGTGCGGCGATGATGTGATTTTTTGTGAGGTTTTATCATTTGGTATGATAAAATGTCCACTTATTCAAATCTCTAAGGGGGGGGGGGGGGGGGGCAGGGAGGGGCAGCTGACGACGCTCATGAGCATACGTATTATTGTATATTAAAAGTTACAATTAAAAATATAGCGAGACATGTTCACGTGTGTGTAGTAAGTACGTTTAAATAACCTCAGGGGTTTATATGGTAACGAATTGTCTACAAATTAGATAATTTATTGCCTACTCCTAATAGTATCGTTTCACTTTTCTTAAAAACACGAATGCCGCCAATGTTTATGGATTAAGAAATAATTGGACTAAATGAAACATGAAATACAGTCAAGAAAAAATATATCATTCTGTTATGGAGGCTAATTTATAAACAATAACGATTTTTCATTAAGATGCCATAGTACCTGAACGTTGCAAAAGTATAAGATTACCTCAGCTAATACTAAACATATCATTCTAAGACTTAAAACATGGATCATAGAGAATATGATTTAGTGACTCTAGCGGGTAGAAATGATGGTACAAAGTTGCCTCCGAGATTTACTGAAACTTGAGATTATTCTCGTAGTTTAAAATACGAGATATACGAGAAATGCTGTAATTTGGTTGACAAGGTGTTTACGATAAAACGTAGTGACATAAGCGAATATTTTTTAATAGGTAGCTTTCTTCTTTTTCTTTTAATAGACTTGTTATTCTGTGAAACAGATATTCGACTAGATATTCGATAGACGACTCTTGAGATAATGAGGTCCATCTGACTGTCCATCCTTAGGTATGGTCTTTCAGGTGGACGGTTTCCAGAGGGTATTTCGTTGGCTAATGTGTGTGTAAACCTGTCATAATTTATTCTGGCTACATAATACTCCATCCAGTATCTTCTTCTGGATCTGCTCCACCCAACCATTTTTGATATTCCTCTTTTCATACAACAAGTCAAAATTGATTTTGTGGCATACGTTACCTATACTTATTTCGCGCTTACATTCTTATACAAAAATTAAATAAACGAATCAATAATTGAACGATTTTTCTACGGCCCCTTAACTAATCAAGTGTTCATAATATTAGTAAGATCAATGGTTTTAATATTACGTTTAATATGAGAATTATTATGATGTAAAGTCGTTGAAAATAGACTGAATAGTGAGTATATTATTAACACTTTGTTGTATCCATACTACATGCAGTTGCTAAATGATGATTTAATACGCTCCAAACAAATGATTTCAAAGCACGCGATGTTCACAGTGTATAAAGAAATTCTACTGGTTTTAAACAATGGACGTAAACACTAGTATGTATCGATATGAGAACAAAGTAGTGACCAAACAAAGAAAATAGTCAATATCTCTATTTATCTTATAGGTGTCCTGACCGAATGACTGACTGACATACTAACTCATTAACCCATAGCTCAAATCTTTAATTGTAGAGAAGTTAAGTTTTAAAGACAGTTGAGTCTTAACCCAAAACTTTCCGCTAAGAAGGAATTTTGGGAGATTACTCCCAAAGGGGGTGAAAAATATTAGGGTTGAAAGTTTTTTAGGTATACGAACATCTCGGAGACCTGACAAATTTGAGATTTGGCATATAGATTCTCCTATCAATATTTTTTTAATAATCACAACTCTCACTTTGTGGTAAACATCGGATTTTCTACATGTCGTAGTTCAAAAAAAAAAACAAAATTAGCCTGATGGAAAGTCCATCCTGTGCTGTACATCCGTCGAGATAACTACTTGTTATTTCTCCCATTAAAATTAGTATTGGTGTGTTTGGCCGTTTTTCTAAACTTTTATTGAAAAGGGATGAGAGGGCACAAAGAGGAGGAAGAGGAAGGGCACAAAGAGGAAGGTATAATTTTTAAGTTTATCTTAAAAGGTCAATACTTTAAAAATATATTATACATCCAACTAACGTAGAGATTTACAAAAATTAGCTTTGGATGATAATGAAATTGTATTGTATGGATCCCACCCGGGTTTTGGCATCGGCTAGTTAGGTGGGGTGTAATAAAGTAATGATTATTTTTACTCACTTAATTTGTGTTTGGTTTGGGCATCCCTTAAGCAGTCCCAATGCAGAAGTTCGTACCAGGATACTCCGTGAAGATCTCCCTTCTCCCAGCCTAGGTGCCACTCGCCACTGTGAAAGAGAAGAAAGTATAAAAAATAAGATTGTTGAGAAAAAAATATTTATTCATGTAAGAGCTATGTATTCTTTTATTATTTTTTATTAACGACAAAGCGATGAAAGTCGCGGCTTTTTGGAGTGGTAGACTTTAGACCGGACACGTAAAGTAAGTAAGTATTATCTTTAATTGTGCTTATAATAAAGAAAACGCTTATTTTAAAATACTACTTGGTCGCCTTTTAAGGTTCTTAAAATGAAGCTTTTTGATCAAATTCGTACCTGTACTTCATAATAAGTTTACATTTTCTATAAAAAAATGACTTGAATCGTTACTAATAAGCGATTTCCAAGAGTTTTTGCTTTATTCTTCCTTCGGTCAGTTTTTAAAAACGTCTGTCATCCCAGAACCCATCTGGTTCTAATTATGTCGGTTCTATTTATTTCGACGATTTTAGTATTCCATATTACTTTTATTCTTATAGCTTACAGTCCATATCTAGCTTGCGCAATCAATTGTCTCACAAAATGTTTTGTACAATTTGTTGTCCAACTTGTCCAATATGTTGTGTGCACACACTTACACTCGGAGCATTAAAATCACCAAATAATCTGTTCCAAAATTCGGCAACACGGTTTGGTAGAAAATGTTATACAGAGATATATTGTCATATATAAAACCCAAATGATAATAGGTATGCTGATGACATGCAGAAGATTTTCCACGCTAATAAAAACACAATTAATTTCATCAATGTATTAAATAGTGAATGTAATTAATAAATTGAGTAATATCTCCTATCTATACTAAACATAGTTCTTATAGTTTAAGACTGTAAGTCATCCATTCAGTAGGTAGCCTAAGATCCAACCACTAAATATATGACCTATCTGTTTTTTAATCGAAATGTGATTAAAATCAATGTCATATAGGATCATAGATCGCCACTGGGCTGCCTAGCAAAATATTTTGTTCCTCCTTTACGTAAAAATAAATAAATTTTGTATTAACAAAGATCGGTATTTACACTGCGCCATCATTGCGGGTAAACTGCTAGTCCTGTAAAAAAACGTACCAAATATTTTTTGTAGAAAATTTAGTGAGTATTATTTTTGTTGTTTAAGATTTTTATGGGCAATCCTGTAGCGATGTACGAGTATGATCCTATATGTAAACATTAATTTAAATCACATTTCGATTAAAAAACAGATAGGTCATATTTTTGGCTGTCGGATCCTAGTAGACACTAGATACTGTAAAATCTTCAACATATCAAGATCAGACATAGAGATAAATCCATATTAGTACTTAGTATTATAGATACGTTCATCTTTATGTTAAAGTTCATACGATTCCCATCAGTCTCTTAACTTTTCAATTAATTGGTCTGACTGAAATACATTATTGAATATTAATGATGATACATACTTAACTCATTTCAATTTCACGATCCATGTATTTTTTAGTGCTCATTTGATTTTTGTTGTATTTTATTTTTTATAATATCTAATCCATTTAACGTTTAGTGTAGATTGATTTATAACACTAATTTAGTGCGCTGTGTTTTATAAAACTGTTAAATACTCATATATTTTAATCTCGTTTCTCATTTCACCTGTCATGTGGAAATAACAGGTACCTATCGTAACCTGTTCCTTTTTTTTCGTTTCTATTTTTATTTATATTTAACAGCAAAATTACTCATTGTTTTTTCTACAATAATGGTATAAATGTTGCTGATTCGAGTTTATTTTACGGAAAGCATAAAATACTTAACATTATATATATTGGAAGGTGGTAGATGAATAGCGCTGATTGGCTTTGTCAACCGCGCAGTTTGTCTGAGCATGCGTCATTGCAGTGTATTGTACATTAAACAAAACTTACATTCATCAGTTACCAAGCAGTGAAAGAATTACTCATTTAAGATGAATGATTAAAAAATTATACCTTTGTAAAATAGGGTCCATTTTGTTCGTTGATCTTGTATTATGTATTTAATGTACAGTTATATTAATATTTGGACCACTTATTTGGCGCCGTTTAGCGATAAATATCGCCTCAAGGGCACCTTACACTTGGTTTAATTTTTAAAAAAAGGTTAAAATATATAAGACGCGCGAAATAATTTAAAAAATCAATTAAAATACGATTGAAAAATTGTTTCACTGATTATTGTCACAAAAATGTATTTTGAATTTAGAGAATTAAGTTTATATTTATTTTCAGATTAAATGTTAAAAATATTCACAGATCTATTATTAAAATAGTTAAAGTAACATCACAGAAAGTTAACTAACTCAAAATACACACAAAACAATTAAGAAAACAATAAAAATAAAAATGAAATATATATTGTAAAGTATTTTGATTCTTATGTGTAATACTGTTACTACTAAATAGACAGAACAGAGTATGCATACCGACATTTAAAAAAATTCTAAAAACGGTAGACCTTCTATCTCGACAACCGTTACTAAATATGCTTTGGAACACAATAGGGTAGATGCATTGAACCTTTATCTAGGGAATAACCGTAAAAAAAAATATATCTTGTATAGATTTCTCAAAATAAAAATTTGAAAACACCTCTCATCTTTTTTCCGAAAGACGGAAACTCGTTTCCCGAAAGTCGCGGAGTAAATTTTTTTTTTGTACTGATAATATGCATTAAAATCTAGGGAATAACCGTAAAAGTTTTTTGATAGATGCAAAATTAACTCCAAAAAATGAAAAAAAAACGCTGTTTTAACCATTTTATCATTATCATACGATTGTTCACACGATTTCGAACCTTAATGTCGTGGGCTGTGACGTCATTCTTGGTGCCAAGCCCTTAAATTATTATAAAACTTCCATACCTCTAAGTATTATAATCATCATTTGGTAGTGTGCAAAATTTAAATTATTGTGTGCATCAAGTCTTTCTATAATTTACTCTCGTCTAGAGCATGTAATAAATTTTAACTCTGTCGTTTTTTTATCAACTGAAATCGACCAAAACAAATCGGTGAAGAATGGTCAACGTACCAATGTCGGATCTAAAATACGCTGACAATGAATAATTTTGCTATTTTCTACTACTTTTTTCTTTGCATATAATCGGCGGTATTATAGCGAGACATTAGTATATATTTAGTAGAGTTTATTTAAAACTTTTTTTTTTCTTTATTTGAACGAAGGCGGGCCCAGAGAATTATGTATTGATAAAACGCATACCAATTTTTCATACCAATTTCAGAGGTCCATGTATTGATCATACCAATATCATATCAGAGGTCCATGTATTGATCATACCAATATCATACCAAGTACCAATATCATACCAGAGGTCCATGTATTGATCATACCAATATCATACCAAAAGTACCAATATCATACCAGAGGTCCATGTATTGGCCATACCAATATCATACCAGATCATACCAATTTCCGAGGTCCATGTATTGATAAAACATATACCAATTTTTACATTTTTTTACAAAATCAAGCTAAATTAATCAAGGCACATTACATCTGAACAAAGTTACGACTGCGAAGTGTTAATATTGGAGAAATTAGTAGGTAGAAAAAAAGAGAGAAAATTGGGAGAAAGTAGTAGAAATACCCTATATACCTATAAATATCTATTTGTGTCCATATCTATGTTGTTCGTTCTTCGGGTTTCCTTACTGCGTGTACAGTGGTTGAAAATCAGAGCTTTCGGCAGCTCAAGTGACTTCACCCTGAAGATGGCAGTACTGTCGCTGCTGAAAGCTTGGTTATTCAACCACTCTACACGCAGTAAGGAAATCCGAAGAACGAACAACATAGAAATGGATTCGTCACGCTGCGAAAGCCTACAAGATTATCTACTTGTGTATTCGTATAATAACATTGGAAGCTGTAGAGATGAAAACTTTCATAATGTAGAGTATGTATTGTTATTGTATTTATTTTATGACTTCATATTGTGACAATATGTGAGAATAACGATAAATATAAAGCAATAAACATAAAATTGGATATTGGGTCGGTAAAACAGGAAATATAGAAGTTTAACACAATGTTGTATAGGAAAATACAAGAGATATTATCATTTTGCTGTAACAAGCTTACGATTCAAATCAATGAATTCTGCAATACAATTTAGAACACTTTCTTTGTTATATTATGACATGCTTGAAAATACTTTGTATTTGTAAAAGCTTGTCAATTTAGGTTTAATAAAATTAGTATGGATATACAGTATAACGAATCCAGGAGGAGCTTCCTAAACGCGAGCAAACCCCTAGCAGATATACAGATACCTAGCAGAGGGGCACAGCAGGGGGTGCACAAGGGACCATATTTAACACACCAATGGAAACCCTGCCTCGGGACATGAGGACACGGGACATCTATCCTGGCTATCGTGGAAAACCCTCAACAGGATCAGAAATGGGGTCAGCCACACTAGGAATAACCTCTAGAGATAGGGAATAGCTGAGGACGCGTCAAATGATGGAATGAAAATATTTCTACTAAAATCACCAATTAATCAACAGTTATTTATCAAATTACAAGAATATATCTAACAAAATGCGGGAATAATCCCAAGTTTCAGTTAATTACAGAGGTCACACAGACTAGTGAGAGCCTCCTTTAAAATAAATACAAACATAGAAAGATACAATTTCACCCATAGAAAACCTAAGAAAGCTCCTACAACAGAAATAATAACAAGACACCAACCGGAATTCCAAAATATACTAAGACGTAAACTGGACTCGACGACAGATCTTCAAAATATGGACATTAACGCCCTTGCAAACAAAATTACAACAGGAATACAAACAGCTGTTAAAACCATATCTTTCAGAAAGACAGAAAAAACTCAAAAAATATCCCCAAATACAATAAAACTAATAGAAGAAAAAAGAACGATCAACAGAGACTCAAACGAATATAAAATTCTAAATAAAACGATAAGAAAAGAAATCCGGAAAGATATTCGAAAATACAACACTGATATGATAAATAGAACAATCGAATCAAATAAAAATATGAAAGTTCTTCGATCAAATAAAAGTATGGGCAAATCAAACATAATCAAAATTAAAACCGACGAAGGAAATACAGTAAATGACAAAGAAATGATTACAAATACAATACAAAAGTTCTACACAAAACTGTATGAATCAGCAACACAGCACACAGAAAATAACAATACCATTATGAACGTTGGGTCGGAGGAAATACCGGAAGTAAGCAAAAATGAACAAATAGAAGCCCTAAAACACATAAAAAATAATAAGAGTCCGGGAGAAGATCAGGTGACAAGTGACATGTTAAAGCTGGGAGGCGAAGAAATTATCAAAGCAGTAACAATACTTCTGAACAAATGTATAGAACAGGAAGCCATTCCAGAAAATTGGAAAAATGCTGAGGTCATACTACTGCACAAGAAAGGAGACCCTGAAAACCTGGAAAATTATCGCCCAATTAGCTTACTATCCCACTTATATAAATTACTTACGAAAATCCTCACAAATCGCCTGACACCTAAACTGGACTTCTATCAACCAATCGAACAAGCCGGCTTTAGAAGAGGGTTCGGAACCACAGACCATATACAAACCCTACGCCTACTTATTGAAAAATCTGCAGAATACAAATTAGAAATACATCTAGCGTTCATCGACTACAAAAAAGCCTTTGATTCCGTAGAAAAATGGGCAATATTAGAAGCACTAAACGACGCAAGAATCGATTCTCGATATACAAGACTGCTTAAATATATTTATGATCATGCCACATTAGATATAAGAATAGATGATAACAGTAAAACAGAAAAAATTGAAATCAAAAGGGGTGTTAGACAAGGTGATACCATCTCACCAAAACTATTTACTTTAGCCCTAGAAAATATATTTAAAACTTTAAACTGGGAACGTAAGGGAATAAAAATAGATGGTATATATCTGAACCACCTTCGCTTCGCAGATGACATTGTGCTCCTTAGTGATGATTTGGAAGAACTAAATGACATGACAAAACAGCTCCACGACGCTTCCCTGAAAATAGGCCTGGAAATGAACATCTCCAAAACTAAAATCCTGAGTCCCTCCAACAGCAATATGTTAATAAAAAATACTATAATAGAAGCTGTTGACGAATACATATACCTAGGACACAAAATTAAATTGGGGAAAGACAACCAATTAGCGGAGATACCTAGAAGAATCGGACTAGGCTGGGCAGCATTCGGAAAACTCGATCACATCCTCAAAAACAAAGATGTTCCGATAAACCTCAAAAGAAAAGTCTTCGAAACGTGTGTCCTCCCAGTTATAACATACGGGTTGGAAACAATGACACTAACTGCCAACACAATATATAAGTTAAAATGCACACAAAGAGCTATGGAACGACAAATGTTAGGAATAAGTCTGAGAGATAGAATTAGAAACGAAGATATCAGACGCCAAACAAAGGTCACAGACATAGCAGACCGTATCGCTGGGTTAAAGTGGCAATGGGCGGGCCACGTTGCGAGACAGGGGAACGAGAGATGGGCACCCAGAATCCTAAGATGGCGACCATGGGAGAATAGAAGACCTGTGGGACGACCCCAAAAGAGATGGGTAGACGATATAGTCCCAGTCGCAGGAAGGAACTGGGTGAGCAAAGCCCAAAGTAGGAAAACGTGGAAAGTGTTGGAAGAGGCCTATATCCAGCAGTGGAGAGATGGCTGAACAAGAAGAAGAAGAAGAAGACAGAGGTCAGATTTG
Organism: Ceraclea dissimilis; assembly: GCA_963576895.1. Lineage (NCBI taxonomy): Eukaryota > Metazoa > Arthropoda > Insecta > Trichoptera > Leptoceridae > Ceraclea > Ceraclea dissimilis. The sequence goes on along the minus strand of OY756366.1, from coordinate 15,455,210 downwards.
AATTATTTTTAGCAGGAAATATATACAAAAATCACTTTTCAATCATTAAGTCACTAAAACATATTCTCATTTATTCATCTTTTAAATCTTAGGATGATGTCTTAAGTACTAGCTGAGTAATCTTGCTTTTGCCGAAGAACTTGAAATAAAAATAAGTTTGTATATGATTGTAAGATTAACTCACTTCTTATCAATATGAATTATCTTCATGTCCATTGAGTGTATTGTGGTGAAGACATTGGTGGCTCCCTGCACGACGCACTCCCTAGTCTCAGGCATGGCAACTGGAGTACAGGAGGCCAGGAAGACTGGCTCATTTCTGCTGCACAAAGGGAGGAATGAAAGGAAATGTCCTCGCACCAGCACCACCTGAAAAATAGTGTTAATTTAATTCACAGCTTAGGACATTTTTTATGAGAATAGGTTTCACTATAAAAAAAGCATTGTAAAACATGAGCTTAGTAAAAATTGACATCATTATTATCAAATATGGTCGAAGAATTTGGTTAAACCACCATGCATTTTTTATAATATCAATGTACACAGAATTAAGCTCATCGTCGACGCGTGATTGCGGTAAAATGCCTTCTCCGACCGTCTCTGACATCTCTTTTCCTTCCCAAATATCCCTTCCCATAAACTCTCTTCCCATATCACCCCAACACCGTTAGATACTTGTGAGTGTGTATGTGTGCTTATAAACGGAAGTTGGAAAAAAAAGGGAAACATAGGTATATAAATTCTTCATTGCACGTATGTTTGCATTGCGTTTGTGTCTGTCTGTTATTGAGTTCTTTTGCATTAATTGATTCCAATAATTTTTTTTAATGAATCTGGGTTTATCAAAATAAACCCAAATACATCTTTGTGCACTTCACAGAAAGCTCAAAAGCTTGTGTTGTGAAGTGGAGTAAGTCGGGGATAGAACCCGCGCCCACTGGATTAACAGTCGAGCGAGTTACCAACCAGGCTACTGACCACCTCATATATTATTATTGTTAACCTGTTGACAGTCCATGTATGAAAAAAATATATTAATACATTAAAATAATCGTGTGAATCACATCGATGCATTTACGTACGGTCATATTTCGTCATTTTTTTTTCATATTTTGATGGAACCTTTCTTATATTTTGCATGCCTTCAAGTCATACTTTATAATTTGCATTCAATACGATATAATATTATCAATCTATCAATCGTAAAACGTAATATCCATTGACAAGAGGCGCCAGTGAAGAAATAATATGAAATAATATTTTAACATTTGAATACGCCATACTTCGGGGTTTCACGTTTTCTGATTCTCGACTTCGCGTACCCACGATATTGTTATACATAATATAGGTACATATTGTAGAGAAAAAAAAATGGCATAAGTAAGAGTAATTTTTGTAAAAAATATTAATTATTCTACTACTCCTTTCGACTCAAACTCTAACTAAATGCTTTATGCGGGAAGGTATAGAGTTTTTTTGTAAAATATGTGTGTTTTATAGGTAAAATAAATAATAGGAGGTCGGTAGCCGGGTTGGTAACGCACTCACGTGGACGCGGGTTCGATCCAAGATGCCGACATACTCCACTTTACGACACAAGGTTTTCAAAATTACTGTGAAGTGTACAAAAATGTATTTGGGTTTAACAAGTAGTTGTTTCTCAACAGATACACAGCAAAGATACGCAAAAATATAAAATTGTGATTTTTAAAATAATCTTGTTTTTGGGTTTATTTAAAAAGAGATGCTTGTCATTAAATCTAACTTTACGTATACCTAAGCAAATTTGAAATTAGGTTTATAAGTAAGCAACATTTCAAATCTAATTTCGCGTATATTCCTGATTCCCGACAGTTTTCGGAACCTGTGATTGTCAACGCATATTGTGTCTATAGCAACTATTTATTTATTTATTTACTCAGGCACACAAACAGACATCACCAACCCATAAACACAAACTAAACAAAAAAAACAATAGGGATCAAGTTCAAGTAATGCCCTATTACATGTGTACACAACTAGTCAATACAGATAAAACAATATTATAATGAGAGTTCAGGTAATTCGAGAAATTGTATGTCATGTATGTCAATTGTATGTATGAACTAGCTCGATGATTCTTTATTCGCGACGTATTTTAGAACCTAAAATCGCGAATGTTGGAGGCATTACTTACCGAATAAGTAATACATAATATCATTTCGGCATTTCATTTTCAATGACAGTATCAATCACGATTCTGTCATTCAAAATATTCAAGGCCGCTGCGGAAGTGTTCACAGAGTCAAACCTCTCTTTTACTGTACCGTAATAATTCATTATTAAAATGTATTCAATAGAATGTATTCATCATATTACCTTTTCTGCCTCTCTGCATATATTTGAGGAGATCATTAGTAGACCACAAACATATTATTATAATCATAACTTAAATTCGTATCCCGGCGTAGCCCTGATAGTTTTAATAAAATTTACATTTATAAGATAAACATAATTTTCAATAATTGATATTACACCACCTGAATGTTTCAGGAGCTTCAGCTCCTATGTCATCTAGTCTTGCGCGTATTTTTTTTTCTGAAAGTAGGGCTCATGGTATAAACTCCTCTACAAAACACTCCAAAAACCACACTTCTTAGTTCTCCTCTTTTGACTTAACATTTTATATTTAATCGTAGATTAGCTTCTTAATTTCTTATTTCTTGTGACTCTATATAATATTGACTAAATGTGTACACCTTAATTAGGTTTCAGCTCTCCAAATGCCCCATGTCTAATCTCTTTCTACATATATTCAATGTGTGTGATTGTATGAAATAAAAAATAAATAGTGTCCCTTGAATGAAGATTCTCACTTAAAAAACTTCCTACATACAGCTACATTTTTTTGCAACTATGATTTAGATAAACCCAAACGAAATTTAGGGTGATGATAAGGAAGGGATGATATATTATTATAAAAAATGAATCACCTCAAAAAGTGGAAAACGTCATGATGGGTATACGGACGAACACATACTTTAAAATATCTTGTGGATTCTATTCTAATTATTTAAATATTAGGAAGCCTTATTGTATTGTTATTCCTTAGGTATATTTATTTGTTGTCTTCACCATTCAATATTTATAGTACAATCATAGTAACTGACTCTTATGTTCCCAATGATTCATTCATAGCCACTAATTTGATGATGACAAGCGGTATATGAATGAATACGTGAAAATTACTAAAGTGTTTAGGGAGTAATGATCGTACAAAGGATGTTCAATGCTAGTTAGAAATATCTGATTCTACGTGCCTAAATGAAGCAACGACGACATACCTAAGGACACTTGATTTCGGACTCTGACATTGACATCGGATTTTCATTGTGCAATATACATGTAGTATCCGTCTGATTATCATGTATTATTATATTGATGTGATATACTTTGTATGACCATACGATAAATAAATGATGTTAGTTAGGAAGACTGACCTTTTATAGTAGCGAACCTGAAACAGAGGTTGACCCTACAAGAAAGAATCATAATAAGAAATAGAATTAGTCTGAAAAAAGAGTCTCAAAACACTCATGGGTTTTCTAACAGGTCATTGTTGACTCAGAAAGCATCTCCGAAAACAGAGACTTGAAGAGGATGGCACCTGCAGATTCTACGAAGAGGACAACTCCTCATCACCTTCTCATAGACTGCGATGCTGTAATTTATATGAGGATGACAACTTTGGGTACACACCGGAGAGAAATGGAATTATTTCCCACTCTACACCACTACGAGTCCTGGAATTCCAGTGGTTCTGGAGGAGCTGCTCTAACTGGGTGGTCACCATATGGGCAGAGTGAGGGAGTACAATAGATCTTCTAGGTCGCAGTACATAATACACACCACCAAATAAAATAAACAAAGGAATAGAAAAGAAAAAAAATGTGGAACCATAAAGTTTATAAATATCATTCTAAATTTGGCTAATTGTAAATGAATTAGGTAGACCCGAAAGAAACTCGAAAAAATAATGCAAAAGGTGAAAACGAAATTCCTCAATTTAATTTCATCTAGGTAAACATTCGTCAGACCCAACCTTTGTAAAGACCTACAAAATTAAGACATTTCAATGTCCAAAACAGGTGCGTGTCTAAAACGTAAAATTGACATTTATGAAACAATGAAAGTTTTTCATTATTGACAATATCGACGCAAGTAAATCGATTTACTCAGATCAAATCATTCCTAGATAGACATAATGATTTGTTAAGCTTGTCGATCGCTCTTGTCGAATGTTTTAAAGGTAAATTAGTAAGGTACTATTTTTTGTGAAGCATTGTTTGTTTTTATGGTATGTATTTAGTTGTAGTTATTCAAATTGTTATGTAATGCAATGCTTACACAATATTTCTACATTGTTTTATGTAAATCAACATTGTCAGCAATTTGACGGCTGTTGAATGTTGATAATTCGTGCGTCGTACATTAGTGTGTCTGTGTTTTTGGACGTTGGACGACTGTTGATGTTTATGTTTCATTTACCCTTTTCTCTTCATTGATAAAAAAGAGATCAAAATTTCAAACTCTCGTGTATCTCGCCTCACATCTTCAGACCATCTTGCCTAAGCTCATCCTATACTCCTGTGCTCGTTCTAGGTTGCCACTCGAGAATCTTTTTGGTCCATCTAGAATCGGAGCGTCTGGCAACATGTCCTGCCCAACTCCATATTACACATAGATGGAACATTTTATTGTTCCTGTTATTTTCCAACTTTAGGGTATTTTTGATAAAATTGTACTCATATATTATGTCGATTAGAGACGTTTTCTGGCAAAAGATTAAACCTCAAAATTTTGTCACTAAAAACTTTGTTATTTTTAGATGTTGATGTAATATCTTTGACTTTCATTATATGAAAACTTAGAATACTTATTCATCACCAGTGATTTTGTTAAACTTTAACCATAAATATAACTTCAATATCTAAGAGAACAACAGATCTCCTAAAATTTTCTTGTGAAATATACCATCAATATTTCTTGTCTTCGCTTTAGAATATTGCGAAACATCAATGATATAGTAGACATACATTTAACTAGGCAAAAGGCAATAATTTAAGCCCTTTAGTTGGATATTTTGACATTAGCATTGTTCATATTGTTCGACATTACGCTACACTACAGCATGTCGATTGAACAATACTATCAATTTGATATTGTCATGTTATAAAGCCAGCCGTTATATTACAAAGAACATATTTCATATTGCAAAATGCAAATTTTTAGATTAGGATTTATTCTCTGTCTGATCCGCAGATATACGATAATGAATTGAGAACGCAGGTAAAAATTGCTCAGTAAAAGTACGAATAAATATCTACTTGTATTATTAATTCTGTTTTGTTTACATATGCTGATTTGTGTGGCCAAAGTGTTACTCTCAGTTTTGGGACGCTGTTTAAAAGTCGTCCGTTCATCTCGTTGGTGGCTTTCTAGCCAAACGGCGATCTAAGAGATATCAATAATTGCAATAAAGTTTCCTTATTCCATCTCTTAGGATTTTCTCTTCAAGAGTCGACACAACCAGAACAAAATCTCTGCAAAAACGGCGAGGTACAGAATCAGAAACACTGTCATAATCATGTTTTATATTACTGAACTATCTTTTAAAAGATGGATCAACTTCTATACTGTATACATTTATTAAAAAATGATGCTATTCTGGAAAAAAAACGCCGAGGTACAGAATCTGAAACACTTTCATACACAATACACATATTTCATATTACTGAACTATCTTTTAAAAGATGGATCAACTTGTAGGACTACTCTATTTTATTATACTTGTTACGATACAGTTCAACGTTAAAAAGCTCCTCACACGTATTTATTATTCACCATTTCTCAAATACCTAATTAAATTATGACTCGGCATAAACAGCTTTTAATCCACCTGAACTTTTTTATAATACTAACATTTTAGTTTGAGATTTGGAGATAAGTCGGTTCCTATTGGTTGATGGGTAGGAATACAGCATTAAACAATAGACTGTTGTTAGTCAATACACCGCCTATATATTATAAGACTTTAATAATTATAACCATAAATGCTTAAAAGATTTAGATGTAGATTAAGAAAAATACAGGTGGATGATGGGATTATGGGAAAATGTTAACGAAAACTGCTGTTTTTTTATGATATGCTCCAATAAAAGTGATAAAAATGATAAAAAGGACAATGGATATAGAAGTGGAACCCAGAAGACCAGGAAGACCCGTGAATACGTGGATGTCCACAATCGCAAGAGACCTAAAGAAGGCGAGGCTTCGTGCGGAGGATGTGGGGGACAGAAGGACTTGGAGGATGAGGACTAGGAGAGCCGACCCCAGGTAAATGGGACTAAGAGAGCCGACCCCAGGTAAATGGGACAAAGGCGAGGGCTAAGAAGAAGATATGCCTGAATAAAGGAAAAGTACATGGTATGATTTTGTAGTATTCATGCACGATGGTGTTCTTCATGGTCTTATTACAAGAGTCTTCCTGCGAGATTTAATGTTAAAAAATAACTAGTAGTGATCTTGCAAAGAAGCTTTCTTGATTTTTACTTCCTTTATTATTAGTCGAGGGATTAGAGACAGAAATAGTCATGTTTATCAATATCTACATATATTCATCAATGATATGATTGCTGAGATTTTAACTACTTAGTTATAAAGAGATTCGTGAGTCAATGTCAAAAATTGTAGGTAATGCACTTCAGAATGGCAAGAAATCTTGATCGCTCTGTGTTCTTATGAGGAACTTTAGAAGAAAAGTAGGACTTAAAATGTAAAACAATTCAATTCGTTTCACCAAAACCTATATTTTATTGAATGATGATAATATTTTTATCGTTTGTTGAATCCTCGGATGATATAAACGACCTCCAAAACAATGCACATAGAAGTTCTTTAGTAAAAGTATCCGTAGGTATAAGTTTGATATTATAGTAGTTCGGCAGCCGAGTATTCATTTGGCGTCTACGTAATATTGTACGAGTATATTAGGTATACAGATAATAGGAACTACATTTTACGATCCTTTATGAACGAATGGTTTGCGAGCTTTTTCACTTGTATATACGAACTATTTTTACACCCTTTTATTTAACCTCGCTTCGCGTTGTTGCTTCCAAATCTTGTTATCGAATTATAACTCATTTCTAGTCTTGTAGAACTCTGAAAATTTCATTGAAAAACTACGATTCTCTACCACATTGGATCAATTTTACCCTGAGACAAAAATAGTGAAAAGCGTTTGAAGGGATCCAAGGGCTGTGTGGGCTCGTGTTTAGTATCGTATGATTGGGCGTTAGAAAAGTAATTCAGATTAAAAGTCATAATTTGTCCAGCTCAAGCTTACAAAGATTATAAAAGCGTGGAATTACATTTTTTTTATTTGTCCCTTTATGATCCCCCACTAGATGGACTGACCAAATCAAGGCTGCCACAGGTACATCAGTGGTTAGAGCAATGCGTACGGCGGTGTGTCGGGAGAGGTGGAGGACAACAATCCAGAACGTAGTATGGACAAGGAGAGAGGATGGTCACAACCCTCAGCAGTGAGGACATCGACGCAGAAGAATTTGTAAACCTCGAAACGCTCATCGTTCGTCCTCCTCAAGGGAGTTCACATAATGCTGCATTACGTGAATATGTGTGGGGAAAAGTCATTCGTCGGCGTATAGTATCCGATATTTTGAAAAGACATATCAGAAGTTGAACATGTTGCATAGGCCTGGTACTACATATATCGTCATCTGCATTGAATTACAATACATCAGATACATCCCCAGAACCATAGAGCACGACATACCACCGGATTGCGAAAGACACAATAACATCGCTAAACGTTTTATATATATTATTAGGTATTTACACAATGCAAGCAGTCATTCCTTACTTATCGTCAGATCGAATAAAGCTTTTTTCTTCTTTTTTTATTAATTTTTAGTGGATGCAGTTATTACATATAATATAAACAATCTTAGAACAAACAAACCAGCGAAGACTCAAAGATTACCTAGCTGAAAATTATGGTTAGTCAAAAGCAACACATTATAAAATTTTAAAATCAAAAACATTTTTTTTACACTTTGACACAACGAATGTTAAATGTTATAGACGTGATGTTGGCCATACGATAAATAAATGAATAAGGTTCACTATACGTGCAAGTATAAGTGCAAATAAGTAAAAAAAAAAACAAGATCAGGACACAAAGTGCCATAGATGTAGAGGAAATTATTGAAAGAAATAATTGAAATTAATGATATAAAATTTTACACACATACACCCTCACACACACTATGTCCAGGCTAAGAGACATACGATTTGTAACAAAAACAGGCTTTTAGCATAGTGCAAAGTGTGCAGGAAAGTATTTGGGTTTGTGTATACAAGCCTAGATCCTTTTAAAAAAAATAATCCTGGTCGAAACACTGTTGACAACACGAAACACACATCCTGTTGACATAATACGAGTATGTATTTCCAGGAATTACTGTAGTGTAGTATAAAATGTATATTGTATATCCATGTGTACAAATGTATCTGATACAATCCATTCTCGAATTCAAGATATACTAAACAGGTCGGATTTATCACGAATCACCACCACTAATGTTTATGTATGGATTTCAAATTTAAAGGAACACTATCGACATTGTCTTAAAATGCTGCCTTGATTTATTAATGTATTCATGGCATTGCATAACTTGGGAATTCTTTACAAAAATAAAATATTTTAAAAATCAATGAACAGTGGATAAAAGACAAATATTGATCAGCTGGAAGAAATGTGGTGAATAAGTAGCAAAAGAGCTTTTAATTGAAAAATAGTAGTTAGGTATGTACGTGTATGTTAAAAAAAAGTGAGTTGGCTGAAAGAGGTCTCAGAAAAAACCTTTAAGATTTTTCATCTCGAAATAGGGGTTTTTCAAGATAAATATCTGCTCCCCGGTACATAATAGGTTAGTATGATATTAAGAGAATAGTTAGTCTGTACTTTTATCTAGTGGGTTCCTTTGGATTTTTTTAAAAATGTATGGATTCTTTAGAAAAAAAATCTAAAGCTAACCCGTGATGATTTTTCAACTCGTTTTAGGCAAACACTATAAAACATAGGTAAAAAATTACACGTTTTGATAGAATTTGTAAAATTAAAAAAAATAGTAAAATGGGTGAGGAAAGAGGCGGAACGTACAATGCTTTTTATATTTTTTCTCTGGGTAAATCCTATAAAGAACTTCATTGAATTAAAACAATATTACACATACAAGTATGTTGTGCATAATATGCAGATATTTGTATAACACATGTATAGCTAAAGAGTAGTTCTGTAAGATATATGAATATGTTAAGTTCATGTGTTACAAATATGTAAATTATACATCTCAATACAAGTGTAAAAGGGACGACTTGTAAGTATGAACAGCAGCACAGTTTTGCTATTACAATCACCATGATTTACATTTTCATAAATAAATTCATCGACGACAATTCTACATCTACATACAAAGTACTTACTTATATTGCTACCGTAAGATATTGCAATATTATATTATAAAGTTTATCTACTGATGAAAACATTGGATATCAACCGTAGGAATTTTGCCAATATACCTATCTAAGTATTATAAACGTTCTTTTTGATAGAGGGGTTATATAGGTACTTACTTACTTACTTACTTACTGCTAGCCACTTGCGTTCCACTGCTGGACATAGGCCTCTTCTAAACTCTTCCACTGTCTTCTATCTTGGGCTATCTGCTGCCATCTACGGCATAGGTAACAAGGGCGTATATAGGGAAGCCGATATGTAAGGCAATTATATAAAAAAAACGTTATTTTAAAAGATTTACAGAGACACCCAGGTTCATTACTTCGCTCATTTTTCAATTTGTAGTTTTTGTACACGACATTTTTATACTTTTTTCCTTATTAGTTTAGTTTCTCCTCCCCAAAGTCAAATACTATATCGCCCCTCCTGCGAAACGAAAACCTATAAAAGCCACTGATAGGTAAAATGGGTTGGAGAGCTCAGATGGCAATTTAAATTCAATTCGGTTTGTTTCTCAAAATATTATATGTACAATTGATTAATTTATGAATAGCAATAGTATTAATTAAGAAGACACAAATGTTAATTAGCCGCCCCCAGACAGCATATTTATATGTAGCTGGTATAAGGGGGACAAATACACTTAAATTTTTAAAATAATGTTACACTCAATATAATAAGTCACAAATAATATAATAAGGCAAAAGCTCTGCAATCTTAAGACGCGGACAGAAAACAAGTGGGCCGCCCCAGAAGAAGCTGTCAAAGGTGTGTGAGGAGAGACTGTAGTTGGAGTGAGAGGGACCTTTGACTGATATATACAAACGCTTTTGAGTCTCCAGCCCAGCCAAGTATTGGAATCGATATAAAAATATAAAAGAAATATTTACTTCTTCCAACAGTATATAAACTGCCAGACCTTGAACAATGTAGCAACTTTATGAATTGATTCTACTTTCGGACCTTTCGTATGAGTTATTCATGAGCGAGAAAAATCTACGAGAGCGTTATGTGGAATGCATTTTTGGAATACCTTTTGAATGTGGAATCGAATGACTTACTATATTATACCTAGTACATAATTTATTCGTTGTGTTTGATTCATAAACTAAAGAAGAAAAATGTATCTTAAAATAGGTTCCTATGTTTAAAACACACAAATAAATTTTCACAAATTTATAAATTAGACATAGGATAAGGAATAAAGTGATTAGAGAGTTGTGAATGTAAAACGGATGTTGTGACTAAAATTAAAGTGAACACATTGAGATGGTTGGGACATGTAGAGAGAATGAACGACGAAAGATAACAAAGAAAATATACCTGTTTGAAGGAAAAGGTGTGAGAGAACGCATGACCAGAACCACATGGCTCGACCATGTACTAGATTCTCAAGAACGGACGTGTTCTGAGAGAAAGAAATCGTAGAGTGTGTATGACGAATTGCATGAGGGTGACGGAAGCCCGAATGTGTGTTAGGATAGGAAAGTCTGGATATCGGCCTACGCCGCAAGGGATGTGGCGTGAGGGGATAGAATAGAACTAAATTTAGAAAAAACTTGGATTCCAGGATTCGCGCAAAGAAATTTGGACAAAATAAAATATTAATTTGTGCTTTATAAATATGGACTATGGAGATACGTACATACTTATTAGATAGGCAGATAAACTTATTATTGTACGACAATGCTGGAATATATTCTCATGGTAGATAATAATATTTTTGTATAGGATTAGAGTTCAACGCGCATTAGACGAAATATGGAGCGAAACCTTTAAACGTAATTTTAATATTTTAGTTTATATTGTGTATCCACTGACGTACAAACCACAAACCAACAAAGGTCAATAAAGAATGAGCATTTAATGAAATAAATAAGATTCCAAATAAGGAGTAATGTTTGTTAAATACAACATATTAACAATAATACAATATGGCTGCGTATACCTAATTATATTTTATTTTATTACCTCCTCAGTAACCTTGGAAGAATTCGTTCCACTATAGGTACTATGTTTTGGAGTCTTTATACTATAAATATTATGATCTACGGGAAGATTTTTATAATCTATGAATTTTTTGGCAAAGTAGACTCTATTTATTTCTTTACATTCGGGTTCTTCATTGTTGAGAGTGATTCATTGAGAATTTATGAAAAATTATTAATATAGGTACACTTATGTAAGACACTGGAGTGATTAAAATGCGTGTCTTAAACTGAAAATTCAATTTTGAACCATTACCGAAGATGTGAGTATATTTTAAAGCATAACCAAAATATGATGTATGGCTTAGAGTAGATATTTTCGAGTATGCATACGCAAATCAAGATTTAAGAAACCAACATAAGGTTATTTTTATATATGTACGTACATTTCTTATGTTCATTGGTTTTTATTAGGAAAAGACATAGAATATTTGCAAAATGCAGTAAAGTACAAGTCAATCGTCAACAAATTATATTCTTACATATATGATTCATCTTTTTAGGCAAATGGAGCCATCCTCTTACCAACTGAGTGGCGATATATCCTTTTTATATGAAAATTTACCTCTACACACAAACGCGACGCAAAACGTTCCTCATAAGATGATCAAGCAACTTTAAAGCTCGACAACATTGACAATCTACACACGGTACACCCGAGAAAAATGGAGAAGAGATTAACAGTGACCGTGAAAATCTACAAAAAATACTTTGAGTAAGAAGTTAGATGTTCGAACAAAAGTAGTACGTTAGTAAAGAAGCAAATAGATTACTTAATAGAAGACTCCATATGACACTTAATACACAAATTAACATCAGTGACTGTAATAAAAGATCCGGTATATAAATTATGATGTTAATAATGAGAGTTAATCAGTAGGCAATAGAATACACATATACAAGGTTAGAATAATGTCTCGCTTGTGAAACATTGCTTAGAGTTCGTTACTAGATACAAGCTTTGGTAATTGGATTATAGATGTTTCAATAGTACCTACTTTAACTATGTCATTCAGTTCACTTCCGCAATGTGGTTGTGATTTAATATGCCAGATGGTGGAAAAAAATAGATCAAATTGACATAAGTTTAGTTAAGGATAAATTTAATGGATGCGGAAGGGTCAAAGCAGAGACGAGTGGAAACAGTTGAAAGAGGCCTATATCCAGCAGTGGAGGGAAGAAGGCTAGTGAAGAACAAGGATAAGCTTAAGCCTTTGCTGGTTTATTTGCTGTTAATGTTAACATACACATATACTCTGTAATAACTGTTTGTGCTCGTTAAGACCAATAAAATAAAAATAAAAAATAAATATCGTACATTTTTAAATACATTTTTTTAAACAATTTTAAACTCCAAACTATAACAATGCCACCTAGTAGCCATTTATCACACCACCTTTGGTGCAACCTGAATCGAATCAGAACTAGTCATGGAAGGTGTGGCCTCCTCCTCCGCAGGTGGGGCAAGCGGGACAACCCCAACTACCCCTGTAGTGGGGTGGAGTCCATTAACCACATCGTAGAAGAATGTCAGTTCACTAGGTTCAGCGGCACAATGGAAGACAGTCACAACTTGTCTCCTGAAGCACTTCAATACATGAGCTCTCACACATTAATCTCTGACTCCGGTCTTTCTAATGTTATACGATATACATACATACTCCAAGCTACTCTTCAATGTGAGGAGACCTCGAGTATTTATGATTTATTAATCGAAAACGATTCAATATATTCACATAAATGCAATGAGATGCTATGTGAGGGCCTCTCCTGGGTATTACTACATTAATGAAATTCAAGTTTAAAGCTATTGCATAATTCAACAGAAATAATAGTAATATTATGATGAAGCATTTGAATTGCATAATAGTGATGAAATATCATAACATTTGTTCATAAACAATGAAGAGAAAAATAAAATGATTATGTCCTTATATTATCTCACTGAAGGTATAACTGCATGCTGTTTGGATGAGAGTTTTGTATTTTCTCACATGAAGTTGCATTCCTTATCCATATTTATGTTAATTACATTGCACGATACATACGTAATGACTATGGGTTGTTTCAAATCATATTCCATACATTGCATCATTACAAGAAACACATGGTGTAATAATGTTTAAAATCATAATCTTAAGGGAATTACAATTATCATTCTTGGAAAGATATTCGGAAATATTTTTGCGTTTAATGAAAATAATTTCATCGTATCTTACTTGTACATGCCTTCGTCCAAATGTGAGAAAAATGATTGCTTGAAACAAGAAAAAAATCAGTCAGTGTAGATATAAGTTATTATACATGTTTTTGAAATCCATCTATATTTTTCGCACAAACTTATATAAATTTTAAGTTATGTTAATTTTCTGTGACGAAAAATCTTTAACGAATGCATTTCTAGCATTTTTAAAGGAAACATTAAGAAACAGGGGTATTTTGATGATTCATTTATCAATAAGTATACAAATGTTTGCAGATTACCAAGCAACAAAATAGTTAGGTATGTAATGTTAATTTAGAAGAATCAATTTTAAATAGATATGATTCAACCTGGCGATCAGGAGTTAGCATATAGTCCGGCGATCCACATGGTGTAGGGAGACCAAAGCTGCGACGCGACGGCTTATGGTTAGTTCCAGAATACCAGATATTGGTCAAGAGTAACTGGAAAGTGACAGCGATGGATCAAGGAGATGGCGACAGTCGGGCTACAGGCGACCCCAAAAATGGTGGTAGTATTCCAAGAAAAAATCTTTAAACTTCAGTAGTTTATTATTTTTAAACATTTAGAAGATTACAATGTTTAAAAAGAAAGAAACATTATTTTATACCATCCATTTCTGGTTTGTGGTTCCGAACAGTAATGCACGCAGTACCACCTCCCTGGATGGGAATAAATTTGCATCGATTTGGATAAACAGGAGATAATATAAAATATTGTACGTATTACTATACGAGAACTATACTACATTGGCTGATAATATGGCACACGGTCTGTGGTGGAACAGTAGGTATCTGTTCTTCTTGTCTTCATACTACTACTTCTTATTGTTCTACGGTGAATATTCATCTTACCTTTGTCCAAATATAAGAAGGAATACAGACAAATACAAGATATTGTTATATTCATAGTGCATTGCATACCAAGCGCAGCTGCGTACCGTATTGTTGTTCTGCAGAGATTTGGCGATGAATGGGGATCTGATACAAGGATTGTATGTATATTATTAATATAGACTTTTGTCTGATTGTTTCCATATTGTTCTCGGTTATACTATTTTATTAATATGTAGCTTATCAGGACGATATAATATACTACCGTAAGTAATGCATTACTCATTCGATGCAACATATATTTTTATTTGTTTATTTTATTTTGTACCTATATTGTTTCAGCGAACAATACGAAAGCATCCAAGATATGTACCTGCATCAAAATGAAAACAAATTGTCAGAAAAAAAGTTCTATAATCGAATTTTGAGTGCGTGTGCTTTATACACACACATGATTCACAATTCACAGAAAGTACAGAAGTAGTTGATCACATTAAGCCAGCCAACGATCAGTTATAAGCCTGATGGAAGGTCCATCCTTTGCTGTATATCTGTTGAGTTATAACTACTTATAGAAGTAGTGATTAGTTGCAAAGCAACTGTATTATTTTACAACAGATAGCTTGTTTTGGTTTTGTTAAAATACGTGTTTGTGGAATTTCTTTATACATAAATTTGACAAAGTTGTTTACAGAGTAAGAATTAATTAAGAAATCAGACGTAGAACGTTGTGGACGTCTAATGGATACTTACAAATGTTCTGAGATCGCATTGGGCAGGACACATAGCATGAGAAAATTATAGTTGATGGGCACCCATGCTTAATAAATGGAGACCATGGGAAAACAGAAGAAAATATTGGTCAGTCGACGTAACTTAGATACTAGAAATCGAGGGTGAGATAGATAGCGGTGAGAAAGGCAAGAAGGCCAGATATTTCCAGTGATGGAGAGACCAAGAATGAAGAATAAGAAGAAGTGTATTTACCAAGGTTTTTGTTTTATTGGATGAGTAACTCCAAAACTAAGCTATTTACAGCAAAATGTCGTAGAAATAAATTTAAGGTGAGTCAATTTTCTATGCAATAACATTAAAAGTACAGAAGTGTTTGAAGATTGATAGATGTTTTCTATTTGATTAGTAAATGATACTTTTTGATATGAAATAATATTGCAGTTTTTAATTATTATTTTGCGAAGTGACTGCAACAATATCACAATAGTAATGTAAGTTAGTAAGTAGGTAGCTATGAAGGTTCTGTGATCGCCTTACATATCGCGCCTCGCCATAATCCCATTTGCATAATTGAAGTCTTCATCGGGCGTCGTCCACAGTCCACACTACACACTGCTGACTACACAGAGTACACGGCGTTATTATTTACATTGTCACAAGGAAGAACAAGTAACGAATAACATAACATATCGGATATAAATCAGAGGGCAGGACAGTATAACAAACTGAATGCCAGCAGATGCAAGAACACCACCAACATCACCAACTTACTACTGCTGCTGAGGCAGGACTCTCGTTTGTTACCGTGACCCCAGCGGACCCCGGGTGCCTGCTATAATATAGGAGTTACATCGTATCAACTATTATTTATTCGAAGCGCACTAAGAAATAGAACCTTTTATATTACCGTGAAACATATTTTCGATAAAATATTGGCCACCATTTTCAATAACCTAATTAAGTTGTTTTTTTTCAGAATATCAGGTTTTTCAGGACAGTTAATAATATTGTACACAAAAAATACGTAATACTATGTGAATTATTTTAGATTACGCGACTATTTTTCGAGGATTTGCACCATCATCATCAGGCGATTGTGAGTAAACTTTATTCACTGGACTTACAATGGCCTGATGATGAGGGTGCAAATCCTCGAACACCAGTCGCGCATTTTAAAGTAATTTTTGTGGATTTTAAACTAAACATTGAGTCTTTCAGTTTGCCTTAAAACTGGACTTCCACCATGTACCGACGGTTAAAAACTTGGAGATAGTCGAAATGTTTCAAAAGCTCTCATTAAACTACGACATGTAGAAAAATTACGATAGTCTCACATAACATACGTTGTGATTTTCGTAAATGATCAATCAAAAGCTATTTGTTGACTACATTAATTACACTCAGTCCTAGAAAAGGACTCGATCAAAGATAACAGTATTTTGATTTATTTCGTTTTTAATCCTTACAACTTTATCTTCGCCCTCGAAACAGCTTCGGATATAGAAGCGATTGGAATTCCCATACCGCAGAAGAAATGTAGTGCACTCTATTGAATGTATCGCTATATATTTTTGTCACTTCAGCATATAACGTCTTAATTGAATGGTTCACTCTACATGTAAGTGTATGTGTGTATGATACTGAAGCACTTTACAAACACATATGCACATATTCTCTTAGTTTATGTTATAGTCAGACCCGGATCTACGATTTTTTCTAACCGGGGCAAAAAGTTAACATTAGCTCCCTTGCCCTGCAGTATTTATTTATCATATGGTCGTTAGTCATTTATACTGCACATCCCATCAATTATAACAATAAATTACAATAATAGCTCATATTTTTTGTCAGAATTTAAAAGTATCATTTCTTAAATAATCAGTCCCTGATTCATTGAGCGTCAAGAAATCTTCCGGGTTTCCTCTATACGCTGTGAGACAGCACTCCGACACAACAGGCTCGGTCTGCCTCTCTGCATATCACGCAGAATCCGACCACCCGCACTTAAAGAAGAAGTCGGCACATCTGCCGTGGCCCATCCGGATTCTGTTCAGTGCAGTCCACATTCTTCTTGGTTAATGATTCATTAATTAGATTGATGTTTTCAAAAAACTTTCAAACAGTTTTACTAGCTGTGTGACCGTTTCTCAGAGTGCCAAAAATACCAAATGTGTAGTGATAAAAATACCAATTGACTTTTCGTGTACGGGGTGGGGGTTTCAGACACGGCTGAACCAATCAACTGACCGAAAATCCACTTGGCATGCGATTCAAAACCGAAATAAATACTACGATACGCCCTGGAAATTAATAATAATTGGTTTGACAGACACCTTTTTAAAACCTTTTTTTTTCGAACATATGAATTCTGCGCCCTCTAAAATTACCACCCGGGACACGTGCACCAGTTTGCCGCATCCTAGTTTCGGGGCTGGTTATAGTTTGAAGTGTAGAGATACAGAATTGCGCAGGCCTTTATTGGATGAAAGGCTTTAATAATATATTTGTTGAGACAACACAGTGACAGGTTATTATTCTTTATTGTGTCTCCAGGTGACCCCAGAAGACTGGCGAATGCTTCTTCGTATTATTGGTGGTATTTTCTTGTCAATTATCTTCATCATAATGTATATAACTGCATCATGGCAACATAACTCTCAACTTACAATATCTTCTTTAAACTAAAATGCGCTGATTGGGTTCAAAAACTCACACTATATTTTTAGGTGTAGATAGCCTGTTATGAAGATGTATTAGCCTCCTGCGATGTCGACTCCCAACTGTCAATCCATCTCTTTGGTAGTCTGCCCGGGAGTCGTCTGCCCTTGGCCGTGTAGTGCGATGTGGGGGAGTCTGGATGGCTCCATTCTCCTCACATGTGCGTACCATTGTCTTTTTCGTTGCCTCCCCCACCTAACGACATCTTTGATCTCGCACATTTCTCTTATCCTGGTATTACTAATTCTATCTCGAAGGCTCTTATACCAGATATGCTCCTGAGAGTCTTCATTTCCGACACTCTTAGCGCATTTTTCGTTACCGCGGTGTCTGCTCTGCATTCTATCCCATATGTCATGATAGGTCAAATTATTAGTTAATAAAATACTCCCGATATAGGTACCGAGATACTCGTATTAACATCGGAGAAAACGTTAGAGTTATTAAACTTAAACAAGTGGAAATAAAACAGTTTTGATTACCTAGTTATTCGTATCAATCACTAAAGGTAATCGATTTAAACAGTGCTAATTCGAAAGACGCCGAGTATCTATGACGAATTGCATGAACGTAGAGGAAGCTAGTAGTATCAACGTGACATTTGAATCACGCGGGAAACAAATAAGAATCATAAATAAAAATTACCAAAAAATATTGTGGGTACATTAGTAGCTAATCAATTCAGATTCAGAGATTTTATCATTGGGTGATTATCGAGGTCGACTAATGAACGGTCTATGTTAATTAATTGTCTATTAAGTTGGCAAAGTCCCTCTATTAAAACAATCAGTACGAAATCTCTAATAATCTTCGAGAATTTAATGTTATCATTCTTACAATCATCATTAGCTAAATGTAGTTCATTAGTTTGATAAATAAATTCTTCAATAGTACGTAAGCTTTTACAGATATAATAAGGTAACGATCACTTTATATTTGTATAGGCTTCATTCTTGGAAATATATAAGAGTACTATAATATATAATATGTATGTCGATACTCTCGCTTGACTAACTTAACATTCAGTGTTGTTGGAGATATCATCTAACAGGTCCCCATACAAGAGCTTTCCATCGCCAAGGTTGTTCAGTGTTACCATAAAGGAAGACAATTACATTTTAAACTTGGCAAACCCAATGAAATTGCTAACCTTTAATTATAAATGCAGTACTAGATTGATCAGTACGGAGCAGCGAACGGCTAAATGTAATGACTATATAAAAATTATTATTCAACACGCCTTAATTGTGTATAAAATGTTATTTAAAATTTGTACTTCATTATCGTCTCATCTTTAGAGACATCGACGCATTCAATAAGGTCTGTCATTTAAATTCAACTGTTGTTAAAACAACAATAGATATTATAACTATAACGAGTATAGTTATCTCAACAGATATACAGCAAAGGATGGCCCTACCATAACCTATCATAACGTTACTATGTTATCAGTGTTATCATCTTCATGACGAAATACAAACTGAGCCTTTTACATTCTGTTTGTATTGATTCTACTTCTCTGGCACATTGTCACTGTTGCTCCTCTCGGTTGTTAAAAAAACTGTAATTGTTATAACTATGTAAATTTAACGAGTCCAAGGGCCCAAAATTAGGGCTTAGGGACTATGATGAGCAATAAACAATCAGGCTTATGACTGATCGTCGGCTGGCTTAATGTGATCACTTTACACTAACATTCACCAATTCCAGTCCATCCGTTTGCCGCGGCCGGGAAACGAACCCAGACCTCCAACCTGACAAGCCGGTATTTTTCCCATTTACAAAAGTTAGGTTAATTTTTTCATAAAGGGGTATTATTTTTCACAATTTTGCCAAATGTGGTGTTATTTTTCATACTTACGCCTTTTGAAAATGTTATAAGTACGTTGTTTTTTAAAATGATGGTCCAAATTTGTATGAATTATGAGAAAATTCACGTTATTCTTGTAAAAAATGCTAAAAATCTCGTTATACCTGTAAAAAACACGAAATACGCGAATAAAATTGTTCTATCGCGATTGCGAAATTTTCCAGTCTCTACAAATAAGTTATCGATGCAATGAATCAGTCAATAATGTATTGAGAATATCCTTACCTTCTGGTCTCCAAATCTCATTTGTCGTCTGGCATTCCTGGAGACGTTCATTCTGCAGAGAAATAGCCTTTCTTCACCATCAGCTGGCGTCCTGCAGAGTTCACCCTGTACTCCTTGATGATCTTGTTTATCTATGATATCGTAGATGCTGTCTCCGTGGATCAATAGGTCTTCCTGAAATGAACAATGTAAAACTGAAATCGTTTCACTTTTTAGATACTAAAAAAATACCTACACGGTTCAAACTGGAAAGTCTTGGAGAACGGAGCCTGTAAGCCTAATCTATGCTGTAGCACAAAAATTGACAACTGCAATATTTTATGTAAGCTCTAGGCTCTCCACACAAGTCCGGAAATTCAGTTAATTGGGTCGACCGTTTGCAATAAAGATTCGGACCAAAACTCTTTCTGAATGAAAATTCAGGGTAACACTGCATTCTGACAGAGGTTTTGGTCGGAGCTTTTTTGCAAACGGTCGATTCAGTTAACTGAACTTCCGGACTTGTGTGCAGAGCTATAATGTTTTTATGGCGGAGGCAGGTATTGCCGACATACTTCTCAGTGTTATTAGCTAGAAAAGTCTACATATTATCATTCATTATTAAGATATAAACTCATCATTATCCAGATATCATAGATATCAAAGGATTAGGCTTAGTCGAAGGAGGCCTGAAATAGTCGTTATAGTGCAATTAATTATAACTGGCGAACGCAGTTAAAGAAATGTGACTGAGAAGGGACGACTACCTGCTTTATTCGCACTGATGCAAGAGCTATAAGTGCGAATAAAGCAGGTAGTCGTCCCTTCTCGCTCACATTTTTATGACTGCGTTCGCCAGTTATAATTAATTCAATTATAGTCGAATTAGTATTAGTTGAATTATCTTATTATATTAGTTAATAATCCTCTTCATAGAGAGGTCTCAGCTGAGATGGTTAGGACAGTTAATAATCCTCTTCATAGAGAGGTCTCAGCTGAGATGGTTAGGACACGTCGTTCGGATACCAGAGGAGCGGCTTCCGTTAAAAGCTCTGGAAGCCGAGGGTGCAGGCAGAAGACCGGTGGGCCGCCCCAGAAATAGCTGGCAGAAGCAGGTGACAAAGTTGTGCGAGGAGAGACTGTGGCTGGAGTGGCCAGAGGTCCTGGAAGCTGCGAGTGACAGGGGCCTCTGGCGAAGATATGCAGATGCTTTGGGGCCCCGACCCAATCAAGGATAGACGGGGAAGAAGATGTATGTATGTATGTATGTATGAATTTACTGTCGATCCTCGTTAAAGTATGGTATATAATTTGTACATCGCGTCGCTTCGCAAATCGCATCGTTGTTCGCTACAATATCGCACATGTAAGTTGGCAAAGTGTATTAGGTACTACTCACTACTCAGTGTAAAATACAAATAATAAATACTCATGAACTCCCGAAGGGAACATTCGCATGACGCCGTCTGTTGCTGGATGAAGAAATAATTATACATTATTACTACATCATGATAGAGTTCCCCTAACCCAACAACAGAGGTGACTTCAGTACGAAATACTGAGAAAAATTGCCGCGGGAGTATCGAAAAATATGAAAGCAATTGAATCGTTGCTATAGATAAAATTGTGAAGTGAAAACCATGGAATAAAAGAGTGAAACATGTTGGCCACAGAAAAGATGAGGTCAATATCATTATTGGCATAGCCTAAGAAAGAAAATATTGAAAAATATAAAAAAGTGGAGGAGACTTTTAAGAGGAAGAATATATTTTTTCAATGATGTACTCGTAATTGTTGTTTGGACTGTTCGCAGTAAGCTTCTGAATTTTTCCACTGTAAGCCTACCGGTACATTCCGTCGAAGTTGATGGAATCTTATACATTAAACATGCTCAATATTTTTAAAATATTGTACAATTTACTGATTCATTGTAGGTATACTCGTACATAATTTTTGTATTTCTCTATTTTAGCAATGCAAAATTTTAGTTTTTCATTTATTTTTTTCTTAAATATAAATGTTATTGTATGTAATGTTCACATAAAGAATAAATAAACAAATTATTAATCTACTGTTTGTAGCCGAAGTGTCATCAACTAAAGTGAAAATATTAGGGTTCATTTTATTTAAGAAAAGGAAAATCCGATTCGGCTCGTATGATTCTGAAACCGGCCCAACGTTTCGTTGCTCTGGGTGGTTTACGTCCTTTTGAGCGTCAGGACCAATTATGTCTTAAATATTTGGAATATTACTTTGCAACAGAATAATATCTGCAGGATGGTTCATACAGACATCCATAGAACACAACATTTAGCCGCCGCAGTGTCAATCATTGCTGGTAGATTTATGTCATAATCCTTCATGAAAATAACATTAATCATACGCTGTTACATATTACGAGTACTCAGTCCTACGTACACTGATCTTTTGCTCTTAATCTACGTGTGTAGTCTTGACTCTGAAGCAACAACAGCGCCTACAATCACTTGTCTTCAGACTCTAAAGAATTTCGAGAAACAACATATTATTTTACTCGTAATTCTACATACAGTACTTACTACGTTAGTAAACATTACTCAGATCATAGACTTTTATATTTAGTACTAGCTAGACGTCTGACTCATTGTATTTTCGATAGAAAGGAGGTGACTCAATTTCACGCTCGGCACTTTTTGGTATTTTAGAGTCGCAAAACTCACACTAGTAACAAGATATCAATAATGAACACTAAAACATTTTTAAAACTATCGCTTAATTAATAAATAATGTTAAAACTAATACAGTTTTTAACTGTGAGAACAAAATTTCGAAAACGCTGCCCACAAAATGTCAAAATTCTCCATACGATTTGACAGTTTGTGGGCACCAGTTTACTTCACTACTAGCATTGAGTATGCCGTCTAGGTACTTAATATAAAAGTCTATGACTCAGATACTAAGATCCTATGTACTCATTTGAAGGTATTCTGATGTTAAACAAACTTCTAGTTCCATTTACTTTGTGCAGTTAGTTTCAAGAGGAATTTGAGAACTAGAAGAAAGATCCGATAGATCTGATAAAGAAGAAGTCCGTTAATTGTCTTTCAGTCAGATTTTTGACAAAAATAATATGGCATTTTTGACGACGCATAACTTTTTTAATAATAACATTACGAAAAAACTAAAAGGAAATTTAACATTCTATAATTCTTAATCACTATTTTTTTCTTTAGGGTACACCCGTAAAAAGTTATAATCATTAAACTGAAAAACGGACGAATTTTCTTTAGTTTATGGAATGCCCTAGTGAACGCACAAGGGTATAGGGAGGTCGCAAACTTGAATTTTGAACCACAAGACCGTCCTTTATAACATATCGAAAAATCAGAAATACTTCTTGACTTGCAAGGTAAAATTCTTAATTAGACGGAC
This sequence comes from Ceraclea dissimilis, assembly GCA_963576895.1. Taxonomy (NCBI): domain Eukaryota; kingdom Metazoa; phylum Arthropoda; class Insecta; order Trichoptera; family Leptoceridae; genus Ceraclea; species Ceraclea dissimilis. The sequence goes on along the minus strand of OY756366.1, from coordinate 15,431,641 downwards.
TATAGTGAAAACGAGAGTTGATAAAAAAACAGCAAATCCTTAATAAACTACTTAGATGTAGACAATCTATTGAATATTTCAAATTGAAAGACTATCCCCCGTTTTCACCAACTTTTACCTAAGAAGGAGACCCCTAAGAAATTTCCATACAAAAACAGAGATAATATTCTATTTATTGACACGCAGGCCTACCAACCACACCCTAATTCCATACAAAATGCAACACACAACTCATCTACGTTAGGTGCCCAAATATCTCTGCCCAGGCTAGGTGAGTTGCGTGTTGCATTTTGTATGGAATTAGGGTGTGGTTGGTAGACCTGCGTGTCAATAAATAGAATATTATCTCTGTTTTTGTATGGAAATTTCTTAGGGGTCTCCTTCTTAGGTAAAAGTTGGTGAAAACGGGGGTATATCATTTCAACAATAGTTATATTCCAATAGGAGTAAGGTATAATAATTTAACAATGCAAGCCTACGATGCTAACAACACACCGTCTATAGAACTTATAGAAGACAATGAACAAAATTTACAGTATATGAAAAGTACAAAGTTTACTCAAATGGCAAATGTTATAAATTCAATAAAGCAATATTGAAATTCCACAGTATGATAAATTATAACCTTTGGTATGAAATATATTAAGGCATCGCAATAAACCACCCCCTTATAGTATGAAGGAAGTATGAAGGTAATATGAGATGCATCAGACTATAAGACAGCCTCGGGCTAATCTTTAATCTGTCCACCCTCATGTATATTCTCCTGATACCGCCTACCTCACCGACAATAGACACACCCATAATACTCGTACCATATCAAGATGTAATAACACATCTCTTCAATTTTCTGCTTTCCTGATAACCTAAGTATTCAATTATTGCAAAAATTTCAATCATTTTTACATTATAATTATAAATTGTGAGACATTTAATTAATTTAATTAGGCCAACGTCATAATCCAATATTAAAATTAAATTTTTTAAAGTCAATATGAAAATTGCAACTAGTAATTTGAATTCTACGACCTGGGCTGGTACTTTGTAAACTCACTTCTTACACCTCCTCTTTTTAAGTCGCGATCTTATCTCGCAAGAACATTTTTTGATACTCTATTTTTTTCAGTTTAGAGCGAGTTTCAAAGTATTCAGATTGTCAAGGAGGGACGGGGAATCGAAGATCTTGTGTATGACAAATTGCATGAATGTGACGGAGGCAAATAAAAATCAAAATAGTGCGGTAGGCTAATTCTAAAACACGGGTAAAACCACGAGGTATTTTTAAAGGCATATTTTATAAAAACAGTAATAAACACATTAACCTGAGAAACATTTCCACGATACTTCAGTAGCCTCTAATTATAAAATACAGTAACTAAATCTATTTACGAGTACATATTGTTCAACAGATATATCATAAATGCCATTCAGTTATTAGAAATAAACTTTTGAAAGCTGTACGCACCTCTTTATAATATACAATATACACACCTTGACTTTGAAGTCTTCATAAATATTGAATCAGAAGAGCTTTATATTGGCTGATTAAATGAATACATATTGTATACAAATACATCCTAATTTCATTTGGATGCATACATCAATGTATATAGTAACTACTAATTTCAATTTGTTACATTGATCACTTCATACAAAATAATACTCAACTCAGATACTAATGTGTAGAGACCGGACTATATGCATTTGCATATTTGCATATACAATTGCATATTTTGGAAATTTATTCAAGATTTTGCATATTTCGACCAAAATGTACTGATCACGCATATTTGGGTATATTTTCTTAAATTTTAACTGTGTTTGTAAAATACAAACGTTTAAAAAACAAAAATTGTGGTGTCTTATCGAAAATCTAGTAGAAAAATAAAGCAGACTAATCGTAATTAAAATAAAAAAACAAGATTTTATGACTTTATATCGTAGAACTGTTTTTTGCGGTCTTCCAAACGACACCAAACATAAATTAAATAAAAAATAATTTCAATAAGGGTCGCTAGCATTAAATGGAGCTGGGCTGGGCATATCGCCAGGTGCCAAGACTCCTGGTGGACCAAGAGTATAATAGAATGGCGGCCAAGAACAAGCTGAAGAAGCGTGGAGCTGTGGAGGACCAAAGGGGAGGCCTATGTCCAACAATGGACCTGAGTGGTTGCGGAAGAAGATGTAATGTTAATTTGTTGATGTGTTTATTTAAATTTATGTTGCATATTTTGACACCTTTTGGTGGTTTGCATGCATATTTCAACCATTTTAAGTTGCATATAATCCGGTCTCTACTAATGTGTATAACTTCTTTATATTTCTATCATTGTTATTACTTGCTCCTAAACTTCATTGGTCATCATTTCTATGAATCCATTAGCTTAAAAAAATCACTTAGTTCACTGGCGGTCACTGTTTGTTGCCCATACTACTCAGTCACTTCTACTTGTTTGTTAGGTTGTTGTTTGGAGTGAAATTATGATTAATGTTTTCTTTCTACAAAAGTACCAAGTCATTCTTGATGTCGGGTAAAAAACAAAGTTATCAGGGATGGACGAAATCATAGCAATAATTTAGATTTATAGTACAACTCTATATAGTACAGACGATAGACCAATTTCGCCAACATTAAATCAGGTAGTCGTGAGTTTTTGGTAAGTATGTTGTGTATGATAATGAGGTAGTTAAGAATCCAAATTCGCACAATTTTGATCCCTCCGCCCCCTTCACCATCTTGAAAAAATCTTAAAAAATCGCAGCTTTTTGTATATTATGCAATATAACTTCGGTGTTTCGCGTTTTAGGTCAAAAATAGTTAGGTATTTGCCGATTTTTAAATCACAAAATTTCCTACAACTCTGCCATAGATAACTTAACAGATTTATTTTATTTTAGATTATAAGCAATAAATATTTATTTATTTATTTATCCAAGGCTCGTGTGGGGTTATGTGTGGTATCATATAAAAGGGCGGGCATTAGAAAAGAAATCCAGATCGTAAGTCAGATCTTAATTAATATAATTTTTATATGGAGAAATACCTACAAGAATTCTTATTATCTATCTTATTAATTCTTATTCTTATAATCTACGGTTACTTATTTTATAATGACATAAGTTTTATTTTACTCTTTGCAATTTTTTTGAAATTAATATATCCAATAATGCATTCTTTAAGTCATACAAATCTAATTTCCTAGAATTTGTTTTTGAAGTCCCTAAACTAATTTCTATTGACGAAGAATTATTCGGTAGCTCACCGCCATCCTTTCATGAATTAGAGTAATCAGTTTTTTTTTCTCTAATTTCAATTCACAGACAAGTTTAAATACTCTTACGTAACAATGGACCAACAGCTTTTTATTCAACGACGCGCTCAGAGTACTTCAAGTGTATGGAGCTTCTTAATTCCCCTATTGTAACGAAGCTTGTGTATTCAAAATCTCTAAAACGTATTAACTTGATTGAAATGTTTTTAAACCTGTTAGCGCATTTTTTCTGGAATGAATTGATTTTTTTCACTAATTTGTTTTATAATTTGTAATAGTATTAATTTTTTAATCAAAATAAATATACACGTACCGAAACAATTTCTGAAATATAATTTCTTATAAATAATTCAGATACCTACATCTTAATGCAAGCTATATTAATTTGTTATAATTTAGTAAACTATTAATTAAACAGCATTTTACATTTTGTTTTTAAAGAGCCGAATTGGACTTCTACGTATCTCGTAGTTTCATTAAAGATATTAATTTCGTTGATTGAAGATATTTCAATTAAAACCATCCGTGCCATAGATATGTCATCGCACTTACACGTACCTAAGAGAAATCGTATTGCATTTGTATATAAGATTCTTGTCTTTACGTTTTTGGGTAATTGGAACTAATGAAATTATTTTTTAGAACGGATAAATTTACTGAGACTAGTCGAGTTGAACTCTAAGATTTATGTTATCCATGATACCCGAGTATTAGCATTCGATAAAAGCTCTGGAAGACGAATGATCAGGCAGAATACCGCAAAGGGCCACCCCAGAAATAGCTACCAGAAGCACGTGGCAAAGGTGTGAGAGATTGTAATTGAAGTCATTTCTGGCGAAGGTACATAAAGAAATGCTTTGAGCCTCTGTTCCAGAAAACACAAGTATACACAGATGCTTAGAGTTTCTGCCCCAGAAAACATAAGTAGGTATACACAGATGCTTTGAGCTTCTGCCCCAGAAAACAAAAGTATATAGATATTTTTTGTTCTCTTTTATTCTATTTTCAGGCCATCCACTCATTATTTTGTTAAAAACAAAATATTTTATATCAATCTCTCACAACTTTAAGAGAGATTGACTTGTTACAAATTTGCAAGATTTTGGAAACCCTTTTTCGTACTCAACTTATAGAATGAAAAAGTATTATAAACATAATGCACTTAATTAGATTAAGGATACGGAAGGTCAATCACAGGCCAGTACTAAATATTTTATTTTTAGTTTCCTATTCCGTAACTGAAATACAATGTTTAAAAAAAAACTAATCGGACATAAAGATAACATCCTATAAATTGTCGCCTGGGGTTTATTTGTTTTATGATCATATTCAATCATAATGTTTACACTTTTTTACATGTAGACGCATTATAGAAAAAAAAACTATTTTGATATTCCAAAAACCGGATCTAATGTAATCAAAACCGACCAATTGGTCGATTAAGATAATAATTTATAATATTTGATCGATATAAAATAATAATGTAATGCCTACACGTATATTATAATAATTATTTCTAAAACATATAGATCACTACATAAATTATAATGATACCTAAATCTTTCTCAGGAATTGTTTTTTGTTAAATGCTATAATTTTCTCAACAAACTCAAAGGGGAGGTAGCATGGGCGTCGCCAGGGGGGAGCAGGGGGTCAGCTGCCCCCCTATAGATAGGTACACCTAAATTTTTTCATACTAAATGATAAAACCTTACAAAATATCACAATACTACCACATATTTTCTCATAATATCATAAATTTTCTAAAATTAGTATGAAAATCTATCGGTTTTTAAAAAAAAAATGGCCTGCGGTACTATTTTTTATTAGGTAAGTACTATTTTATAAAAAAACATCTTTCGTACATATTATTGTGCAAAGTATTATATGGCTTCGAAACATTCGGCAGTGCACCGGGATCAGAACTGTGGAGGAGATATTTCGCACTGCCCAGGACAGAGAGGCGTTGTCCCAAGTGGTCGTCAACGTCGGGGGGACCCGACAGGACAAATACAGAAGAAGAATTATACATATTTTCAAATAAACAATTCACATCACGACAACAGAAAAAAAATCTCCTGCGGCGATATTTACGCATTTTTTATGCTACAACATTTTTCAAAAATTTTGTTGCTCCCCCTGGCTCCGATGCTGGTGACGCCCATGGGAGGTAGAACAATAATTAAAGATATTATCTAATTAATCCGTATTGTACCTGCATTTTACTAAGCGATTATGTTTCTGTATCACACGCTATTATAACACTCGAAATTATTCAGGATACATTTAGATTTATGAATTCAAATTAACCTTTCGATTAATATTTATGACTGTTTTTTTTTCCTTATCGCTTATAATTTCTCATATTGTTTTAAATTTAATTTAACTTGTTTAAAATGCCACACATTTCTTGCTTAGGTATATGTGATTGATGGCGTTAAGTATGTATTTGGGTATTGAAAATATGACATCTGGCGGTCTGAGAGACAACGTTTTGACAATAATTACGGTAATCAGTAGATACCTATCTCAACAGGATCTCAACTTCCCTTTAGGCGGATGACTAAAGGGAAGTTGAGATCCCCAATCGCAGACAACTTGTTCAAGACCCTACAGTGCAGCAGCCTGGGTTCAACCTACCCCGCAAACAGTGGTCAACCTTAAACAAGATCCGATCTGGCCACGGTAGATGCGGAAACATGCTCCATAAATGGGACAAGAGAGACCATTCCCTTTGTGAATGTACCCAGATCGAGACTGTTGACCATATAGTAGAGAGGAGTTTGCAGGGGTTCTTGAGGAAATCCATAAGGTGACGCAAAGGGCATTAGATTACTCGCAGAATATTGACGCGGAGCTTTGACGCCAAGATAACTTGTACAATGATCGTGTGCATACGAAAGAAGAAGAAGAATTCATATAATTATTGTATTGTAATGAATTAATAAATGTTAAACTCACCATTGAATGGCCAAGGTATTCGGCTGCATTATCAGATATATAGAGGAGTTTTCCATTCTGTGTCATCATCATTAGGAAACCACTCAAGGCCTGCAAGGAAAAAAAAATCAAATCATCATAATTTGAATAAAACTAAACAATACAACTAAATATAGTGCTAAAAGACTCAATTTAGTCAAGGGCCTACTAGATAATTATATGCTTCTTCAATTCGCTTCACTATTTCATATTTTGTATGATACTCGATTGTATGTAGTGTAAGCGCAAAATAAGTAAACTCTAAGCGACAAAATCTATTTCGCTTATTCTATAAAAAGGGAGAGGAGAATGCTAGGTATTTCGTTGAGAGATAGACGGACAAATATACTAGAGAAATCCAAGGTCACCGACGTGGTAAAACGAGCAGCTGCCTTAAAATGGAATAGGACAAGATACGTTGCCAGACGCTCAGATTCTAGGTGGACCAAAAAGATTCTCGAGTGGCAACCTAGAACAAGCAAAAGGAGCGTAGGAAGACCTCAGGCAAGATGGTCTGACGATGTGAGGCAAACCGCAGGAAGCAAGTGGATGCAGCATGCCCAGGATAGGGATCTGTGGAAAGTCAAAGAGGAGGCCTATGTCCAGTATTTGAATTAAAACGGCTGAGAAAGAAGAAGATAAAAAGGGGGCCGGTCACTGTGTGTTACCTTAAACATTTCATCAACAGAAAATTTATTTAAATCTAATTTCTACTCAGTTAGGGCTTAAGTTGATATTTTTAGTGTTAACTGAGTAATCTTCTTTTTTCGATGCAATTATTCGCGTGTTCAGTTACTATGGCCCCTTGATAAAAACATTATATACCAAGTACTTCAAATTATCTTATAAATGAGACACTTTTTTTCGCTACTTCATTCGCATGATAATTTAGTTAGTTTTTTTAAATCTATTTATTAAATTATTTTGTGGTTTTCACTGATGACGTTATTTTTTGTCAACTTTGAAGAATTTCTCAAGACTCCTTATACGGAAGAGGATCTGAATTGGATGCTTCTCCTCCTTTTTAGATATTAGAAGATTTGTTTTTCCTGCCTACCAGTGGAAAAGGGTCCTGCGAACACGATTTAATAAAAAAATGTTAGTCCTGTCCTCTCTGCTACAGAAATCCACTCTTTGCCACGACTACCTACATATATTTTTATATAATTTTATTTATTAATCTTTCGAGTACAAACAGTTTTTCAATAAGTATAAACAATACAACATCATCAACAAATACACCAGCGAAGACTCAAGGATTACCAAATTAGGTATCTGTATTACAAAAGCAATTCATTATTAAAAAGGAGAATTAAGATGACAATCATGATGCAGTACCCTTAGTAATAACAATGGAAGTTTTATGATTTGATATATATTTCGCATCAGTCAAACGTATCAACACTCTTAATAATGTGTAATGTAATGCGGCCGCTTCACGCTCGGCATCCCTCCACGAGTTTTGTGTGAATGAGTAAAAGGACGTACGGACGAGGTGATTGTCTTGAACTGTATTCGTAACCGACGGTTAACGCCTTTTTACTCATTCGCGCGGGACTCGTGGAAGGTCGGACAGCATGTGGATGAGGCATGAGAAACAGAATTACGACAGAAAACTGTGTTTTTTTGTTTAAATTATCGCACGTGCCTATAGTATAATTTCACTACGTCTCGGCTAGACTTAAGACTGTTGACAGATTAGTCAAATTAGGTTTAATAATCGCGATATCTACGTATTATTGCGTTGGCCATTTTTACCTGACGTGTATAGTGCACGAGTATACTGCATATCTCTATATATAACTAATATATTTTTTTTAAAGAACTCTGATCTCTAAGTTCTTATGACTATCTTCGCACCCCCAATTTTAAAACAGGAATTTCACAAAAACTCGCAGTTTTGAAGGGAAAAAATATATTTAAGTTTTACATAGAGTATTCATTCACGTGATATTTTACCTAATCCTAAGGATTTTTGGCTTAACTTAAAATAACTTAACATCTAGATATTTTTTTTTACAAACTAACTTATAGCATTCACCTCCAATAAAATTCAGAGCATTTTTGTGCAAAGTACCTTTTTCAAAAATTACATTATAGCTTATAGCTAGGTGACTGTCGTGGACTGTGAAATAGTGGACGAAATTGAAAAGTGACATCGATGGATAGAATGAAATATGAGACCACGACAGTTCTTGGAGGAAGCTAAGGCCTAAGGCCGAATTTCCACCTGCAAGAAAACTTCTGCAAAAAGCTGCAAACTCCATAGTTCACACCTGCAAGATACTGTCTGACAGACTGTCGGACACTTCTTGTAGAAGTTTTCTTGCAGGTGAAAACCCGGCCTAAGACCAACACAGGGTTGTAATGCTGAAGATGATGATACTTTTGTGTAGGTATATCTACATTCTATTGATGTGCATAGACATATCATGCAATTAGAATAATATACCTGTTTAATCAAAGGTGATACTAAATAATTCTCATATAAAAGTACCAATTAGACAAATTATATCTCGAGATTATTTTTTACATAAGATAGACAAATTTCCTCAATGTAGTTGATAATGATACCATCTAATTTTATTACATTGTATTATTTAATAAAAAGGGTTAATAACATATTATGTGTAGGTATTTGTAGGCAAACTATTAATTCGTACATGTTGATTAAGTCTACCATGTGAACATCATTGAATAATATAGGTAATACTATAAAATGTATGTAAGTTTTAAGTAACGTATTAATTTACCTAATAATTCTGAGTCATTATGTTTTGGTATAAGATTATTATAGTTTATAATACCATATTGTTAGTATTGGATGCTACGGACTTCGACAAATGTCAGAGATTCTCATACTGTTAGTTTTTTTTTTCTTTAATTTATTTAAAAAAGGGATCTGTGCTTGCTTACATAAACCCAAATACTCTCCTGCACACCTTGCACTAGGCTATGCAAAAGCCTGTATAGTAAAGTGTGGAATACACTACCTTTTTTTATGAAATTTATCGAAATAAATCCAAATACATCTTTGTACACTTTATAGTAATCTTGTGTCGTGAAGTGGACTAAGTCGACATCGGTACTATTTTCTCAGAATGGTACTAAAGACATCTCGCATAAAAAAAATAACAGAAAAAGTTAGAAAGACAAAAATATGACAGTGACAGCAACAAGTATGTACATGAATAGCTACTAAATCATAAATGGTTTGTTGTTCATTATATCTTGCTTCATGCTATGTTACTGTCTCTGACGAAATGCTAACAGAGCCCTTTACACTCTTTAAAATTGATATTGTGCATAAAACCTGCTGTATATTCCATTTAATTATTATTTGCCTAATTATATGTAAAACTGACGAGTCCAAGTGCCCGATATAGGGTCTGAGGACGATAAATAACAATAAACAAGTATCCAATACCATAAATAAACTACAATACTTTCACACTAAATTAATGAAATGTTTGAATGATTGATTGAAATGATGAAATTGATGAAGATTGAGAAACGGATGTTTTTATAACAGGTAAGGAACATTGTCCATAGCCCATGTGCGAGTATGTATGTAGATGTAGTGTAGGTATGGTACAGACACTGTACAGGTAATCTTATGATTATATATTGGTTAGTATAGAGACGATGCCTGCATTGATTACAGTTATCAGTGAGATATGAAAAAATACTATTATGGGTTTTAATTTGTATCTACCTCGCCTAGTATCAGGGGTGAACATAATAATTCTACTAGAGTCACTTTTAAATAAAATTAAACACTGTTTTACTTATGCTAAGTATCTTTTATTTATTATAAAGTTTTCAAACCTAATAGTTTATAACAAGTAGTTATATCTCAATAGATACACAGCAAAAGATGGACCTTCCATCAGGCTTATGACTGATCGTCGGCCGGCTTAAATATAAAATTGTGATTTTCAAAATAATATTCTAATGGTTCATCTTCGGTAACTTAATTACAAACGGTGTTAGTAATTCATTATTTTTTGCTGTAACTTTTTTTTTCTTTTTTTTTTAAAAGGATCTGGGCTTGCATCAAACAAACCCAAATACTTTTCTGTACACCTTGCACTAGGCTAAAAGACCGTATAGCAAAGTGTGGAATACGTCGCCAGCTGTTTATTGATTTGCTGCATATTTGACATTGTAACGTTTGTTCAATGTGTAAACCTGACGATTTCAAGTGATGATTAAAAACCAATAACTAAAAAAACAAAAGTGAGGTTAAAACGATTGTTTCACAGACCCTGCATAACGAACATAATCTATTTTTTGATCATAAATTCACAAGGGATTGTTGGAGGTACACAAGTACAGCCCTAATAGCCTCCTACGGTTAGTCCACTTCATCCTTCTTAATGTAGAATTCCCACGGTTCTCCTTCTTGTGTATGAAGACCACACCCTCCACTGTTTCCAATACCAAAAGGGGTAAACAGACCGCCTTTCTGAGGAACTATCTTATTCATCTAATTACAATTATGACCTCCCAATTTTTCCTATTCGAATCATAATATTGTTCATTATTACATCTAATCTATTCATTTCATTAATTTGATTGCATACCCTATTTTTTTTTATTTAACATCGGCAGTATTGAAATGATTGTATAGGCTATGGGAATTTTGAAGGTATTTAAATATAATCTGAATAATGTTTCATCCTACTTCAGGATCAAAGATAGGTATTTTGAGGTTAGTAGATAATTTATATAAAGCATATTATCAACTACTACTACTTCGTCCTCAGATATTCCATGAGGTATCATATGGATTTCACCAGGTCCCGTCACATAGAACTCTGATCGATGCACGATGCATGGCATTTTTGACGACGCAAAACTTTTTTTAATAACATTACGAAAATAAAAACTCAGCAAAATAAAGTTATAGGAAATTTAATATTATATAATTCTTACTTTAATATTTTTTCTCTAGGGTGCACCTGTAAAAAGTCATAATCATTAAACTGAAAAATGTCCGGAAAATCGTCAATTTTTGGCTCGCCCTAGTAAACGCATAAGGGTGGGGAGGTCGCAAACTTGGATTCTGAACCACAAGAACCTTTATAACATATTTAAAAATCAGAAATATGTACTTATCTTAGTGCAAGGCAAAATCCTTTATTAGGTGGACTAATTAGAACCCACTTAAAGTTTTATGAAAAGTATACAGATAGTGTGATAACAATTAAAAATTATGAACTCTTATAAAAGATATTTGTGATGAAAATAAACCGATCTGGCATTCTACACCGAATACAAATTATTTTAGCGCCGAATTTGTCGATGGTCAAACAAACAAAGAATTAAATAAGTAATATCAAATCAATAACCAAATTAATAATCAATCGAACCAGGACGTCTAAAAAATGCAGACGTAATAAAAATTATTGAGATACCTTATTCTCTGCTAATACAGCATCTTGTTATGTAAGTATGTAGTACGCCAAAATTTATAGTCCAGCAAAAAGCCTTATTAAAATAGGCACAATTCAAAACAGATTCAATAATATAACAGCGTCTAACAGTTGTTATAATGTGAATTGTATATATATGAAATAAGAAATAAAACTCCATACAAATAATAAAAAAAAAGTAAGAGGAAAACAAGAACACATTAATAGACAATAAACAACTGTTTTATATGACATCATAAATAAATCTGTTCTTAAATATGGACTTATAAAACAATTTAATCTTAATGCTTATTAAAAATATATAAAATAATAAAAAATAACAACAATAAATACATAAAACAGCGGTACCTGCTGAGGTTAAGGCCGCTTCCCTGGTTGCGGTCAGTTCTCACGACCCGCCGCTGTTATCGAGTGTGGAAACACCTGTTTTTTTTATTTTAAAAAAATCTTCCACTATTATAAAAAAAATCGGACCTGTGTGTTGTGGTAATAATTAGGGTTGTCATGTTATATTCGAGATATATACGGGATTTTGCGGTCATTTTTTTTTCGTGTTAGATTTAAACTTCTTTGTCATTAATATGTTGGAGAAATCTTCAGTCCACGTGACGTCCATAAAATCATAATTTCATCATCATTTGTTCCTATAACTCTTGGGAGAGCATAGGGCGGCAACAACACCTCTCCATTGGTCTTTGTCCTGGGCCATGGTCTTGACATTCGGCCATTCTAGATCGGCTCCACTCAACTCTGCAAGCATGAAGCGCAGGCAAATAGTATTTGGGCGACCCCGTCGGCGCCTTCCTGAGGGCTCCCAGTCCAATGCTTGCTTCGGGATGTTTCACAATATACCTAGTATATTTATTTATTTGTTCTCTTAAATGAATATTTAATATGTAAGTAAATTACACAGATATATATCCTGAACATCATAAGGCCTAAAGACTATAACAATGTATATAAATTTCGTTTGACTGCTATCACTGACACCTTATTAAGCCCAGAACTTTGTTGTACCTAATCGAATTAAGAAATATGAAGACGGCGAAAGAGAACGATAATTCGATTCTAGCTGCAATCAAAATAAGGGACAATACTTAGCAATACTGAACTGGACAATAAAATACGGTCAGAGATCCGTAAATACGGGATGCACGACAACCCTATAATGAATCCTAACCGCATAAAGTACCCATTCCGATTGTAGTTAAAATTTGTATACCCTCTCATATGGTAATCTACGTTCTTCACTAAACCTACCATTACGTCATTATGTTGTACTCGTATTAATAAACTGAAAGAATCCGGTTGTTGTGTTGCATTATTGAAGTGTTATAATATTGTTGTTGTGGTTTTAAAGCCTTTAATAATATTATTGAATGAAATAACATCGTAAAGTTTATTGTATTGGGTCGTTTATTGATTTTATTTCCTATTGTGTTTGCAAGCGGTAGTAGGTATAATATATTATAAAAATCCTGCCAATTAATCATGTCCAATGTCATAATTATCACACAATATCAAATAAAGGATTTAGATATAACAAATTAACTGACTTTTCACTTCAAAGTTTTTTCTGAACTTTTCAGAGCTGTTCGGACATCATACACGTAATCTCTAGTATTAATTGTGCTGTGAAAAAATTGAACGGGGATAATCTCGACAAACTTAATAAATACATACTTGCATTAAATTATCCCCCTCTAGAGAATGGCGTAACCGATCTTTCATATTTTGTATAGATACATAAAAAACACAACCACCCTCTCCGATTGAAAAAATCTTGCTTCCCGAAAGTTGCAAAGAAAAATTCTTCTCGCAATGTAAAATTTCCCCCAAAAACTTAAACAACCTTATTTCTGAAATTTGATCATGCGATTGTGCAAGCGATTTTGAACATTAAATACGCGGGATATGTTTTTTAAAAACTTATCTAACCTAGTACTAATAAAACTTTTACTAACCACGGTTGCACAAAAATCTTCTAAAAAATATTATCTTTCAAACTCGCTGTTTTTTCTGAAAGATATTTTCAGACTGATAGTAGGTCTTCTTTTTCTTCTGCAGCCACTTAGGTTCATTGTTAAATATAGGTCTCCCTTTGCTCCTTCACAGTTCCCTGTCCTGGGCTCACTTCCTTATATCATCAGACCACCTTGCCTGGGGTCTACTGACGCTTCTTCGGCTTGTTCTTGGTCGCCATCAAATTATGCTTTTAGTCCATAGGGAGTCTTGGTACCTGGCAACATGCCCAGCCTAGCTGCATTTAAGGCTGGAGACTCTTTCCGCCACATTGAGTCCCGCATTAGATATTAAAATACATATTTCGTATTGGCGGTTCACATTGCTATTAATAAGTAAGTCTTAATTCAATATTAAGTGACAGTATTACCAATAATAAGAAACTACGAAGTGAATACAAACATAATAAACAGTTGTATCTTGTCAACTAAGCTGAAATATTTACTCAATCTAAACTCCTTTAATATATCAGATATTTACTCTTACGAGCTAGAACACGAGTGCGCCATACAGAAGTCATAAATTTCCCAGAAATATATATGAACAACATATTATAATTCAAATACTTAGTTCCTATAATGAATATTGCCTTCATCTGACAAACATGGTAATATTATCTGTCAGATATTTGCAGAGCATTTTATATGAACTACTCGTACGCTCGAAACTTCCTCGTGTTTAATAAGAACGTCAGGTTCAATTTTGGTTTCCTTATAAAGAAGTTATGCTTCAATACATCAATTAATTCATGTATTTACATGATTTTCGAACTTTCGATATAATACACTATCCTTTCGAAGATAATACACTATCCTTCACTGCAAAAAAAGTATACAGAAATTGAAGACTCTTAGCCATCTCTCCGCTGCTGGATATAGGCCTCTTCCAACCTCCTCTACTCCTCGCGATCTTGTGCCCTCTGGATCCATTTTCGTCCCGCGTCTGGAATAATGCCGTCAGCCCACCTTTGTTGTGGGCTACCGACGCTTCTTCTCATATCCCAAGGCCTCAATTTCAGAATTCTGGCGCCCATCTATAATTTATTTTGTCACGTTACAAGAGCTGCCCATCTCCACTTAAGCTTTCTGCTTAAGAAGTCTCTAAGATATACTAAATATTGTGTTTCTCTTTAATATTATTGCAACGAACTTCAACACTGAACATTCTGTTTTAAAACTCTTAGTTAAAACTGTGACAAAACATAAAAGAAAACCTATCTAGATTTTTCTTCAGTTAAACATTTTATTAACTGAGTATCTATCAGCCTTGGTTTTTAAAAAGTGTCTTAAATAAGATTTAGAATTGTAGTATCTAGAATTATGTTGAAATCCAACGTTACAAATTAATATGTCAAACACACGTTGAATTTGTACTTCATAAAAAATATATGATGACCTTCAAATTCACACATGTGTATTGTGTATATACTATGCAGACTACAGAGGTCGCAGTTGACTTGTAATAATATGTATAATAATGCTGTTATTACTTTAATATATGGTACCATTATATTATATTGTATAATATTCGATGAAAAGAGTTTAAAGATAGCTTGTACCCAATTCTCGTACACAGGTTTCCTTTGCATAACAAACTTTCGCAAGAAAACGTAGGAAGACTAATATTAAGTCACCCCTCAGTAGATGGCGTTAGGATCTTTAAATTTGGTTAAATGTGAAATAAAAAACGAAGCATATTGAAGGAGAATCCCAAGGGCTTAAAGCCATCCACATTTCCGAGTAGCTCAGGCGCATTCATAGCGACCTCTTTACCCGCACTTCTAGGCAAATCTTATTAAGAGGTGGGCCCATCGAAGCATAGTACTTACAACTTCCGAAAATTACTCAATTGACAGCAGGATGTGGTGGAATGGGTGAACGTTGCCTTGGGTATAAAGTGGTCACTTAAGCGTAAGTAAGCGTTGGAACATCCATCCGCCTTCCTCCCCAAGTAAGTTCGTATAATGATATTGAGTATAATTTTTACGTCATCATTACTATCCAGAAACTTTGAAACAATGCAGAACTTGTATTGTTACAAAGAAGTCCGTCATTCTGCCGTCGTTCTCAACTATTACAACTTTTATGTTACGACGAATATCGAGAAATGCCTGTAGTAATGATATGTAACATGTATGAAATAATAATAGCATATATAACCTCATAAAATATTACCTTAATTGTGATAATATCTAATACAACATAATATCGATATTAAAAAGTATTGCCTTATTCAACATCCAACAAAAGATGCAGCGGATTTTTTACGCTACGTTTCATACAAGTAGTAGGAGTATAAAGTTTGATATTCAATATCAAGTTTTTTCTGTTGAATGAATTGATCTTCGAGTAATAATGATGTAGTTATGTTCGATTTTATGACGTCTTTTTATTATTTGAGTAATAACTAATATTACTCGCATATTGTATGAAAGTTGTAGTGTGTGATAATGGCGGGTATGATGTTATGTATAAACACCGATGGATAAAATATGATCAGGGTGATCTTAGATTCACTAGGCTAAAGTTTATACAAAGACTCGCTCTTTTTTGTATATGATATTGTTACCGTATGCAGTACAGCGTTAAGCAGAGCATTTTTGTAGTTGTAGGTCGTCTAACTGAATTCTCACTAATAAGAATTATAAATTTATTAATTTATAAGCATACTTGTACAGATAACATACATAAATAAAGCCAGTAAATCAATTCAATTATGTCATTTCATTCATACATCATCCAATAAACACAAGCGAGTAAAAATAATCAGATACAGTTGAAAGTCACAACAAAATGAAACAGCAAAAGAAAACAGTAAATACAAAACACATGCATACACAGAAACAACTACTAGGTATAAAAAGTAAATGAATCCAGTAAGTGAATAGTATAGAAAAATAAGAGAGTTACAGGACAGGCAGGGAGAGGAGGACAGGGAAACGGAATAAAGGATCAAACAAATAAACAATAATAAATAAAAAAAAAACGTATTGGATAATAATTAATTAATAGTTAAAAATATTTGGATCTACCCAGCTATATAGGCTGAGTCCGTACTGAGGTATTCGGGACCCTTTAATTTCATCTGATTTTAGCACCCTGATGAAGACTGTCTAAATACCAAAATGTTGAGAAAAATAAGTACTTGATTTATTAAATAGACGTTTTGTTTACATACACATCTAGTGTCCTTTGTTACTTTGTCAAGCCAAAATACAAACTTTTCCGCCACCCTCCCCACGATTTTATTGATATTTTAGAGAATTTTGTGAGAATCATCAGATGTATTTTTAAATTTTTGTTAGCAATAAGGTTGACCACCTTAAGATAAATTTGGGGTTTACTGGAAGAAATCGCAGTTCTGCGATAAGTTCGCCCTAGTGAACAACGTTTTATAATCTGTACTATGTCCATTTTGTATATTTATATGTGTTTGTTGTTTACTTTAAGTTTAAATAAATAAATAAAATTAAACCTATATGCACTGTGAAAAGAATTTTCAAACAATCTTTAGCATACTTGTAAAAAATCCTCATAAACAATCGTCCATCCATACATAATAATTATTATACCAATCCACGTGTATTATATTTGGCGCATCTTTCCTATAAATAATTTGCCTAAGCGAGCATCAGATAATATATTTTCATACTTGAGACTCCCGACCCAACTATGAGGTCACGGTAATTTCTCATGGCATTAAAAAGGTTCAAAATCGCATGAACAATCGCATGATAAAATGGTAAAAATAGCGTTTTTTCTCATTTTTTTGGGGTTGATTTCGCTTCAATCCAAAAACTTTTACGGTCATTACCTAGATTTTAATGTATATTATTAATACAAAAAAATTCTCCGCGATTTTCGGGAAATGAGTTTGTCTTTCGGAAAAAAGATCAGAGGTGTTTTTCATATTTTTTTTTTGAGAAATCTATACAAGATATAAAAAATATTTTACGGTTATTCCCTAGATAAATGTTCAGTGTATCTACTCTATTTTTTTTCAAAGCATATTTATTAACGGTTGTCGAGATCGAAGGTCTCCTTTTTAGATTTTTTTTTAAATGTCAATATGCATACTCTTAAACGTATTGAAATGAAGCAATAATTATTGATGGATAACTATAGGAATGTATATTGGAGGGAACATAAATCGCTGAGTTTAGTAGATCTAATAAGTGGTTTTGCACACATAATATTTTGTTAAAGTATATAGTACTTCAGCGCTGGTGATCGATTCTGTCGAAGTATCTAATTTCAATGCATATTTATGATACTAAAAAAATGATTAATTCTCAGATATATTTATAAGCATATTATAAATCTTCTTCTTCCTCTTAAATCCAGGTAAGTCTGTTCTTTTCTGTCACTTGGTTTTATTACTCACTGACCACTGATGAGTAAGGCGAGCAAGAGAAAAGAATGGAAACATTTGGAAGTGGAGAGAAAAAGAATAAGAAGAAAAAAGCATTTACCGATTCCAGTTAATTCATCTAGAAAAGAAAATGGACTTTGCTTTAAAAAATAGTCCAAGATGATTTCGAATAAACTCTAGTTTTATATACGTTCTCTTGTAAGAAAAGCTGTATTTACGGAAATGAAGACTCTCAGGAGAATTAGAAATACCAGGATAAGAGAAATGTGCGAGATCCAAGATGTCGTTAGGTGGGGGAGGCAACTGAGAAGACAATGGTATGCACATGTGAGGAGAATGGAGCCATCCAGACTCCCTCACATTGCATTGCAGACGACTCCCGGGTAGACCACCAAAGAAATGGATTGATGGAGGCTAATCCATAAGGCCTATATCAAGAACAAGAAGAAGAATAAATATATAATATATTTACTACCTCAATTCAACCTCATGAACGTACTAGCTTTAGGTTCACTATTAAAATATACTAGAGCTTTAAAAACATTCAATAAGAGACTCGTTCATTTAAACCGCCATAATAGGCAAATTGCATCATCTTAGATACTCTGCATCCAATTAAGTGTTTTGCAGCTTTTTTCACACTTTGACTATACAAGGAGAATTGAATAGGGTTGTAATGTGAGATACGTAATAATATAACAGCAAGAAGATAAGTCGCTGAACGCAAATTACAACATTGTTACATCAACTATCGAGGCAATTAAATATGTTGTAATGAGATGTAAATACCAGTATTAAGGTTACTATGAATCGGATCGTTATACTAGGAAACAATTTCATGAAATAATTAAGGAGGTATGTTGGTGTCAGATGGTTGCCTACAATCCTGAAGTGAAAGCTCTAGAAAAACATGAGGTGTAGGAAGACCACAAAAATGGTGAACAGGTGGCACAGTTCCGCTTAAGGACCGTATACGGAACATATAGATGGACGTAGTTAGATAGCTAAAGATAGAAGATATTGGAAAAGGACATTCAGTAGTAGTTGAACATAAGTGGCTAGCCGAAAGTAAGTTTGAAGTAGGTATATCAAGATTGAATCTTTGTTATTATGAGGATGATTTGCCCTTTATCAAAGTTTGCACATGCAAACTTAGTAATTGAACTGATTTCTGAACTTTTATGACATTTTGTTTTCAATTTTCTGTGTGAAAATATCAACGACTCTAATGAATTAATAGTAATAATTTTTTGGTTATTTCTACCAGAAAGTCGGGTCCATATTTGTCCAATTCACCCCCATCCTTGAGAAGCGGTTAAATCTTACTTTAGGACCTTGCCTCAAAAATGAATTTGATCAAATAGACATATTTTTCAGAATGTTGCGATTTAGTTAATACGTAGATAGGCAAAATGCAGCGGATTTTACACATTGATTCACAACCCAACATTGTGATGTTATAATACCTACAAACAACAACTAAATATAGGTATAAGTGGAGAGTGGAGGCATATTAAGTACCGTGTTGAATATTTACATTGATGTATTGTTCTGTACTGATTTTTATTGATATATAATGTCGATTTAACACCAGCGTATACAACCGCGAAGATTCACTTCAAATTGTCCTGGGTGATTTATGAACTGTTGGCGATTTGCATTCACAATTCCAATAAGGTATGTTTTTAATGGAAGGTAGTATAAAATATAATATAACTACATACTCACCTACTCTATTTAAATTTTAATTGGACTGTGTGTTCAAACAATTTTACACAGACCAGGATCGAGTTGAGAGACGTCCGTGTAAACTTTAAGCGCATAATAATACTATTCCGCAAATAATACAAGTCTTCGGGTAGACGCTTCTTCTTGTAAATTAATATAGGAGCTTTCACAATAGCTTTTTGCAGTTTTCATTGTAAATCTTAGGACAATTATAATGTGTTGTGTTCGTCGCACCTTTTCGAACAATTATTATAAAGAATTAAAAAGTCTGTGAAACAATGCAAGGAGGACATTTATTTTCTTTAATTTAATACTGTGGACATTGAATAAAATTAAATAGTTCAAACGATAAGTGCAAGCAGTTGTAGTAATAAGGCGATTAATTGAATACTTGTATAGTATTAATGTGCTCCTTGAAATTATAAGTGGTCGATAGGGTTGAAAATGTGCACGACTGTTAATCGGGTGAGCTCGGGCTCGATCCCTGATGATTCACGATAAGTGATACGATAAAACGTCAACAGGCAAAATGTCTAACGACAGGACGTCTCCAGACAAAATGTTTACAGGACAAAACGTCTCCAGACGAAATATTGACGTTATGTCGCGGAGCCTTCACGATGATGACTAACCCTATTTCTCACCGCAATGACTATAATAAGAAATTTGGCTTTTTTTCGATAAACCCAGATTAATTTTAAAAATGGCCTACGTGTGGCGGTAAAATAAAAAAAAAGATTTTGGATAGGCTGAAACACATTGCTTTTGCAATAATTGCCCCTATTCGTCCATTTTTTTATTCACCGCTTATGTACTTATTTGAAATTAAAAACTATATGCTTATTTCATTTATTTTTTGTCAGTTTCGTCAAAATGGTCCTGCAAGAATCACTTAATAGGTATGCTTACTCACTATTTTGGACGCAGAAGATTTCAATATACCTATTTAACTTGATTACCCAAATAATTTGAGTTAGTTTCGCATGTTATGATTATCTGAATACTAATTCATAATCTTTATTTTCATATTATTTTATGTAATACTCGTAATTCCAGAAAGGTTCTATGTGTGAAGAAATACTATATACTATAGTAGCAATATTAATATACAAACCTTAGAAAATCCTATATTTGGTGTCGGAGTGTGGTGACTAAAGTCAAATCTCTTGAATACTGAAACAAAATAAATGATAACATATTACTAATTGCAATTTTCACATCAAACCGCAGAGAAACATAATCTTATGATAATTAATTACCGAATCATTGATTTACTTCGGCTGTAAGAGAGAAAAAGCAATCAAACTAAAATCCGTGAGAAAACAAGTCAGTCCTAACAAAAAGATTAAGAAGGAATTACATATAGGTAACTAACCATTGGCGGCATCAGGGGGATGTCCGGTAAGTTCGTCTAAAATTAATTCGTCTAATTATCAATTCGTCTAAAATCAATTCTTCTAGAATCGAAGAATTGATCGTTAGGTAAATTGATTATGGCCGCATTGATTTTAGACGAATTGTTAATTAGACGAAATGATAATTAGACCAATTGTTTTAAATGAATTGATTTTAGACGAACTTACTGTAAGCCCGTCAGGGGGGGCAGGGATGGTAGCTGCCCCCCTAGGTATTGGAATAGGTATATCGTTTTTCATAGTAAATGATAAAACCTCACAAAAAATCACATTAATGGCAAGGGTATTCTCATCATATATCATAAATTTTCATGAAGATCCATCAAAATACAATTGTTACATTACAAAAAATTGCCAGCGACGCTATTACTTATTACTTTTTTGTAAATGACATTTTCATTAATGCTATAGTGCAAAGCATTATATATATTTTCAAACAAACCAAACCACATCACGACCTTCTTCACTATGTCTCACAAAAAAATTGGGCTGCGGCGCTATCTCGGCTTTTTTTTATATCAATATCGCCCTGCAGGCAACAGACGTCAGGGCAGGCCTGCAATTACCATCCAGAGACTGTACATATCAGAGCTGCACCAGGCTGGAATGACATGGGAACAGGCAACGGAGTTGGGCCAGGACAGAAAAGCCAGGAAAAACTGGGTGACGACCACATGCTCCACATAGGGAGCGGACGTGGGTATGTATGTATGTATGTATATCAATTTTAAATTTTTGTTGCCCCCCCCTAGCTCCGGGGCTTGCAACGCCCATGTAACTAACTAATATAATATATGAATCGGTATCATCCGATTATGTGGATCGGAGATCTATGAATGATAAATTGACCACTGGTGAGAGATTAAATTGATTTATTTGTTTTGTTTTAATTTCATGAATCTCCAATTAAATAAATAATTTGGGCCACACGGATCATTAAAAAAAAACGTAACATAATTGAGCTTACTTTACGATCATTCACTATTCAAACTAATTGATTAATTGTATTACAAAATGTATTCAAAATAATTAATTACCAGAACATACGTTCTTCGGATGATATTATATGTATAAAGAACATTATAAAAAAGGATGTACATTGAGAGTTATATTAGCAACAGACAAAACTGAACAAAAATCGCTAAAGGCAACTAGGTATGTAATTTGGGTTGAAGTTTTACATTTTAATCTAGTGTTGGCTAATTTATTTCGTTCTTTCTAAATAATGTTTTAGAAATAATTTAAACAGTAATTAAAAGTTTAAAATATAGCATAAACTTCAGATTTATAGAATAATCTTTTTACTTTATTCTAGAATTCTGCATTCTTTGTAGACTATGCATTCTTTATTCTTCATTATTACACTCTCAAATAATTCAAATAATTTCCACATGTTCATACACACAACCTTGGACCACCCTGAAACCCTTTACATATTTTTTGTTTCTGGAGAAAGCTGATCCAAAGTGAACTACAATTGTATTGTCATCGCCAGGTTTACATATTATGTTTGCAAAGTTTCAGGTCTCTAAGTAGTCAGGAAGTGGTGGAAAAATCAATTACAAAGTTTACGCACAGATTTTTTAAATTTTATGAAATTAAGTAAAATCTTCTAAAAAAAGTCTTTGGCTGACCCTTATTTTTATTGTTTTATTGTTTTCTATCGTCCGTAGGCCCATTCGGGCACCTGGACTCGTCAATTTTTAAAGATAATATGATATTTTACAATTAACAATAACAAAAATCATTATCATATCAATGCCAATCAGAGTGTAAAGGACTCTGATTGACCATTCGTCATACATAAAATCAATTATTTAACATATCGTCAATGGAATAAAAAACTTTATCAATGAGGTACTTCTTCCCCCCATTTCGCGGAAGGCCGCGTCATCCAGCGATTTTAATTCTCTGGGGAGCGCGTTTAGCATCCGCACACTAAGACACAGAAAGCTCTTTTTTCGGTGCTTTCTCTGTTGAACCCAGAATTCAACGAATTCTGTTGAAAATTTCCTCTTAAGCGGAAGTAGTTTTGGCGCAGAAATATAACATATTAAATATACATGGTACCTCTACCTACCAAATTGTATAATGGCCATTGAAATAGTTGAATAATTTTCTTTGATTATCCGACAGACCATTAATTAAACGTCTGTATCCATTGATTGATTATTGGGCAATGAAATAATTAATATCTTCAACGGATCTTACAAATGTTGTTTATTAATTCACTGGACTGTTCAATGACGATTTATTATTTTTCTAAAGTTTTTTTTTCTGTGTGAGATATTCTCCCAATCCGCATAATTATTAGTTGCTCTATCATATTTTTTTGTAAGTACTACGTATCTGTAAACTATTTTTTAATGCGTATGGCAAGAGACCTGGCAACTACAAATTTAAAGGTAAATCTCTTAGCCAATTGGCAGCGTTAGCAGTGACCCCGTGAATTTCAGTTAGACCGCGCTCGAAACCAAAAATTGGACACGCAACTATATGGCGTAAACTATTAATAGAACTATAAAGCTTTTTTTACGATTTTGAGTCCCCAAATTTACGTTTCAATAGTTTGTACAGAAAATTAAACATTTCAATTCACGATGGTTCAGGTTTTAATCTTATCAGTATACGAAATTCGACAACACAACCGTCGCTTCACGTGGTATAGTGAATAAGATCCCTACTATGTGAGACGGAGGTCTAGGTTCGAATCTCAGCCGGGGTGAATGGAAATGGCGAATGTTTCTCGAGTGCAAAGTGATCACTTAAGCCAGCGGAGGTCGGTCGTAAGCCCGACAATGTTCATCCTTAATTCTTCTACACTGTTGTATAGGAATACTACATTGCAAGAAACAATTTTATAAGATGCAATGTAATGCTGAGGTGAATTTGCCAGCATTTATTCTAAATATTTATATGGGTTATGACTGCTTTTTTGTCATGTTAATACATTAAAATATTTAGTTTTACAGTACGATCATTTGAACTCAATTTACGCAAAATTTACAGATTTCTGCTCTGTTTACGACTCCTTTCTCCATACTAATCTACGAGTATTTTATATTGACACATTAGGGCAAACATTTCCTAGAACATCCAATAAATTATACGTCATACTAATTTATTTTTGTCACTTGAATTACATCATTATTATTATAAGTGCCTGGTGTCCACATTAAGGGCTTGGTACCAAGAATGACGTCACAGTAATTTCCCACGGCATTAAGGTTCAAAATCGCATGAACAAACGTACGATAAAATGATAAAAACAGCGATTTTTTCCATTTTGGGGATAATTTTGCGTCTATCAAAAAACTTTTACGGTTATACCCTAAATTTTAATGCATATTATCAGTACAAAAAATAATTTTTACTCCGCGACGTTCGGGTAACGAGTTTTCGTCTTTCGGAAAAAAAGTTCAGAGGTGTTTTTCAAAATTTATTTTGAGAAATCTATACAAGATAGAAAAAATATTTTACGGGTATTCCCTAGATAAAGGTTCAGTGCACCTACCCTATTTTGTTCCAAAGCATATTTAGTAACGGTTGTCGAGATATAAGGTCTCCCGTTTTTAGAAATTTTTGGAATGTCGGTATGCACACTGTTAATATGATGGTGGGACATTTGTCTTATTAAACCTGTTAGTATTCTGAGCAAAGCAATAATCTTATTCACTAAGACACGTGCCTTTAGTACATCAGGTGATATACTGTTATATGCAAACACCACATTATTTCCTCGTTGTCTCAAATGCAATACAATATTATAAATATTATTTGAACTGAACCAATATCTTGTTACATAAAGTTATGGAGGTTTGGATTTCAACTTAAGAGTAGGAAGGATACTGACATTTCAAAAATTTCTAAAAACGGGAGACCTTAGATCTCGACATCCTTGCTAAATATGCTTTGGAAAAAAATAGATACATTGAACCTTTATCTAGTAAATGACCCTTAAGCTTATTTAAAAAGTGAAAAACACCGCTGATCTTTTTTCCAGACGACAGAAACTCTTTTCCCGAAAGTCGCAGAGATTTTTTTTGTATTAATTATATGCATTAAAATCTAGAGAATGACAGTAAGAGTTTTTTGATTGAACTGAAATTAACCCCAAAAAGTGGAATAAACGATATTTTTACCATTTTATAATGCATTCATGCGATTCACCTTAATGCCGGGGTAAATGGCTGTGACTTCATAGTTGGGTCGTGAACTTTAAATTTAAAAAAAAAAAATTAAGAATATTATATTATTTCCGTCATTTCCTTTGAGGAACTTTATAAAACGTCTCAGGATAAATTTATATGAAAATGATTTAAGTATGTAACAAATTTATCGATGGAGCTTCTTCTTCTGCTTCGTCAGCCACTGCTGCTTTTGTCTTTTCTTAATTTCTAAAGGGCTTTTGTCTTTTTTGGGATTAATTCATGTTGAGAAGTATTCTTATGGACTTTTGTCCGGTTACTTTAAAATTTGAGGCACTTTTTTATGTGATGGAGAAAGTAGGCACCTAATTAGAAAACTATAAAAATCTACCCAAGGTTTCATCGAAGTGGCCGCTACAGGATCGAAGTTAATATTACTTGCCATACGAAACAACTCAGTTACATTTCTGTTGCCAATACAATATCTAGTAATAATAAGTATAATTGTTTACTAATTTATTCTCGCATTGTTATAAATGTTGTAATTGATATAAGTAAATACACATGGGACCACCCTTTAATGGCTTCTGAGAACAGCAGACATATTATTTTTCAGGTTTACATACTGTCAATTAAATTTTATCGCCTTCAAGCATGATACAGAATGCTAAAATACGAGTGAAATGTAAACTCAGTGGAATCAATACAACATTGACATTGATTTGTTGGGTGCTAACGTTTAATATGTGATAATCATACAGATGATACTGTGAGCTTTTATAATATGAATGTATAATATGAATGTATAATATGAAAATATAGAAACAGACTAGCGAGTTTTATACATATATAGACTATTATTATATTATACGAGTATATAGTGAATTTTGCGTCTATCAAAAAAAAATTACGATTATTCCCTAGATTTTAATGCATATTATCAGTACAAAAAAAAATTCGACGCGACTTTCGGGAGACGAGTTTCCGTCTTTCGGAAAATCTTTTACGGGTATTCCTCAGATAAAAGTTTAATGTATCTACTGTATTTTTTCCAAATCATATTTAGTAACGGTTGTCGAGATATAAGGTCTCCCGTTTTTAGAAATTTTTGAAATGTCGGTATGCATACTCTTAATTAGTTTTTTTTTATATAATTAGACAGTCCTAACTGGATGAATTGTGTCAGTATACATCTAAGAAAACTTAGGATAAGATGATATTCAAAAGTCTCTTCCCTTCCTATATCACTCTCAACACTGGCATGTAGGATCAGATTCTGCATATATGCTCTTTGTGTCTTGTATTTGTAGCAATTACCATATTGTGGCTTATAGTTCGATAGAAAGAAAGTTTTATTGATTTAACCGAAATGGAGAAAACATGTACAGGAAACATTTACTTGCATTTTTACAGTGAAATATAATCACGCAAACTTGTCATTTAGGAATGCTAAACGTTTTTTATTAATTGATTGAATTGGACTATAACTTTCTTCGGTGTGGCATATTCAGTATATTACTAAACAAACACTGTCTAATTTATAGAATTTTTAATAAACAATTATTAAGCAGTGTGATTTATGTCACACTGTGATAATTATTCAGTGTTTTGTTCGACAGTTACACCAATTAAACTTTTTCCGCCGTTGTTTGAGAACGAAGTCATGACTCAACTAAATTCCTTTCTCAACTGAGATTTATTTACTGAATGAATACAGACAGCGCGACACAATGTAAATAACGATATATTTATTTATTTATTATATTTCGTTGAATGATTGTAAAATATTTCCATATTGGTTAACCATAACGGATTAATAATTATTGACCAATGGCTGCTGGTGACACAATTTGATAAGACAAATTTATTTCTGAATTTAAACAATTTATTATTAATTTATACGGAATGAAACAATTTCGGCGTTGACAAATTAAAAATTAAACCAAAGAGCAATTTTAATAATGTAGGTCTACGTAATGTAAAATTTTAATTGACAGTGAAAATTTTGTCTTATCTAGATAGAAAATATACTAAATATTTATCGTAATATATTACCTAGTTGTAGATTACTAGATATCGAGTTCAGATAAGTGTTTTTGTGACTATAAATCGACGTTTCGCATACATTTCATATAAATAATATATTGCACCACAATTCAATAACTTCCCAATGTCCCAGCACCTTGAAATTTGCACACATGACTAAAATAAAATAAAATTGTAGTACTGTTTTATCAAAAAAGCGTTCCAGTTGGTATTAATAAACAATTGAATTGCTTTATCACAAGGATCTATACGCCAATGTTATTTAGCAGAATACAAGCTTACATCACAAATACCTATCGTTACAGAGGGATAAAACCAATAAATTATAAGTAAATAAACAAGTTCGATGAAATCACGATAATTCTGATTAAAACTTATATTAAAATCTTATATAAATAGTTCTAATTAGCAAACAATAGTTGATAATGTAAAAAGATAAGGTAAGATACACAATAAGGATTTCTATAATAATTTTATTATTAAGTTAACATTGATAATCGACTCAAGGTAATATGGAAATTGTTTAGGTCTCTAGTAATATTCGTATTTATAAACAGTTCCAATAAATCAGATGCATATTAATAAATTAATTATTGATTATTCTAACAGTGTTCCTTGTAGTATCCTGTTAGATAAGTTACTTAACATTGTTAGGTGACTTTATTTATTTATATAATAATTGATGATGTGGTTGCAGATTGGTTTGTACCAAGCATTTTCGTTCTTTCTTTCCGCTCCGTCCTATCACTCGCCAAACTCTCAATTTCCGTGTAGGTGCTACAGCGCATACTCTCAATAATCTGGTACATATAACCGCTTCTTATATACCCATAAATAAGTGAAATATAAAATTGAGAAAATTTGAAACACCGTTTTAATTTTCAGGTGATATATTATAAGACAGGGCTCGAATATCTACATTCGTCCAGTTAACTTGACATTTTAGAGAGAACTGTGATTTCCAATGGTTACATATCTACGTATAAAATGTTTTGTGTATTTTTTATATATAAAATTAACCAAAGTTTTATCGAAATAAACCTAAAAACATCTTTAATGGCTGAGCTAGTTGGACTAAAGCCTTCCGATCGAGAGAT
The DNA here is from genome assembly GCA_963576895.1 of Ceraclea dissimilis. Lineage (NCBI taxonomy): Eukaryota > Metazoa > Arthropoda > Insecta > Trichoptera > Leptoceridae > Ceraclea > Ceraclea dissimilis. The sequence goes on along the minus strand of OY756366.1, from coordinate 15,403,125 downwards.
CCGAATACGAATCTCATTACTCACGATGTGTTCTGAAGCAGTTCATTTTACAGAGTAATTAAAAAGTTAGTTTGCGGTTACAAACACAGATCCTTTTATATTGCAAAAAATAGTATTTACGGAACTTAATTCTATTATATCAACTAATTTCCTATTCTTCATAACAATAATTATATCATATATCACGATTTTTTCTATTTGGAAAATGCAACGATTCCATTAAAGCATAATAATCTGAATTAATTAAATCGATACTCGATTTGTACTTCATCATTAATAACATTTCTTAGCATTCATCGTTCATATGAATTATAATGATTAATTTACTTATGCCCTATTGAACTATTGGTAGGTAAATGGAAACCTATAGTATAATGAATTAAATTTATAGGTATTATTTTTATTTCAATGAATATGTTATAATGATATCAATAAATTAATATCGATCTTTGTTGATTCAAGGTAAATCGAATCAGTGAAGGCGGATTACGGATCAATTACTCTACACAACTTAAGATTATTCTGAAATAAACTTCATCGCAATTCAACAAATCATTTATATTAGACGTGATTAATTTTTAGTGTTAATTAATTATTTTTTTGGAATGTTCGTAAGTGCCTGTTGCTTTTTGTATTTCATAACCTAATAATGGTAATGAATTATGTGTTCTTCCGGTATCTTTTTTCAATGCATTTTATTAAGCTGTCGATAGAAAATATACAAAGTAATTAAGACACACCTGTGACCTTAGTTTGCAAAAACGTGAATGCATAGAACCATATTCATAATAATTAACTAAGTATACTAAGCATAGTTAAAGTATCCTCGTAGTCCGATGACTCACTATCTATTGGAGTTTTTGACTGAACAAGAATTCTGATCTGAATGAAGACTTATGTGCTAATTTAATTTTAAAACATATCAGACGATTCCTTCCATACATATAAAAAATGTTTGCCGAAGGCAGCAGATCTTATGTAGGTATGTAATATTCAAGAATCAAAATTGATACGGATAGTCATAAGTTGACCTCTCGCACCTGAAATATTTACCAATATTGAGTTATATGTATAAAACGGAAAACTCTCTTTTTTCACGCTGCATCTTAAAATTTACATCTCGGTACTATCAAAATGGTTCTAGGTTTTTGCTTCTGCTGTAAAATTTTGTTTTTGTCAGTTACGAGAGGTCAATAATTTTTTAACGTCCATATTAAAAAACACCCTGGAAAAAAAAAACGATACGCATGTTTGGATTAAGACAGGTAAAAGCGAAAACTCGTAATAACTGATGAAAATTTCATACACTTCATGTTTGTGGTAAGTTTTGACTATACAAAACTATAATATTGTCTAGGTTATGGAATACATTATGGTCCAATGTAGTATTCCCACAACAGTGTATAAGAATTAAGAATGAACATTGTCGGGCTTACGACCGACCTCAGATGACTTTACTGTCGAGTGTAAAGTGATCACTTAAGCCAGCCGAGGTCGGTCGTAAGCCCGACAATGTTCATCCTTAATTCTTCTACACTGTTATGGGAATACTAAATTGTATATACTACGGAATGTAGGAAAAATCCAACGCTTTACAAGAATAAATTTGTAAATCAAAATAATTTAAGTACATTATGGTCCTATAAGTTGTGTTATATTTTACAAGACAGTAAGTAGTAAAGTAGTATAACATAGGTCTGTATAGTGTATAGGAAGGTGAGGTGCCTACTGCCTAGTGCCTACCAATAGGTAGAGTATTTTGGTTGATCACGGAGTGTGTAATTCCTAAACGTTTGATAGCTCGGGGCCACCTGTAATTTGTGTTGCTAACTCGGTAGCAATTGTCTTGGGACTCTATATCTCTCAGTACAAATCACAAGGAATTTTATACCGACCACTACTTAACTTAAAGACAGGAGTGCTTCAATGAAAAACACTTAAAATATATTGCAGTTTCAATTTAGAGTTCCTGTGACTATTTGGGAAAGCTAGAGAAGATGTAGGAAGCTGGCATTCAATTTTTTAAATTCTGATTTACTTGGTAAATTCAGTTTACATAGTGAATTAAAGCATTTGTCCCTACTCTTCTTAGAGATTTTTCAAAAGTGAAATGTTTGTGATACTCTTAGAAGACAATTCACATATTTTTCAGCAATGAGGTTAGCCGCACCCTTTCTGAATGTTATATACGTGTTCGCCCTAAAAGAATGTTGTGTATTTTTACACGCTGGTTATTCCATTATTGGGATATACCGTGATGTTTTTTTTTTAAATTAATCGAAATAAACCCAAATACATCTTTGTACACACACTTTGTAAACTTGAAAAGTTTGTGTCGTGAAGTGGAGTAAGTCGGCATCGGGGTTTGAACCCACGGCCGCCAGATTAACAGTCCAGCGCATTACCAAACAGGCTACCGACCACTGACTAGTAGTAGCTTTTGTAAAAGTTTTGCCGTCATATTGTGCTTTCGGGGAGGTATTTAGACAGGTCGCTCAAAAAACTATACTAGTAATAAACAATAGTGAAAACTCTTATTCAAATTCATCAAATTTTGTTAAAATCTCACCACACTCTTATAATAAAAATATCATCCCATAAATTTCTATACGATTATAATATGAATTCAACCTCCATTATAAATATTGATGATCCATTATGGGTTGTCGATATGTTGTTGTTCTTGTCGGTACATGATTTGAAAGTCTCTGTAATGAATGATGGCGATCTCATGGGAACTGGCTACCGGTGTTGAAGTTAAAACCATTGGTCAGAATTACTGGAGTACAATATACTACAAGTTAGTATAGTAATAGTAGTGATGCTTATATAATATTATAATATGGAAAGCCTAAGGCTTCAGGCGAGCGGAGCGGGAACCGTCTACCAAACACTTAGAAACATGTGATTGTACTTTGCGATAGGGACACACTCAATGTAAAACATTGCTTGTAATAATATCTACACGGCTTAAAATATATAATTCGAATAGAAATCTAAACTCGACTGATCTCTATGTAATTATATTGTACTAAGTAGACACATTTTGCTATCTTTCTATTCTAAAGAAGTATCCCGAAAACCATCAGTTGATTTTCTGTGTCTTTTGTGGACTGAATTAGTAGCTCTTGGATCAAAATATATGTTTTTTTTTAAATAAAATATAGGTATAGGTGAAATATAGAAATTCAAGAGAGTCACGCTAAACCTGTAAGGTTTATCGGCGTGTGCTCACATAACAACTTACATAAGAATATATAAATAGTATGTATATAAGGATGTAGTTTTATTTTACGTTTTTTTAAACAATTTCGCTTCACTGAAAAAAGTTTATGGTAATACAGTGAGTAGATTTTAATGCATATGGTGTCACTGTGAGTAAGTATAATAATTTTCTTTGGAAATTACAGAGGTATTTCTTTGGAATCTATACAACATAAATATGTGAATTTCATGCTATTTTACACATAACACTATGTTATGTACGTATTTTAGAAATCCCTGAGAAATTTTCAATTTTTAATTATATTAATCAAATTTAGATACTTTTTGCGTGAATTTTGGGACACCTTTACATATAATAAATATACATAAAATAAATACTAAGAATATTTGGATTCAGTTAGAGAAAATTAAAATTGAAAATTACCTTGCTGAAAATAGTTGGCCTTCCTGACGTAGACGCAGATGAGGGCCATAAGCTGCAACTGTGAGAGCCTCTGCCTGGTAGAGGGCGGCAGTGGTAGCAGGTCCCGCAGGTTGGCGATCTCTGCGTTAATCAAGTCTCTTCTCATTTTACTTGCACCTTTTGTTGATTTATTTGTATCGAACCTGCAAAAGGAAATTAATTAGTAATGTTTTAACAAAGCTACGGAATATAAATTTACAAATGAACTGGAATGTGCTACCGTAAACTGAATGTTGGTTAATATACACTATCTTAAGTATGGGTAACGTAACTTGGATATATTCTGTCATTAAATAAGGACGTACTAACTAAAATAGGACGTCCTTTTTTAAACTTTTTTTTAAGGGTTGCTCCCTCCCAATAACCCTGGATGATGAAGAAACGCTAGTTCCTATGTCATCCAATATTTGTACAAAAAACAGTTCTAGAGAGGGCTCGGGGTTGGCCAGAAGGGCTCCCCCCGACAAACCCCTCCCTGATTTAACACAACCCTCAACGTTCACAAAATGTCCTTATATACTAATACAGTTTCCTATATACTATCTTACAGCTACGTATTTACTACGTACTCCTTTTTTAATTATTTATTTCTATACTATACCATATCATACCATACCCTCACGCTGCGTCCCTTGCGGGGTAGGCAGAGAGAACAGATCGCCAGACTTTTCTATCCTTGATTCAATTCCATATGTCATTATGGGCTGTACATTTTTTTTAAAGTTATGTAAATTCGCACTTTGCTTTCCACATGCAAATGATTATTTCTCATTATAGGCTTGATTGTGATAAATGAAGTATTTATGTAATTATCTTTACTGACAAAACAGTAATTATTGTTTCCGATTTTACTATCTCTTTAGATAAATATGATGATTTTTATTACACTCGAGTATCTAAACAAGTAGATGCAATATGCTACAAATATCGATATCTATTATTGATTATCGTATAGTCATACAAAGTACATCACATCAACATAATAACAACACATAATAATTAGACAGACACTACATATATATGTATCGATATCTTATCTTGAACTTTACTGGTTAATTGCTACACCATTAGTGCCATACCATAATAAATATAAGTCACTCCACATTGATTGTAATTGTATTGTTTATTTACCCATAAATGTTCAAAATCGCAAATGTTCCCACGAGCAATTATGCTGGTGGTTTTATGATAGGTATATTAGTTCTCCATATCTATTAAGTACTTATAGATATTGTTTCTAACTCAAGGTAATTTTAATTCCGTGAAGAAATTGACGAGAGATTACAGAAAGAGCTATATTACTAAGCTACATCGTCTAAAAGCTGCATTTTCATACTGGCACCTACATAATAATATACTATAAAACTTGGAAAAAAAAATTTAAGTTTTTTGTGGCGTTTCGATAACTACGAAAAAATATCATTGTGACTAATCAGTCAAAATTTTATTCGAAAAAATAATGCTTGGGTTTTGTGACAGTATTTCGTGAAAAAAAAACAAAACTAGTTACTTAATTGCAAACCATATTTAAGGAAAAAAAAAACAAAAACTAAATATTTAGATTAAAATCCACAACACTTTATTGACACTTTGTTCACAATCGCCTGATGATGAGTGTGCAAATCCTCAAATACTAGTCGCGAAAGCTAAAGTCTTTAGTTTTTATTTTTTTCATTTAAAATATACTTCCACCAAGCACCAACGGACGAAATCATCGAGGGTATACATATCCGACTGTTAATATTTTATTATATGTGTAATTGCGAATTTGATTTTATGTAAGATTTTTCCATATTTTTTTTTTAATTTTGCCAAATTTCTTATAATCGGTTTTTATATTGTTAACTGAAGATTACGATATGATACAATTACACTGTATACTGTATAGGTATTATAGACTCTATAAATCTGTGCATTTTCTGAGTCGAATTGTCTAGAGATAATCGATTACTGGCTATTTTATACTAATTAGTTCAATACTATTCTCTGTTAGACATTCGGTATATGAAACCGTCAATAATTAATAATATATGGCGAGTTTAAAGACTTAATTAAGACTTTATAATTACTTTATACGTTTAGTGTTTCAGGCGTTACTTTACTTAGCAGACAACAATAGTAATTACTTTGTGTAATCCGTCATTATTGACGTGTTAACTTATAATACATACTTGCTTGCTTGTATTGTGATATAGGAATTAGAAGTGGAAATACTTATTTATTTTGCTATGAATCTATGAAATATCTTGTTGATTTAACGTCATTAATATGGGATTCTGATAGTCGAATGTTTTGAAATGTATAGGTACATCCAAAAATACTTGCGAAACTTGTTTATGGAAAAATGATAATTGCCAAAGGCCAAAAATATTCCCCCGTATTATACGTTATTGAAATTTTAATAATAAATAATGGAGATTTTCTCGAAGAAAGTTATTTTCTTTTTTTTTTAAATGAGTATTTTTGACAAAAATCTTAACAACAAATAAAAGATCTGTTAAGGTAATGCACTAGAGGGAAATTCAATTTACCTAACTATATTAATTTTAGTATTCTTAGTCAGGATGTCGAGAATTTCTTTCTGAAATATACCCCTTTGGCGACAAAAATTGTTAATTTAAAAAAAAATAAAATTAAACTGATATTTTTAAGGATAAAATATCAAATATAACGGTCTATCGGGTCTATCCACTACAGATAATAATATCAATAAACACAACATTTTGCAATTATTATTACACTGCAATACAATACGTCCTACCTGCATTAGAAAATCATGAGGTAGGTGTTGTGCACTTTAAAAGTTATTATGGAATAATGTATTAGATATTGGGTTTGTTAAAACATAAAGCAATAACGTATTGTGGTCTTTGATAAAAATATTATACAACGCCTTATAGAATGTTCCCACGCTCGATATTACATACATACAAACACTTGTAGCTTTTTACCACAAGTATGAAAATTATTGTAAGGAAACATATTCTTCATCAGTTTACCCAATCTTAAACAAGTTATTTAATATTTACATGAAAGCTATTAGGATAAGATACAGAAAATTTAAACACAAGATGAGTCTTCTGTCGCATGAATCTAAGTTTTCAATTGTACACGCTTGACTGTTTAAGTGTTTAATCAATTTCGTCGCAAAATGAATGCAAACATGCATGTCGATGGATGAATGACCATGAATTTTCGCACAGGCAGGAACCGCTATGAACGATTTGGTTTCACTGTGAAGATTGGTGATGTTGGCAACAGAATTACGAAAGAAAAGTGGAGATGTGTGGATTAAATACTGGAGGAGGTGATGGAGATCGAGGAGTTTCCATTGCGAAGATTCCCAGGAGACCCAACCAGCCTCCATGGAGCGGGACATGATATTACGGACTGGATGCAGCGGCTGGACCCGAGATTATAGAGAGAGAAATGACGCAACCACAATCGGTGAAGAATCCTGCCCATATGCTATACGAAAAGTAAGTAAGTAACTATTTAGCAGAAAGAAGGGTGGGTATAATATGGAGTACTATGATAGATTGCGAATAGAGAATTGCGAGAAAAAACGTTGCAGTTTGTACACAGCTCACTAGGTGGAGCGACGATTTATCAGTACTGAGGGGATAGCAAGACTTTTTATTTACAGGTCATACTTTCAAAGAGCTTTTTAGGAACACAAGAGTGGAAGGAATTAGTACTGATTGAAGTGAGTCGTGAGAAATCAGTGTCGAAACTTTCACTTCAATTTTATTGTGTTTAGTCCTTGCACTTTATAACAAATTTCATATCATGACCTTTCTTTGGACTTCTGTCTGGTTGCATAACAAAACAATTCAATAATACATGAAAGCCTTTGTACCTACCTGCAAAGCTATTGTAACAAAACCTATAGACAATAATAATGTATCAAAAACTATAGAACCTTTGGCATTTAGAACTGTGTACAATGAAATTACTTTATTGTTACCTTTTAAGATAATAATGAACCAGAAAATTGATACTTATTTTCTATAATATAAAACACTTATTATACATTTAGTAATGTAGTTCATTTTGTGAATGAGCTATGAACAAATCGGTCCTCTCTACCTTTTACTATGCATTGTGTCTAGCCTTTTATAAGTAGGCAGTTATAACATAAGATTATAATATTTATATTCGGGCATCGTTTTTCTAGAGCTGATGTAGGTACCCATTATATTATTATCAATTTATTCATCATATCCAATCTATAGAGATGTACAAGTATAGTAATTTTCTGGCGCCGTTGATGGTTAAACTAAACGCAAACCCATTCTTATGTTAGTGTACTTTTTTATGAAAGATTCAATAATGCTTACCTACGTTCACATTGTCGAACGCTGGTACATTAAGAGTGTGCATACCGACATTTCAAAAATTTCTAAAAACGGGAGACCTTCTATCTCGACAACCGTTACTAAGTATGCTTTGGAACAAAATAGGGTAGATGCATTGAACCCTTATCTAGGGAATAACCGTAAAAGATTTTTTATATCTTGTATAGATTTCTCAAAAAAAAAAAACACCTCTGATCTTTTTTCCGAAAGACGAAAACTCGTTTCCCGAAAGTCGCGGGGTAATTTTTTGTTTTGCGCCGATAATATGCATTTAAATCTAGGCAATAACCTTAAAAAATTTTTGATAGACGCAAAATTAACCCCAAAAAATGAAAAAACGCTATTTTTACCATTTTATCATGCGATTGTCACGCGAATTTGAACCTTAACGCCGTGGGAAAGGACTGTGACGTCATTCTTGGTGCCAAGCCCTTAAAATCCATAGTTTAAGTATTATAATTTTATCATTATCAACTCTGTCAGATATGTACAATATTTGTTTTGTAAGTCATTCTTATTGTTTCTTTTCTACATTTTGCCTTAGGGCATAGTGAGTCCCGCACATCGCGCTGTCACTATAGTATATTATTATTTTTAAGTTTAAAACTAGGTATTAGTAATTGTTCATGGGCTACGCTTGAAATTTTGATTGCAGCAAATGACAATATAAATACAATCATTTTGAAGACCGTAGGAAGTCTTATGATATGTAAATACTGAGGTTAATTCTGTTACTAATTAAGTGGGTACTAACCAAAAACAGATTTTCTTTTTTTTTTATTATTTCACAGTAAATAAATTTAAAACACACATATTTTACTTCATAATATTGTAGAACTAGGTCTATGTCGTATGCTAATTTTTCATAAATAATTGGCTTATATTATTAAGTTCATTGTGCAAAAAAATCACACTTTCCGAATGCAAATTTGAAGAAAGATATTATCTTTTTTATTAAATTGAATTTTTGTTTTAGTGTGCTTTTTATATTTATGCACAAAACTGACACAACAGAAATGATATACATAAATAAAACATTTTTGACATTGTCAAAAGTATTTATTTTTATACCTATATATACCTATACCTATAGGTACCATGCCAGATACCTTCAAATCGTGAATTGCAGAATATACGGTCAGCAACAGGATTTGAACCCGTTCGAAACAAAACAATTTACAAACCAAGTAATCGTTTCCTAGATGAGTTTGTTTGACGACAGTATTACCTAATTACAGGATTGTAAGAAAATAACAACAAGAACGCAGTAATTGTCTATTCGTTGTATTACTTGTATCATTGTTATACTATTAGACAGTTACGATTATTTGATTTGCGGAACTAATTACGCTCTTATTCGGTTGACATTTGGAATTGCCGGTTGAAATCTTAAACAGAACGGGAATCTAATTCCTCCGATGTGACTGGAATTCTCATGGCCGTGGGATGAAGTACTGATTCTTATAATGATTTATATTGGTTACCTTTTTAATGTCTAATTTTTAACCTTGATATAATTTTGATTTAGCGTATGAGAATGATACCTATATACTTACAATGTACAAATGTCATTCTGTCAAACTGTTGTAAAGGTTTTTGATGGTACAATCTTTTTAACTTCCGTTTAGCTATAGAATATTATAATCTAAAGTTCGAAGCCGTAGTGTTTAAAGAGGGTATAACTACTTATATATTTTTTTATAAATTAATTATTTTATAGATTATTTTTTGAAATCTCTATTTGTGTTTTTCAAAAATAATCTTATCCATCGATAATTGTAGGTTTTGTACACCAAAAAGGCATAATATGTCTACCGCCATCTACCCTGATAGTAGTCTAATCAGGGATACATAAAAATGGTTGGAAAGTACGCTAAATACCAAAAATAATCTCAATAGAGGGCCGACGTACAATATACATAAGCCACGTTTCTTCTCGACTCAACTACCAACCATCATAGCACAGCGGTAGAATACCGGCTTGTCAGGTTGGAAGTCTGGGTTCAATTCCCGTCTGCGGCAGATGGATGGACTGGAATTGGTGAATGTTACTAATAAATAAAGTGATCATATTATACCAGCCGACGATCAGTCATAAGCCTGATGGAAAGTCCATCCTTTGATGTATATCTGTCGAGAAAACTACTAAGTTTAATACTACTAAGCTTTACTAAGTATTAAGCTTTCATAATTATTATCTAGTTATATAAATATCTTACCTACCAGTTAAGTTTTTAATTTAGAAATAATATAAGAGTTAAAAACTTAAATAAAATTAAGCGAGAGTTTACGAAATACATACTTGTTGAAATGCACACGTGCTGCTAATAAATTTAACACTATATTATTATAGTAAAGCTTTTTATTTTCAACAAAATCCGTTCGGATCGTTGAGTTGACTAGGCAATACCGTTCTGAAAATGTCGGCGCCCAATAAATTGTCTCAAATTGATATAAGTTATTACCTATCGGTATTCGTTCATATGGTAAAACGTCGGCGAAGGCGACACAAGAACTCATTTGAACAACTAACCTTCTATGTATTTTTTTGCGTATATAATGAATTATTGTAGATTGTATAGTATTGCAAGTTTTAAAAAGGTGACCCAAATAGTAGACTGTCAAATCAAAACACGTCGTATTTTAGAAATTTTATCACTTATGCGTTTTAATGAAATAATAGCACTTTTGTGAATAAACTCGTTCGTTAATCTTTTCAAATAGTTTTCAAGTAGAACTTTGTTTGCCGATATTGGCACTGTGTTTATTTGCGTTGGTTGAGTGTAACTTTTACAAATAGATCTGGGTTCATAGAAATAAAACCAAATTAATGCTTCTTTGTATACTTTCTGCGGGCGCCTTACGAAGTCAGTTGTAGACAGGGCCGTCTTTAACATGTTGGGGGCCCTGAGCACTTTAAGATAACGGCACCCCAACAGTAAAATAGCCCCACAGACGAATTTTTTTGAGAGCGTTCACTATGATTTATGAAAATCCATTGAATCAATTATTTCATCATTTTTTCCTGCGTTTTCATTTCACAAAAATAAACATGACTACCCATTAGACAATTCTTTGTCTGTTACATTCTTATGATAAAATTTTAGCCTGTCCTTAGTCCTTTGTCTGTTACAGTAATACCCAGAATATAACTAGATGCATTACTATTGAAAGGTAACCATAGGTTCATCATATGAGTAGGTCCAGTATTGCCTGCTGCGCTATTTAATCTGTTTGATACAATAGAGAAATCTTAGTTGCCCCCTTTTCCCTAGCTTCAATGCAGGCGACAAACAAGGTTCGTAAGACAGGGAAAATAAATTTCCTTCCACTTCTGAATATTATCAACATTTACTATGTAAGTATATTTATTTATTTAAGGGACACACACACTAAAAGTTAAAAAAACATACATAATGAAATATACAAAATACATACCTTATTCACGTCAACCTCCCAAATAAGAGTGTCCACAGCATTCACGCATGGTAGGTACATTACAAATCAATCAAAGAAGTGAATATAAAACAATCAAATATACTAACACGTAGGCACCCATATATTTGTGCAGGTAAATATGCCATTAGCATCAAGTACCAACACCCAACAAAACAATAATTTTGTGTACTCATAAGTTGATTGTACCCACAAACAATATCAAGAAAAAAATAATATCGAAATATACTAAAAGGTTTCGCTCGTAATACTCATTGATGTCTTCTCCGAACATTTTGTATGAAGATGAATGCAACTGTGTACAAAATAAATACTTTTGATAGATGTGATCTCTACTCGTATGATAGATGTGTGATTATGTGAAGTGACTGATTAATGTATTTCCCATGGACCTACTTACATAACGTGTAATCTTAAATCTATGAATATATTAAATTATATATCGTATGATATTGATGATGATATAAATTGGGCATGTAATTAAATGCAAAAGTTTGTTTAGAATATATTCGTATATAAAACGGCAGTAAGAGCCGCAATGATCTACAGCTTGGAGTGCTGGAAGAAGACGCACGAGAAAAGACTACACGCAAACGAGATGAAGATGCTAAGGTGGTCAGGAAGGGTTACAAGGATGGATAAAGTGATGAATATGTCAGAGTTAGCTTCAAGGTGGCTCCAATAAATGAAAAACTGAAAGAATCTAGAATGCGATGGTACGGCCGCATAATGAGGCATGAAAGTCATGCAGTGCACATGGGACTAAGGTAGCCGGAAGGAAAGAGAGGCAGAGGTCGACCTAGCGCAACGTGACCATGTGCGTAGGCAGGGGGGTGCTTTGGGGGTTCAAACCCCCCCTGAAATTCATCAGCCAACCCACCATTTTATACATAGGAAAAACGAATCACATTATTACCACATCGTTTTCTCGTCACGTCATGAATTTTTAATATGAACAATTATTGTGCAAATTCATTAAAACACAGTAGTTTCATTAAAAAACCATATAAACTTATTCTTAGTCATTTATCTCCCAGTGTTTTTGCATACATTTTTCGAAAGATCTCATTTGCACCGCTTTCAATTCTGATTTGTCTTTGTTCAGCCATATCCAAAGCTCACTAGCATACAATATAAGGGTTAGCACCAAGACAGCACTGTGCACTAGCATTATAAGAATAAATATATATTATATAACTCATTTCTAAATTTTTGTGAATGAAATAGTTCAATAGCCTTAAAGAATTTTAAATTATTAAAAACCCGTCTACACTAATTTCAATATCCGTAACAGGAATACAATAACGTTCTATGGTAAAAGGAACAATGTTGGTTTAAGGTCACACACTCAAGAATCACTGGATTGGTTGCCTAAATGGGTGTCCGGTAAATTCGTCTAAAATCAATTGGTCTATAATTAATTCGTCTAAAATCGATTCGTCTAAAATCAATTCGTCTAATTATCAATTCGTCTAAAATCGACGAATTGATCGTTTGGCAAATTGATTTTGGCCGAAATGATTTTAGACGAATTGATAATTAGACGAATTGATTTTAGACTAATTGATTTTAGACGAATTGATTTTAGACTAATTGATTTTAGACTAATTGATTTTAGACGAATCGATTTTAGACGAACTTACCATAAACCGCCTAAATGAGTGACTGCTGGATCTAAAATAGTATGAAGAAAACGTATCTCCGTATAGGAAGGAATTAGGGATGCAATCGACTCCAACATCGATACAATTAATCGACGATTATTAGAGTTTTATCGATTAGTAGAAATTCTCGATTATCTCTCTCAAAAATGTAATTTAAGTTAATTGAAAGGAAAAGAATGTGTGACTTTCGGATCATCTTTCTACCAACTTTGAAAGATATGTATCGCGAAAAAAATTACGTGAGGTAAAGATTTGATATACAAATTAAGTATTTTAGGTATTGAAATTTTTATCGACGATTGTTAGATTGAATAGTCGAAATTGGAATCGAATAAATTTTTTGGTACCAACTACGAATTTTATAGGTTTTTTTTTAGAATTTTATATCGTCGATTATTGCTTTGAATGAACGGACCCATAATTGGAAAAATCTATACTAAGCTATGCCGGTGATTAGATAAAAGTAATACAAAATCTGAGGCGGAATCACAATCGTCGATTTTTATTTTAAAGTTTCTGAATCAACGTGAACAAATGTTGTGATTTTTTGTATTTGTATAATGTTAACATATCTCTGTATTTTGTTCACCAAAAGTGTAAATAAATAAATCTAATTGCTTATTTTCTTGCTTAATTTGAATATTCGGAATCATAGTAACGATTTCTCCGTAGAAGTTCCCGTAGTATAGGAACGTATGTTTATCAGTACAGAAGCGGAGATATAATCGTCGATTTTCGTTTTGAAGTTCCTACGCATAATCGTCGATTATAATTGCTTTCAACGTTTGGAATCGTAATAACAATTTCTAAGGGATTAACTAGTGTAGGTATATCAGAAGCGGAATCGTAATCGTCGCTTCGAAAAACTGGTATCGATAATCGTCACATCCATAGTGAAAATATATCTATCTATATGTAACAATAATATGTATGGGTCGATTATGAAGAGTAATTGTAGTCTTTGACAGCCGTGAGACGTACTGATCTTATGAATAAATATTTAAAAAACTTTATTATAATAATATTTACTATATTTGAATATTCATAGTGTGTTGAAAATTCATGATTAATGTGTGAACAAGAAACGGGTTGGGTCCGTTGCTTACCGATTATTCAATGAACCGATAGCTTACCAAGAGATCCGGCGTAAAAAGGTATATTTTAATCATACCTAATATGATTATAAATTAATTTTGTAATTCTATACTTTACCGCGTGACCTAACCTTGACTTTTAATCGAGCCTACAAAAATACCATCTGGTAGCCATTTACTGGGGCACTATTGGTGCAAGCTGTTTGAAAACTTAATCAAAACTGGTCATGGAATGTGCGGTCTTCTCCGGTACTGTTGAAACAAGGGCGCAACCCCAATTCTCCCTGTGTTGGGGTGAAGTCCTTTAACCACATAGTTGAGGATTGCCAGTTCACAAAATTCAACGGCACAATTGAAGATATTTACAACTTGTCTGCTAAAGCACTTCAATACCTGATCATTAAGCTCTCACGATCATAATCTCTGATTTGGTCTCCTCATGCTGTACGATATACAATATACATACATACTTTGAAAACATTGTATATACCTACTTCAATAGATCAATTATTATACTGTCATAGCTATAAATTATATTATATGAATGAATGTGACAGAAGCAATTAATACGCACGCGAAGTGATATTAAAAAGCAAACTTTCGTGTTTAAAAGGAAACCTGGGCTGATAAAATAAAACCAATCATATCCTCATAAACTTCAGAGAGAGGCAGTAAAAAATAGTTTGTAAAAATTAATTGCACAAATAGATATCAATCTAAATTCCACAACATGTTTTGAAACAAAGGCCCTCATTTTAATATAAGTAAAATAAGGTGAGGTGAATTAAAATCTTATAGAAAATAGACTCAGCTTGAAGGATTGGAAAATGAAAACGATCTGTACTTAATGTGAGTCGAAGATATAGTTAGTTGGGGAAAAAGTAGAAGACGCTTCTGGAGGGACCATGTCGACCGAATGGACGACACCAGACTGGCAAAGATAGTCAAAACGGAAAACCCCACTGGTAGATGATTACCCGGAAGGCCACCCAAGAGATGGAAGGACAGCTGGACCTCCTCATCCCAGGACAGCCCGCCGTCACAAACAGATCACCCCCCGACCTAATACAAGAGGAAGAAGAAGAAGAAGAAATATGATTCTGTTGATTTCTGTATACCTTGAGATTCTACAACAGATATTGATTTAATATGATTTCAACACGAAGGCATCACTTTATTATCCTGCAAAGTGTAAACTCAACGAATATATCTATGTACATAATTAGTTCTATTTTTTTACCTGACAATCTAATAAATTCAATATCTTGATTACTAGAACAAACATCATTAATCAAATTTGAGCTAGATACGTGTTGTGATTAAAAAAATATAATAAATTGTCAATTATATTAATTTCAAAATAAATAAATATTATTTAAAACACATATCCGTAACGATTTATCAGATATTTTAGTTAACGGAGTTGTATTATGTTAGATAATTATTGATTATATCGAATGACAACCGAGTCATTGATACTTTATTATATTAAGTGTTGGTTAACATTTGATTAAATGAGATAAGAATTGGCCTTGATCAAAATAATGTACATCTTCATTAATTTATCCTCCTTTCAATGAGAAAAATGAAAGTATTTCAAGTTGAAATATGCATTAAGGTATAGTTACGTATTTTTTAGATCAAATCCATGCATGCATATTACTTAAATACAATTCCAAATATTTTACGAGACAAGGAAATGAAAAATGGGCACCTAGAATCCTAACATGACGACCATGGGAGAACAGAAGACCTGTAGGACGACCCCAAAAAAGATATGTAGATGAAATAGTCCCAGTCGCAGAAATAAACTGAGCAAAGCGCAAGTTAGAAGGAAATGGAAAACGTTAGAAGAGGCCTATATCCAGCAGTGGAGGGACGGCTGAGCAAGAAGAAGAAGAAATATTTTCATACTATGCAGCTCACAGGAAGTAAATTGTCTTGAAGCTGCTAAAATGAAAAATGCTGAGAATATAGGTATCAAAAAATAGGAGAAAGTAGTCAATGACAAAAATAATCATTACTAAATTGTGCACAAAAAATGCTCAATACATTTTTTCCATAGAATTAGCAGTTTACCCGCAATGGCCGATCAAAATACCGTAATTTTACTCGGTTTCGATCGGTCAAAAGAAAACAGATTTCCTACTGATTAACTGGACTGAATCGAGAAATCTGAAAGAACTTGTAGATGGCTGTTAAAAGATCAGAGTGATCTGACAATGAAAAATGTGCAATTCTATATAGATGAACTCTGCAGCTGTGACAACTGAATCATGAATGGATTAATTGTTTTATCTACCTGTTATTATTTATATATATAGTTGTTGTTTGTTTTGTGCTTTTATTTGTAATTAAGTAAAATAAACTCAGAAGGACCAAAATTTTAATTATTTTATATTAATTTTACAAGTATAAAGTACTTACTACGTTAAATTAATTTAATATGCAGTTAGTAGATTGTCTTTAAGATAATCTTATTAAGTATCTGATTCTCATTAGATTGAGTGAGTAACTATACTATCTAATTACAGAGTCATCTACTACGTTACTACCGCTACCTATAATCATTGAGTTAAGAGACATTTTAATAATCACTTAGTTTACATTTAATATTATACCTAAATGTCATAATATTCTAATCATATTATGAGATATTTGATAGTGATGACAATAATGAGCATCGACAAATCGATGTTTTATTTTATTATAATACATTAACGGGACAATCGCTAATCACCAGTGAGATCAGGTCCAGAAGATTAGCCTGGATCGGACATGTCGTCAAGAAAGAGCAACAAAACATTTCCTGCAAAATAAACCTGTGGGTAGGAGACCTCTGGGTAGACCAAAACAGAGATTGATGGACAACGTTACCCGAGATATGAGCGTATTAAATGTTGATGATGACTGGAAGTCCGTTACTGCAGACAGGAAGGCCTTGGAGATCCATTGTTCTGGAGTACCCAAATAACTAAAAATGAATTTTAAAAAGTACAGTATATATCATGCTGTACGGAAATCGAAAAAAATATTTATTAATTTAATAAAATGAACACATCCAATATTACAATTATAAAAATTAAAAATGAGCCGATCAGATCTCTCTCTCGTCGCTTTCCTCACTGCTGAGGGTCGTAATCTCCAAACACCCGTTGCCTGACCAATCCCCGACATGCAGCTTTGTCCTCGGCAAGATGCACTGCCTTATAGATGGAGGGGGAAACAGTTTGTGTATAACTTGGTCCCTCCGGCGTGTTTCCTGTAATTATCAATTTCTCGAGACTATCTCCTCCTTTAGGAGCGATATGTCCGATAGATATAGTATTTGGAAGCTATACCTCAAAATTAACCACCAAAACGTTAATAGCACATGATAATGCATGTGCGATGGGTGAATATGTGAGCGAGATTGAGTGTGGCTGTGTGAGACGACCAGAATGAATAGAATTTCTTCCGTATAAAAAAATGAGATAGCACGACGTATTCTCCACAAATTCGATGTCATATAATATCACATCGCGGTATGATTTCCATTCCTACATATGATCAGTTCCCATTAATATATTCCTACCTAATATTATGTTGAGTGTAATATTACTACGATGGTTGTTAGGGTGTTACATTGTATTATATTATGATTATGAAGTGTGCCGCTGTCAAACCTCTATAGGATATTTAACTTTACATTGTAATTATTATGTTGATTTTATTAACCATACGCCGGTAGTCTTTTATTTGGGTTAGGTTAGGTTAGGTTAGTTAATAAACGAGACAATTTAATGAGACATTTATGATAAAATTAATATTTTAATAACTGATAGATTGTGATTATTATGATTGAAATCGTGGTTGGTAAAGAAGTATTTTTTTGGTCTAGTTCATAAATTTCTATATTTATTTCACATATTTTGTGTGTTTTATTTTCCTATTTTACTTTTATTATATGTATATTATTCAAATTATATGTCAACAGTAAGATGCGAACCTATTACCTCCTTTTTATATACATATAATCTGAATAAGTGACATTAGCTAAGAGAAATACTGTCTTTATACGACACCAACTATATTACTGTATGTTTAGACCATAGCCGTCCAGACGTCCGACCAGAGTGTCGTGTCGCCCAGGTGTCGCGTCGCCCAGATGTCTCATCGCCCAGGTGTCGCGTCGCCCAGCTGTCCGGCGATCAAGTGTCCATCGCCCAAGTGACCGTGTCCGAACTGTTGTGCATGCGCACACTATTGGTCGGATGTTGTTTTTCGACCTGGTGTTGTAGTTGTGAAATTCTGAGCTTTTATGTGCAGGACAATGAGAACCTCTTGAATTGCTCAATGGTGGGCAATGTTGTAACGTTTATTGGAGAGAGAGACGACGCCGGAAAAACTGTGGCTTTCTGGGAGCGGATGGAAATAAAGATGAGTGTCGACCGACACGAAAAGAAGAATACTGATAAACAAATAAAATTATTTGCCGAGGTAGCTACAATTTTTTTCATAACATCACATTTTTTTCTGAACTCACCTACATGTCAAAACTGGTCACTTCCTGTGTATCTTTCGTACAACATGATGTTTGGGTAGTGCAGATAACATCAACTTTATTATCGATAATAGACATTATTGAATGATACTTGGACTGTATATCAGATAAAAACGTGTTTTATTTTATTGGAAATTAAAATATGATGAAGCAATCATAAGAGAATATTAAATTAAATCAAATATAATAGACGCATTGAATCAGGTGAGAGAATAGAGTACCTAATAGAATATGATGTATAACAATAATAATCAAAGAAATCATATCTATCAATCTATTTGTATATGTATTAGGCAATAAAAATTATATTATATAAAGAGGTTGTCCATAAAATTTAACGATGTGGTCGTATGATTATTTATTGTATTTATTTCAAAGATGGGATGTATTTTATTTAATTTTGATTTTATTACAAATACAAGCACAAAACAGACAACAACTATGGATATAAATAACAAAATGAAGATAAAACGATTAGTCCATTCATAATTCGCTGTCAACCACAAGCAAGCGCCACAGTTAAATTAAACATGTAAGTTTATTCTGGTAGTCTCACACACCCACACTCAATCTCGCTCAGACACTCACTCAATATGGAAAGCTATTCTTTCATCAATTAGTTTGTACCATTTCAGGTTTCGCGTTTGTATACACTTCTATAATTAATTACAAGTTCACAAATTATTTCAAGTTCGAGAATCAATTTTTTTTTCCTCGTAATATGCAAGATAAAAGCATGATGTTGATAACATAATGAAATTTGCAAGCTGATGAATTGGTGTCGTTTCTGGTCCTACATGCCAGTGCGGAGAGGACGATGAGTCAATAGACCATGTCCTGGTCCTATTTGTTTATCCATTGCGGGGTCGTGGTGAGGACTTCTACCAACATGATTTCTCCAGACCCTTGAGCTCTGTTTAGCTTCCATCAACGAAGCCTAAGGAATCATATCGCGTGATTGCCGGATTTCTGAAGAGGTTCGACTTGAAACTTTATCAGATTTGAACTTTTGAATTTCATCTTATCCTAAATTTAGTTGGATGGATACTGGCACCAATCACCCAGTTCGAGTGGACTGCCTAATTATATATAAAAAATGTATTAATTAATAAATTGATACAAGTGTAAATAAAACAATATTATAATAATATAGGCGAGGAGAGCGTTTTATTGTGAAGTCGCGCGTACACCGAATCACAGTTGTTTAAAAAGCGATTTGTCTTCTTCACATACATTTCACTTCACTTGTACCAGGTGTCATACATTGTGACGTAACATATTAAATTAATAACGCAATGTGAGGCGAGATGAGATTACACATTAATTAACACTAAAAGGAACTTATATTGTCTATAGGTAAATGAATTCATATTATTACGATACGCGCTGTAAAAAGAATCTCCAACGTTGGGGGTACCTACCTGATGACAACATCCTCTGTGACTGCGGAGCGACCCAGGACGACAGCCACCTACTAATATGTACCCTGTTGGGAGAGAGCTGCACCCCTGGGGACCTGGTTCTAGGGAATGACAAGGCGATGTATGTCGTCGCATATTAGAGTGGCAGGGTATGACCCACCCGGACACGTAAAGTAAGTAAGTAATTCATATTATTGCAGAAACCACAGTGACGAATAGCGTGCTAAGAATCTCTGAGATGAGGACCCTCAGGAACATTGCAGGGGAGGCTCTCAGAGGTTTTTATTCGATTTGGCAATATCAAAATTTTAGTTGTGCCCCCTAGCTTCAAAGCTGTCTACGCCCATGGTTGTTACTTATTGTCTTTGGTCCAGAGGTGGAACCCCCCTCCCCTGAAATGAATTCCTGGCTAGGGCCCTGGAACTAAATTGTGTATAATTGTCTAAACTATTGTAAAATACTTAAGAAAATGTGGTACATAAATCAAAATTCACGTTTAAATAAATAATATATGGAACTATTGTTTGACGTTGGGAATGATACATTTCCCCTTTGAACGTATTTAGATAGAAACAAAAGGTTCATCTTGTACGGATTGACGCGCCGCGGGTTACCTCCGTTGCTCTTTTTTATGGACCATTTGTTTCAATTTTGACGCCGCCTTCTTCAAAATTTATTATTTCTTAAGAGCTCATTTGCTCTACCTGTTATTCGAAACGGTTACATGATAAAATAACACACGAAAAAATAACACGGGGAAAATCTCACGTTGAAGAAATCTCACATGTAAAAATATCACAGGAAGAAATAACACATTTTATTTTTAAATAAATAAATAAATAAAACTTTATTGGCCAGTAAATATATGTAACAACAAAAACAAAACAAGATAATACAGTGTGCCAAAAGGCGGACTTATTGCAAAAGCAATATCTAATAAATAAATAAATAAAACCTTTGTTGGATATAAAGAAACGGTAGTACTTAATAGCCAAAAAATCCACTTGGATTAGGCGCCATACATCAATCAATTATACTTTGTTATATTAAACAGCAATGAATAAATAAATAAAAAAAATATATAATGTCGTTGAAAGAAACATTATTCCAAATGGCGGGTTTATTGCCGTAGGCAATATCTGCCAACCAACCACTTGTGACATTGAAATGAGAAAATTTGTACGCATACTTAGGTAAGTATATGGAAAATCAAACAGAAAAGAGAAAAAGAAATACAAACAGTTATACAGAAACAATAAGAATAAAGTATACAATTTGGTTGTCATATTAACATTGATAAAATTTATATTTTTTATAAGTTAATTAAAATTATCTATAAAAAATCATTTATAGTGTCTTCTAAATCACTAAAAAAATTAAAAAAAAAAAGTGTTATTTCTTCGTCGTATTATTTCCATGCAAGAGTTTTTCTCATAACATTTTTTCCTGTGTGATTTTATAATGTATCCATTCGTAACACATGTTGCATTCAATATGAAAAAAAAAACATTTGAATGTAGCTTTTTCAACAATAGATTCGTTAGGAAATTTAATAAAAAACTTGAATGATAAAATTAATAGATTTGAACATATTCACAATAATTGAATATTGTGTTTATTTAGCAAATCAATTAATGCTTTTTTATTAGCTTTTTATAATTTTTGTTAATTAACGTTATTTGCTTTATTCTTTATTGAATGTTTGCTAAAATTTCGCATAAAAAAAACTTTTATATAAATTTTCATTATTTTTGGTTGTTTAAATTATATTGACTTGGTTAACTAGAAGAAATGGCGATAAGCTCCGGATATCCCAAAATATCGATACCGAAAATACTTAATATTGAAAGCTCCGACGTAACTTAAACACAATTATTATTATAGTAGGTACCTACAATACTTACATCAAAAATATAACCGTAAACCCAAAGTTCATTCTATCAGAAACCTCTATAATTTTACTCTGCGATTCCTAGAAATGTATACTTATTGTTTTTATTATACTGTTGGTATTATGATGTTTAACCAATACAGCCAGTTGTCTTAGAAGAATTTAAACTATATATTGATTGAAACTTGTTACTTAATACATTGAACTAAATAACATTAGATGCCACTATTGTTCTAATGTTCTATAATTTGAAAATGACTCAACAATTTTTAATCAGTTTATTTTAAATTGACGTGGGATCCCAATGAACTCGAATTCGTATGGAAAGTTTATATTTGATATACTGAATAACGAAAATTCATCAACAGGTCTGAGCTTTTTATACTTGCAAGTTCTTTATACTTAAATACGTCAAGAATAGCATCTTTCATGAATATTTTCCTAATATCGAAAACTTTAAAGTCCGCAAACACATCCACTGTTGCGTATATTCTAGGTTTTTTAAGTATTATTTTAATCAATATTCCTTGAATTATTTCCATCGGTAATATTTTTGTAGGAAATACTATCCACTATTCCATATTGGAAGGGTGGTTTTCCTCCACTTCGTTTCTTTTCATAAGGTCTCTAGCTCAGTACTCTGGGGGTCCATCTGCCGTTCTTTTGCCTTGCCTCATGACCTGCCTATTGTAATTTAAGTGTCCCTACTCTCTCCGCAATATCTGAGACCCTTGACCGTCGCCTTATATCGTCCTTCATTTTAATTTTATGTCCGGTCTCTCAAAGATACACCTATCATTTGTCTCTCCGTTGCTCATCGTTGAGTGCATTTCAGTTTGTGGACACTTCTGGTACTGAGCGACATGGTTTCAAGACCGTATTTTTTCACGGGCAAAACATTGGAAAAAAACGGAAACGTTATCTAATAGATATTATTATTATCATCGAAAACCTAGAAGGTTCTTATACCTAAAAATACACTTTTTTTTATTTAAATCACTTTATTACAAAATAACATAACATTTACAATATCATTTGAATTACAATCACACACTGAAAGAAATCATATTTTTGATTCTTGTTAATGTATCAGTTGTTTGGTAGAAAATCCTAGAATAACGTCGAATTAGTGGTCTTCCCCGCAACATTTTACTGCAGTTTTGCTAATATATGAGTAAACTGTAGATTTGAAATTACGTAAAATCATAATGTATGGAGAATTACTTTAAAAACAACAGTTTTATATCATGTCGATGTCTATTTATTAGGGTTTCCTGTTAAAACTACATTAATAACTATTATTTCAAAAAAGCAGAATTCATACTAACAAATTATAAAATCTCTACGTACATATTAACACGATAAATTGTATTCCTAACAGTATTTTCCCGTAATATACGACATTACACGATTTCTGTTTAATTTATAATGACTCGTCACTTCAATTTAACAGTAGTATTCCCCAAAAAGATAATATAAAGGTCCGAACGTTTATAAATGCAAGAATATCATACAAAAATAACATTAATAGCTAATGCTAATCCAAAGCTAATTTGCTGTTAACTTAACATAATGAGTTTAAACGAAAATGCGGGCTTAATGCTAAGTTATCAGGATTCATTACAAAATATCATAACGCGGGACGCATAAATAACATTATTCTCGTGGAAAACGCAGGAATTCTTGCTACTCTCAACGAACATTTCTCGGTTCTATGCGCATGCGTCTACTGACAGACGCGTATACGCAGAGAGTGCATTATGGCGCGATCTATCTATTGTCTAACACACTTTTTACAATACTCTCGCTGTGGTGAATTTATTTAAAGCGTTGTTTGGACAATTCTTAATAATTAATTTGTAATAACTATCGTGTGTATTCCTTCCTATACACATACTTACTGTGCGAATTAAAATAAAGTTGGCTATAAAAATGGACGCGACTACTGCGAATCTTTTGACGAAGTGGGGAATGTTTTTTTGATATAATGGGAAAACGGCATGTTGTAATTAAATAATGTGATTTTTGTGAGGTTTTATCATATACCTACTGTGAAAAATAATGTACCTATTCCAGCATGAATATTGTACCTAATTGCTTATTTATAAAGTAATAATAAATTATAAACTATGTATATTTCATTCCATTATTAAATATACATTGTAAACTATGTTTCTTTCTGTTATTTACCTTGACCATATTCATTATTATATACCTACCATTTGGGACTAGATGATAATATTATCTAACGGTTACATTTTCTTGTGTGATTAATTCATTAAGGCAAGTAAATATATGTACTATATCCATAAAGCACCTGGGTGTAAAAATAATTATAGTTAGAATATATCATCTTATCCTCAAATAATCTCATTACTATTATATTTCTCTTATGTATTTGTGTGTTAATAATTCTTTTTTGCTATAAAATATATTTATTTCCATAGAAATACTTGTAACGTGTGCTCTGATAATCCCATTTGCAATAGATACGTGCAATCTCAATAATAATATGCTTATTGTGTTATTTTTGTTAATTGCTGCACATCTTATATAATAATTAAACAGAATAATACAACAAATAATACTTTTGATGTGACAGCGTTTGACATATGCAAGTGCTAGATTGTTGGAAATTATTAAAGGGAATATCAGAGATACCTACAAGTTTTTATATGGAATAATAAATTTTATTGTAAATACCTAATGTATAATTAACATTAATAATACTAAGGAAATATTAGGCCAACAATGCCGAATTTCTGGGAAAGAACTTAGAGATGATAGTATAGTAATTGAGAAATATCACTAAAAACCTGCAGATTTAAAAAGAAAGAATGTTGTTATGACAGTGCCGCAATTGAGAAATATCAGTCCTAACCTGCAAATTTAACAGGAAAGAATGTTGTTATGACAGCGTAGTAATTGAGAAATATCAGTATAAACCTAAAGATTAACAGGAAAGAATGTCGTTACGACAGTGTAGCAATAGAGAAATATCGGTATAATCCTGCGGGTTAAGAGGAATACTTTCCTGTTAAATCAGCGGTAAGCTTTCCTGCAGAATCAACGAGAAATTCTTACGGTCCCGAATATAGCAGGAATATCACTATAACAACAGGAATTCTGGTGAATCATTTCTTAGAGTGCATACTCTGTATAATTTTGGATTATCATTTGCGCTTTTTGTTTACATCTCTTTGGATAAAATCACCTACATTTACCACACATACATACATTTAAAACCTACCTGCCCAAATCTATCGAATACCTAACAGTTATTATAGTACATTCTTATTTTATTTTAGTTACAAATACACCTTATATGTTATAAAGGTACAATATGAATAATTGTTATTATGTATTGCCTATCAATGATAGAATTATTATGATTGTACATCATCTTATACAATAAATTATATTATTCCTATGTGAAGAGAGATATTGATATGGAGTAGGTACATAATAATAAGACATATTACAGTGACCTTGGTTGTATTATTGTAACTAAGCCGGAACCATCCTTCCCACTTTATCATCACAGCTCTAGGTATATAATTATTATTTACTATTATTATGTATATCATTAGACACTCAAAGGATTCTAGTTACACATTTTATATTTCAAAATTAAGATGCGGTTCGAGGTTATTGGAAGTCGCAATGTCGTAACTATAAGCTCGAAACCGTTTTCAACATTTTCGAAGATTTTAACATTGAAATCTGTAAACACATTTAAGAAATCGAATAGATTGTGTACACAAACCCAAGTACTACTTTCCTGCAAACTAAATTGAATCCTCAATCGAAATCTCTCGATCGAAATCTTTCAATCTCAATCTCAATCTCAATCGAATCCTCGAATCCTGCAACCTAAATCAAATCCTCAATCGAAATCCAATTTAGTTATTTTGACTCATTCAAAGTCAGTCAAAGTTTTCTAGACTTTAAAGAAGAATTATAAAATTTGTGAGCGTAGGAAAAGTTAAAGTTCGAAGTTGTAGTAGTAATAATAACAGTGCCATATCTTAATTTTGTTTTGTTTTTCTTCTGCCTACAGAAACTACGCACTACAATTTGTTTCACTCGTACAATATGTATGGCGATAGTTACAAAAAACAAAACACAGGCACTCATTTGATTACAACTACTAATTGAATAACCAAATCAAGGATTGATACAATATGTACACAATGTTCGTACAAGTGTGATGAATATCATAACTGTTCAACCTTACTCTATCAAAGGGCCGCACTGAAAAAAAAGATAATTAGATTGAATGCATGTAAAAAGATTTGTTACTTTGTTTGGTGTTTCAAGGAAGTATAGGATTCCCTGTCAGTGGAATTGCCCACTATTCTTTACTAGATTTTTTGAAGTGTTCCGTATGAGTCGAGTGGTTGCGAAAGTTCCATAAGACGTTTTTCGTCTTAGAATTTTTCACAGAGATGTGTTTTTATAGCATTTAGGTATACTTACCCATTTAGCCCCGTTATTGAAATATACCGTGATGGCATAGTAGTTGTAACATTTCAAGGAAAATTAGAGTAGGTAAATATGAATATCCTGAATCCACAAGTTAGCCCCTGTATGTGTTCCAACTATTATTATAGGCAATGAGGTAGTAATGCATGTCTGAAATGTACTTTTAAAATATATTGTATGGAGTACGGAATGATAGAACCTATGATGTCATGCGCTAAATAGGTATAAACTGATCGTTTTTAAAACAGGCGACATTAGATCTCTGTAACTCTGTATTATTCAAGATATCGAAAAAAATCTTTCAGTTTTGTAAATGTAATTTTTGGGAAATTAGTTAGAGAATTAAATAAAAGTTTTACGACCTCATTATTAAGGCCCACATGCGTCTCGCGACTTGTAGTGTTGACAACCCTGTTGAATATTATATTAAATGGTTATATATGTCTAGGATGTACAATTGAACATGTAAATGTTTCCTTATGTGGCGCACTCTAAGAAATGATTCACCAGAATTCCTGTTGTTATAGTGATATTCCTGCTATATTCGGGACCGTAAGAATTTCTCGTTGATTCTGCAGGAAAGCTTACCGCTGATTTAACAGGAAAGTATTCCTCTTAACCCGCAGGATTATACCGATATTTCTCTATTGCTACACTGTCGTAACGACATTCTTTCCTGTTAATCTTTAGGTTTATACTGATATTTCTCAATTACTACGCTGTCATAACAACATTCTTTCCTGTTAAATTTGCAGGTTAGGACTGATATTTCTCAATTGCGGCACTGTCATAACAACATTCTTTCTTTTTAAATCTGCAGGTTTTTAGTGATATTTCTCAATTACTATACTATCATCTCTAAGTTCTTTCCCAGAAATTCGGCATTGTTGGCCTAATATTTCCTTAGTATTATTAATGTTAATTATACATTAGGTATTTACAATAAAATTTATTATTCCATATAAAAACTTGTAGGTATCTCTGATATTCCCTTTAATAATTTCCAACAATCTAGCACTTGCATATGTCAAACGCTGTCACATCAAAAGTATTATTTGTTGTATTATTCTGTTTAATTATTATATAAGATGTGCAGCAATTAACAAAAATAACACAATAAGCATATTATTATTGAGATTGCACGTATCTATTGCAAATGGGATTATCAGAGCACACGTTACAAGTATTTCTATGGAAATAAATATATTTTATAGCAAAAAAGAATTATTAACACACAAATACATAAGAGAAATATAATAGTAATGAGATTATTTGAGGATAAGATGATATATTCTAACTATAATTATTTTTACACCCAGGCGCTTTATGGATATAGTACATATATTTACTTGCCTTAATGAATTAATCACACAAGAAAATGTAACCGTTAGATAATATTATCATCTAGTCCCAAATGGTAGGTATATAATAATGAATATGGTCAAGGTAAATAACAGAAAGAAACATAGTTTACAATGTATATTTAATAATGGAATGAAATATACATAGTTTATAATTTATTATTACTTTATAAATAAGCAATTAGGTACAATATTCATGCTGGAATAGGTACATTATTTTTCACAGTAGGTATATGATAAAACCTCACAAAAATCACATTATTTAATTACAACATGCCGTTTTCCCATTATATCAAAAAAACATTCCCCACTTCGTCAAAAGATTCGCAGTAGTCGCGTCCATTTTTATAGCCAACTTTATTTTAATTCGCACAGTAAGTATGTGTATAGGAAGGAATACACACGATAGTTATTACAAATTAATTATTAAGAATTGTCCAAACAACGCTTTAAATAAATTCACCACAGCGAGAGTATTGTGAAAAGTGTGTTAGACAATAGATAGATCGCGCCATAATGCACTCTCTGCGTATACGCGTCTGTCAGTAGACGCATGCGCATAGAACCGAGAAATGTTCGTTGAGAGTAGCAAGAATTCCTGCGTTTTCCACGAGAATAATGTTATTTATGCGTCCCGCGTTATGATATTTTGTAATGAATCCTGATAACTTAGCATTAAGCCCGCATTTTCGTTTAAACTCATTATGTTAAGTTAACAGCAAATTAGCTTTGGATTAGCATTAGCTATTAATGTTATTTTTGTATGATATTCTTGCATTTATAAACGTTCGGACCTTTATATTATCTTTTTGGGGAATACTACTGTTAAATTGAAGTGACGAGTCATTATAAATTAAACAGAAATCGTGTAATGTCGTATATTACGGGAAAATACTGTTAGGAATACAATTTATCGTGTTAATATGTACGTAGAGATTTTATAATTTGTTAGTATGAATTCTGCTTTTTTGAAATAATAGTTATTAATGTAGTTTTAACAGGAAACCCTAATAAATAGACATCGACATGATATAAAACTGTTGTTTTTAAAGTAATTCTCCATACATTATGATTTTACGTAATTTCAAATCTACAGTTTACTCATATATTAGCAAAACTGCAGTAAAATGTTGCGGGGAAGACCACTAATTCGACGTTATTCTAGGATTTTCTACCAAACAACTGATACATTAACAAGAATCAAAAATATGATTTCTTTCAGTGGCGTATGTAAAATGGTGAATAGGGTAATTAATTAATGTCACCTTTTTGTGATATTATTGAAACATCTATTCTGTCTAGCAATTCATAATATATCACAGAGTTCCCAGGCGTACGTCAGCCGTTTAATAATTTAACCTTCGAAATACATTTTGTGTAGACGGTTTTAAAATATTATTGTGTTGATAACAAAACAGATAATTGTAACTAAAAGATGATCCTGCTTCTGCCCACAGAATCGATAGTTTGGTCCCACGCCTTGAAGATTGAACGTTCGAGAACGTATCTTTCGTATTTCTAATAATTGTGATCAAATACTGGCGAGATTTTAGTCATTTTTCAGTTTATTGATCATATCTTTTTAAGAATGCATCTTAGAGAGAAAAATTGTAGACCAAAGTTTTAGGATAATAAATTCACTACAAATTGAGACTACAAAGTTTTTTGTAATACTAATATACCTACTTATAAAGATTTATATGTAATATTTAAAATGTAAAATTTTCCATAAAAATGCATTTATTTATCATTTTTCTATAGTTAAAAAAATGTTTTTTTTTTATTCTGTCTATTATATGCTCTATGCGTGCGTACCTACTCTGTATTAAAAGCAGCGTGACAGCTGCATTGACAAAGGATTGGAATATGTAGAAAAAATTATGCAAAACCCAGTTTTAAGATTCTTCCAGCTTGCTAACTTATATTAAGTTAGTACCTACTATTCAAAATATGAAAATATGAAAAGAAAATAAGAGAGGCGTCGGAAGACCCCCAAAAGATGTTCCGGCGACATAGCCGCTGTGGGGGATTAAAATCGGCTGCAAACGAAACCGACAGAAAGAAATGGAAGGGTATGGAAGAGGCCTACATCCAGCAGTGGAGGACAGAAGGCTGAAAAAGAAGAAGAATATAAAGAAATCTGTTCTATGTGTCTTTCAACTATCCATTTTAAAAATCTTTAATTTTCTTAGCAATCTAATTATTGAATATCACGCTGGAATTGTACAAACTATTTATCATAGATAGCTAATAAATATCCACTGAATCTGTCTTAACAATATACGGGAATTGTGACATAAAATAGAACATGAAACATACATACTGTTTAGTATACATACTAGTTGGTGAATCTTTATACTCGTAGGTATCTATTTTACGATTATTGTTCAAAATGTTACTGGAGAACTTATTACATTCTTAGAAATAATATATTTCATTGCAGAGATCGAAACATATCCGGAAGCTTTTCAATATTTATAGGAGCCTCCTCTGTAGACATAAAACAGTTTTAGTAAATTATGTTCTCTATCTATAGAATTATATTTATTGTTTCCAAATCCTCGCTATTAATAATGCCTTCCCCAGGATTATTCTCTATAGACTTTGTACAAGCAACGAACATCATACGTACTAACTCGTAAGATTAATACATACGAGCAGAGGTGGGCACCGTTAATCAAAAAGTTAACTTCGTTAATCGATAATCCGTTAACTAAAAAGTTAACTTCGTTAATCATTAAAGCGTTACATTTTGAAAAATGTAACGGAAGTTAACGTTAATCCGTTAAAGCGTTAATCTAAAAAATTGCGGTTAAATGGCATGAAATAAAATTACATAAATACAACTACTATCACATTTACACTATCGCGATGTATCCCAACAAAGTGAAATTTCTTTTCCAACTCCCAACCCACATACGATATCACACATAACCCCATAAAGCCCTTGGATTATCTGATGCCAGCGCCCCCACTGGATGATGTCTATGCAAACAATTAAATGTTAACAGACTTAATTAACGGAAGATAAATAATCCGTTAACAAACGATTTTGGAGGTGAGAAAAGCGTTAAATCGTTAAGCAAAATGTTAACTTCGTTATTTAACGATTAACGGATTGATGCTTTTCTGTCCAGCTCTGCATACGAGTATACTAAACTTGAAGGCTGAATAAATAGGGACCATACGTTGCCAATTGGTTTCAGAACATAACGAATAATCTATCAAGTCATTTAGCTATCATAGTTGTTCATTGCATGGGTCGCTTATAGAGGACTTGAAAATATGTTTGTAGTATGAACATGTTCATCAAAAAATGGAATATTTGTCATTGTAGTATTGTAATATAAAATTGTTTTGACTATTTTTATATCACCGAAATTTGCTCCATTCAGGGTCGGCAGAAAGATCGGAAGCCCAGAATTGCCGACGTGGTACTCCGACAGCCGAATTCGTTAACATCTCTTCTTTCAGATATATTCAAAATTGTTACAAAAAATGGCACGATAAAAGAAGATTACAAACAATTTGAGACAAGAATAAATAGTGTGGTAGGTATTTTTTTCCCTTTACCTACCGTAAAAGATTCAACTTGAGGGTATGGAATACAATTTTATTAATAGGAAAATATTCAAATACGATAAGGACTTATTATACAGTAGTTTTGTCTTATTGTGGTGTCTGTTATGGGTTAGCTGGCAGAAATTGCCATTTGGCAATAAGCCCGACCTTTGTATGTTTCTTATACGCAAAAAAGTATTTTTTAACTATCTAAGGGAACTTGCTGGCACAAATCACCCAGTTAGGGTGGACTGCCTAGTTAAAAAAGGGACCTTATTGTGAAATGAGTTCAACTTGACTGAAATAAAACAAAGAGTACGTAAAGTTACTATGTAGCACTGTAATGTTTGGTATAATTTTATGTACAAAGTAGGTAGAGCCTTAGAGAGTAAGGAATAAGTAGTGATTGTAGTAATAGTAATAGATATAGTAGTAATAGATGGTTGTATCAGGTAGTAGTCAGTGGGCAAAAGCAAGGAACGGTAGACGAAGAAGAAGATTCTCTTCGCCTCTGTGTGACTTGGTATCTACTACCATACAACTACTACTGCCTCCGAAGTCGTGATGATGTGGATCGTGAGAGCCACCGAAGTACCATACGGGTGGGCGACGTTCCTTACCCAATACATTACATACATAACTTACTTTGCTTCTTATTCCATCCAAACCAAACCAAAATATACCTACTTAATGTTTCATAATATCGAGTGCTACTGCTGTACTGTGGGGAACTCCGGGTTGCAGGATTGATCCCCAACTCTTGTTTGATATTTTTTCAAGTGTCCTGTAAGACCTACTGAGTGTTGTGAAAAAATGTTGTGGGCAATTCACCTATTTTAGAATAAAAAAGGTATGTATCTCAATAATTGGTGTCTCTGCGACCAATAACTTGTACATAAGTCAGGGTTTGAAGAAAAAATACGATAATTATTCATAACACGATAATTATTAAAATTACATGGGGGTTAAATCGATAGGTATTGAGGTACCATTTTACCCTGCTTCGGTTGGTCCGTGTTTGACTGTTACACCGCGTATATATACAACTTCCAAAAATACACAATGACAGCAGGATGTGGCGAAATTGGTAAACGTTGACCCGGAAAAAAAAGTGATCACTTAAATCAACCAAAGCCGAATCGTAAGCGTCGGAACATCCATCCTGCTTCCTCCCCAAGGGAGTTCACATAAAGCTACATTATGTGAATGTAGATACCTCTCGCTTCTGTTAAGGAAAAAACTTTAAAAACCTGTACAATGTACATGAAACAAGCTTTGAGCTTATTGTGAAAAGTACAGGAAAATATTTGAGTTTGTGTATACAATAATTATGTTTAGGAACCTACCCACATTTTTCCATGTGCCCTTGAAAATAGAAATAATCAAATTCTTCACGAAACTCAAAAACAATCGACAGATTTTGGAAGATATTAAAAAGACAAATATTAATTATTGAACTTTAGTGATTACAAAATATTCAACATTTTTTTTTACTTCATGATCAATTACAAATAATTTGTTTTACATACTTATTAGTGATGATTAATTATCTTTGAATAAATATTTATAATATTTTAACATAGATGACAGTAATTTTGGGATTCAGCATGGGGTCTCAATGTGTTTAATTAGTTAATGTCAAATCTAACATACACTCTCTGCCCACTTTAATATACTCAAGAGTTTTTTTTTAGTAAACTCCAATGTTAATTTGTATTGTTAATATGTCTTGATTGAAGAATGCTACGACTGTAATGATTATTGTTTATCCATTTTAACACTTTTTTTTCTTTGAAGTGAATTTAGTAATGAAATTTCTATCAATCCTCTCACGTCGCATCCCTTGCGGGTAGGCAGAGACGACAGAATTCCAGACTACATTATCCATATAGGTACACACAGACTTCTCTTTTTCGTAATACTTACTACTTAATTCGTACATCTACCCGTATAGTTTTTTTATTACTTGTATTGTCAACTTATTTCCAAAGCCGTACTTGTCAAGAAGCTGAGTAGGCCGGGGACTATGGGCGGGCGGCCCTCGGAGGGAGGCCTTCGCTCTCTTGAAACAATAAACAAGTCAGTTGTAGATAAAATAGAATTTCCTACTAGTTTCGTATCTATGAAATGTTAAATCTTATTTGAAAAAAGTCTCAAATTCCCAGTACTCATTCCAAATGGTGCATTGTTTATTGGATAAAAAAAACTGAGAGCTGAAAAAGTCAGTCTTATGAAAAGTGTAAATTCGGCCCTGCTTCTTTCTGTGTTTGGTTCACTTGATACTTCGCTTAATTTCGGAGTTTTACAAATACTCGACTTCTACAGACGAAACTATTTTTTGAATGAGTATTTTTGAGTATAGTAAAGTAGTCAGGCACTGTTAGTAGATAATTGTCTAAATGCATTCATCAGAATGCCAAGTATAGTATTTTTGTTTTATTAATTCAGAATGACATGAATATAATGGTAGTAGGTAGGTATAGTAGGTACCCATAATAAACAAACTACCCATGATTTATATAACTGATGAAGGTTTTATTAGTCAACTCTATTTATGAGGTCATGGGTTTTCATGTTCGTTTATTTTTTCGTTTTAAAATCTGTCTGTCCGTGTGTCCGTTAAGACATGTTGAGGAATGCTTGATGAAGTACTATAGAAAATGTGTTATTTATAATAAAAAGTAAAAAACAGGAACTAAATTAGTATTATCAGATTAAATTAAATTATTATTAGTAAAATAATCCCATTAGTATTATCAGTTACAGGTATAATACCAAAATCGCTAATAAACAATTTAAAAAAATTAGATTTACCGGAAAATTTATACATAAAAATGCAAAAATTGGTAATTATTAATATGTACTTGCAATATTGTAAGACGATTTCTAAATACTGATATTTCAGGCACAATGCTTGTATTTTAGGCCCCGCGCATCCTGTGATATCCGTGATATCTGGATAGGTGAATTTTTCCCAGTATTAGTCTGATGAGTTTATATGTCAATCATGAATGATAATATCGCCGCTCGTTTTTTACTTTGACTTAAGCGCCACTTAGGTATAAAATGAGTTATATATATATCATTGGAATCGTCTCGACGAGCTGCGTCGAATGGTCCAAGTTCAAGGTCAATCAGAGAGCTTTTTTGGTCGTTTAGTCAAATGAAAAACCAACTTTTATCTTTCAAAAAATAGGTAAAGCGACGAAAATTACAACTTATAAATCGCGAATGGCGCTTTGTTTTGCAAAATTTTCACAATTCATGAATGTTTGGTTTATAAGAAAAACAAACTTAACACATAAAACAATGCGAGTGGCGCTTTAGCTTTTTTGACTTATCAAAATTATTAAGACAGATGCACTTTAGTCAAATCGTATAATATTAAATCTTAACATGTTATACGTTTAGTCACATTTACATGATACTAAATAATGTTAAATTGTCGTTTAGACTTTTTGAATTTTGGATATTAGTCGTTTCATGTCTTTTAAGTCATTTCTACTAAATACTGAATTAAATAAAAATGGACATTAGTCACAGTAGATTGTTACTTTTTAATTTTATGTAATGCGTTAATCATTCTTAGTAATTGTTTATAATTGAATTTGCACTTTAGTATTTTTGCGGTTATAACAATAGCTGATATTTGGTACATCTGTCGTCGTTTAAGACAAAATGTTTGAAACAGAATTATAAGGTTTGAAAATATTATTATCGGTCGTTCAACTAACAACTTCATTGTCAATACACGTGTTGCTTTTGTGTGCGATGGGCGCGAACGTATATACCTATTTAGAATATATTATTTAAGAAATATTTATAAAGAATATATTTAGAAAACTTTTACTTTCCTTCTTTTTTGAAACAGATATGAAGATGAATACGTAGAGTTCCAAGACATTGATCTTCAGTTTTTATTACTCACAAAATTCTTTATAAAATACAAGAGTTTGTGTGTTAGCCATTTAAACTTGGAAGTGTTTGGAAAACATGGTTGCATTAATCACTTTGAATTATAACGATTTTATTTTCAGCGCTAATTTAGACATTCTGCTTGATACAGTTTGTCATAAAAAGTTCTATTAGCCATTTTGAATTATTAGAAAAAATATATAAATGACGTGTTAGTCATTTTGATATTTTTGAGGAAGAGTAAAAATGGCGTGTTAGTCATTTTGAATTATTAGAAAATATATATAAATGACGTGTAAGTGATTTTGTTTTTTTGGAGGAAGATTACAAATGGCATGTTAGTCATTTTGAATTTTCATGATTTTAAGGAAAGTGGCAATTTACTTGTTTTGAATTAATAAATTTCGAATTATACTAAATATCAGGTTAGGCATTAAGGCATTAAGCGCCATCTAACTCACACAAAA
Source organism: Ceraclea dissimilis (assembly GCA_963576895.1). Classification (NCBI taxonomy): domain Eukaryota; kingdom Metazoa; phylum Arthropoda; class Insecta; order Trichoptera; family Leptoceridae; genus Ceraclea; species Ceraclea dissimilis. The sequence goes on along the minus strand of OY756366.1, from coordinate 15,367,221 downwards.
GAGACTATATTTATTAAACATTATATACTAAAAAATAGAAAAAAAATTCATGAACAAAACCCCCATACAACTTATTTAAATCGGTTCATAAATAAAAAAGTTATCAGGGTTTTCCTGTTTTTTTAAACTTTAAATCGCTCTCCTGAAAAGTTGACCCTCTGTCGCTTAAGTCAAAGTAAAAAGCGAGCGGCGATATGTAGACTTTTCTGGCTGATAATAAATACTGAGAAGTGTGTTGGCAAAGTCATACCTTCCCGTAAAAAAAAACCTTTTATTATACCTACACTCGTTAATTATTTGGTAGAAATAGATGATATTGACAATTCCCATCAATAATTCCTTCTTTTCTTATTATCCCATCCCTTTCACCATCCTTGTAACTTTTTATATAAAGTTTCACATGTCTCTAATAAGATTATGTTTTATTGTTATTGTGTTATAATAATTGTTCTCGACTTAAATTTTACTACCAAATGTTTGATGAAATACCTATTCAGCTTATGTTTTACAACTCTGATTTTCGCAGCTTCAATCGTAAAACGACAATCTAAATATATAAACAAAAAGCCTGACTGAATGACCGACAGACACCAATAGTCCGAGAGCCCGCTGCTTAATTTATGACGTATCTGTTTTTTGATCGAAATGTGGTATAAACGATAGCTTACCAATAGGGTATTACATCGCACTAGGGTTGCCTATCAAAATCTTGCCGCAACCCCCCCCCCCGAAAAGGTCCCTCTTTGCGGTTTTTCGCATTTTGTAGGAATATGGTAAGAGATAGGAGAAAGTAGTCAATGACAAAAATAATCCTTGCTAAATTCTCTACAAAAAACGTTAAGTCAATTTTTCATATGACTAGTAGTTTACCCGTAATGGCCGGTCAAAAAACAGGATATTTTTTGAAAAAAAAAAAAAAGTTAGATTTCTTTTCTTTCACATTCTTCCACCCATTATTACTAACATTTTATGGAAAAAAAATTTTGGCCTGCGGCGCTATATCACTGGTTATTTTATGAAAAACTAAATTTTCAGAATTTTCGTCACTGAGTTTTATTGTAATAACTCCGAAATTATTAGATGTATGAACATAAGTTATAGCTCGTTTTGTAGCTAAGACTATGGTAATTAATTCGTTCTCTGACTATTTTCATGTAGCTCTTATCAATTTGCAACCAATTTGGTTTAAATACATTTTTTTAGTATTTTAAATTAATTTCGGTTTTGGACCGGCCATTGCGGGTAAACTGCTAGTTCTACGAAAAAATTGACTAACATTTTTTGTAGAGAATTTAGCAAGGATTATTTTTGTCAGTGACTACTTTCTCCTATCTCTTACCATATTCCTATAAAATGCGAAAAACCGCGAAGAGGGACCTTTTCGGGGGGGGCAGGGGGGGTTGCGGCAAGATTTTGATAGGCAACCCTAGTGCGATGTAATACCCTATTGGTAAGCTATCGTTTATACCACATTTCGATCAAAAAACAGATACGTCATAAATTAAGCAGCGGGCTCTTGGACTACAACACGCAGTCCAAACGACTACTCGCAGAGTAATGAAATTTGGAAGACAAAGGAACAATTTTATGAAATTTATTTCGCACCCTAGCGGTCAAAAATACTGTCGAATGTTTTTAAGAGTATACCAATTTCTAGTACGAAGATACGAAGAAGGTCTATCTATCTATCTATACCCTCATTCCACATCCCTTGCAGGGTAGGCAGAGAACACAGAGCGCCAGAAAGCCCTATCCTTACACATGCTCCAAGCCTTCATAACATTCATGCATGCAGTCATACACGCTCTCCGATTCCTTCAACTCAAAACGCGTCCATTCTTGAGACGAAGAAGATTCTCATATCACAAATTGTAATAGGACGTTTTGTGGTTTAACAAAATTTAATTCAGCATGTTACAACTAGTTCTAAATATTATTTTTGAAATCACATTTTTTTGTGAGATCATCGAAAATTTTCTACATGTTTGTAGTTGAATTTTAACAAGTAGTTATATCTCAACAATACACAGCAGAGGATGGACCTTCCATCAGGCTTATGACTGATCGTCGTCCATCCTCTGCCGTGTATCTGTTGCGATATAACTACTAGTTCTAAATAATTCGACGGCGGATTATCGTCGAAGTCTAATAAAATTACGCATCACTTTTATGGATAGGTATTAAGAATTACTATGTAATTAACGAGTTGGTCGTTTATTAAAAAAGCTGTGAAAAGTTTAAACCTATTAGCGAGTGTTTAAATACAAAATGACGCAATTTTGTATTTGTTTTCTAATCCGTGTTTTATGTAACCGTAGTGCCCTTGTCATAATACGACATAATCCAAAGCTGACATTTGTCACTTTGGAATGACGGATGGGAAGATGTCAGAGACCCATTGTTCGACAAAGTATTCATATTATGTGTGGCATGGGCGTCGCCAGCCTCCGAACTAGGGAGGGGCAAATTAAAAAAAAATGATATATCATGTAGCGCACACATACACAATAAAGCCGCAGGCGAAATTTTTTTGTAAAAAAAAAAATGTAAGTATATAAAATTTTGCACAGTAATGTAACGGTAGGTATGAATGAAAAATGTTTTACCAAAAAGTAACAAAAAATAGCGCTGCAGGCAATTTTTATGTGAAACAATTGTATTTTGATAGATTTTCATGAAAATTTATGATATGATGTGAAAATGTGTGGTAATACTCGTAATGTGATTTTTTGTGAGGTTTTATCATTTAGTATGAAAAGACATATATGTACCTATTCCAATATCTAGGAGGGGAAAACTGCCCCCTGACCCCCTGACGCCCCCCATGTGTAATATATTCAAGTATGATTACATCTGCGAACTGTTTTGTGCATATTTATTATGGTATGTTTTGCACTGTGCATGTTTTGTGACCAATGACATAATTTTAAGCTCATTCATAATGAATATGTACAAGGATCAATTAATTAAATAAACAAATCTTGGAAACGAACTAACAATACGACTTATGTAAAATATTACAGCCAACCCAAAAAAATAAATAATATCGCGACCCAACTATGACGTCACGATAATTTTCCACCGTATTTTAAGATTCAAAATCGCTTGAACAATGGCATTATGAAATGGTAAAAATAGCGTTTTTTTTTCTTTTTCATTTTTTGGGGTTAATTTTGCTTTATTCTAAAAACTTTTACGGTCATTCCCTAGAATGAATATTATCAATACAAAAAAAATATTCTCCGCGACTTTCAGGAAACGAGTTGTTATCTTTCGGAAAAAAGATCAGAGGGGTTTTTCACTTATTTTGAGATCTCTATACTAGTTATAAAAAATCTTTTACAGTCATTCCCTAGATAAAGGTTCAATGAATCTACTCTATTTTTTTCCAAACCATATTTAGAAATGGTTGTCGAGATCTAAGGTCTCCTGCTTTTAGAAATTTTCCAAATGTCAATATGCTTGCTCTGAATTTAATTGCTGTAATTTTATTCACACGGCATGGAGATCAACGCGTGGTACATGATAAAAACTATTATATTAACTTAGAGTAGGTATCAGAAATCACAGGATTAAGAATGGTGAATGAAGGAAATATTATATAGGATTGTATGACTTTTTGAACTAAAATAAGTATTTTACTAATAAATAATAAAATTACCTACCCGCCTAATTATTTGCAGATGTGGCCCATTGTTGTAACCTGTTTACTTAAATAGTAAACAGCTAATACTCAACGCATAAAATAGGACCTCATTTTTTTAATTCCCTCTGTTCTCATGCGGAATACAACAGGGTATAATAATCAATTATGGCAGGTTGTATGCGAGGTAAAATCTAATTAGAATATAAAAAAAAATGTTGCACAAATGTCTGAAAGTGCATCTAGCTTTCATGAAATATAAGGGGTGAAAATTGAAACAAAAATATTTATTTCCACACTAAGATGTTCAATTTCATGAGCCGATGTAAAAAATAAGTATTCATTTTTTAGCTATAAAAAAACAATAATATCTAAGGACTAAGTCAAAATAGAATGAATTGTTAGACTACCCACTTTTTGAAAATAGAAAAGAAGAGAAATTATTGGATTTTTAATTAATTAATAATTTTACTTACATTTTGACTTGACTCTTTTATGAAATAAAAGGGAACAACACAAAACTAAAAAAATGCGAAGTTTTAGAGACACTTTCCAAAACAAAAACAATCAATATTCATACAAAAATAGTGGATCTTCAAATGTCTTCAGGATTCAGGGAGTTTTTAGGCACAGTCTTAAGGCACATTTAAAGTTTACAACATAAAAAAAAATATTATAATTTAAGACACTTTGTTGTATTTTTTGACGTTTAGGTATCTATGATAGGCGTCCATTTTTCTTTTTCAAAATAATAATGTTCGATCCCGACGGCGAACCGCGATTGGTTCGTAAGGAAACGAAGACTTCCGAGTAGTGACGGAGGCGTCCGACCGGCATCGCGAGTACCGTAACACTGAATATACAATATTTTTCCATAAAGCCTCTTGTGTATTATAATATAACCTTCGAAGATAAAGCTTGATTTGCTAATGAAACCTTCTAAACATCGCATTGGTTTTGTGTTCAGTTAGTTAGATTTGAATATCCACTCGATCGTGTTTCGACGATGCCTTTCGATCGATTTTTCTACACTCTAGCCAAGAGAAATAATAGTGAATTGCATGAAAAGGATAGATTTTAAGAAAGCTCTGACTAACGCTTTATGTCAATTTAATAAATAGTGAGTTTTAGCTGATTTGAATGCATACTTTGTAAATAATAAATACATAATTTGTAAAAAAAATGTGTCATTGTTTTGTTGTTGATGTTGTATATTAGAATTGATGAAAACTCCGGAACTCCCCTCCAATAAACGAGGTCTCCTCACATTGGAGGGTAGTATGGGAAATCGAAAATATTGTAATAAGTTTTATATGTATCTACTAGAAATGTAAGATATTAGTTACTAATAATAAATTTATTTGAATTTAAATTATTTTTTATTTTATTTTATTGATTCTTCAAACAAACAATAAATAAAATTCGGTATATACTCGTAAGAAATAATACAGAATTGTTCTCTAGGATGAACTTATCCTAAAGCTCTGCCATTCCCCTAAACATCCCTGCCTCTCTCTCATTCCTAACTCACTCCTCTTCATTAATTAGTTATATCTAGGTATACCTACTGAATTTATACTATGGTTATTTACTATTTTTAATATTTATTTTATTTATTTAATAATGAATTATGTATTTTTGTACCTTTATTGAAAATAAGTATGCTGCTGAAATTTCGTAGGAGATCTGTGAATTCCATGGTATATTAACGTGATGTAGGTATTAGTAGCTTTGTAAGAGAGGTGGTCGGTAGCCTGGTTGGTAACGCACTCGACTGTTATCCAGTGGGCGCGGGTTCGATCCTCGATGCCGACCTACTCCACTTCACAGCACAAGCTTTTCAAGCTTACTGTGAAGTGTACAATTGTGTATTTGAGTTTATATCGATAAATCCAGATTCATTTAAAAACAAAAATAAAAATAAAATATAAGAGAATTTATAAGAAATAATAATTCGCATATCAGAATGAAGGTATGCATTCAAATCAGACGGAAAAATGCTAATGTCTCGTATACGTAAATGATATCTGATTTCTAGAAACTTAATAAAGGATAAGTTTAACTAATAAAAACCTTCCTTCAATTCGCTAATCAAAATCTAATATGCAAATATGCAGTATAGTGGTATGGTTCTCCCTTCTACAATAATATGCATGCATATACGTAGAGATAAGTCTGCATAATATCTGCGAACTGCTGTTTTAAACAATGTGAAAAAGGAATTTGAGAATTGCAATGTAAATGTTATGAATGCGCATAATGTTCAGACGTGTGTTATGCGCATATCGAATCATGCTGCTACTCGTATAGTATTATACTCACTATCAAGTTAGTACTTTGTGTGATCAGTAAGTACTCGCTGTCTCAATATCCGAAGACAAGATCTCCGAGTGTACAATTGTACATATTATTATAATGGTGACCGGGTCACCGTGTTTATTTTATAAGCTTTCGAATATGTTACCCTCTGGTTTTATCTCGGAAATTATAATCTTGTCTCTTTGAATTACATCACATAAAAATATGATCCAAAGTAAACTTCTACTCAATCCAAAGAATGATTATTTTCATCAGCTAGTTCTACGCTGTGTGGAAATTTTTCATATTTTTCAATTCTTCTAATATTCAGGATTTTCTTTCCGAACTTGCGACCAGGATGTACCATCGATTCATTTTTTGAGTTATTTAAATACATTTCACATTAATTTTTCTTCATAAATTTTCAAAAAATATTCACGATAAAATGGTAAAAATGGTCTTTTTTCATTTTTTGGCGTTAATTTCGCTTCAATCATGTTATTATCAATACCTACAATATTATCAATACAAAAAAAATATCTCCGCGATTTTCGGGAAACGAGTTGCTATCTTTCGGAAAAAAAGATAAGAGATGTTTTTCACATTCTTTTAGAGAAATCTGTACAAGGTATAAAAAATCTTTTACAGACATTCCCTAAATAAAGGTTCAATGTATATACTCTATTTTTCCAAAACATATTTAGTAAGGTTGTCGAGATCTAAGGTCTCCCGATTTTAGAAATTTTTGAAATGTCAGTACGCCTACTTTTAAGTAAATTTTATTTCATTTACCAGAATTTTATTTTGCCAAAATTTTATGGACATTTTTATGCACCTTGGTATGATACCTTCCTATGGTTTATGACAAAATTTTCGCCTGCGACGCCACTACTTATACGCAATCGTTTATTTTGTATAAAATATATTGATAAGTATATAGGCAACCAGGTCCATGAATCTAACAATTAAAAAAAACTCGCTATTCGGCTCCATTTACTCGTTTTTTTTAGCAAAAAAATATCTTATTTGTCCCCTTAGCTTCGAAGTAGGTGACGTCTGAGTATTTAAATATAAACAATAATAATATAATAAAAAGTGGTTAGTATAATAAATAGTCGAGTGTAATAATAACATATTGTAACGGTAACACTTTGTAACTTAATTAAGTTTACTGAAATATGTTTTACAATTATTAATGTTATTACCAAACATAGACATGACTATATATAAATATAATTATTATACTGAGAATTTCAGGTAATTAAATTGTATACAATACTTATACAAGAATTGTGCGATTCGAGTGATTCATATTGGCAAAATTTGTCTGCCGCCATCTACCCTGATATTGCTCCAACTATTCTTTCTTTCAAAAGTAAACTGAGGCATCATTACCTTTCCATAAATAATCCATCTAACTGACAATCTCGTGGTTCCTTCCTTGTCCTTCATCCCATCCACCTATTTATATTTGTACGTATTTTTATGTTTGTATAAGTATTCTATATATTATTATTATTTTCATATTTATTTATATTTTTCTTCTTTTTCATACACTTGTATGTATTGTGAAAGATTTTATTTATTTATTTATTTATATTGTCTAAGACTTCAGGGAAACATAAAAATGGTTGGAACGTACACTAAAATACCAAAAAATAATCTCAATAGAGGGCCCTGTACAATATATACACGTTTCATCTCGACTCAACTGCCAGCCTTCGTAGCACAGCGGTAGAGTACCGGCTTGTCAGGTTAAATGTCTGGGTTCGATTGCCGGCCGCGGCAGATGGATGGACTGGAATTGGTGAATGTTACTTAAGTGTAAAGTGATCACATTAAGCCAGCCGGCGGTGTTTTTATGTAAGTTTTTCTTGAGGCGATATACAATATTGCCAAATTGCACCAATAACTGACCGATTATAAAATTATAATATACTAGATGATATAGTCCCAGTCGCACGAAGGAACTGGGTGAGCGAAGCCCAAAGTAGAAAAACTTGGAAAATGTTAGAAGAGGCCTATATCCAGCAGTGGAGGGATGGCTGAACAAGAAGAACAAGAGAATATACTAGGGCTAAGCAGGGCATATAAAGTAATAAAAAATACTTGGAATTCCTGCTTTTCTAATGAACATAGATGTTTATTGTTCAACATATAACTGAATATAAAATTTAATAAGATTATTATTGAGTTGTCCAATATACTGAATACTAAATAAATATGAATACTAGACAATATTATTACTAACTAAAACAATGCAACATTAACTTATTATATTCCTAGGGTATTTAACCAAGTGACATTAAGTACTACTTATTTACATAAGTGACTGATTAATTATTAATTATTTATTTTACTCCTGAGACTCGGTTCTAAAATAGCATGAGTGTTAGGTTTAGGTATTAATAATTTTGCACAATTTACACAAGTATGTGTAGGTATTATTGAATTATTAAAAGTGAATGTAAAAAGGATGTTGTGACTAAAATGTAAGTGATCAAGTTGAGATGGTTGGGTCATTTGGAGAGAATAAACGATGAAAGAATAACGAAGAAAATTTACCCGGGTGAAAGAAGAGGTGTAAGGAAACGCGGCCGTCCAAGAACCACATGGCTGGACTATGTTCACCAGATACTCAAGGACGGACGTGTTTTGATTGAAAGTAATCGGAGAATATGTATGAGGAATTGCATGAATGTGACGGAAACCCGAAGTGTGTGTCAGGATAGGAAAGTCTGGCGATCCGTTCTCTCTGCCTACCCTGCAAGGGAGGTGGCGTGAGGGTATAGAATAGAATAGAATTATTGAATTAAATTGATTTTAATGATAAATCTTAATCCTTGGTGGGAAAATAAATAATCTATATCTAGAAATCTAAAGTGTCCTGGTTGACTAACTGACTGATTGGCGATGATGTAATCACTAGTCGTGGCCGTTTACATTAACTAAAGTTAACTTTAACAGATGCTAATGTTAACCTCGATTAATAGTTGTCGTTAACTGCTAACGTTAATAATATGGTCGTCTGGTGACTGATCAATTTCGGAAGATTCCGCTCCACAGTCGCTCTCTGGAGAATTCAGCCATCCGCATTTAAAAAAGAAATCGGCACATCTGCCATGGCCAGTGCTTGATTTTTTCATAATCTTCGGAGCTTAATAAGTCATGAAAAACCTAAAGACTTTGAGAATGCAACGATGACATAATAATACACAGTCGTATACACGACATATAATAAATCACAGAGATGAGTGATATTTTATAGCCTATAATTCTGAGACTTAAACGTTAAAAGATTTCACAGTCCACACGGTGTGTTTTATAGGGCAACTGGAATTCACTGTTGACACATCGGTAATAGATTGACGGTTTGAACTTTGGCCTCTTACAAAACAGATAATTCTATTGTTCAAGATTCAATTCCTTGTCGTATTTTTTTAACGTTTCATCATAAAAATAATCCTCGCACGTGCTTTCATAATAGCTACTAGATTTAATACTGGTTTTTTTGTTGTTGAGAGAATGAATGACGACAGGATGACTATAAAAATATTTATGGAACAAGCCTAAGAAAGCGAGGCCGTCCGAGATTGACCTGTATACTGTATAGGCCATAATGTGTTGCTTAGATCCTTAAGGACGAATGCGTTTTATGTAAAGGAATGGGAGAGCAGCTTTGACAAATGATGAGAAAGATAAATAAATAGATATGTATGTACACAATAAATAAATATGTTTAAGTACATATTAAATTTTACTTGTTTACATGAGACCATTTCAAAACTTCTCAATTGAACTACACCATCACAACAATCACTTTTAATTAAATTTAAAAATCGTCTGACAATATTGCAAGTATTAATAATTACCGATTTTTACGTTTTCATGTATAAATTTTCCGGTAAATCTATTTTTTTTATATTATTTATTACTTAGCGGTTTTGGTATTTGAAAATGCTAACGGGATTATATTTACCGACCCAGAATGCCAAATATTTTTTATTTTACCTGCTAATTCTGTATATTTACGATTTTTTTCTGCGACGGTTGTTTGAATGTTAAATGTATTTGGTACAGCGATGTCAATTAAATGGGTGATTTTAGTTTGTTTGTTATGCAAAACTACATCGGGTCTATTACGATGTATTGTTCTATCTATGTTCTATCATAATATAGCCTATAATTTTGATCTTCTAAAACCGATACCGAATTTATACTTTTAATTCATAATTCAATTCACTCAATGGATAGTAAATTTTATTACCAGCGATATAATAATAAGAATTCGACTTCAACTCTTACACATTGCAATATTTTCTCCTGAAGACTGTCGATAAGAGATCAACATGTTATTAGGTCTATTACGATTCCCTTTGATGCGAGTGAGTCTATTTGTGGTGGTAATGCTTCCAGGACCTCAGGGGGCAAAGTGCATCCCCGGGTACGGCTGAAGCCCGGGTGGGCGCGGGAAATAGGGACCCCCTTTTGCATACTATTATTATTATCATGTTCTTGTTGGTTGGTTATGGTTACTTGTGAATGTTTTGCAATACCATCCCCGACGCTATGTCATAAATATAATAACTTGCTGAGTCCTTAACACTTGCGATGCAGGGTACTATATATTTTTAAATGATTATTATTAATTCGTATGGTTTCTGCCACTGTTGGGCGGCAACGTCAGAAGAAAAGAAAATTATGCTCTGTTACATACAGGATACATGTACCCTACAGAGAAACATCCGGGCTTCCAAGCCACTTAAGCCGGAGCATGGACGATGTGCTCAAATGCTCCACAGATGGCACATGAGGGATTCTTCTGCATGTGACTGCGGAGAGCTAGTGCAATCCATCAAGCACATTGTAGAAGACTGTCCTTTTCCTGGACTATATGCAGATATCCACAATGCAACACCCAATTTTTAATTTATTTATTTTTCTAAATACACACATACCTGTCGAATCTTGTCATAAGAGCTGTCAAAGGTCCGCAATATTCTCAAATTGTATATTTTACAAGTAAGCTACAATGCCGAAAATATTACAGAGCAGCGCTAGGGAAATCATTTTGAAGGCAAGTTAGTTTTGCGAGTGGAGAAAATGGAAAAAATACTCCGATAATCTCTTTAAACCTCCATCACAAATTTGAAAAACAATGATGCCAGTTTATTGTAATAACCTAAAAATTGACCAATTTATTAAAACAGAGTTCTGAAATATAATTTGAAAGTAGCGAATTTTTTTTACTATATTTTATTATCACATCTAGCAACACTAAACCAAGTTTGCTCCGGGGGACTATTGTCGCGAAATGGATTATAAATACATCGAAAGGACATAAAAAATTGACAAGATTCTAAAAATCACTCAGAATAAAAAAAAAACTGAAAATTATGTATCAAGTTTCTAATGTGTAAAGTACGACTTTGGATGCATTATCAAAAGAATCTATGTATGTTTGATAATACGGGGTCTCTCAGTCAGAAATACATGGACTGTAGTTGTATGTATGTTGTAGTAGTAGTAGCCAAGAATCAGTAGGGAAAAAATAAATAAATAAATATTTTAAAATATCTACAACCTAACAGCAGCAAGCCTTAAAATAAAACAACAATGCCTTTATCCATTGTTCACTTTAATATTGGTATCCGTACCTCTATGTAATATAGTATACTCGTAGGTATGTAATGCTAGTCTTCTTCTTATTATTCTTATACGTAATTCTCGTCGAAGTCGGGTGTGACTATAACGCAGCACCGTGGCAACTTTTGCACGTTTTCGAATTAATATGTATTTTTAAACATTCCGCAATAGCTGCGCCTTCCTCAGTCGTCGCAGTCATCGAAAATTATCCGGCAAACACCACATTTTCAGGAGTTACGGATGTGGTCGAAAGAGTGGCTAAGCTCATGGAGTATTTTGCAGGGCATGTTGCGAGACTCCAGGAGCAAAGACAAAGAGGGTAGTGGAATGGAGATCTCGCAAAGATAAGATGGAGAGGGAGACACCCCACGCGATGGTCAGATGACATAAAACGAGTTGCTGGTGATTGGATGCAGAGGGCATAAGACATCAGAGATATATGGAGGAGTACGAGGGAGGCCTACCTTCAGCAGTGGAGGGAGATGGCTGGATAACTAAGTAAGTAAGTAATTACCACATTGTTTCAACGAAATTGCGAGCCTACAAAAATGTTTTGAATACTCATAGGTGGATGCCGACATTTTTAGCCTATTAAGTTTAGGGTACACATTAAGTTCTTTTATTTGTAAGCTTTGGTTTATAGGTAACGTTAGAGGGCAAAAATATGATAAGAAGAGCGAGTGAAAGAGGAAAATGGAAAAGTTTGGAAGAAGCCTATGTCCAGCAGTGGAGAGAGCATAGCTGAAGAAGAAGAAGATTATTATTATTATCTGTTCTCTCTGCTTACCCCGCAAACCGTGTCATTGTTGACAAGTTTCTTACTACGGGTTGACTAGTTATTCTTATATTATTTATACGAAGCCCAGTTCCCTTGCATAGTATAGATAGGTCTTTATGTTATGCATTGCATATCGATATATTTGTTACCTTCCAGTGTACCTAAACAATACATTCCCCTACATACAAATAATATTATCTATAACCAGATGACAATAAGATTACATTTTGATATTATAAGTTCAATATTACATTATATAAGTTATAGTAATAATATAACAAGTAGTTATCTTAACAGATATACAGCAGAGGATGGACTTTGTTATGAAATTTATAGTAAATTTAATGTTCTACAACTTTTACTAATAACATTTTCCTTTAAAACCCATGGTTTCGGAAATATAATAAGAAAACTTCAAAAAACGTTTTTTTTTTTTCCAAAATATGTATGTTTCACGATGCATAATTTTTTTAAAAATAACATTACGAAAAAACTTTGTAAGAGAAAGTTATTGAAAATTTAATATTCTTGACTTACTGTTTTTCTCTAGGGTGTACCATGGGTGTACCCGTAAAAAGTTACAAACATAAAACTAAAAAACGGCCGGAATTTAGACGGTTTTTGGCTCGCCCTAGCGAACACACAAGAGTGGGGAGGACGCAAACTTGGATTCTGAACTACAAGACCGACTTATGTAACATATCCAAAAATCAGAAATACTTCTCCACTTGTAATATAAGGCAAGGTATCATTTTCATTCTCAATTGAACGGACTATAAAAAGTATAAACTAATATCTAGGGTCAAAATCTGTATTCGATAAGTTAGGTTCGTATATATATCTAGTATGAAATATCTCGTAAAATCTATACAACTTAAAATTGAATTATGCTTATCATATTGGGATCAAATTATATGGATGGACAGATCTTCCTATAACTCACAAGACATTATAAGAGTGTACAGTTTGACACAAGACATCAAGATAATAAAGATATAAAAATGTTCTCAAAATGGGCGTTTAATTCTCATATCTTTCATGTTTATAATAATGATAATATATTATGAGCTAGTAATAATAATAATGATAATAAAAGTACCTACCTAATGATAATTGATAAAGATGGATGGTCCCACAGTCCTTCATTACATAATACTAGTTTAACCCGTGAAAAATACGCGCTTCTTCATTAGTTGTTTTATTATTTATTAGTGGACACTTCTAATTGGAGGGTTGACGCGTTTCATGTTTTATGTTTGTTATTGTGTATGTGTTGTTAACTCTCTGTCAGTGTCCCTTATATGTAAAATAAAATAAAATAAATAAAATTATTCATAAACTTCCATGAACACCGAAATCTCGACAAAAAATATTTGGGAAATCTTTTTTATTAATATGAAGAATTTATTTGAATCATTAATTTAACCACGAATTAAATTTAAAAAAAAACATTGCTTTGCGATCCCTCACATAGGTCGGTATATATAATCCCATTAGTATTATCAGCTACAGGTATAACACCAAAATTGTTAATAAATAATTAAAAAAAAAAACAGATTTAGCGGAAAATTTATACATAAAAATGTAAAAAGCAGTATTTATGAATATTGCAATTTTGTAAGACGATTCCTAAATACTGATATTTCAGGCACAATGCTTGTATTTTAGGCCCCGCGTTGACCCTAATCCTGTGATATCCGTGATATCTGCATAGGTGAATTTTTCCAGGCTGATGAGTTTTTATGTCAATCATGAATGATAACATGTAGACTCTTATGGCTGATAATACTGAGAATTGTTTTGGCAAAATCATGCCTGCGCGTAAAAAAACGTTTGAATAAAAGTGCACACAACATGACCACTTGTAATGTAGACGATTATTATTATGATTTATTGAGGGGAGAACCTATCATTTAAAATACGATAAAAAGCTTGTTTCACACGAGTAAAATATTCATAAGCTCCTCCCAAAGCTCGGGGGTATATCAGATTATATTCTAATGTAAATTAATTATTCAATATATCAGTCTGTGTGATGAAAAATGGATTGGACAAGACAGAAAGCACTAACAAGAGGTGCCGACATAAACACATCTGATGGATATACTCATACACTATTACAAACTGATACAATATATCGTACTTAGTAAACTTACAAGACTATTATAACACAAATAATGGTATTATGTTTTCGATAACCTATTAATATAGACCATGATTTGAGATATACCTACCTAAATTATTTTAGGTATTGAACTGGTTTTATCTGCATAGCACACATGGAAATATTGCATCCACTCCTCAGCAGATGGTGTTAGCATCGGAAAATTTCTTCAATGTAAAATAATTTCCAGCTGTAGAAAAAACTTTCAAAAATGACACAATTGACAGCAGGATGGGGTGGAATGCGTATGAACTTTGCCCTGGGCATAAAGTGATCAATTAAGCCAGCCAGACCCGACTCTTAAGCGTCGGAACACCCGTCCTGCTTCCTTCCCAAGAGGCTTCACATAACGCTACACAATGTGAATGAAGATAACTCTCGTTTTTGTTAAAAAAAAAAACTGTAATATAGACCAGTTGTTATGTTTTCTTCTCTAGGTTTTTTGTTTTTTCGGAGGCAAGTTTTTTTTCAGAAGTCTATAATAGATCTGTTAAGGGAAGGGTACCGTTTTTTACAAAGTTCGTTCAGGAATGTTGTTGAGATATTTGTTCTGAAAAATACTATTCTGGCGGCACCCACTACTAAATTACCTATATTAAATTAAAGTGTATAGGTTATGTTCAGCATTATTCAACAGCTAACCACTTAAAGGTACATTGGTATTAGATTGGGGGTAAATTTTCTACATACGTAATTTAAATAAGAAAACTTTTCCACGTAATTATAGTGAAAAAAATCGTGATTTCAAGAAGTAATAAAATAATTTGATACGTCTGATGATTAGGTACTCATACTAATTTAATCTCGTTAAATAGGAATTCACATAAGAATAATTAGGGAGTTAAGTATGATGCAAAATAGTGTAATTATTATATGGAAATTATAATAACACACCTAATAATGTACCTGAAGTACAAGTGGTTGTTGAGAGTCAAATTCAAATTATTTTATTATGAATTTTCATATATTTAATACTAATATAATATACAACGTATCTTTTGAATTAATATATTTAGTGTAAAATCCGGCGTTGGACAAGATATTGGAATATTGTAATGCAAAAACCACGGTCACAATTTTATTTATGAGCTAGGGAACCTGTATAAATGTAGGAAGACTTAACGGATATGTAACAGTTTTATGTGACAAAACTTGAACACCGTCATTTTAGAACCTAGCATTTCCGCTAAGTATACGCCATTTTTTTCTCGATATAAAGTACGCTAATTTACCATTTAATTACATAGCTTATATTCCAAAGGTAATTTCCACACTGATTATACATGAGTCGCAAAAATCACTGAAATATCACCAGGTTTCATGCAATTGTGAACAACCAATATGATACGCAATCATATGTTTGCAGTGAAAATATGGCGTCCACCATAAATTTGTCATTAGAATGTAGAAGGGGCTCGATGTTCAATAGTTCTTCCCTGAGCTAGTGGACCGCGCCAAGGACGTATTGTCGCTGGCAGAGTGAATCGTAGAATAAAAGAAATTATGTATATTATAATTATATCATCAAAGTCTCTCTCCATTTCACTCTCCGGCATTACAGCTTTTAAGCCCTATGACAAAGAGTGTACACATAGTGGTAGATTTGAGTTGAACAATGCATTGTCAGATTTTTTTTTCAAAACGGATATTTCAAAATGGGCAAGATATATGGATTCTAAAATCCAGATAAATTTACACGCAGTCTTACAATTTATTTTACTTAGTTTAGTTTCTACACCTAAGTATTTTATTACACATATTATTCTGGGTAGATTTTATAATTGATTCAACGTGATTTTTCAGCATCACGTTTGTCCAATTTATTAATACGATCATATACGTTGTTTTAATATTAATAATATAATTATTTCATAATATCCACTATCTCCACGTTGCGCAATCCAACATTTGTATGAATAATAATAAATAAGCAATTGTTTTTTTTTTTTAAAAACATGATTTTTTCTTCATTTTGACTTCACTTTTTCGCCGTTTTCAAAACGATAGCAAAATCGCCATTCCGAGGTGCTTTGGTTCAGTCATTCCAATAGCGCATCCTACTAAGAAAAGACAAAATCAAATTGTAATGTAAAAAGATATGAGTTCTACTCGTGAAGAACTTTCGTGAGATACCCAACACAGCGGTATGGAGTGACTGGAACCTCTCGATCTCCCGGTGTCTTCCAAGACTTGAGCTGGTCAAAATCTGACTTACGATCTGGATTTCTTTTCCAAAGCCCTTTCTTACGATAACACACATGACTCCACACGACCCTTGGATCCCCTTAAACGCCTTACAACATTTTTGTCTCTGGAGAAAGCTGATCCGTTTTTACACAGAATCGTATTGTCACCGAATTTACGTATGTTTAAAAAGCTATAGCTTATTTTTAACTTAACAGTGTTGTTTTTTTTTTGTTTGTGATTTTATAGATGTGCTCTGTATAATATTATACTGTTTTAACTGTAAAAAATAAATAGAAAATAAAAATTGCGGCAATAAAGATAATTTAAAATTGTTAATCCTTGGGGATATAGCAGCGTTTGAATCCATTCAGTCGAAACTGTATTACCAAATAGGTACTCATTGGATAGTATCGATACGTTTAATACGAGTTCATAGTGTTATTTTACTTTTGAACGTACACACTACACAGCCATCTATTTCTATGAAATTATACAGTTTTATGTGTAAAGAAAATCATAACTTGACTCATAACTGCCTTGTTATTAGTGAAATATAGCGTAGGCACGCAGGGCTATGAAATGTAACATTAATACATATTATAAAGTTTAATTCATTAAAGATGAGTGCTTACTGCTTGTAATAGTTTTCTAAATAACAGGACAGCTTCTATAACGACATCTACGTGTCGTAGCACTTCAGGCTTATACTGGTAATAATTATTCGTACAGTGTTCTTCTTCTTCTGCAGCCACTTTGTTGTCCTCCACAGATCCCTGTCCTGGGCACACTGCCACCATCTCCCTCCGGCACATTTCTTTATATCATCAGACCACCTTGCCTGGAGTGTACCGACAAAGGATGGACTTTCCATCAGGCGTATGACTGAAGTCTAGTCCAAAATACCAAAAATAATCTCAGTAGAGGGCCGGCGTACAATACATTATATTCACGTTTCTTCTCGGCCTATCCAGCACAGCGGTAGAATACCGGCTTGTCAGGTTGGAGGTATGGGTTCGATTCCCGGCCGCGGCAGATGGATGAACTAGAATAATTGGTGAATGTTACATAATATAACTTATGGGGTTAACTGGAAGAAATCGCAGTTCTGCGATAAGTTCACCCTAGTGAACAACGATTTATAATGTGTACTATGTCCAGTTTTTATATTTATATGTATTTGTTGTTCACTTAAAGATTAAATAAATAAATAAAAAGTGATCACATTAAACCAGCCAACGATCATCAGTCACAAGATGGAAAGTCCATCCTTTGCTGTATATCTGTTGAGATAACTACTTGCGTATAACTGAATTACGCTTAGATTCAGATAATTATTTGAGAAAATTGCCGGCTGGCTGGCAGAAATTGCCATTTGGCAATGAGTCCGCCCTTTGTATGTTTCTGTACAATAAAGATTATTTTATTTTAATTATTTATTATTATTTTAAAATTTACAGCGAAATTATAAGCTCTCGACTGTCAATAGGACATATTGGTAATTTAACATACATTGTATAAGGAAAGTTTCTAACTATGTCATGTTCGTGTTCTCATTCTTTGTTCTGTTAAAGATTTATCAGACGAAATGTCTAGCTTCCGCATATGTGGGTGAAATGAGATTTCACTAACAACCAACTAGGTAAGTTACTTCTTATGTAGTTTTAGTGTTAGTAGAGAGGTTTGAGAAGATAAGCCATCAGGTTTCGTTGTCTTTGATAAAGAGAGGAAATTCTTCATTTTACGACACAATCTGGTAGTCAGGCGTGGGCGGAACATGGTTGCAATACACTTACATATTATTTCGCAAAGATGCCATTTTACTGACAAATTATTCTTGTGTAAGTCGTATTGTAACTCTAAATTTGGACATACATTTCAACGTTTTGAAATTATCATGCCAAATTTTTGGCCATTTCTCGCTGCTATCTTGTAGCATTAAAAATAATTATCTCTTACGCCGTTTTGTGGAGCAAGTCCACCTCTAGGGCGCATTTTATAATTAAATAAGCTTACCTAAGTACTTACATCTAGATACATATTCTATACTATACTATTTTTCGAAATAGGTGAGTCTTTAGTTGGCTCTTGAATTCAGCAGTTGTTCTCGCTTTTCTGATGTGTACAGGAAGTTCATTCCAGGCCCTGCTGAGCTGAAAGCTCTTTCCAGATATCTAAGTTTGTTGATATTGGGTTCTAACAGCCTGCTGCAAACATTTGTTCGTGACCTGAGCGCCGTGCTTTGCCTTTCATTGTTAGGTAAATCGAGAATATCATGTACCTAATTTGATCTCAAACGAACAAAAACATCATAATTTGCTAAAAAGATCAACGCGTGGTCAAAGACAAAACTCGAGCACCTTATATAAATCATACGAAAGCTTTTTAGGCCAGTTTTATATGAAAAAATGTGACGAAATGAGAAAAAGTATTTTATTCAAGCCACCTGTTTTTATTTTCAAATTATCTCCCGAGCGGCTGGTTTTAGAGAAAAAAACATTAGTCTATAATACAGACTACAGTAAATTTTCAATAAAATGAGCTACAAATAGACTCAAACGGTTACTGAGAGATTTTCCCTTTTCCCCAATCTCCTTTTCTCATTAATTTCTCTTCTCACATCTAGTGATTGATGCTTGCAGCTGTTAGATTAGGTTTTATTAACTAAGTATTAAGTCTTACTTGTAATTCTGCTTAATATACTTATTATGATAATAATTGTCCCTACATATATAACTTAGTCTGTGAACACAGTAATAGGGTATTGAATTGACTCTTTGTATGGAATCAATTTGTTTTTGTCTAAATTGATGTTCAGTGTCTGTTCATGTGCTTTTTGAATAAATAAATAAATAGGCTCTCAAAAGTTCGAGTTTTTTTAAACAAATTCTAATTTAAAAAGTTTCTTATGAAATACGAGTGTTTTCTTCGATGAATAATTCTAATAACATCCACAGATACCTACTACTGCAAGTATACTCTGAAATATAGGGCATATTAGTATACAGCATTTAGCCATATGCATGGATTGACATAATAATTTCATTTCTATATTAGTTACAAACATGCGAGACCAAGTGGAATATGATTTCCTTTATTCCTATTCGGTCTCAATTACCAAGTATTACTACTTTGTGTTTGCCTTCGCATCGTGTGGGAGGATCTTAAGATATTATTACAACTGAATATTATTTAATAATATTATTACCGACTATTACAATAGACTTGTAAGATTGTTCTGATAATATTACATTAGATTATTTCGTATTAAAAAGTGACACGCGAGCTAAAACACTGTTATGGTTGACTCAACTGAACTCAACTTTGATAATATCCTAAAATGCTAAAATGTTTTGTTGAAAAACTTTGGTGGATAGTATTTATAAAATTATAACATGGATAGGAACTAGCGTTCCCCCATCATCCAGGGTAAGTGGGAGGGAGCAACCCTTAACGGGAACATGGATAAATGAGAATATATTTTATTGACTCTAGCAGTTTGAAATTTATTTTTTTGGATTACAATTGGGTATACCAATATCTATCTATCTATCTATACCCTCACGCCGTGTACCTTATAGGGTAGGCAGAGAGGACAGAGCGGCAGACAGCCCTATCCTTACACGCACTCCTAGCCTCCGTAACATTAATGCAATTTGTCATATACGCTGCCCGATTCCTTTTACTCAAAACGCGTCCAGGTCAGTCTCGGTCAGTCCTTACACCTCACTTCTATAATGTACCTCTGTAAGTTACTGAAACTTTAGATTATTCCCGTAGTTTGCCGGATATATAGCTGCATTTCTGTTGATAAAGAATTTAAATTATGATGCAGTGACTCCAGCGGATATTTTATCAATATTTGGTCCCCTTTTTATACAGTAGGCCAAAATCTTACGGTATTCTAATGCCTCCGCCAGACGTGCATGAGCCAACACAAGCTTTTGGTGCACATGAGTAAAAAGGCGAGTTTTTTTTTTTTTATTTATAAGAACTTGTAGAGATTTTTTTTTATTTATTTATTGCTGTTTAATGTGTGGATTTTGTCTTGACGTGTACGTAACCGACCGTTGACACAACATGAACACAAAAAGATCGTATTGGCTCGCGCGCCTGGCGGAGGCATTATGTTGCGCTTACACTCTTACAGGGAATTTGAAAAAGTTGAAGCGATAATGGAACGATTTATACTCAGAGAATATCGCCCCTTAATGTCTAATTTCCAGAACTTTCTTACAATTTAATATAGTTGTGTGGGTTGCCATATAAATTGTTATCTAAATTGATTGGACGGAATTAGAACTCTAAAATCACTTTACATTTCATATTTAACAATAAAATTAACTGAGACCATAATGTCAACAGTACATAATTGAAACCTACTTGAAATTGAACAAATAAATTGAAATTCCTACATAATAATAATCAATAATTTTACATCAATTTAATGTTATGTATATTGTATAACCTACCTAATTCAATAAATTTTGATTGTAAAATTATTATTCGATAATTGATATAAGTTATTAAATATATGTAGGCATGCTAATATATTGATTAAATTACAATTATTGCATTGCGAACTAATATTTCAATATACCAACTAACTACAAATTATATATTTGTGGGCACTTGAGTTTTGGTCTGGCTCGGTTTGACGGTTAGATATTGCTTTTGCAATAAGTCCGCCTTTAAGCACATTTCTTATTTTGTAATAATTAATGATCATATTCTGGCTAATGTGAATTTATTTATTGTTTAAATTAACGTATTTTAAAAAAATGACCGGGAATTTTGTACACAAACCCGAATACTTTCGTGCATACCTTACAGTAAGCTAAAATCTTGTCTCGAGAAATGCAGAATACATCGTTAGCACCGGGATTCAAACCCGGCACCTCTTGATTAAAAGTTTGCACTCCAACCAACTGCGCCAAGGGCCTGGTACCAAGAATGACGTCACAGTCATTTCCCACGGCATTAAGTTTGAAAATCGCATGAACAATTACATGATAAAATGGTACTCCGCGACTTTCGGGAAACGACTTTCCTTCTTCGGAAAAAAGATCAGAGGTGTTTTTCAGTTCTTTTTTTTTTTGAGAATTCTGTACAAGACATAAAAAATCTTTTACGGTTATTCCCTCTAGATAAATGTTCAATGCATCTACGGTTGTCGAGATATAAGATTTCCCATTTTAAGAAATTTTTGAAATGTCAGTATGCGGTATGCATACTCTTGAGTACTAGTTAGAGAAGTTTAGTACTATAGGTGAATCTACATGTTTTTTTTTTTTTTTTTTTTTTTTTTTTTTTTTTTTTTTTTTTTCTTTTTCTTTTTTTTAAACTTAAAGTAAACAACAAACACATATAAATATACAAAATGGACATAGTACAGATTATAAAACGTTGTTTACTAGGGCGAACTTATCGCAGAACTGCGATTTCTTCCAGTTAACCCCAACATGTGAATACTTATGTAGATCTTCATGCCTTAAGAAAATTTATGTATTTGTTCGTTTTAAGATTATATTAGTTCAGTAAGAAGTCACGGATTCACTAAATCCACACAATTATTTATAAAATTGATTGCCTTAAATCAACTGCATCGTAAATTATATTCTCAAAAAAAAAAAAACATTTAGTTGAACCTTTCAGCAATCGGAATCATACGTAACACAAGAAATGTATTTGAATAAATCAATTATGACTTATGACTACTTCGAAAGACTTCAACGTGGTGTTATTAAGTCTAGGTGTTGGTTAATAGCATAACTACAAACATTTAACCAACAAGGTCAAAACATTGACAGGTTGAATTTATAGTTAGGTTTAAACTCTCAAATGTTGATTTAAGACTGACAGACTCACCATTCGTAAATCGCAACTGTTGGCTGTGTAATATATCAAGAGAATGTTTATGTAATATCAATATCGCTTTTGCTAATGAAAAATTACTATTTTTTTATTGTATAATAAATTACTCTTGTAAATAATGTCATTCAGAAGCTTAATAATGTGTATATTTTGATAGTATACTTGTTTTAAGATTAATACGAATTTGATGACAAGTTATTAGGACACTAAAGACACTAAAATGATTGCTCTAAAGATCAAATTGATAAGACAAAATGCTGCTCATAATCGTAAATAACTCTTTGTAATATTAAGAAATGAAATCGCCTACTATCATTCACAAAACGCAAAGTAAAGAAATAGTTACTATGTATGTGATTTGCTTCATCAATAGGAACAGGGTATCTGCAAAATTTACACAATGTTTTTTAGCAATATTTTGTCTCGTTTCTGCTGATTCTGGAGAAACCGTGTTATAAATAGAATGTGCAACTCTATAATTCTCTACAAGGTAGTACATCAGAATCCCATCTGCCCGGAAAATCTCAAAAGAGAGTGTGATACCTTTGGAATTCAACATCGCAAGGGTAGCGAGATCATCGAAGACGGCAGAGATTGAAAACTTTGTGGATCTAAAGGGGAGGACCATGTCCAACAGCGGATGCAAGAAGGCTGACATGATAAAGATTAACATGATCAATATTTTTTATTTCTGGCGTTTTCCATCTGGGATACCATGCAGTGTCAAATGTGGTATCCTTAAGGTATTCATTCTTTGAATATGTTGGTACCAATACCGCCTCTTCTGTCGCCCCCATCTGACCACGTCATCTACCTCACAGATCTCTCGGATTGTGGTGTTCCGCACATGATCTCGCAGAGTCCTACCAGCGATAGCCCGAAGCGTTAAGCTAAGCTTTCAACAAGTAATTATCTCAATTAAATTGACTTCCTCAAGTCAGGCGACGATCATTCATAATAAGTCTGACGGAAAGTCTATCCTTCGCTGTATATTTGTGCAACCAATAATCAATTAAAATTATTACATTTTAAAACTCGTAAAAATGTTTGAAACCAAACCTTCAACAACTTGACCGCTTGGTCAACACAATGTTCGAGCAATTTATTAGACTGTGTTAGAAAGATTTATTACATATTGATAATACATGAAAGTATATAATTATATTATTACTTATAATATGATACGAGTACGTGAACTCGAGATCTAGTTACAAATTAAACACCTGCAATATTTCTCTAGGGGTCCGTTCTGTATCCGTTAAAATTCACTCAGTGATTCGCTCGATTGTTTATGGTCCTTTTGTTCTCTGTTCTATCATCGGTGCGAGTTAACTGGTTGTGCAATTCAACCTGTTCTATGTGCACAGTTGACACGCTCGGTTGTTGCGATTAACACCCAACTATTTTGCTGGGTGCCATTCGCTCGCCATAGATAATAGAGTGGTCCGCACGTGCTATCCACTCACTCTTATCAACACGCAATATCTCTATCCCTTTCTGCCAAAGAAGAGTACTGCGATATCGCTATCTCGATCTATCAACTCACTCTTATTAGTGTTCTCATACCTCAATCTCTGTTTGGCAATTCTAATTGGAACAATCACACAAATGCGTTTTGCATCGTGCGATGATCGCCAGTTGACACGCTGAGTGAAAATTAACGATACAAAACGCAGCCTAGGTGTTTGATTTTTGTGTTCGTGAAGCAATACCTAAAATGATAATAATACATGTGTGGGTAGGTAGGTACTATATAATAATATTACCTGTACATACTCTAGGGTCAAAGAGGCCGAAATAAAAAACACATACTTAAATTTGAATATACGATAATTATTTAATCGGGTCTTATTATACTGTACCTACTACTTATGACCCGTCTAAGATTACGGATTTCTTCATCGTTTCCTCATAAATTTAACTAAATCTAAATTTAAAAAGGAATAGTTGTCCTAAACTTATGGAAATCCTTACCCAAAAAAAAAAACAAAAAATGTTGACACGTTTAAAAGTGTATTAAGGAGGCACTCTCTTGTGGCATCCATTGCTAGGTAGGCATAGAGGGCACACCGCCGGACCGCGATATCCGTACACACATTCTTTGCGTCTTACCGTCAAATTTATGCAATTCGTCATAACACACACGTCTCTGTCTAAGGATCTGGTCGATAGGATCCATCCAGGTTTCACTAGGTCCCAAGATAATTAGATAACGTATTGATTTAATACTTTATTACTTCCTATGGCCGTACAACTCGGTAGAGTTTTGGCCTCCAGAACAATGGATCTCCAAGCCTTTTTGTCTGCAGCAACGGACTCTCCTTCATCACCAACATTTAATAATACCCTCAGATCTCGGGTAAGCTTGTCCATAAATCTCTATCTTGGTTTACCCAGAGGTCTCCTGCTCACAGGTTTATTTTTTTCAGGAGATGCTTTGTGGCTCTTTCTTTTCCCGATCTGACGACATGTCCGATCCAGGCCAATCTTCTAGAACTGATCTCATTGATGATTAATAGTTGTCCCGTCAATGTACGAATTTTCTCTTTGCTTCACAGTCTCCAGGTTCCTACTGCAACTCCAGGTCTTCTTATTCTACTTATTTTCACCCCTTTTCCCTCCACTGCTGGATATAGGCCTCTTCCTATCTCTTCCACAATTCTCTGTTTTTTTTAACACATTTTAAACTACCGTCTAATAAAATTTTCAAAAGTGTTTACCGTTAGAAACAAACAGCGCTTCCTAGAGAAACAAAGATTATATTTTTATCGCACCTATACTCGTATATGTGTATTTTACTTAAAGTTTATACTTACAAACTTCCACGCCAAACCATGCAAGTTATAAGAGCGATTATGGATTAAGACCTGCCCTGAACTGGGTATTATTATAAACAAACTTAATGGATTTCAACTATAAACTCAGGTACCAATCTAATTATACGTTTTGCACTCTTGTCTTAAATTGGTTGTAAAATTCCATATATGCTAAAGTTGCACAATTCAATGGACCAAGAAATAAATGCTTTATTATACATAAATATAAACATTCAAAAAGAGGGTTTATTGCCTGTTGGAAGATTCTACCAGCAGACCCAAGTCGAGTCATCAAATCATATTAAAATTGAGTCATTTTACCAACTGAAGGAATAATAATTTGCAGCAATAAAAAATTACATACCTACCATCATAAAATAAGCTTACATTGATTACAACATTTTTTAACGTTTTTTAAGGAAAGAGAGGTTACAAAACTTTGTCGCTGAAAACAGTTTTGTGATGTCTTCATCCATGTTATTTCTAACATTTTCATATTATTGTTCAATGTCTCTCCAACCACCTTGCAAGTCGTGAAACAGAGGTCTTTTTGACCAACTCTAATTGGACTTTTTCTTGACATACTCTAGTCAGAACCATGCACTCTCATCTATAGCCTCTGCTAAATTTATTATTGTAATTTGTATAAATAACTCCACCGTACCATCTTAAACACAGAAACCTCCTAACAAATCGTTGCTTCAGACAAAAAGCATACTTAAATCTACTGAACTTGATGTCGTTCACAGAATATCCAGTCAGAAATTAAGTTGGGCTGGTCATGTGGCCAGAACTACAGACTCTAGGTGGACAAAGAAAGTTCTGGATCGGCGACCTAGAACAGGCAGAAGAAGTGTTGGTAGGCCTCAAGCACGGTGGTCGGACTATGTAAGACGAGTTGCGGGAGGCGGTTGGATGCGGTCTGTCCAGGATAGGGAGCTGTGGAGTTCAAGGCCTATGTTCATCAATGGACGAAGGGAGGCTGACATGATGATGATGAAAACTTGCATGTAGCGCCGCGTCATTCGTAGGATTAAGGATACGTACCAAAGAGAACAGAGTACTAGACTTCCTTATCCTTGCAAACATTTTTACTTCCGTCTCATTCGTAATACACACTCTACGATTAATTTTGCCTGGTTCATAATAATTATCATCACATGCTTTCTCTTAATACTCAAATGGACTATGATGATAGCCTTGATTTAAATACGATATTAAATTATTATATTATCAATAAAACATTTGTGGTTATGGGCTTTGCACCAAGAATGACGTCACAGTCATTTCCCACGGCATTAAGGTTCAAAATCGCGTGAACAGTCGCACGAAAAAATGGTAAAAATAGTGTTTTTTTTCCATTTTTTGGAGTTAATTTTACGTCTATCAAAAAAATTTTGGGGTTATTCCCTAGATTTTAATGCACATTATCAGTACAAAAAAATTTCCTCCGCGACTTTCGGGAAACGAGTTTCCGTTTTTCGGTTCAGAGGTGTATTTAATTTTTTTTTTGAGAAATCTATATAAGATATTAGAAATATTTTACGGTTATTCCCTAGATAAAGGTTCAGTGCATCTACCCTTTTTGTTCCAAAGCATATTTAATAACGGTTGTCGAGATATAAGGTCTCCCGTTTATAGAAATTTTTGAAATGTCGGTATGCATACTCCTAATATGATTTTATAAATATTATAAATTACTATTATTATTGCACTGAAAATTTAATACTTAGGTATATAAATATGTTGTGAATCGTGGCAAATACGATTCTCATATCGCTAAATAGTAATCCATATGATTAGAAGCTAAGGTAACTATTTTTATTCATTTCATTTCATTTTATCATAGTTTAATCAGATGAATGCATGTTTTAACAATCTATTAAGGCCACAAATAGATCCCTTCTCTCCTCTCTCTTCACCTTTGTTCCAACATCTATATACCTACTGATATTTTTTGGAAGCAGTATTTTTATTTTTGTGAAATGCTGGGTTTTACTACTATCGTAGTTTTATTAACAGTTCTGTAGATATCTAACAATTCTAATTTCTAACAATTCTGTAGATATCTTAACCAATGCACAGGGTAATATGGGTAAAACATACACGGCTGAGCTGAGGGCCTGAAAGCCGTACGATTCTCGAATGTAAATTTAAGCCGACATCTTTAATACCCTCTCTGCACTTAGAAACCCAAGGGTTGCGACCGTCTGAGGGGCGGCAACTTATGTTTTCCAGATCTTCAAATCCGTGCCTTCGTTTCGGCACTTCGTTTAATTTCCAATAAGTGCAATTGTCTTAAAAATTGCTATCAAAAATAATCATGGTGAAGGTACTTGCAGCAAGATTATTCTAGGCAAGCTGTGGCGATATCAATTTTAATTTAAATAAAACTTCGATTAAACAACAGATAGTTCAGTTTTTTAGCGGTGTGCTCTTACTGTTCAATCTTTAAAAGAACGTGGATCTAGTATTTAGTACGTGCTGCTTCAAACTCTTCTTTTTTTTATATATAAGTTATAAAATATATTTTTTTTAAATAAGTTATAAAATATATCGTACTTTATAAATCGGATGTGATATTGGTACAAATATTCACACCATCCCTAGTGTCTCTTAATCATAGACTTAGCGGAAACGCACGCTTATTTAAAGTTATTTCCTATAATTAGAAATGGATAGATAGTACATATTTATAATACTTCTTATTCATGTAATGTTGAATAATCACACGTTAATTCGTCACATCACTTTAACATATCACAAGCCTTATTAACCGGTGTTATAAATAGTAGAGGATTAGCACTTAAGAAGAGTATGCAAACCGACATTTCAAAAAAATTCTAAAAACGGGAGACCCTATATCTCGACAACCGTTACTAAATATGCTGTGGAACAAAATAGGGTAGATGCATTGAACCTTTATCTACGTAATAACCGTAAAAGACTTTTTATATCTTGTATAGATTTCTCAAAAAAAAGAAATGAAAAACACCTCTGATCTTTTTTTCGAAAGACGGAAACTCGTTTCCCGAAAGTCGCGGAGTAATTTTTTTTGTACTGATAATATGCATTAAAATCTAAAAGGGAATAACTGTAAAAGTTTTTTGATAGACGCAAAATTAACCCCAAAAAATTAAAAAAACGCTATATTTACCATTTTATAATGAGATTGTTCGCGCGATTTTGAACCTTAATGCTGTGGGAAATGACCCTGACGTCATTCTCGGTACCATGGCCTTAAGTTTAACCATATGTGTGTACTGTGTAGGTGTAGGTATATGTAGTATACCTACTTGTCTACTGAAGTAAAATACTATCACGCGAACTTATGTATAATAAAAACTTAATTGAGTTTAGTACACACTTCACTAGTTATTTCTGATTTATTTTCTACGTTTATGATGTTTATGATTCAACGATGCACAAAGCAGATCGTAAGGCAATAATTATTATATTCACATGCAGTAAAAATCAAGAGCAAGTATGTATACAAGGATAAACTTATTTCCCCATAGCTTATGACTTATAGTCGACTGACTGTGATGGGTTTCCTGGAAACTGTAAGAAGGAAATAGCATCTTTACGAAAGTTCGCCCCAGTGAACAGCTTTATGTGATTTATTAGACTGACGATTTAATAGGGGGAATGGTTGAGGGGACAAACCACAGGGGGCGACCCCTACTGCACTACCTGGACCAGGTGTACGAGGACATGAACTGCGCCACGTATGTCGAGCTGAAGAGAGCTGCGGGAAACAGAGAAAAGTGGAGAACAAGATGTAGGAATTTGCTGCAAACCAATCCGCAGGATTGAAATTAGAGAAGAAGATTAGACCGAACTCATGCCTTTTTTATTGTAATATTTTAAATTGTTCACTTGAAGATTAAATAAATAAAAAAAAAAACACTTTAAATTTATGTGTAACATTCGCCAATTCCAGTTCATCCATAGCGGTCTAGCGGATACCCAAGTAAGTGAGTAGTAATATCCTATAGTTTATGTCTAAGGTTTTAGAATCAATGAATGCCTGACTGCAATAAGTTGCAGAAATTATCATTAGGCTAGGTACACTTGTACTTGTAGGTTAATAAGCAGTATCAATAGCTGATATTAATAGATAAATTGATTGGCGAGTTGGTTATCTGAGGTGTTAAATCTTAAGTAAAATTATAGGTTGAATAGATGTGATAGGAGATAGACGATAAGGTTGTTATTATATCTAATGTTACTACGATAATAATTTTCAATATTAACTGGAGCTTTAAGCCTTAGTGTAGAGTATCTATTTATTACCTACTGGAAACTTTAAGACGATGGATTTTGAACTTATTACATTTCTCTATTTCTGTGTTCGAAATACGCTTTTCTATTAGCTTGCTGTAAATGAAGTGTTATACAGGCATACATCAATTTTGAGAAATATGTTGTCTTAGCATTGTTGTCTTTAGTTGTTCAATTTATTTTTCCACTGCATCCACTCAATGATTCGCCACTTTGATTTCATTACCATTTCCCTATCAAAGATCCTTTCTGGGTGTACGTAATATTCCCTACAGACACGGTAATTTGGGCGACGATCACCTGGGCGATGGACATATGGGCGCCGGGCACTTGGACGATGGCACACCTGGGCGACGGGACACTCGATCGACGCGACATCTGGGCGACCGCAGATATTTTCGCTTTTTTGCGAAGTGGCTACGGTCTAAATATACAGTAATAGTTGGTGTCGAGTAAAAACAGTATTTATCTACTTCCCTTTTAACTAATGTCACTTATTCAGATTATACCTATGTACCTATAAAAAAGGAGGTGAATGGTTCGTCTATCTCACTGCTGACGATGCATTCCGTTGTTCACAACACGAGCTTTTTTTAACTCAACAATGGTGTCAAAACTTTTATGGAGAGGATTATTTTTTGATGATTTTTTCGATATTTGTTTTAGTATGTGTGGGTTTCGCTCCCTGCTACTTCTATTGCAGTTCGAGCTCTCGACATTACTTCTGAAGTCATAATTATTCAGGATGAAGTAATTTAGGATTTTATACCTAAATTACATTACATAAATTATTACTATACTATGGGATTGACCCTTGTTGCCATTGTTTATTTATGTTTAGCGTGTTTTGATGGTCCGGTGTTATTCCAGTGAAATTCATTTTAATGATTGTTGTTCCAACATTATACTTCTTTATTTATTTATTTATTAGATTATATACGGCCAAAAGCCTTTAAAATACATTACAACAATTAGGTCAATCAAAAAAATACATACACAAATAACTCACTTAATACCACACAACCCAGGAAAATAAATAAATGTAAAAAATCAATATATCAAATAGGCAAAATAACAAAATATCATTCCATACACTCAATAAAAAACATAACAAATTGTAATCAATCATGTATACAGATAAAGTCAAGTCAGTTACAGTAGTAATTAAAAACACAAAGTCGAATAGATAAAAACGATAAAAGGCAATATAATACCATGTATGAACTTGAAACCATGAAACTTCTGTACACAAATTGTCTTAGAACAGACTTCGGTCTAGTGAGGCAGTAAAATTTTACCAGATGTGCCAGAGTTTACCAGAGCGACTGGAGCGGTGATATTTATAAGTGTGTATATCAGAATTCATTGTTTTTGCGTGTTTCTGTATATATCTGGAAAATAAATTTCATTCATTCATACATTCATGTTATGAAAATTGCATCATCACATTCACAACGAGAACCTGTAATTGGAAGACGAAGAATGATTATTTCCCTATGATATTATTTACTACCAGTCGCAACGATTAAAATCGCATCATAAATGCGCATGACATTTAGTGATAGATATAGATTTATTGGATACCTTGTTAGCCGATCTGTAGATTAGTTGTATGTTGTGTGTGAAATTAGAGACAAGACAATAAATGTCGTATGCAACCAAGGGACATGAGGGATCACATGCGAAATATTATCACAGAGGTGAGTAGATCTAAAAATCACTTATTTATTAGTTATTACTGTTATTAGAAATCACGTGATGGAACAGTGAAAAATATGTATTAGCCCGTCAATGTCGAGATTTAAGACGAAGGGTTGAATGGTAGAAGAGTAATATTAAAAAAAGAACTTTTTATCAACCAAGTTTATTGGTCTATTCGATTGTAAGAAAATAAGTTTTGAATTGCGACCAATCGCAACTTTGGAATGTGACAGGGAAACAAACCAACTGACTACCAGCTGATGTACAAATCGGAAACATAATTTAACTATATAAAATTTATTAATTAAAAAGTGTTTGTGGTAAAACAATTTTACAATTTCAAACTGTCAAAGCAAAAACAAATTCAAAAAAATTAAAGCAAATTCTAATTGTCTATTTCAAACTGTTTTGCTATTTAATGAGAAAAAAAGATGTAGAAAATTTAAAAATTAATAGTATAAATGCAAGAAGCTGTATTTAAACAAATAATAGAAAAATAATTTTTATTTCTTAAAAAACGTCTTCTTCTTTTTTTTCTTTGCCTTCCCTTTGCTACTCCACAACGCCCTGTCCAGAAAAAATATCTATCTACTCTAAATATCACGTTTCTCAAATTACCGCAATTTTGACATTCCCCGTTCTTGGAGATACTCGCTCTTTTCACTAAATGCAAAATGTTACTGTTAAATTCACAACATTTCTTATTTCACTGCGAATATAATCAACGGTGATTACTGTGTGGTAATATACTTGCTATTATTTTGTTGTTGTTATTATTATAATCAGGTTATGGTGAACTGCCGTAATAAAATAATTCTCAATATAAATTACACAACTGATAAATCAGCAATTATTGAACGACATGATTAAGGTGTGAATCATATGGTACACATATTCAATACTGCTTCGAGCTTTTAAGGTATTTTATACACGAAGTTTGCAATATTCCTATGATTTACATATTACTTGATTATATAAAAGTCAGAATATTCCATAAATTAGCAATAAATTCCTGCCCAGATTTCTTTGCACAGTCGTTCTCTGCGCGTGATGGAATAAAATGATAAAGTCATTTAGTCCATTTTTATATTCATTTTATACATATGTTTTTTGTCTTCAGCTGCAGTGGCAACTATCCCTTTATTCACCCTGTTGTCCTTCCTCTTCTCTCAATCCTATCTACATTCTCGTGTTCTATTTGTTTCTCTCGTATTATTGTTGTTTTGTAATAATAATATTTTTTAAATTTAATTTATGAGCCGTAGTCTCTCGAATTCACTGAATGAAAATTTTCACTAGTAAGTAAATAAATCTGCAATATAAAATCTATATTACACTAGTTATATGAGAACATGATTCGTGCTGATTTAACCTTTACAATTTCATTCTTCATTTGAAGGTACTCAAGAGCTTTATTCACAATCACGTTATGATGAGGGTGTAAATCCTCGAACACTAGTCGCGTAATCTAAAGTCATTTTTATTGATTTTAAATAAGGTATTTACATAGTCTTTCATTTTACCTTACTCATAGAGATTTTGTTTAATAAACCAAAAATTCAATTGCACATTACACCTTACACTGTATTGATTAAACATACGGCCCTTACATGGATGATGGTATAATAGTTGTATAGGAAACCGATATATGAAACGGTTTACGGAATCATACATAATTTAAGAGTTTCTTTTGATAAGATGGAGTGGTGTTAACAAGTATCCCAGATCATATATTATATTCAAGTGCAAAAATGATGCCAACAGTAGCATATAACAAAAAGATTTGGCTGAGTGGCTTTTGTAAATGATTATGATAGATTTCTAATATTTTATAGAAGTAATGATAGGAAAATGGGCACTCATATTGGATAATGGAATCGATATTGTAAAAACTGTAATCGATCTTGTAATGATATGAGATTTTCAATATATAATATTCAATTTGGTAGCAAAGCAACATATTACTACTAGTACTACTGATGATCACAATGAGAATATAGGGCTCTGGTAGCGAATATAATTTTATTACTTGAATGATTTGAGTTTACAAATTGAAAATAGTATGTGATTCAATTACAAAACGGAGAATAATGTATCGATCGATGTAAAGGGCAGAAGGCCGATATCAAAATTATATTAGGTACTTCTATATCTCATGGATACAATATTATCGGGAATTGGCGGTCCAACATATGGCTTGAATATAACTTTGTTTTGCAGATGAAAAAGCCGAACATATTTTACAAAAAAAAATATTTTTTTACCAATTAAAACTGCTTTCTGGATAGAATGTTAATTGTCATAATAGATCATAATATCATCTTGTTCAAACTGTAACTGGGACTTCTGATAAGTAAGTGTCTCATAGATTATCCATCCATAGACATGGAGCTGCAGTAGGAACCTAGAGACTGAGAAGCAATAAGGAAATTCGTACATTGACGGAACAATAATTAATCACCAGTCATACCAGGTCCAGAAGATTGGCCTGGATCAGACATGTCGACAGATTGGGAGAAGAAAGAGCCAAACCATCTCCTGCAAAGTAAACCTGTGGACAGGAGACCTCTGTGTAGATAGAGATTGATGGACAATGTTACCCGAGATCTGAGCATATTGAATGTTGGTGATGACTGGGAGTCCCTTGCTACAGATATAAAGACTTGGAGATCCATTGTTCTGGAGGACAATACTCTACCGGAGTTGTACGGCCATCGGAAAGAAGTAAGTAACAGTGTATAGAAGGGCATTTTTACGAAAATTATAAAGAAAAATTCTCTAACTTCTACACTTGAAAGTTTTGAGTTTTGATTTTTTATAATTATCAACTCAAACTATTTATTTAAGATGCGAACGGGGAGATTTGAATATACAATATCATAATACTTGGGTAGGAATTGTGTTTTATTTTATTTCTCAATGATGGAAAGGTGTTGTAAAACAAAACGAGGTAACAAACACACAGACATGAAACAAAACAAATCAAAACCATCATTCCTTTTGTGGTCGTTTAGATCAAATGTTGTCCATTTTATTTTAAGTTTCGTGCCTCATCTTGAGTAAAGCAGCCATCATTCATGAAGAGTTAACAAGAAAACCATCATGGCAGAAGACAGGCACCGCTGGGCTCTTCCTTGCAGACATTCAATAAATATTTAAATTGTGTTTTATACACATTATTAAAGACATTAAAAAATGAGAACACTTAAAAAAATGACTTTTTTTTTCTTTGAACAATATTTTGATCTTCCCCATGAATAAACAATCGTGACACAAACACACAAAAGTGTGAAGAATTTTATTCCATAATGCCCCATCTATGTATGTAACTATGTATGTAACTATGTATGGACGAAAATTATTTGCACACTTTTATTTTTTTATTTCATTTAGGTATTTTTTTTTTTTATGTGAGCATTACAAAACACAATGAAATTACTTGTGTTTAAAAAATAAATAAAAAAGGATTCGTCGAGTGTATGTATACGGCAAATGTTATGAATGTGACGGAAGCACGAAATGTGTGTAAGGATAGGAAAGTCTGGCGATCTGTTTTCTCTACCTACCCCGCAAGGGACGTGGCGTGAGGGGGTGGAATAGAATAGAATGAACGTATGCAACGTGGCTGACCACATTACTTTTATAAATAAATAAATAACGCATATTACAGTTTTATACGACATACCTATAAAAAACACTAGTTATTAAAAAAAACTTTTCAAAATGTCCCAATCGAAATATACTATAGGAATGTTTTGTAAATTATCGTAAGGACCTATAATATACAATACGATACGCACTATTTGTTTGTGTGATTTTCTTTAACTAAACGCCTGGTTTAGGAGCTCGTTGAAGACTCACCTCTCTCAATGATGGGATTTAGCCAAAATTGATTAGATTTATTTTTATTATTTTGTTGGTGACGATCCTATGTGGTGATTTAATATATATCATTTTCACTGCTAATGACGATCCTATATGGTGTTTTAGAGAACACACTGGCCCACCCAGAGGAGAACATCCATGCCCTAAATATGTCATAAATATGTAATAAAATATGTCTATCTCGGATCGGCCTATTTAGCCATCTGAGATGGCATAGTAGAATGGAGTTACGACGCCATCCACCATGAACCCCCAGCGCTCACAATACTCGCCCTATCGAGTTGTTGGCATGTGATTGTGTATGTTGTTTTATATTCAGAAAAATGTAAGGTCCCCTTTGGGGCGATTATATCGCTAAACGGCGCCAATAATTGGTCCGATTATTTTAAACACAAAACAATAGTGTGCGTATATTAGATGTGAATAATACTCTGAAGAATGTTCCCTTATGTTGTGTAATATTGGACTGACGCGTATAGTATGAGTGAGTAGGTGATGGTGTGCGTAGCGTAGCGTACACTCATAGTTATTTAGAGTTACCACCTGGGGTCGCCTGCCAGGGTCATATGTCAATCATAAGCCCTTACACCACTTACCGTCTTGTCAGTTGAACTTTTTCACATTAGCATAAATGCGTTTCACTTTAATACGAGTATACTCCACGGTTTGTAAACGGTGGGATCCTGTGGGTACACTAAGTATAAACATACCTACTTATCACATTTCTGCTAGACTATATTGTCTCTGCATACCTACTTACTTACTTACTGCTAGCCACTTGCGTTCCACTGCTGGACATAGGCCTCTTCTAAACTCTTCCACTGTCTTCTATCTTGGGCTATCTGCTGCCATCTACGACCCGTAAGCTGGACAATGTCATCTGTCCACCTTTTCTGTGTTCTTTCTACGCCTATTTTGTTCTCCCAGGGCCGCCACTTCAGGATTTTAGGTGCCCATCTGACACTGTCCTGTCTTGCCACGTACACACCCGCCCACTGCCATTTTAGCTTTGCTGTTCTTTCTGCGATATCGGCAACTTTTGTTCGACGTCTGATCGTCGACCTACCTTACCTATTATGAACTTCGCTGAAATTAGTAAACTAAAGTCCTAACAATTCTATCTTACTAATTTTCCAACACATTCACCTCATACCAGATTCATAAGTCATTTTTTGTAATTGATAAAATGTATTAAAATCTAGGTAATGACTGTAATAGTTTTTTGATTGAAGCGAAAATAAACCCCAGTAAAGGAAAAAAAACGCTATTATTCCCATTTATCATGCGGTTGTTCATGCGAATTTGAGTCGTGGGAAATGACCGTGACGTCGTCTTCTTTCTCAGCCGTTTTAATTCCAATACTGGACATAGGCCTCCCCTTTAACTTTCCACAGATCCTTAATCGCGAGCCTTAATATTAATAAAATGTTTAAGTGCATCTGACTGAACGATAGTAGAAAACTTAGTAAGGAGGTACTTTGATTAAATACAATGTTAAGTATGTGGATAAGTAGTATTATACAGTTTGATATAAAATAATAGATAGGTAAGTAAGTATAAGTATTTTTATAATAATAAGTATAAAGTTTATGTTATGAAAAGCTCATTTGTTCAGTGCAAATTGGACGTCAACATGAGGGCCTCTGGCAAGTTTTAAACACATTTTAACTTCACACAAACGAGTAAAATATTACACCTATGGTGAGGTATTCCTACCTATACTTATAAAGTGATAACTCTTTACAAAATATTATACTTAGTAAGCGATTTATTATTATCATATTACGAACTATCATTCACACCTACCTATGCTTTATGTTCGCCTGTTCAAGTGTTCACCATATCATATAATCAAATGCTTATTCCATGTAATAATTGAACATTTTTATACAATTTATTGGGTGATGTTTCACTGCCTTGTTCATACGTAGATTGGTACATGTGGGAACAATATTTATTTGGTTCCATTGCCATATCGTACGAAATTTTTATTACATAATTGCTGTACCCTGAGCGCCTTGCTACGCCTTACACTTTAACCTCACTCCCTACACTCAAAAATGTCTCATATGTACCTCAAACTATGGATTCGACACTAATATCGATTTTTTATACGTCACCCCGCTCACCCTACCGCGCCTGCCGCCTGATGACGCCCGTGCTTCTTCTCAAATAAAAATCCGTTAAACCATGAAGATTATGCTTTATCACATACGGCCCACATGAAGCAGAAGTGACCAGGGGAAAGAAATTAGCATTTTTTCTGTGTTCTTTTGAGGAGCATACATGGAAAAAATGAATGGCAGTTGGTAAAAATAAATCTGAATCATTTTATTGGTCTGCTAGCTGGCTTAAAATGCATCAATATTGGCTCTTTGTAAAATTATTGTGATATTCAGTACGGGTGGCGGATTTCATTGCTGAAAACGATGTAGAAAAGATATGTCCAAAATCCGATGTTTTTTTCGGAATTCTTCTTATATTAACTGGAAGAAATCACAGTTATGCGATAAGTTCGCCCTAGTGAACGATTTATAATCTGTACTATGTCAATTTTTTTATGCTCATATGTATTTCTTGTTCACTCAAAGATAAAATAAATAAATAAATAACGTAGGTAGGTACACGTTAAAGTGACTGGGAAAAAATGTCTTGTGGCTGCATTGCGAATTGCATAGTATGCAAAAAATCATTCTTAAATTACGTGGCTCTTTTTCTACCTAATCCTCATCGAAATCTATCACTGATTAGTCGCTCCTTTGATGTAAAAACAATAATGTAGGTATATAAGGGCATGGCACCAGGAATGACGTCACAGTCTTTTCCCACGGCATTAAGGTTCAAAATTGCGTGACAATGGCATGATGAAATATAGCGTTTTTTTCTTTTTTTTGGGGTTAATTTTGCGTCTATCAAAAAACTTTTACGGTTATTCCCTAGATTTTAATGCATATTATCAGTACAAAAAAAATTACTCCGCGACTTTCGTGAAACGAGTTTTCGTCTTTCGAAAAAAAAGAGGTGTTTTTTAAATATTTGTTTGAGAAATCTGTACAAGATATAAAAAATCTTTTACGGTTATTCTCTAGATAAAGGTTCAATGCATCTACCCTATTTTGTTCCAAAGCATATTTAGTAACGGTTGTCGAGATAGAAGGTCTCCCGTTTTTAGAATTTTTTGAAATGTCGGTATGCACACTCATAATATACATAGATATTATTTTAATAGGGAATTACCTACATGATTATTCAATAATGTAGCGTCATCATGAAATACCCGGATAGGAAAAAGGATTAAGTATAAACAATAAATCCAGTGATCATTCAATGAATAATTAATATGAAACTATAATTATAATTATAGACAACTGAATTAAAAGTGTATAATTTAGATCAATAACAGCATCACGATTCAGTACCTCAACTTATATTCATATTATTACAGGTGTGCAGTATGACTTATAATCATTTTAGTAGAAATAAGATGCATTAGGTAGGTCTTATAAGTACGTAGGTGTATGATACTTCTAATTATGGAAATATGTAGATAGTATTAAGATGGAGACCACGGGAAAAATGCTATTTTTCTTGTTTATTTTTTGCGTGTTTTGATTGGCCCTGTGTTTTACAGTGAAATTGATTTTAAGGGCTTATATGAACTCAGCAATAATCGTTCAATTTTAGCTTCAACTTTTTCAAATGTTGTATGATGTTAGCGCGAAATAAGAATAACGTAAGCGACAAAGTGAATTATCCTTTTTGAAAGAAACCTGGGAAGAAATTTAAATATATAAAACAGTCAATTTGTTAAGATTATAATTACCAGCATTTAGGCAAAATTATACTTTTATATCTGAAAAACTGAACGGAAAATCCTCAGATGTCGTTAATTCAGGGGTCCTTTCGGAATATTTCTTTATTCAAGGAATCTCAAAATATTGTAGTTTCAAAACAGTCAATCTGTAGTCTATACTTTCATCTATATCACTGTCTATAGTTTCAAGACGATTCTCTCAGTATTGGCTGAGAACAATTCAGGGTGCCGAAGCCGGATGACGGCATATAGGACCTTAAGTAGATAGGTGTATAATACTTGGAATAATGGAAATATGTAGATAGGTATTTTATTTATTTATTTATTTAACATACATATATAATACACTTTACAATAATTATATTGATAGTAGGCGTATGACTACATCAATGTCCGTGTTACTCCCCGAATATGAGTAAGTTACTCGTGTTCCGAGGAGGATCACAACAGCAATGTTTTCTGTAAAAAAAAAAACAAATTATTGTGGAACGTATTGTATAGTTTTTTAACCCTTCTTAAATTTCATCTGCGGCGCTATTTATTGCCTCACCCCACCTTCCTTGGAAGCTGGTGACGACCATGTAATACACATACAGCCCGCCGTGATACCTCACATCATTGTCCTATGTGGCCCTTGACGAAAAAAGTGTGACGACCGCTGCTATAGAGGAGTAGTGTGTAGATCCTTGCAGTGAAAGTCTCCTCCAGGGAACATTAAGGGTGTTCAGACTAGTTTAGAGAGGAGTTTTTTGAGGGGAGGCCTTCCGGCGAACCTTGAGCCCTCCTTTAAAAAATGTTTTTGCGTAAAAGACTGGATGATATAGGAGCTTCTGAAACATCCAGGGGTGGATGTGGGTTTACCATTGATGTTATAGAGGATAGCGGATTGCGAAATAAAATAAATTTTCACTAGGGTGAGCTAATAATTCACAAGATGATAGATTACCCGAGAGATACTTAAACTCTTCTCATAACGTTCTTAAGACATCGATACGTTTTTAATCGATGTCCATCAATTAATGTCCTTCACCTTTTCACATTTCCCACCGTCCCGTCCGTATAATGAGCGATGATTTGATGAAAACAATTAATTAACAAGTGCCCGGCACGGTCCGAGTTCACACACAATACATACATACAGACAGACATCAGATAGTATATAATATATAACAATATCGACCGCCCGGTGAAGCATTATTGTTTCAAGTACTAACTATTAAAGAGATTCGCCGCTTAATCAATTATATTATGTCCAGGCACTCATTTATTAATAATATCAAACTTATTCTAGTAATATCCTAACTCCATATATACTGAGTTTAGTTTAAAAAAATCTTTGTTAATTAATTTTAAAATATTTAATTCCAACTCGCGTGATTTTACGATTTATCGATGTTGTGTGTGTAATTTTATTTTGATGTCTTACGTATTTTTTGATGATTTGGTGAATTTAAGACGACGAAAGATATTGTTTCTTTTGTTGGCACTATTATTTAATGAAACTAAATTAAAAAACACAAAATGTTTTTTTATTATCCATTTAAGAAATCATAAATTATTTCTTTATTGCTTTAACGGCTTCAAATCCTTTGAAAAGTTTACAATATACTTACAAAATATTAAAAATATTACTTAATACAAATGTACATACACAAACAATACAGCAAAAACAGATAATAAAAAAACAGCATACAACATGGACAAAAAAAAATGAAAAATAAAATTCGCAAAACAGCACAGATACAAAACAGAACAACCGTATATTAAACCTCGGCAGCCAACACATTGCTAAAGTGCAAAGTAAGTTTGCACTTTAGCAATTATTTCACTCTCATTAAACAAATCTATTACCCAATATTCGAATAACATAGAGTTCTCTTCCTACTGCATATTTTCTAAAAGTTTGACATTTTTCTAGATTACCTTAGAGTGTAATTAATATGAAATTTTAGGTAAAATCTTTTAATGAACTTTTGGAGATGGATTGTTTACTAATTGGGGCTAGGGTACCTGCCCGTCAAAGAGGCGGCGAGTCTTTGTATTGTACACCACCCCCCGGGGTACATCTCGCAATCAAGTAGGTAGGTACCCATCTTTGTATACTTTACCCTATTTCTAATACTGCCTATCTTCTATCTGCCATTATTCACATCCCTATACATCTGGTACCACAACACTATGTTGCATTCCTCTATGGAATCATATTTCTACAATCACTGTCGCATAAATGTTAATTACGTACTTGGACAATGGTCATAGTGAGTAATAGATTTTATTGCAATATTCTGAAACTAATCAGTAATCCTGGATAACAAATATCATAGAATGAAAGTAAATAAACTAAGATGGTTTGGGCATGTTGAGAGAATGAATGATGACAGGATGACAAAAAAG
The DNA here is from genome assembly GCA_963576895.1 of Ceraclea dissimilis. Lineage (NCBI taxonomy): Eukaryota > Metazoa > Arthropoda > Insecta > Trichoptera > Leptoceridae > Ceraclea > Ceraclea dissimilis. The sequence goes on along the minus strand of OY756366.1, from coordinate 15,325,740 downwards.
ATATATTTGAGTGAGCGAAGAGGGGTGAAGAAGCGCGGCCGCCCGAGACTGACCTGGTCCGATCATGTCGACCAGATCCTCAAGGATGAACGCGTTTTGAGTAAAAGGAATCGAAGAGCGTATATGACAAATTGAATGAATGTGACGGAAGCTAGGAGTGTGTGTAAGGATAGGGCTGTCTGGAGCTTTGTCCTCTTTGCCTACCCTGCAAGGGACGTGGCGTGAGGATATAGATAGATAGACAGACTAATCATAGGTATATGTATGAGTCCCCTCCCTGTTTTCTTTTACCTTAAAGAAAAAGATACAAGGATGTTCTGCACAACACACTGAAGGACATAAACACTCAAAGTGACTGGGAAAACTTGGTGGGTGATCGTAAAAACTGGCGGAGGATCACAAACAACTACACTGGCCAGCAAAACAGAACCACCCGAAGACCCGTCACAAATGAGGAGCATCCTTGTCCAAAGTGTGACAGATTATGCATGACCAGAATCGGCCTCCGTAGTCACTTCCAATGGCATCATCGACAGGATCAGTAATAACATGACAGCGATTCTTCGGAGCTAAAAACATGCTCGGCAACGGGCACACGGCTATTATTATTATTAATAAGTCCCCATACATTTTAAGCTCCACGTACCTACGTACTTCGAAATTGTGCCGGCGCTCTTATCGGAGGTTAACAAGTATGCATGTCCTTTAGGATTCTATATGATCCTAGGTCAGTTTGATTAAATTTGCTATAACTGTGAGTTGCAAAAAAGACCAAAATTACCATTTCAGAAAAATTTCCGCGATGGGTACTTTGCTTTTCAATAAACCTTGACACAGTACTATGTGGGTGGGTGTGTGTGTGAAACAAAACAAAAAAATAAGATTAAAATTACTTACATTTATTGGTCCAAAATACACAACTCACAATAACACAAAACAACAATTAACTACGAACTAATAATTATTCCTATTACTAGTCATATTAAAACTAAATTAACCTACGAATCGTCGGAGCTATCACTGAGTCTATTCAAATAATTACGCTGTTAGACTATCACAACACACTTGGCCTTTTTAATAAACAAAAAAAAACACTGTATAAATAACGACGTTATCACGCAATCCCTTGCCGCATATCCAACGATGAATGTTCAAGTGGCTCTCATAGAATCCGTTCTAGAGGCGCTGGCTTGAATGATGGCGGTGATTTACTGATGGGATCCAGAAGCACTGCTCAGCACTTTTCAGTACTATGGCCTCGCTCTCCGAAGAGACACAGACAAGGCAAATTTGTGAATACTAGAGCCCTACCGTGGCAGCTCACGTATCGCACTGACGGGGCGAAGGCTCTTCTTATTTCAACGTCGAAGGTATCACAATAGACGACACACACACGAAGATAATTATGTGTTATTCACTGACTGTTACGAGAGACAACCGAACTATCTCGTATTTCGACCGCTGTTTCCACAAATCAAGTGTCAACTAACTTCTTCCTTCAGCGACAGGTCCCTTTATAGCATAGGCTTTAACCCCTGGGAAGAGGCGGTCCTAATCGATGAGGCCCTGCTGCCATTGGCTTAGACCATTTCCCGTCCGATATGTCGTGTGCTAGCCACGCCTTCACCTGGTCCAATTGGAAACCAATTAATGTCCTTGAAGAATTTTCAAATCCACGTGGCACATAGTATTTTTCGTCATACAGTCCAAATTAAAATTATACATGATTGATATGGATTAATTCAGTAATCAACTGTCCATGCTACATTAATTGATAAGTATAAATGTCTATTCACAACTATCTTACAATTAATTACAAATCATATGCCTACATACACTATTTACAAATTGAACAATATGATATAATGATTTTCATGATTTGTATCTCTACCTAAGCTTAAGATAACACGACACATACTCCTAGTAGCGTAGTCAATTCGCTGGTTACTTCCTAATCTTAATATTAATTATTCTAAAAACAAAATTTCGTCACGCTTACACGTGTCAAATATTTCTCACGCTGAAACTGAGATGGATACGAAAATTGGAACTGGCAACGTTGTATCTTTAATGAACGCAGACACCTGGAGCAAGACAATATTCGCTTCCTAGAATTTCGCCTGGTAAGGCCTCTATTGTTTTAGCTACGGCGAGGCGATAACAATAGCCGCAGGTATGCCTACACTTGTTTATCAGGTAAAGAACACTCGAAACAAAATAATACTTCGTTTAACTAAAATATTTACGTATGCTGCTTATAAATTTGACTCGTAGATTTTTTTTATGTTCAGGATTCATGATACAGAGAATATTATTCTTGTCAAAAATATTATACCTAAATATACCATAGGTAGGTATATATCAAAACGCCCCCCCTTGAATTGACAAGAAAATATTCGTCTGTATGACAATGTTAACAATCTCACGTAATTAAATATAAATTAAACTGGAAATACCTAGATAACTAATCTTAGTAATCAACCACAGTCTTACTCTATGCGTAGCCTACTTAATACTCTAACTATAACTACTATAATACAATCTTACTACCTAATCAATATTATTATTAATAAAAAATAAATGGACCTATTTAAATACTATTTACATTGTAAAATTAAACCTACTCTATATATACATACACCTTTCGGTGCTTGGGCGCCAAGATATTTTTATAGAAAAATATCTAAAACTTATCATTCAACAGTTCACCAACTTCTACATGAATATAAAACCAACATTGCTTCAAAAAAAACAAGGAAACATGAACAAGGCTGTACTGTATACTATTCCCTTTCCGAATTATCACTCGATCTATATTATATTAACTTAGCTCAGTAGCTCAAAATCAGATTTATCAAAGTGTTATCAATTTACATCAAAGTATTTACAATTACCTCTAAATAATTCAATAACCTAATCTTAAATTAAATCTACTTAGATATGAATAGAGAAAAAATATATACAGAAATTAACCTACTAGCAATATATACACATTATTTACAATTTCTATGTACAACAATGATTGTTTCACACACACCCTTGCCCGAATTTAATTAGGTAACATGATCTGAATTGGTATATTATTAGGCCAAGTTGGCCTATCAAACAATAATGAGATAACGGAATCAAATCGAAATTAAGCAATCAACTATTCTATCCCCCCTCAAAACTCGCAAGACGAGGTCCAGTTATGATATAACACACAGAAGAGGAGGGCCCTTCCCCAACTGTGCACCACACCGTCCCCGGTTTCCTCATCCTGTCTAACCTAACCCTCACTAAACTCCGTAGGTGCCAACCGAAGGTCATCGGCGTGAACTTTCACCGGTCTACCTCGCCTCTCTATCCAGTATACGTGACCTCTGCCTACTGACATAAGCACGCGATGAGGTCCACTCCATTTCGGTGCAAACCCTGCGTGAAAACCTAATCTGTGGTTGGAAAGAGGGTGCTCCTTCATCATTACCTCCTGGCCGGATTCGAATCTAGGGCTCGTCGTTGTATCTGGAGCATAAACCTGCCTATATTGTTCCTGATTCCTCCTTATCTCACTGTCAAGGTTCGTGCGATTCCTACCTTCTACACTAACTGGTTCACCAGATGAACCTGCGTTCCATTCCCCTGGACGCTTCAATTCGTATCCTAGGAGTGCTTGACTGGGTGTTAATCGCGTTGCTTCATTTCGCCTACTGCGAAGTGAACCTAGTATTGTCGGTATGTAATCATCCCAGTGTTTATGTGGATGTCCCTGTAAGTGTATTCGCATCAGTTTCTTAAGTTCTTGGTTACGCCGTTCTGTAACATTACTACGGGGGTGGTAAATCGCCGTTGCCCAATGGTCACATTGCCAACGCCGCAGCGCTATATTCCAAGCTAAATGTTCGAATTGTTTACCGTTATCCGTAAGAATAGCCTTAGGATAGCCATACCTAGGGAATATTTCTGATTCAATTTTCTTAATTAGGTTCGTTGCATAAGCTGCTCGTAAGGGAAACGCTTCCACCCACCTCGTATACATATCGGTGACAACTAAGAGTGATTTATTACCTTTCGACGTCGTTGGATACGGTCCCATTATATCTATTGCTACAATCTCGAATGGATGTTGGGCCTGGCAAGCGCCTTGAGGTGCTAGGGGCCGATGAGGCCGCGCACGAGTCATCGCACAAGTTACACACCGTTTAACATAATTAATGACGTCACGATTCATTCCTGCCCAATAATAATACCTTTGTATAGCTCTCAACGTCTCTTTCCCTCCCGGATGACCCGCAATACGATCATCATGATAATATTCTAACACTCGCTTCTGACATTGCTTAGGTACAACTAACTGAGATGGATTATCGCCAACCTTATACCATAGATAGCCGTCTATTAATGAGAATCGTGACAAGTAATTACTATTACTATTTCGATTAGCTCCCGATGTTTGCGATCGTAATGACATTCGACGCAGCTGTCTCACTATTTCGTTCAACTTCCCATCTCGTCGCTGACTCCTACGAATCGAATCACTTAGCCCCACTGATTCAGTAATTTCCACTACTGAGGCAACCTCTTCCGTAGGCTGAGGGGCTTCCTCCTCGTCTTCGATCTGCAAGACTACCGCCTGACTCTCATCATCTATGCTATCTACTACTGTCGGATACATCGCTGTATTCATGTCCTCAACATTCGAGTCTACTTGGTTCTCACCTGGGTTACGAGATAAACAGTCGGGCAACTCATTTTCCCTACCAGGACAATGTTCTAAAGTGAAATCAAACTCCTGTAACAATAAAGACCATCTAGTTAACTTCGCCCTCTCATCCTTTGCCGACATTAACCATGTTAATGCCCTGTTATCGGTTCTAAGTATGAATTTCCTAGCTTCTAAATATGGGCGATAGCGCTTTATCGCCCAGATGGCAGCCATTGCTTCCTGTTCGTTGGAGTGCCATCTTTGTTCAGCCTTGCTGAGCCGGGCGCTAGCATACGATACTATATCCCTCCCACCGTCAGTACGTGGCTGATATAACACCGCCGCGACGCCTACCTTGCTAGCGTCTGTTTGCAAAACAAATTGTTTAGTGAAGTCCGGTCGTGATAAATGTAAGGGTTTCGTCATAGCTTTCTTAATCTCCTCCATACTCCTGTCAGCTTCGAGGTTCCACCTGAAGGGTCTGTTTGTACTCAAAAGGTCTGTTAACGGTGCAGCTAATTCCGCGAAGCGTGGCACATACTCGCGCATCCAATTACAAAGTCCTAAGAAAGCTCGTAGTTGTTTTCTAGTTGTTGGTACGGGCGTAGAAGCGATCGCGTTTTCGTGCGTTTTCAGTGGTCGATTACCAGTGGCTGAAACTACATGTCCTAAATACTCTAATTCCCTTACACCCAAATGACATTTATCTGGGGCGCAACGTAACCCAAATTGTTGTAGACGCTCTAATACTAATCTAAGGTGGTAAAGGTGACTTTCCCAGTCAGGAGAAAAAATAATAATATCGTCCAAGTAGACCAAAGCGAAGTCTCTTAAATACCCCGCCAATACCTCCTGGCTCGCGAACCGCTGGTAATTTCCAGGTGCCCCCTTCAGACCGAACGGTAAGACACGAAACTGGAAACTAGCACCATCAGGTGTAGTAAACGCTGTCAGGTGTTTCGAATCCTCGTGCATTGGTACTTGCCAATACCCCTTGGTTAGGTCAATGGTTGAGAACACCTGAGCATTTCCTAAATCTTTAAGTGTTTCGTGAATAATAGGCAATGGCGAAGGCTCATCTTCCGTCACTTCATTTAATCTACGGTAATCTACGCAAAACCGATAAGCCTCCTTACCTTTCTTAGGAGCCATGACAATTGGGAAGCTGTATGGCGACTTGCTTGGTTCTATAACCCCAGTCGCAAGCATACCCTCCAGTTGCTGGTAGAGTAGCTTCTTCTTACTATCCGACAATCTATACTGAGGTACTCTAATGGGTCGGGTGTCTTTCAATCGTATATGGTACGGAGTTAGCGGAGCAGGGCCGGCGTAAGGAGTGAACTGTTCCTTAAACTCGCTTAGAAGTTCCGTTACTTCCCGTTGTTGCTCAGGGTTAAGATCACTTAAATCTGGCAACTCGACATCCTTAGCTGATAAAGACTTTCTAAATGGTATCAGGTGCGCAGTACTCCTCTGTGTAACGCCAAAATGCACACATCCTCTATAAAAATCTGTTACTACTCTCTGTGAAACTAACCACCCTATTCCTAATATTACACCCTCCCTTAATCCGTCGATAACTAGGAAATCTTCTTGCATAATCACGTCCGAGACAACCAGCGATAACTTAACTCTTGCTACAACATCAAGGCGCGATTCACTGTGCGCCATATTTACTGATTTTATATCACTACTTTCATACAAGGATTGCGGTACAAGTTGACTACTTATTATATTATGAGAGGCGGCAGAATCAATCAAAACTTCGTATTCACGATCTAGTAACTGCACTCTTATTCTAGGTAATGTAGCTCTAGCCTTAGCTAATATATTACACTGGCCATTCTCTTCGTTAATTCTACTTATACTAGGGACCTCCTGCCGCCTACGTTGATTATACCTCGGTGTTATTACTGGGGGCCCTGGGCCAGGCGCTGTCCGGTCGCGTACCTGCCCGGGCGTGATGCGTTTAAATTTCGGAGGTATTCGTTCCTCTCGCGGCAATCCCTATTGTAATGCCTTCCGGGGCAGTAATGACAGTTTGGCAATTGTACCTCTCTACGTGAGTTATTCGGCGACCTATTTACTTGCGTCACCCCTTGATCTACGGTTTCCGAGAAATCTATGCGACCGACGATTTTAAGAAGGAATTCGTAACTTAATGAATCATGCGCGGCGAATAGATCTTTGTAGCGGGGGTTCATTAGTTTTACAATATCCCGACATGTCCGGTCATCTATGATCGTATTGGGGAACAACCTCGCGTACAATAATTTCTTTTTTACCAGAAATGAGGCTCCCCTCTCAGCGCGTTCCTGTCGTAGCCCGTAAAATTTCGCGGTCAATTCCCCCCTTCTCTCTTCTATGCCGTATGTTGAAATTAGAGCATTCTTAAAAAAATCCCAATCTTCTAACTCTCTGTAAGCCGACCACCACAACCTAGCTTCACCAGCCAGCCTTGCAGAGGCTTCCCTAACTCTAGCACCTCCTGAGGTGCCCCTCTTTACGAAGTAGGCCTCAGCCGACTCCAGAAACGCTTCTGGACATTGTTCCGGATGGCCTGAAAACGATTCATCCCAGCTTATCCCACCACAATGAAACCTATCTAATGCTACCTGGGAAGGAACTTGCCCCTGTGCTACCCGAGAAGGGGCTGATTCCCCCTGAAAACCCTGTTCTCGGTGGGCAGACCTCGTAACCACACCATTTCCTGAATCCCTATCGATTATACTAAATGTTAAAAACCGACAAATACTTTGTATGAACGATGCAAACAACCCGCTGGCACCCACACCCAATAGTACTTGAAACATTTTTATAAATAACAAATCAAAAGTGTTGTAAAAATAAAATTAAATTAATAGTAGAAAAAAAATAAAGCAAATATCTCAGGGCAGTGGTATCCGTTCCAGCTCACTTGCTAGAAAAAAAGCTCCACGTTGCTTGGCGACATATTGACACAGTACTATGTGGGTGGGTGTGTGTGTGAAACAAAACAAAAAAATAAGATTAAAATTACTTACATTTATTGGTCCAAAATACACAACTCACAATAACACAAAACAACAATTAACTACGAACTAATAATTATTCCTATTACTAGTCATATTAAAACTAAATTAACCTACGAATCGTCGGAGCTATCACTGAGTCTATTCAAATAATTACGCTGTTAGACTATCACAACACACTTGGCCTTTTTAATAAACAAAAAAAAACACTGTATAAATAACGACGTTATCACGCAATCCCTTGCCGCATATCCAACGATGAATGTTCAAGTGGCTCTCATAGAATCCGTTCTAGAGGCGCTGGCTTGAATGATGGCGGTGATTTACTGATGGGATCCAGAAGCACTGCTCAGCACTTTTCAGTACTATGGCCTCGCTCTCCGAAGAGACACAGACAAGGCAAATTTGTGAATACTAGAGCCCTACCGTGGCAGCTCACGTATCGCACTGACGGGGCGAAGGCTCTTCTTATTTCAACGTCGAAGGTATCACAATAGACGACACACACACGAAGATAATTATGTGTTATTCACTGACTGTTACGAGAGACAACCGAACTATCTCGTATTTCGACCGCTGTTTCCACAAATCAAGTGTCAACTAACTTCTTCCTTCAGCGACAGGTCCCTTTATAGCATAGGCTTTAACCCCTGGGAAGAGGCGGTCCTAATCGATGAGGCCCTGCTGCCATTGGCTTAGACCATTTCCCGTCCGATATGTCGTGTGCTAGCCACGCCTTCACCTGGTCCAATTGGAAACCAATTAATGTCCTTGAAGAATTTTCAAATCCACGTGGCACATAGTATTTTTCGTCATACAGTCCAAATTAAAATTATACATGATTGATATGGATTAATTCAGTAATCAACTGTCCATGCTACATTAATTGATAAGTATAAATGTCTATTCACAACTATCTTACAATTAATTACAAATCATATGCCTACATACACTATTTACAAATTGAACAATATGATATAATGATTTTCATGATTTGTATCTCTACCTAAGCTTAAGATAACACGACACATACTCCTAGTAGCGTAGTCAATTCGCTGGTTACTTCCTAATCTTAATATTAATTATTCTAAAAACAAAATTTCGTCACGCTTACACGTGTCAAATATTTCTCACGCTGAAACTGAGATGGATACGAAAATTGGAACTGGCAACGTTGTATCTTTAATGAACGCAGACACCTGGAGCAAGACAATATTCGCTTCCTAGAATTTCGCCTGGTAAGGCCTCTATTGTTTTAGCTACGGCGAGGCGATAACAATAGCCGCAGGTATGCCTACACTTGTTTATCAGGTAAAGAACACTCGAAACAAAATAATACTTCGTTTAACTAAAATATTTACGTATGCTGCTTATAAATTTGACTCGTAGATTTTTTTTATGTTCAGGATTCATGATACAGAGAATATTATTCTTGTCAAAAATATTATACCTAAATATACCATAGGTAGGTATATATCAACCTTAAAAGCTAAAACACAACAAGGTTTGTTTTTAACCTAGTAAGAAAATAAGGTATAAAAACCACTAGGTTCACTACTGTAACAAATTAAGTGCGTAAGTACCTATACTGACTAAAACTAGAATATATTTTTTCAAATTATTTCATAGAAAAATACGGTTAAAACTCACAAACCAAAAGTTACAGAATTTGAGCTATTGACATTTTACGTAAAAGAAATTGAGGAACTTGATACTCATCTTGGAATTCCACGTAGGTAGATAAATAAATAAATCAGTTAAACTTATTTCATTTTAGATAAATAATTATTAAACTCTCGTATTATGATATAAACAACTTGGAACACACATATTTCAATTTTTTTTTCACAAGAACTTTGAATGATCTGAATGATATTGTTATGAGAATATCATTGATTTGAATGGTCAAATTGTAAGTTAATAATAATATTACTAATGCAAACATAATATTACTAATGCAAACATAATACGACATAATAATTGTAATTTGGTTTGTGAAAATTATACGTTCAAGAACAAATAACGGATATGAAAGATAAAACTTAAACATATCTAGATGTCTTATAATAATCGTATACATAGGGATCTGTTATGAATATTTCTAATAAACAGAAACTATAACATTGTCTTGTCTTTTCGTAGAATAAGTCAATCTCTTCTTTACGCAATTATTTGTTCATCAGTGATCTGAAAAGTTAATGCTGCTAGAATAATTGTTCTATATACTTCAACTTTTTCAAATTTTGTATGCAGCTGTAGCCCGTAAGCGTAAAATAACAACAAATTAAGCGACTAGGTAGATTTTGGCTTATAGTGCAAAAAAAGGGTATTGAATATCAAAAAACATCCGCTAGAGCAGCAGTCGTCAGACATTGTTAGTCAAGGGCCACATAGGACAATGTTTCTTCACGGTTCAACTACCAACTATCATAGCACATCGGTAGAATACCGGCTTGTCATGTTGGAGGTCTGGGTTCGATTCCCGATTGTTACTGAAGTGTAAAGTGATCACATTATGCCTGTCGACGATCAGTCATAAGCCTGGTGGAAAGTCCGTGCTTTGCTGTATATCTGTTGAGATAACTGCTTGAAGTAAAATATATATGTCTTATTTTAAAAGCGTAATCTTCCCACCGTATGTTAAAGTTCGAGACAAAAAGCTAATAATGGTTTGGACATTAGTACATATAAAATAAAAATTATGGGGTGTTGAATGCATCACCTTTGCAAAGTAATTTGTCTTATGTTATTATAATATTATTATACCCACACACTAACCACATTATCCCCGTGTGGGTATCACTTGTGACGCAAATACGACTAACAACTAATTTGACTAAAACAGAATTATTGACTAACAAGTCGAAAAACGGGTTCTATACATTGACCACTATAAGGCCGACCTATAAGATCGGCCTTGTAGTGGTTTTACTAGTGGTTTATACGAGTAGAATGGCAACATTGAACTAGTAGAAGATGTCTTAGATGGCTTCAAGCAAGGTGGTCGGATGACATAAGTTTCGGGAGGCAGCTGGATGGTGGGATCTCATCAAGATACGGATCCATGAGGGAGGCCTATATGTCGGAATATTTTCCTGCACACTTCACACCCTTCACAGTACCTATGTTAAAAGCTTATGTCGTGAAGTGAAACAAAGCGATTCGAACATGCACCTCCCAATTAGAAGACCGCGCGCCAACCATGTACTCACCTTATTTATGCAATCTGCTTCAATTTTATACGACATTGACTTCTTTGCGCGGAACCATTTGACATTTTATGAATGAAAAAAAATCGTCATTGTTTAGCGAATTCACGTGCATCTGTCGTACCTAGGGCGAATAGATAGAATGAATTAATGAACAAATATTTTTTTAATTAAATGAACTTATATCTCATTTTTGTTTCTATCATGGGTTGGCTGGAAGAAATTGCCATTTGGCAATAAGCCCGCCCGTTGTACGTTTTCTGTACAATAAAGTTTATTTTATTTTATTTAACTTATTTAATTGGAAACCCAGAATTACTACCAGGGGTGTAGGAAGACCACCACTACGATGGAGAGACGACCTGGTAAAATACGTTGGTACCAACTGGATCCAAAGAGCCCAGGATAGAGCGACGTGGAAGCAAATGGAGGAGGCCTTCGTCCAGGAGTGGACGGGAATAGGCTGACGAAGAAGAAGAAAGAAGAACTTATTTAAGTCGATTTAGTCATTAGTCGACTTTGTTTTAGTCGATTTTCTCAAACACCACACGTGTATATCTCATAACATGTTGACTGCAAGTTAATTCGTTTCCGAAGAGCGATAGACCCCATAGTATTATGTATTAACAATACATACCAACTTGACTGCATATTTAGTGTCTGCTGATGGTATATTATATTTCATACTCCGCACAGCACACATAACTTCTCTCATTTCTTGTACTAATACTTACATTTTTTTCAAATACTTATGCCTAAGCACACAAAAGGTTAACTTCAGATGTGCCCAACAGTTTTGCAATTATAATATTGTTGTTTGTAACTTCGCTATTTATTTTTTTGTTTTTGTCTAAATTTATGTTATTGCTAACTTCATTAGTGAAAATTTCGCAACGGGACGGTATCTCCCGATGGTTGAGCTAGATAAAATGTGACTTAAGATCTAAATTGCTTTTTCAACACCCTATGATATACACCGCATTGTCTTGTTTTTGTTGTTATGTGTGCTTACTGGCCAATAAAGATTTATTTATTTATCTATTTATTTATGATACCAAACATAACCCCACACAACCCTTGGATCCCTACATCATCATGATATCTCTCGGTGTCTCCCGATGGCTTGAACTGGACAAATGTGACTTAAGATTGTGTGGTACCGATTTCAATCGATACCACACATGAGACAACCCTTGGATCCCTTCATCATCACAGCATCTCCTATAGGAAAAGCTTTTTCTTCAAAAACCGGGGACGTTCGGACACAGCCTATATTATTGCAGATGTTATTTTAAATTTTCACAGCAATCCATCGTTAAATGCGGGAGTTATGCGAACACTTACAAAAATCAGACTTTATTTATATTGATTATAATAATATTGTTAACCCAAAACGTTGGCCGCAACTGTGAGGTGAGGTTACTCATTATGTTGTATGGATATAGACTGGTATAGTGTAGTTAGTAATAACAATCCTGGACAGTACCGGAGTCTCCTATACTCTGGTGCTATACTACGAGTATGGCAGTGTAGTATAGCGGTGTGGTATTAGTAGTATAGTAGTATTGGAGTTAGTTAGTAGTAGTAGACCAGATCGGGCCAGGCCGTGGGAATGTATCGAGATTCGAGACCCAGCCCGTCGTAGGTAATACTTAATACACACCAGGGCCGGGGTCACGCGTTACACTGACCTTTATACCTAACTTCCAATACTCTTGCCATCTAACTACCAACTCCTAGGTACTTACCTGCCTCTAATCACTTACTTTATAGGGATGCCAAAATACTTTATGCTGAAAACATGTGGAATGTACCCTTTCGATCTGTACGTATATATTTTTTTATATCGTTTAGGTAGTGTGAAGTAATTTATGTCAGCAAATATGCACAATTTATTTCATTTTATTGTCACAAGTGGTTAGTTGGCAGACATTGCCTACGGGAAAAAACCCGCAACTTGTTATAATATATTATAATAAAGATTTTATTTATTTTATTTTATGTTTTTTTTTTTAATTTCATTGCAATAAACTTTCATTTACCATCTAATACTTACCGAAAAATATCTTTATATACATACAACTTATTTCTATGTATTGTTCTACTAATTTACCCATCAGTACCTACCCAAAATAGTATAAATATCTTTCCGTAATTTTATAAATTTAAACCTGAGAATTGATGATATATTTGTCAGTTCAGGACACAAGCAATATGCTTAACTGTGATGTAATAATATGTAGAAAAGTATTTGGGTTTAGTGAGTCCAAACTCACACAAACTTTTTGTCAATCAATGACAACCAAAAAAAAAAACAGAGAAACGAGATTTTTTTACAATTATTTAGTCTCTCAACTAAATATAATATACTCTGAAAAAGGTCTATGAATACACACACAGGTGTTAAGGGCTGAATGGTGAACGTTCTCGAGAGTAAAGTGATCACCAAAACCAACCGATGTCCAGCATGCCCATCTTACACTGTTCGAAAGTTGAGAGCAGACTACACAATTGTTAAAATAAAATCAAATACTTTTTTTTTCATTTCATTTATTCAACTCATCAAAAAAGTACATATTATTACATAAAAAAGAACAAAATAACTAATATAATAATTAAAATCACCCGTCAAAATTGAGCAATGCTCGTGCTTTGAGGGGGAACACACACATACATGAAGCAATAAAAAATAATAAAGAAGATAGATAGTTAGTTAGTAAAGATAGTAAAGAAATCCAAAAATAAAAACAAAATAAAACAAAAACAGAAAAGAATAAAATAATAAAAATAATAAAAATAATAAAAATAGAATAAAATAAAGTAAAAACAAAGAACATAAGAATACTTAATAGAAAATATAATAATAAAAATTAAAATAAAGTGAGATTAAAACAGAATAAAAAGATAGACCAAAAATAATATAATAACAATATAAAATAAAAAACAAGAATAAAAGAAAAATGTGAACGTTCTCGAGAGTAAAGTGATCACCAAAACCAACCGATGTCCAGCATGCCCATCTTACACTGTTCGAAAGTTGAGAGCAGACTACACAATTGTTAAAATAAAATAAAATACTTTTTTTTTCATTTCATTTATTCAACTCATCAAAAAAGTACATATTATTACATAAAAAAGAACAAAATAACTAATATAATAAATAAAATCACCCGTCAAAATTGAGCAATGCTCGTGCTTTGAGGGGGAACACACACATACATGAAGCAATAAAAAATAATAAAGAAGATAGATAGTTAGTTAGTAAAGATAGTAAAGAAATCCAAAAATAAAAACAAAATAAAACAAAAACAGAAAAGAATAAAATAATAAAAATAATAAAAATAATAAAAATAGAATAAAATAAAGTAAAAACAAAGAACATAAGAATACTTAATAGAAAATATAATAATAAAAATTAAAATAAAGTGAGATTAAAACAGAATAAAAAGATAGACCAAAAATAATTTAATAACAATATAAAATAAAAAAAACAAGAATAAAAGAAAAATAAAGAGTAAAAATATAACAAAAAATACAATTTCTATAAAAAAACTAACTTCCAACAATACAAATCGTAAAGTCATCTTACACAGTACACCAAGTCACTGTGTACTGCACCAAACACTGAATCAGTCGATTGAAATGCACCCCTGTTAGCCTATTAAATATCAAGTCAACAATTATCTTGAGTTACGGTTCATTTACATGTATTTACAGGTACGAATAATCCACTATTATACTTCTTACCTTCAATGTTGTATCTTCCCTAACTAATAACACTGATATGCTTCTTTACGCTGGCATGAGAAGTATTCCTTCATTCCTCCTGGCTTCATTACTTGCGATTTTTTTTTTCAAAGGAGAACTATCGTATCTGCAATTACTTTAATAAATTATACGTCTATGTATATAGGAATGTACTATTTGTATTGTATAAAATACGTTGGTACCAACTGGATCCAAAGAGCCCAGGACAGAGCGACGTGGAAGCAAATGGAGGAGGCCTTCGTCCAGGAGTGGACGGGAATAGGCTGACGAAGAAATTGTGATATATGGATCATAGATTGTTGGGTATAATAAATAATTATATAATTCGAATTAACGTCCATATCACTATACAAAAATACATATTTACTAATGCAGTAAAATTTTATGAAGCTTCTTCTTTTTCTTTGTTTTCCTTTAAATTTGGTGACCTGGAAGAGGAGGTTTAACATTCCTTCCATTGTTTTGATGATCCTCAAGGTTTAGACTAGCTACATGTGTGGGGTAAAACAAAACCCAAACTCACAGTTCAGAATTTCAACACAAAGCACATATCTCAACAGATATACAGCGAAGGATGGACTTTCCATCAGGCTTATGACTGATCGTCGGCTAGCTTAATATGATCACTTTCCTCTTCTTCTCCCTCCCTCTTTCCACTGCTGAACATAGGCATCTTCCAAACTTTTCCATTCTTCTCTTTCACTCGATCTTCTGATCCATTGTTTACTCGGTACCGAGGTTATGTCATCAGCCCATCTTTTTTGCGGCCTTCCGAAAACATCTCTCTTATTAGCCCGTGCTCTCAATTCTACTACTCCATCTATCGCTTTCACTTTACACCCAACTAAAATCCACCAATCCCAGTCCATCAATTTGCCACGGCCGGGAATCGAACTCAGACCTCGACCCATATCCCAACATTAACGAAAATTGGAGAAATAGAATCTTTGTCAATAAAAAATAAGGAATTCGTTGATAAACTTTTAAGCAATGGGTGCTTGTTTATTTAATGTATGTATATTGATAATTGTGATAACGGTTGTGTTGTATAATCTCCTATACCTACTTGAGTAGATTACAATGATTAGGTTGACCATGGACTTTCTACCTTATTACAATATATTGTTTTGTTATATATTACAATATTACACGGGCTTCGTAATGAGAAAGAATGCTATTCAAATAATTCACAAGAAAATTTATCGATAACCACTCGTGCGGTGATATAGTATTACCTATTGTAGGGGCCGCAAGTAAACCATGAAATCAGGTATTATACATAGTTACTAACTTTGCACGCGTACAGATCGTTCGAACACTCATCATCATCATTGGCACTACAGCCCATTGTGAGCCCTGTCTTCCCCGGTTTGAACACTGGTCCATCCAATGTATCTCTACTCTAATTTTATTGGTATTTGCCACCTCCATGGCCCATTCAATTTCTTACCTTTCTTGGCTGCGACGCAACCGTCGCAGTCAAGAAACATTCCCAGCAGTGAAATGGTGTTCTCCAGATCTCGCAATGTCAAGGTTGGAGGGAAATTCATTCCTCGTCTTGTGGAATGAGTTAGCAGTTAGCAGGATATAAAATCCGCCAGAATCATAACCAAAACAGGAGCAAGGCTTGCCTTGAAAAAGATACAATAAAAGAACCCATTGAAGGTCTTTCGTTTTCGATTAAATTTCATTGAATATTAAGGTTTTTCTCTAGACTACAATCTGTAGATGGAGAGGAAAGCGAGAAGCGTTTGTAGGAATAGATGAGTTTAGGGTTTTTTGGTGTCTATGTATATCCATCTCGCAATTAACGTTACGATAGATAGTCACTATATACTTATACATAGACAGGCTCAGTACTCAAGTAACGAGTAAGTTTATATTTCTAAGCAATGGAAAAACTTTTAAAATCGTTGCGCCCTACTACATAATACATATATTGAACACCCGGACAGTTTGTAAAACGACGATATTTCACACGTTCCCCGTAACATTTGTATTGATTTAAATTATCGATTTTTATTTTTCATCGTTAATTATTCGTTGTTTACAATTTCGTAATAATTTAAGTAAATATTATTGTTTGTAAGGAATTGCTTAATTTTTAATTAGTCGAATAAATATAATGTATGAGTAATACTCTAAGTATGTAATTAAAGTTATTTTATCACCATCTATCGTAAATTTCTTCAAGTACTTCACGGGTCGTAATATTGTAATTTATTCAGATTTATTTTATTATGCTCATATTTCTAATCCTAAATACCTAGGTTCGTACCTTAGATAATAATGAGCATTATTTATTATGTAGTTATCTACTAGAATTTCTAGACATACGAAACCTAACCTAAGAAATAATATGACTCTTTTCTCGAGTGAGGAATTCTGAAATACGAAGGACTTGCAACGTCGAGGATATTGTCCGATGGGGAAGATCTACTGGACGATACGCTACTGGAGAGATTACGTGGAGAGAACTTGTTCTGAGAGAGTGGTGAGCGTAGCAGCGAACGAGCTGCCGTCAGGTACCAGACTTCCAGGAAGACCACATAAAAGGTGGTGATATAGTTGGACATCTATGTCCCAGGTGCAGGCTTCGAACAATGTCAGGACGCAATCCTAGATGAAGCGGAAGAAGAAGAAGACTCTTTTCTAACCGTGATAATAGCAGAAGAAGAATACTTTTTTCTAACCGTGACAATATTATCCCTTTGATATACCTACATGTCATATGAATACACAGAAGTTGGTTGGCACGCACCGGTCTCCCAACCGGGAGGTGCCTGGTTCAAATTCAAGCGTTGATGATATATTCTAAACATATCCACACAAACAGTAGTGCATAGGGAAGAATTTTAGTTCGTATTTATTTACGTTTTATTTGTTTTATAAATCATTAGACGGGGAGTCGGTAGCAAGCCAATGTCCTGGCTGCTCAACATCAGAGAATGGACCGGAATGAGACAAGAGGAAGATCTGCTCCGGGCAGCCCAGGGCAGAGAGGTTTTCGTACGAGTGATCCCCAACATTGGGGGACCCGATAAGGCACAGGAAGAAGAAGAAGAAGAATTATCATTTGAACAACGGATATACATCTAAATGCGAATGCTGATAACTGAACACTAGATCGTTTAAGAAAATCTAATTAACATTACCTACAAGGCGCGAAGCTACCGAAGAACACAATTCCCATCGAGTTACCTTTTTGAAAAAAGGTTAGGTATAATAGTGTCTAATCTGACGTAATTCCTTAAGAAATGTTAGTCACGGCTTCCCTTCTGCAGAAATCCACCCTTCGCCAGTGTTACCTACATACCTAAAAGAAATAAAATTGTATGTTTAGAGTCAGAAGAGAAGAGTTTAAAATACATTTCATATAATTTAGTTAAATTTATAATCATCGACAAGAATCAATTCATTTCACGATTACAAACAATGATATAAAATAAAATTAAAATAAGAGTAGATTGCAATGAATGGTTGGATCGTCAATACCAATATCTGTCATGAAGTTAATCGAGTTATTGTCCCGCCATCGCCTCGCCCGGTATCTGCCCGGTGCCCGGCGTGACCTCGTGACGTGGGAGGCCTGTGTCAATTCATTGCAGATATTCAATTTCGCGCATCGGATACGTTTTAATAACTAATTACTTGGAGATTTAACCGAAACGTCGTTACTCAATGTATTGTGTATATCTGTTGCACTGTGAATGTTATCGTATTGTTTCACGCTATGATTACACTGCCATACTGTAACGTAATATAAGTACTAAGAGTTCGTATTGTACTGTAGAGGGAATCGTACATACGAGTGGTGCTTTGAAAACTAATTGGAGATTTGGAGTTGATCAAAAAAGTCATCATTTTATGTTAAATTAACTATACTCATATTATGAATCACTGTGTTATACTGGTTTACTGGTGTCGTTTATCCTCATGACTTAGGGTCGCGACTCTCACTCCCGCAGTTGACAATATTCCTCCTTGATCGTCTGCCAATGGCCAGATGTGCGGCCTCGTGTAGAGTGGTATTTGTGGCTGCTCTCACTTGGTCGCTCCAACCCATCGGCGATCTGCCTCTCGGTCTCCTGCATGTATAGTATGCTGCCTAGCATTACCGTTCTTTCTAGGTTGGTCTCTTCGCGTCTTGATAGATGTCCGAAAACACGAAGAATACGTTGTTGGCATATTATTATATGTCATATGTTTTACTTCCACTGTATTCATGTATATATTCAGAAGATCTGGTTGATTTCTGGGGCAAATCATGTATAGATTAACGTTGATCAATGTTTCGACACTCCTGCTGATGGTGTCTTCTCCTTCAGACAGCATGAGTGTCGAAACGTCGATGACAGTCACACGGTTCGCCCTATGAATCAAGCAACCATGTCATTGTGCTCACCATGAATTTATCAATTGAAAAAAAACCCTTAAACAATATTATTTCAAACTACAGTGAACATAGTATTGAAATAATGACTTTCTCGCAAATATTCTAGTGACTTGATTGCCTTTAGAATCCAATACTGCGTTTGAAAGTAGAGTTTGAACCGTCGTTATACAATGATTAAATACTCATTGCAACTCTATAATAAAATACAAGCCCTCTTATTTGTAATTGCGATTAGGTATCTATCTATCCTATATTAGTTGAGAAACATGAGGTTCCTCTAAATACGAGTATTATTGTTTTATATGGGAGGTACCTACTTGGATCTATTGATGTAGCAGAAATAGGGACTTAAATAGCAGATAAAATTTAGTATTATGTACTGTAAAATATCAAATAATCGGTGAGGTGGTCGGAAAAGGTGGTCGGTAATCCAGTAGGCGCGGGTTCGATTCCCGATGCCGACCTACTCCACTTCACGACACAAGCTTTTCAAACTTACTGTGAAGTGTACAACGAGGTATTTGGGTTTATTTCGATAAGCAATCACCCGGAGAGTAGGCTCAGGTCTCGAAAGCCGATTTGGAGTGTGGATGAATCGAGCCTTAACACGGAAGCCGAATGGAGGGATCTCTGGAGGAACACAGATGTTCGGAACAAACACCTGATACAGGACCCCACTAAACGTGTCCCCGGTTTCAATCTTCCACGTAAGCCCTGGGCGCAGCTCAATAGAATCCGAACCGACCTGGGTTGCTGTAACTACCTCCTGTGGAAATGGGGAAAGAGGGAATCTCCGCAGTGTGATTGTGGCGCTGAACACCAAACAATTCGCCACATAGTCGAGGAGTGTCCATTGCGTAGATTCCCAGGGGACCCAAGGAGTCTCCACGGAGCGGAACAGGATGTTACAAGTTGGCTGCAGCAGTTGGACGTACGATTATAAGAGACTATGAAGACGCAACCACGTTGGGTGAAGAAACCTGCCTTATAAGCCGCACGAAAAGTAAAGTAAAGTAAGTAACCCAATTTCATTATTATTTTGAATAAATATATTCAATGTGCAAGGAATGGGATAAGTTGACTCAGTTGCTCGGAACGCAGGCCTCTTAAGCGGAATGTCTGGGTTCGATGGCTCGATGTATTCTGAATTTTATGATACAGGCTTCCAGCCTAGTGTAAAATGTACAGGAGAGATTCTTAAAAAAAACTAGAGAGACTAGTGTCTGAGATAATTCGCACGATATGAAGCAAGGATTTCGTCTTCAAGTGTCCGTCCCATTCACAATTTTTTTCAAGACAGAAAAGCGTAAGTAGGTAATGATATTTAGGCTTTTCTACATTCAAGAATCATTGTAGACATGTAGACAAATATACCGTAATGTGTATGGTACAGCCCTACATGGAGTAGTATCGCCTGATGCAATCATATATTAGATTAGTGAAAGCTAACATAAATATATTAGCGCATCCTTTAGTGTTATCGATTCTCATCTTGTGATACTATTGACTAGCTATTGATACAGGTAGTATGATATTGCAAAGGTCTATAAGATTTAAGAATCTACTCAGGAAAGATATACGTATTCGATTTAATTATTCATTATCTATACCCGCTTCACAATGTGCGGAGAAACAATTACAATTATACACATCGTTTAATTTATTTTCAATCATTCTATCAGTTATCGATATTCAATTCGACATACAATCGATGAAAAAGAGTTCATTGTATAAAATTGGATTATTTTTGTTGTGGCCTATCTGAAAGTTGAGATGTGAAAAGTCGCATACTTTTGAGAAAGTTGACGAAACACACATTAACGAAATTCTGAATTAAATTAAATTAAATTGTGACCCTATTTAGTACTGAAAATTATCTAATTGTATTATATATGAAAAAAAATAATAATATTTAGTATAAAATCCACATTATTGACTTTAAATTACGCGAATATAGTGTTCGGGGATTTGAACCCTCATCATCAGGCGATTGACAATAATTGTGGTGCAAATCTTTGAACACTAGTCGCGTTTAGTAGTCGCAAATTTCAATCTCTAATCTCAAGGTTTTTGACCGTCGCGCGTCGGTACATGGTGAATGTCTATTTAGTTTAAGATCTTCATTAATGTCTTTAAAGTACGCGAGTAGTTTCCTTCCTTCTTCCTCTTATCAGCCCACTCCCGTCCACTCCTGGACGCAAGCCTCCTCCATCTGCTTCCACACCGCTCTATCTTGTTTGAGTTTGCCTATACTTGTCACAAATTACCACATTTTGGTACAATACACCTTACATGATTTGTTGCATAGAATACTAATTAAAATCCAATGAATCTTGAAAGATACAAACTATCTATACAAAGTAAGTATGTAGAATCTAGATTAGAAATAAATGGTAAATGTAGTTAGTTCAGGTAATGTATCTATTTTACTTTCTAGCACGTTTCATGTCATAATTCATATTCTGTGATAATGTATCATGGATATTATAATAATGTTGTGATCCATTTTACACGATCGTTATATTACAGTAAAGCAATTAGTAGAATCCTGTTGTGTTTATTAATTACTTTATAATTAAATGTTGATAGATCCAATGAAATATAATATTCGTATAGTAAAAATTTATAAACCAAACATTAATTGATTGTTTTAAAATCTACGAGTTATTTTTTATTACACGCGGCATGTTCTCTAAGGTTCTCATCTTCTGTAAAAATAGACTTCCACTATGTATCTGTATATTTACCGTTCATAAACTTTTCAAAAAAACTAGATTATATTTTGGAAAAGATAAAAAAGCGTATTCGCAGGCACTGGAACACTTTTGTTTATGCGCATTTACGTACAACTTAATATAGGGTGAACCTTTGAACCACATGAACCTCGCATCTGGTCTTAGATTATACTCGTAGGTACCGATCAGATCATAACATATTTTTATTTATTTTATTTTTAAATAGCACAGACAGTCTTACAAAATGTATATACAGTGCAATATCAACAAAAAGTGGACCAGAGAAGGTTCATGAATTACCAGACTACAGATATTTGAAAATGTATATAAAAACATAAGTCAAAAAATAGTCATAGGATAGATCAGTAAACAATCAAAAGATCAAAAACAATTATGGTTAACCATGTTAACTCCATGTTAACCCCACACACGAGACTCGTCTCTATTGGGGAGGTATCTCGAAACATGTATAGTTTTAAGTAACCATATTTGTATGTGTAAAATATTGACGAAAAATAAAAAGAATTTTGAAATTGAAATTGAATTGAATTAATGAATGTCCATCAGATCTCTTTCTTAAACACAATGAACTCAATAATGTTTCACCATTACTCAAAGTCATCTTCAGAACTGATTCAAAGGACACATCTTTGCGAATGTAATACTGTACATAGTATTATTATATATCCTTATAATATTATGGTGTTTAGCGTAATTAATATTCTTTGCATATTCAGGCGAGAAATTAATACGACTAGTCGAGATTGTAGTCGTTTGCAGTTTGTCCTTTGTAGAAGTAAACACCAGAAGTTGGAACATGACTTTGTACACTAAACATTATTCACATAATCACGAATACACTCGCGATCTTATAAGCGTGGGAAGATCTAAATAATACACGATATCATTATGTATCTATATCGCCAGCTTCACCAATCTCATACTTGCGTACATTTTATTATTCAGGTATAATTTGTATCGTTTACGTGCATTTTGAATCACGTGCAACGTTGTGCATTTTAAGAGTATGCAGACTGACATTTCAAAAATTTCTAAAAACGGGAAACCTTATATCTCAACAACCGTTACTAAATATGCTTTGGAACAAAATAGAACATTTATCTAGGGAATACCCGTAAAAGATTTTTTGTTTCTTGTATAGATTTCTCAAAAAAATATTTGAAAAACACCTCTGATCTTTTTTCCGATGGACGGAAACTCGTTTCCCGAAAGTGACGGAATGTTTTTTTTTTGTACAGATAATATGCATTAAAAAAGTTTTTCGATAGACGAAAGCCTCAAAAAATGGAAAATACGCTATTGTTACTATTTTATCATGCGATTTTTCACGCGATTTTGAACCTTAATGCCGTGGGAAACGACTGTGACGTCTTTCTTGGTACCAAGCCCTTCAGTCTGCGAGTACCAACATCTTCATGTGTCACACTTTTCAACAAAAGAATTATTACCAAATAAGCTGCATAGAATTATTAATTGATAAGTCCCTTTGCTTAAAGCTCGTGACTTAACTATGAGTTCACGGTCATTTCCCGCGGTATTAAGTTTAAAAATCGCGAGTTTTGTCCATTTTTTGTGGTTAATTTCGCTTCAGTCACAAAACTTTTACGGTCGTTTCCTAGATTTTAATGCATATTATCAATACAAATAGTTCCAAGGTGATTTCGGGGAAATCCATGAGGTGACGTCAAGGGAAATATAATATTTGAGACATATTGACGCGAAGCTTTGACTCTCAGATACACTGTATCAAGAAAAATACAAAAAAAAAATTACCGCGACTTTCGGGAAACCATCTTTCGGAAAAAAGAGCAGAGGTTTTACTCAGATTTTTTTTTTGAGAAATATGTACAAGATATAAAAAATCTTTATGAACGAGTATGTAGACTATCTCTTTTGCAACCAATATTTTGAGTAAAATCGTTCATCAGTCTTTTTCAGAGGTATCTCACCTACTTCTTACGCACAAGTTGCAGTATTTATTAGTATCCAATTAGAAAGATATTTATTTATTCAGTTAACAATGTTGTACAAATATTGCCGTTACATTTCCAAGTCTATATTATAATTATTAATAACATAATTCTGCGTAGTGAATGCACAACGCAACATAAGTTGTAAAATATTAATATCATGCTGATGTTTGATTATCAACTGCGTATATCACTCACAAGTGAATGTATTAACAATATCTTATATCAATATGATTATTAATAATATTCGATACTACGAATGCTAATACTCCATTATAATATGCGCTACTAACTTCCAATGTACAAACAACCCGCTTCTGTATCATAAGTCAATGTATTTAACTATAACTTTATATGTTTCTAATCTTGTTCGACCATGTACGCATATTAATGATATTATTTATACGCTCGAAATAAATCCTCAATGAATATTGAATGCTGCGGGTATATCTAATATGTTGTGCTACATCGTTGTAGTAAAGACAACAAAACGTACATGATACACCACTGATTATATTGCTTCATTGCTGGTTTTTAAATACCATAAAATTTTGGTACTCGTAAGTACTTCAAATTAATCAAATTAATAATCCCAAAACCATTCTCTAATCTGAGGCGAACCTCCTGTATTGGAGAGGAGCACCAGAAAACAATATACTGTATCTAATTCATGTTACATAAATCAAGAAACACAAATCCAATAACCACAGCAACTAAAATACTAAAAAGCACATACACAAAGAGTCTGCATATTAACCAGAAGTCCTATGATGGATTTCACCAATCCTGGATCTCCGTTATCTATTCCTCATCTAAAAAGTTGGTGAAATCCAGCACTAGTCTCTTACGGTTTCCAATTTCTCCAACTGCTCCGACACCTCTAACTACTCCAACCTTTGACCTCTAACTACTCCAGCCTTTCCACAGTCTTGTGACTGATACGACTGCATTCGGTTTCAGCCGTGTGGTTAGGAGAAAAGTTCTGCAACTTATTCTTTCTGTATTCAATATAAAATAAAAATTGGAAACTCATAATCCTTTTCCCTTACGTCAACTTCTACATTTTCCTACATACTCGTATTAATGCAAAACACACTTAAGACAACATCGAAAATCATATTGGCTTATCGTCTGTTATCTATCTATCTATTTTATTCTGTAAACCATTTAGCAGATGGATAGAAATTAGAAGGGTACATTCAGTATACACTATACACAAGACATCAAATCAGAAGTGAAGGGATTATATGCGTTGAATATTTCCAGTTAGGAAAAGGAAACTTCCACATTGACGATGAACTATGTGTAGGAAAATAGGTAATGTTATCTACAGATTCAAAAGCTTCACAAGATAATGCAGAACATAGATTATGCGTAGACTTGATAATACTAGAATGAGATCTATTTAATCTAAATATCAATTTAATAATATTATTGGACATTTTAGATTGTCCATTATTAATATTAACATCGCCATGGTTAATGCTTAAGGGGCAACATCTCCTGAGTAAAAGTTGTTACATTATCTCTTCAAATTTTGTATGGGAATGTAAGCGCAAAATTTTGATGGCTAGACACTGATGATGTAATGAAGTGTAAATGGCTTGTGCCGTGAATAGATAAATAAATAAATAAAATACGAATCTTCTTCTTCTTATTTTCAGCCCCTTTCTCTCCACTGCTGGATATAGGCCTCTTCTTGTCTCTTCTACAATTCTCTGTTTTGGGCGCCCTGCCTCCACCCATGTCCCACCGACTCGATAATATCATCGGTCCATCTCCTCTGTGGTCTTCCAACATTTCGTTAATTTTTGTAGGCTCTCCAGCTCAGTACTTTGGGGGTCCATCTGCTGTCCTTATGCCTTGCCACATGCTGCGTTTACCGCCATTTTAGTATAACTATTTTAAAATATGTGTAAGAATAACGCGACAAAATAAAGGGCACCAAATATCCGCTAAGGCCACTACGTCTTACCGTAAAAATTCAATCAACCAAATTACAGCATTTTGTTGTTTTTTGTACACACAAACTTGAACTATTATATTGTGGTTAGTATTGCCCCAAAACAGGCTATCGCCTAGTGGAGCAACAAAATCCAGTAAGTACTTGTTTTTGCTTTTATTGTACTTTGTTTAATGCTTTTTTTGGATAATAAATAAAATAAAAAATGATATTATTCATACCAGTCATCTCATATATTCGTATTTAGTACCAATACCCAGTTTCGCTACACACTCATTTGTCACTCACGAATACTTCAGAAAGTTTAATTCCTCGATTTTTGGACATTGACATTGGGGGGTAGTATGGAAAATTGTAAATATTGTAGGTAATAAGTTTTATATGTATGTACTAGCAATGTAAGATATTAGTTACTATTTATTTATCGAATGGCCAACATCACGCCTATATCATATAACATTCGTTATGTCAAAGTGTAAAAATAAAAGTCAAAAGCGCAGAGTGAACTGCTTGTCAGAGACTCAAATCTATGTAGATCTCTTATGTATTGTATTGCTTCGTCGCTAAGGGTTAGGAAATCCGATGCATTGCCACTGTACTAATACATTTATTTGAATTTGAATTTTTCCCGATGCAATTTCGCATGTTCACTTTAAATTACCATTGCCCCTTAATGTAGGTATATCTGGTGATATATCGGCCATGTTCTAAGCGAAGCTTGTAGCGAACAAATCAAAGTGCAATAATACTATGAACATTAATAGATACTAAACTTATAGTATAGGGACCTAATAGTAATTTTATTGTTTACGATAATTGTTTTAATGGTCATATTAATAAATGTCTGCTTGTAATAATATCTAATATTAATACTACTATCATGCAAATGTTATGTTCCGTATTAACTAATGAATCATTTCTAATGTAGAGCAAAATTTATTATAACACACCTACACAACCATATGGTTTTTTTTTAAATAAGTATTTTATTTAATTTTATTTTATTACAAACAAAATCACAAAACAGACAACAACTATAGATATATAGTAATAACATGTAGATAAGACAATTAGTCCATTCATAATTCAGCTGTCACCCACAACCATGCGCCACAGTTAAATTAAAACATATAAGTTCATTCCGGTCGTCTATCTAAGTATGTGTATTTTTTTGTTTATTTATTTATTCACAAATAAAATATACACAGTACGACATCACCGGGATTTCCCAACTAGGTATAACCCGTATATATACTTAAGTCAATTAAAAAAAAACAACAAAATTTTATGACATCACATCCTTGAACTGTTTTTCGCGGTCTTCCAAACGATACCAAACAAGCCCTTCCTTCAGTCCAATGGCGCTTCCCACCAAGAACGGCCAGAATCAAAATTTGTAAAAAGCTGTGAGTTCTACTCGTGAAGTACATTCGTTGGATACCAAACACAATTGGTTTTTTCGCTACCAATCGGAGCGCGGCAGTCCTAGAAGGTTGCATTTTTTAACATAACATTATAGACCCGGCATTAACAACATGCCAAAAATTCAGGACTACCGGACCTTTTGCATAGCGCCCATACAACGATATTCCCCGTTTACTGCACTAATATACGAATAAGCTAAAATACCGGAGAAGGTTGGTAGGTAGCTACGTAGTTCTAGTAATGAAACAAGCGCGGAATGAGTGAGCAGCTATTAAGACTCACGACTCAACTATGACGTCACGGTCATTTCCCACGGCATAAAGGTTCAAAATCGAGTGAACAATCGCATGTGAAAAAATTGTAAAAATAGCGTTTTTTTTTCATATTTTGGGGTTAATTTCGCTTCAATTACGGTTCTTCCCTATATTTTAATGCATATTATCAGTACAAAAAAAAATATCCGCGACTTTCGGGAAACGAGTTTCTGTCTTTCGGAAAAAAAGATCAGAGGTGTTTTTGACAATTTTGTTTGAGAAATCTATACAAGACATAAAAAATCTTTTACGGTTATTCCCTATTAAAGCATATTTAGTAACGGTTGTCGAGATATAAGGTCTCCCGTTTTTAGAAATTTTTGAAATGTCGGTATGCGTACTCTTAAGTAATTTGAATATTTCATAACGCGTTACAGTTTCCGCGATAATTAAAAGAGAAATCATACAGTACCTACGTACTAAACTAACGAGGATCAAAAGGTCTTGTTATTTGACGTGAATAAAGCTCTGAATAAATTATAATTGATATCGTTTGCTAACTGAACTATATTCACGACTATGTCGCCTCTAGATACGTATATGGAAAAATAATATACGTTTTATAACGAGCATCTGATTCCAAATACGGTAATTATTACTTAAATACACTATTTGAATTGCGTACTAATATAATGTAGCAATATTTGTAATGAAAAACGTATTTTTTGTTGAAAATAATCGTGTTTTAATAGTAATTAGTATTAGTGCGTATCTGGCTCAATTCTGTTGAGAAATTAGTCAGTATGTTTTTATCTGTTCCTATATTATTACAATCACTGAACTTTAAGGTTTTTTTTTTAATAGAATGACAAAAAGAGTTGAGTGGCTGAAAGAGGAGGTGCTAACGAACCTGGCCGTCCTGGGCTAGTCTGGATTGATCGTATCAAGGGGATTCTAAGGTAAACGGACGAGTAAAATAAATAGACATGCATGTATGACGAACTGCATGAACGTGATGGAAGCAAATAATGTGTGTAAGGATAGGGCGGTGTGACATTCTGTTCCCTCGTCAACCTCTAAATGGATACGGCGCCGGCGTGAGATTAATATAATATATATAGCCCAGTAAGCAGTAGGTATACTAAATTTAATATCTAAAAATAAGTTTTTCTTTGAGTCTTTTTAAGTAGCTTATCTTGAAAATAGGTAAAAATATTTCCAATATCCATTCATCCCATAATAGATCAGTAAATAGTGTAACCAGTGACTGGCGTTTGCATATGCCTGAATGATGCCTACATTACTTAATTAACGAATCCGTTAAAACACTAGGCCAACCCACTTCTAAATACATTGCAGCAGCAATCGCTTTGTCATTGGCCCTTAACACAATAATTGCCTCATCACAATTTTAGAACATAATGTCAAAATCAAAAGAAGATATCACATGTAATAATAATAAAAAGCTTTATTGTAATAAAAAGTACATTACAAATGGCGGGTTTATTGCCAGTGGCAATATCTACCAACCAACCAATTTGGAGATTACAAAAGTATGATATAATGTGTATACAAAGCGTACAGAAAAAAGAAACATAAAAAAATAATAAACAAGCGTAAGAATAATAATAGCATGCACAAATAAAGAATATATAAATAAAATATACCATACATAAATAAAATAAAATAATAGGGATATGCATGTACGTACAGAAGACCTTTTAATTACAGTTTGTTTTAGGCATTGAAGAATCGAAAGGAATGAACTATAGGGATTGGAGTACGGTGCACATAGCTGCATACTAACATTCTTTCAATATAAGCCTAAAGTAGGTAGTGTCTGCCCTGAGATTATGAAAGTGAGAAGAGCGAACAACCCTGAACTATCGATACACATCAGAGGTCAAAGTGTGCCGCCGGAATGTCGATACTGTTGTATGGTATATGATGCACTGAACACTGAAGCTGCCAGCCCATGCCTCATAGTCTCCGCCCATCGCATAGCATCGCCTTATTATATTATACTGATTAGCTGGCAGATATTGTACCTGGTAATCCTGTACTTTCATAAAATTTATCAGCTTATTATTTACGATCTTGTTATAACATATGTAAGCATTAAACTACCTATACCTATATACTTTGATGAGAATCTCAGCTCTACCTAATTATACGTAGGTAATGGTATAGAATGTAGCATTATATTATTTAGTTCATGGGATTATCAAACAATATACGCCCCGAATGAAGTGTGAGGAAATTATAAGTTATTCTGCAAGAAATAGCTCATCATCACCAGCCCCTCTGCGTTCATTGCTGAACTTAGGCCCCTCCATTGATCTCCTTAGCTCCGTACCCTTAACAGACCGCATACAACCGCCTCCCGCAACTTACTCCCGCAACGTCTTACAATGTCAGACCACTTTGCTTGAGGCCGACCGACACTTTTTCTACTTGTTCTAGGTAACCACTACATAATTTTTTTGAACACATGACCACTTCAGCTCCATTTTTGGCAGGAAACTCTGTGAATGACATCGGCGACCTTGATCTTCTCTCTGGTTCATACATTTGTCTTTCTGTCTCACCGCGAAATACAAAACCCAGCATTCTCCTTTCGGCTTTCCATAGCTTTTTTTGTCGCTGATAATTTGTGTAAAATTCTTTTCGTGAATTCTTCATGTGACAGCTGGGAAAACAAGCGTCAAATATCTAAATTTTTTTTGGGAAAATTTGTGCTTTTTAGAGACTTCACAATAGGAGATAATTAATTAGAACAGACAGAATAGGAGAAAAATCATAAAGACATAGTTAGGCAAATAAATAAATCTTTATTAGCCACAGACCAAATATAAATAACAAATGAATCTTATTAGACACAGTAGTATGCCGTAGTAGTATATTTCGGGTTGACTGTAAGGTATTAGTTTTGCAATAAGTCCGCCTTTTGTTGTCTTGTCCGCTATAATTGTCTTGTTTTTGTAACTATGCGTATTTTTACTGGCCAATAAAGATTTACTTGTTAATTTATTTATG
The DNA here is from genome assembly GCA_963576895.1 of Ceraclea dissimilis. NCBI lineage: Eukaryota > Metazoa > Arthropoda > Insecta > Trichoptera > Leptoceridae > Ceraclea > Ceraclea dissimilis. The sequence continues at coordinate 15,295,268 of OY756366.1, read as the reverse complement.
CCAAGGGGCGGACTTATTGCAAAAGAAATGTCTTACAGTCAACCCGAGGTACTGAAATAAGAGACGAAGATAGTGATGTGACTCAGGAAAACATGCCTGCTAGAAGTTTTATATTAAAGTTAGTGGATACTAAGCAGTATTGTACAATACTATACATAGAGAACTGTATGATCTGATAAAGGCGACCAAAGCAAGCGTTATGCTCGTAATATTTTATTGGTTCAAGTTTTACAATGCAATAAGCAAAAGGTTAAATACAATAAGATTTATATCTATTAAAATACTTATTGAGGGCGAACTTACCATCCCGCCCGTTTTCATATAATGTTATTACCTATACTAGTACCTACCCGTGTAAATTCCCGGAGGGATGATAAAACATGACATGTTTGGTGTCACTTACTCTGTGTTCATCGCGCATGTTGATGTGTATTTATGTAGATTAGTACCTATTTGTAGATTTTCTACCTTTTTGTTTATGTTTTGAATGTTGTTTTTGAACACTCTTCTTCTGTACACAGCTCAGCACAAAGGCTAACGCTGTTACGTTGAGCTGTGTTTTATTTAACTAAATAAAATAAATAAATAAAAAACACCTTCTTCTTCTTAAACTGTGTCTAGACTCAGCGAGTCTGTATTGACAGGATTGTTCTCCTGTGATGTGAAACTCCAGCTGTCTCTCCATCGCTTCGGTGGTGTTCCTGGCTGGTGATGACCATCAGGCAGGCGAGAATCCCGCGGGCTTAAGACCCTCCTCATCCCCGGGTAGCTCAGGCGCATTAATAGCGACCTCTTTACCCGCACTTCTAGGCAAATCTTATTAAGAGGTGCGGCCAGGGTTAGCCTTAAGGAAGCCCCCCGGCAAACCCCACCCCTAAATTACGTTCCTTCAGTGTCCTTATCCAAGGAGGTTACAATTCATTCTTACAAATAAGAGACTTAAATACGAATTACATCTACATATGTACTAATGTTTCAGAAAGAATATTTGAAACCTTTCAAAAATTATATTTTTTCATAAAATATCGACAATACTTGATATTCGAAATATTTTAAATTCCAGACACATTCCGCCAAGATCTCGCGTGACGTTCATACACGGTTACACGGGAATTATGTATGTTGATGATATTTTTTATTCCATTTTATAATATCATCTCATTGCTTTTTGTTTTATTATTTTGTATTCCCCGGGTTTAAATACCTATCTCAGTGTGAATTATTACACCATAACGCTCATTTGATAATAATATTACGGCAGTAAACAATATTATGTATGAAACGTTATTATATAGTATGGACTGGACACATTACCAATAATGCAAGGAAATATCTGTATCGAGCGTTTATACACTATGTTGTGTTCTTCTTCCTCTTTTTATCAGCCCCTTTCCCTCCACTGCTGGATATAGTAGGCCTCTTCCTTTGTCTTCCACCATTGTCTGTTTTGGGCGCTTTGTCTCCACCCATGACCCACCGACTCGATGATATCATCGGCCCATCTCCTTTGTGGTCTCCCTGCATTTCGTTTACTTTCGTAGAGTCTCCAGCTCAGTATTCTGGGAGTTGTATTCTGGGGGTATTATGTTGTATTATTGGTATTGATTACGATTGTACATACTAGAATGAAAGTAAACAAGTTGATATGGTTGGGACATGTTGGGAGGATGAATAATAAAAGGATAACAAAGAAAACATACTTGGGTGAAAGTAGAGGTCTTAGGTAGGTGCTAGGTTCGAGTTCCAGCGGTGGCGATGTATTCCACACTTTGCAACACAGGCTTTTAGCCTAGTGCAAAGTGTGGGCGAAAGTATTTGGGTTTGTGTATGCCAGCCCAGATCTTTTTTTGAAAAAAAAATGTTGATCTGCCTACATTTTATTTATTTTCATATAGGGTATCCAGTTCAAGATTTTGAGGGTTCATGCATTATCTTTTTGTCTTGCCACATGACCTGCCCACTGCCATTCTAGTCTATTCTCGATTCCAAGATTTTGTGACTACAATGTCTATGTATAGTGTAATAAAATCTCCATGAAAAGGATTGACACTCCATGAAAGTGATTCCATGTATCACTCGACAACGAATGCTTTGCCAGTAAATAGAATTAAAATAATAATAAAATAATGAATGAAGTGAATTAGAGAAACAGGTATATAAACTCTTCATTTGCATGTATGTTACTATTGCGTTTGTTTCTGTCTGTTATTGGGTTCTTTTGCATTATTTGTTTGTAATCATATTTTATTATGGTTAACCTGTTGACAGACCATCTATTGAAAAATAAAATAAAATAAATAAGAAAAAAAATGTCAGCGATTCGGGATGTATTTCATAGTAAATAAAATGATGCGAGGAAATTCCAATATGTGTTTATTATCAACAAACAAACGGTACAATATTCATTTAATATTAATAATAAGTACAGTAATAATATCATAATATATTTTTTTTATTATAAATCCTATGTTCAATGCTTGGAGTAGAATAATTATCTACAATCTTTATTCATAATAACACTATTATATTTCATATAACATAATAATAACCCTTTCCTTTATTCGTACCAAAAAAAACACACAAAAAAAACTTAAAATAAAATATTTAAGTAGGTAAAAAATACAACATTTTAATAATATTGTATTTCAGAACATTTTAGGCCACTTTAAATAACCGTAATAAAGAAAATATCACTTAGTTTATACTAACTATTTATGTTTATTTATTTTTAAATAAAATAACATTTATCTATTCATATCAATACATTTTCAGTGTACAGAGAACTTGTATACATTGTGAAATATTTAAGATATTTTTAAGGGGTGCTCGATAGTGCATTTGAGAAAAAAATAGTTTAAACGATTAAAGTTTAACGATTAAATTATATTTGATTAAAAAAAATGTTGTAGAAAATTTTATTTTTCTGCGTCTTGCTTTTGGTTTCCATACTTTCATAAGTATGTGTTCAATTTATCTCAGTTTATTGTCACAAGTGGTTGGTTGGCAGACAATGCCTACGGCAATAAACTCGCCATTTGTTATAATGTTATATATCCGATAAACATTTTTTTTATTTTTTTATTTAAAATTTTCTTTTTCAGAAGTTTTTTTTAATGTCGTGGTTTGATGAGTAAAAGTAAAAAGAATTTGATTTTTCAATAATTTGGTGATATTATGAAATGTTATTGAAAGTTCATTAGAATAAATTTAACACTCGCTAAGGTGCGCATCTTCATACGTTATACATAGACACGTTTTATCATAAAAATAACTTGTATATTTGTTCTTCATAAAATACATTACTGAATTATCCAAGTTTGTTGAATATATATTTTTATTTATTCTTCAAGTCAACATACAATAAAATTTAGGCATTCAATAAATCATCCAGAATTATTCAATGGCGACTTCATCGTAAAGCTGTAATTTTATCCAGTTAACCCCATTTAAATGGATGCATGAAATTCCAGCCTACTGGAATAAATTTCTTCACTAAATGGTTCAGGAGAAGGCTACCAACTGTCGCCTGAAATTCTGATCTGAATATTATATTACCTAACAATTACGAGTAGGTAAATAGTTTCAAGATTTCATGAATTATCAAAAATTAGAAGTATTATGTAGATTTTTCTACAACAAGAATAGTAGTTTATACAATTTTATTACATTACAAGAAAGAAATTGACAGAAAATTATTAAATAAAATATAATTTGTTCTATTTAATTAATATCCATACTCAAGTTCTAATTGACTGCTCACAATTCGTTTTAAGTTTATTTTGACATTTTACAAATACTGCTTTCTAGTTTTTTAATATTTAATTTTTTTCTGACTAACTAGCTAGCTCTAGGTATAATACATTCACCGCGTCATATTTTCAGTGATTTCAGGTTTTATATTTAGTCAATAATTATTAATAAATATATAACATCTCTCATTACGAATAGAAGAAGCAACACATTATTATTATGATAACAATTTGTAATGTTTTACACTGTCTATTAATAATAATTAAGGAAAATTATTCAACACTACGCTAAAATCGCTTTTGAAGTACAAAACATCACCCAAGTATTGGAAATTTAATTTTGTTTCTTAAAATAATGGAAGCCGATTTTTCCCACATTTGATGTGTATCGTAATAAATTGATATTTTTTTTTTCAAATTATTTTTGTACAACGTAATTTAAGATTATCAAATCTGATATTGAATTGCCTTTCTATACAGACACGTTGGTTTTATGACTGCTTCTGTTTTTCGAGTGAACTGTGTTTACATAGTTTTACTTTTATCGAAGTTTCGACACATTTATTGATGTCACTCTCTTCAGAAGAAAGAATCTGAAAGGTTAATAAAAAAAACTGCACAAGGCTCACTCAAAAAGCAGTCAAGTTTTCACCGTGAAAATCTTCAACTATTAATTTAGTTTGATTTTGATAATTGTTTGCAAAGAACGCAAATTAATAGTGCCAAAAGAATTGAGATTTTAATTTGGTGTCTGTGTTCTTAAAAATCACAAAAAACACTAACAAATTTTCACCTAATTTAGGTTTTCTCACTAAAAGTTTTCGCAAAGTGAATATTTTTCAACTTAAAGAAAACTGTTGTGAAATTAAACCTGAATTTAATGAAAATATTGAACGTTTTCTTTCATAATATAATACATTAAATATTAGTGAACATTTTTTCCACCATGAATAAGTCATTCATCATTGTAGAACCTAGTAGAATGTATATAAAATAATGCGTACTATTTATAATAGATATAATTTGAAGCAGTGTACATTTTATGTAGTACCTATAATAAATACATCATTTATGAATGAATACAAAAAGACAATCTCACTTATATAAGAAATCTCGTCACAAATCCAAAGATTCAACCTCAATCCAAAATTGTTGACATAATCTAGATTACGTGAAACACGAAGATTAGAATCGTTAGATATTTGGGCAATAGGTGGCGCCAATAGTCGTTAGCTCTTGAAAGATGTGGAATTTTATGAATTACGACGCAATGTCGAATATCGCAATAAGTAGTAGACTTCAATTATTCAGGCCGAAAATATCCAACGATAAAATCGCTCACTATGTAGATCAATAATTTTGTTGTTAAATATTTCTACCATAGTTGTCCCTGGTCGACTTGTGGCGTTTTATCGCAGATCGGTACTGATTGTAAATTTCGACATAATGTCGAATATCGCAATTTCGCAAGAAGCAGTAAATCTCAACTATTTACACCGCAAATATCTAACGATAAAGCCGTTGGTACTGGCTTTTAAAGCGGAAGAACACTCTGATTAAATGGAAAAATGATAGGTATATTTTATAAGATTTTTACATTAAGTATATTATTTTTTGAACACCATGCAAAATTTACGAACGATATTAAAACGTGTCATAATATCGCACATAAAATAACATGAATTTTAATTTTATATAACATCCAGATTTTCAATGTAAGAATATTAAATGTATTTATCAATGACGCAAAATATTTCATAGATACTGAAACTATATTATAATAAATTATATAAATATATTAAAAAAAAACAATAAGAATAATTCTTCATTTTTTTATGTATTATTTTCTGGAAACGACCCGTTTCTATCCAAACCGTTGTGTGAATAATACATACATTTATTTTTCATTGTACATTTTTTTTATATTAACACACGCACACTGAAAAATACAATAATAATTGTAAATTTATTAAGTATAAATACGAATTCATAATAATCTTTGGAAGCTTCAACAATTTCTAGCCAATTACATAATATTGTTATATAAAGATAACATTACAACTGCTTATTCATATATATCATAAATATTATTTAGCAAAACAGAAATAGATATACTAAAATGTATGTTTTAAATTAAATATATCATAATTTAACAATTAATATGTATTTTTTGTATAACACTAAAAAAACTTTAAATAACTGTGAAATTTTTGAATAGGCATTCAGTCAAAAGCTGACATGAACTGTAAATTAATAAAATTGGTATTATAATTTATTAAATTAAATAAATAAAAATATTCAGTTTTTAGTTCCAAAGAAAATAGTTTATTCTGACAAGTATACTTAGAATATATTTTTAAAAGAATTTATTTGTATGTATTTCTGAGACTCTTTGTCCACGGATATATTTTAAAATCATGAAAAAAGTTAAATAAATATTAAATTTTTGTATGCATACGAATTAAAAATAAATTTAAATTGATAATTTAATAATTACAATACATAGGTACATATAAAATGATTCGAATTCTATAAATACTAATTAAAATAAAATTTATTCTTTTTTTAAAGCTAGCAAATTGAATATTATTTCTAGCTAATTTTATATAATAATATAACAATAAAAAATGCCAAGAACATTAAACTATGTCATGTATTTTATAACTATTTCAATATTATACAGTAATTAATATGTTTTTTTAATCAAACTTTTGCTTTACATTTCAAACAAATTTAATACAAATTATAGTTCTATATTATGACATAATATTGTTAGATCTAAAATAATTAATAATTATGTCTTGATTTAAACTGGTGTTGTTACCGTAGGTATATTTAGCTTGAGTTTCTACAGGAAATTTCCTAGAAAATAAAAATAAACGAATATTAGTTATTAATAGGCGGTAAAAATCACGTGTTTACTTGATGTACTTACCATCAAATAAAAACGAATTATTTTGTAGAAATATTTTAAAAATATTATCGTTTATTTTTTGTGCATACCGTATTTTAAAAGAATATTTAACGATTTTTTTTTTTTTTGGAAAATATTTAGGGGCTTCTTCTCATTTGTTGCTTAAGGACCTCCAGACCTGAATCCGGCCCTGGTAGTTAGCTTTTTACTATAATAAATAGTTTGTTAAAATATAGACAGTTGATCAGAAAATGATCAAATTGTGCGAAATGAAAGCTTAAAAAAGGAAAAGTGGAAATCACAGAGGAGCCCTGAATCTAGCCGTGGACTGCTGATGTTTATCTTTATGTTTAAGGCTTTCAATTCAAATATAATTTAATAATGTGTAAATTAAGTAATTTATACTTAGTTATCTTAACAGATATACAGCAAAGGATAGACTTTCCGTCAAGCTTATGACTGATCGTCGGCTGGTTTAATATGATCACTTTACACTCACCTAAGTAACATTTACCAATTTCAATTCCGTTCATTTGCAACAAGTGATCACATCAATCAAGTGATCACATTAAGCCAGCCGACGATCAGTCATTAGCTTGATGGAAAGTCTATCCTTTTGCTGTGTATCTATTGAGATAACTACTTGTTATATTCAACTAAGACATGTAGAAAATTCCGATGTTCTCACAAAACATAAATTGCGATTTTCAAAAATAACCTCGATTTATACTTACTTGTAAAAATTACTTACCAATTTTTGAAGTTAAAACGGCCTGCGTGTTGTTACCAACGGCCGCGTCGGTGTTAGCAACAGAACTACCTCCCAACGTCGGCATGCCGCGGTAACGCACTAATTCAACATTGATTTTATGTTATCACCTGCAAGGCGATAAGCAGCGCGATGGTAGAAATAAAAAATACAATAGATATATACTGGAAAATGATTGTCATAGAAAGTGGCACGAAATCGTAAAGTGACATTGCAATCTACACGCGATATGAAAACAATGAGATCTAAAAAATAATTACTAAGTATTCCCATACTTAAACAAATACTGTTAAGTCTTTATTCCCCTTTCACTAAGTAATGAGTAATTTTAAATGCAGAGGGCGCTGATAGGCACATATTAACGTATACAGATAAGTATAGGATTTTTTATGATTTTTGTTATCGTTGTACATATAGTATGATATAAATGGTAAGTAATGTTTTAAGTAGTATATACAGTTTCAGGACTTGATTGTGTCGTAGAAAAATATTTCTTCCGACGTTTCGGATTTGTATAATATATTTGTAGTCTAGTGCCGAGGAACTGAGTTTTCATTAATAAAGGGCACGTTAGAAGCAATCGCGATCAAACTCTCCTTTGTAACTTAGGTCAACGTTACGATTGTCTATCTTTATCGTCTTTCTGTGTTTGTATTTCTTGTTCAAATAAACCTAATTTGTTTCATTTTTTGTTAAATTAAAACGATGTTCGGGGAATATTATGCAATATTAATTTACATTACTTAATAAATCGAAAAGCTCGTGAGCTCTAACTACGCAATTCAATCATATTACAAGAATTTAATGAGAGCTTAAATTAAGAATAAAAAAGCACAACTTAGAAAAAATATTGTTTGTTTACTTTAAAAATCATTGTTTATTTTACCTAGTTGTGTGAAACAGTTTATTCAAAAGAAAGGAGGTGATTTTTGTCTCAGTTTTTCTACCTAATAACCTGTTTAGTTACCTATAAAAAAATCCTATTAGGTTATTTTTGCTTTCAAAGTATAACGAATGTATTTTTTATATGAAGAAATGTAGAAGGCGATAATTTCTAAGAAATGTCACTTTAGACTTGGCCATTTTTTCCTATGAACTCGAGCGTATGCGGCAGCCGACGGGAAAATACCGTAGAAAAGTAACATTTATTTAACATTTATGTAACATTAACATTCACTACAATCTAAAAACATATATTTTACAATACTTAGTAACAACACAACAACCATATTCACTAGAACAGCAACACTAGGGTCTAATGCACAGATTTTTGGTCAAGAGTTTATGTACAATCAGTCAAAGATTTTTGTACACAAGGAACCGGAAAATTTAGAAGAGAAAAAAGCTTTTTTTAGTTTAGTTTGATAGGGAAATTTTAACAAGGCGTTAAAGTTTCAACTATAGGTGGGTCTAATGAAAATTAGCCAATTTTTTTAAACATGCCAAAAATTATATATAAAGTCACTGATGAATTTGAAGCACAATAAAATACTTACTGCGTTTAATTTTAATGAATTTAATTTTCGGTCTTTCGATTTTAGATACGAGCAAATAAAACCAATTAGCCTTTCAAAAGAAGTTTTCGGGTTGCGTTGCCATTATCGATTTCCTACAATAATGTAGCCCAGCAATCTGAAAGTCTTCTATCTTCTTGAAAAAGAAAAGATTATTCGACCGTCGCGACGATTCATGGCAGAAGTGCATTTTGAAAATTCAGACTAGTACATAGTTTAAAATCCTCGAAATGACATTAATTAAACGCCATAGTGTATCTAATTAAAGTAAACACGATTTTAAACTATTTTGCGCGGAGGCAAGACTTGGCAACACACTTCTCAGCACGATCAGTCAGAAGAGTCTACATATTATCATTCATGATTGACAATCAGCCTAACACTGGGAAATATTCACCTATCCATATATCACGGAAATCAAATAATTAGGCTCAGATGTTTGGAGCCTAAAATACAAGCATTGTGCCTGAAATATCAGTATTTAGAAATCGCCTTACAATATTTACCGATAAAAAATTTATTGTGTTTCAAAAATCATCGTTAAATCTTGTAACTTAGGATTGTTTTTGTTTGACAGTTACATAATGTAAACTATGTATATTCCATTTCATGAGTGGTGATAATAGGTACTAAAATCAGTATAATATTCATTCAGTATAATATCATACATATTTGAAACAAATTTTAGTACAATCAACACTAATGAAATGAAGTTTTATGTTTATTGTTTATGACACAATATTTGTTTAGTTAGTATTAATAGATTTGAAATTTTGTTATGTCTCTCCTGGGTTTATCAGTAGCACAAATTTTGAACGTGTGCAAGGGTATCGAGTGAATAGTGTTGTTTTTTGTGAAGTGTAATGCAATAAACATTTATCTAAAACACAAATCAATTGGGAAACGTTACTTTTATACTGAATTTCCCCAACATTAGTTTTCTTATTTAAACACATAAAACATCAATCTATAAAAACAACAACAATTATTAATGTTTATGATATTGTTTGTTAGTGTACACAATAGTAAACATCTTATTATATAATGTTGAACTGTGTTATGTAAAATGCATGATTATGGGAGAGCTTTAAATTATTTTGGATCGTAGAAAACTGTCATAATAAGTTGAAAAGGCTAAAAATCCCTTTGCATGAAAACTTTTGATTTGTGAGTATATACTTTGTGATATTAACTGTATAATATGTCCTTTGATTTTGAAGGTTTCTTTATTTTGTGGCGACATTATATAATTAAAACAATATTACTTTGTTTACACCATTTTAATTTTGAGCAGAGTCGTTCATTCATCATTCTTTTATTAGTCCTGAAGAGTGGAACTTTGTTCCCGAAACATGTTAACTCTGGTCAAAATAAAAGTGGTGTGAACAAAGTAATATTGTTTTAATTGTATGATTTGTCATTAAATTCACTGTGTGATACAATGAGTACTCAATACCCATCATCGTGTGAGTGAATACTTTGAATATTATGTTTTTGACATCTATTTTACATCGATTTGTGAGTGAATATTCTGGACGTTTGAACATTGGGTATACATTTGAGTGAACAAAGAATTTTTGACATCCACAGGAAGTGAGTGAATTTTATATTCACTAAAACATGAAAAGTGAAAAGATACATCAATGTGCATTATTTGACGATCACCGTGAACTTGCGTCACAGAAATTAGTGAGTTATATCAATTATATCAACTACTCACAAAACATCACAAATTGTGATAGACAATTCTAATAGATTTTGAGTGATATAAATTGATTTAAAAAGTACCCAAGTATAACTGGTATTGGCATGAAACCTTTTAATTACGTTTCTTCAGATTTGTAATATTTTCCTGAAATAATGAAACCATTAGTAGCGTCGAATAATATGAATGAGTAAGTGAGCGATTGTATGTCAGGTATGAAGTGATTTGGGTATTTAGTCGGTAGAACTTTAATTTATTTTTTATGTAGGTTAAGTATTTTTTACCACGTTTTACTGAAATACACACGAAGGTTTTACAACAATCAAAACGGTTAACGACATCACATAGTCAGTTAGATTCATGCATAGATGAAAAGACAAAAAATATATTTAGAAGAATTATGAATTAAGAATTAAGTTATGGATTTCTAATGTGTTGAACAGTTTTCTTTACGTTTCTATTATTAAAAGATAATGTATTATAAATTATTAAAATCGGGCAATTGAATTCTCTATACCTCAATATTCCTAATTATTAATATTATCAGGGATTAAATAATTCGGAATTTTTGAGGAAATGAGTTCGTTTTGGAAGCGATACAATTCTGAATCCACATATAGAAAATATGAGGAAAACGTCGTAAATTAAAAAAAGTTGAATATAATTGGGAACAGGTGTTTTTGAATTTTGGGACAGGACCCAAACAGACGTTTGTAACTAATCAATAAATATTAGTTATACGTCTGAGAAAGTGGAGGTGGATCGGTTACAGCCTGAGACGACACGAGGGAAACATCCCGAAGCAAGCATTGGACTGGGAGCCCTAAAGAAGGCGCAGACGAGGTCGCCCAAATACTACTTGGTGACGCTCCATGCTTGCAGAATTGAGGAGAGCCGACCTACAATGGCCGGATGTCGAGACCATGACCCAGGACAGAGACGAATAGAGAGGTGTTGTTACCGCCCTATGCTCCTCCAGGACTCAGAGGAACAAATGATGATTTTGATGATACGTCAGAGAATTAAGTCATAAAGGGGAAAGATTTTTATTAAAATACTACAACTTTGAGTCAATCTTATCGAATGAAATGTTTTCACTACCGTTCTGTATACGAGTATAATTGTCTTTTCATCTATAATATAAAACAGCCATGGCATCTAAAGACATTGCTTTCTGCCAATAATAATAATAACATTTAACCTATCAGTTAGCAATATTATAAAGCAGCATAATATCGTACGTATGATAATATACGACTGCATTATATTTAGTATAGTAATATGTGCCTAACATGAAAGGTAAGTAATGTATTTTGTAGTCAAATCATAGTTCATAATGCATACAATGATACATGACTATGTTACCATGTCAAATGGTGTAAGTATCGTACTATGTTTTGAGTCGCCCATACTAGTAGTCATTGGCAAAAGGGCTTATATGGAAAACATGATGAATCGTTTGCCCCGTTCCCACATTTGTTATAGGATTGTTAGTATATCATTATTGTTGTTGTTAAAGTATATATTAGACTAGAATGTTTACTTTGATATTGACATGAACAATGTAATATGCATGAGTGAAGAGAGATCTGTAGATAGAGAATTTCCTTTAATAGAACTTAATGAGGTACATAGGTATTTTATTATCATAACAGATATCTTCTTAAAGCAAGTAGGTAACATACTTATTTCTCAATAATTAGTATCTGATTTAATAATATTTTAAATAAAAGTATTAAGTAAGAATTTCTTCAATATAACCCACTGAAACTCTATCGATATTTAATGAATTGTCGATAATAAGAACGTAGTAGCTAAATTCACAATAATATTGTATCTGATATCAAATTGTCAATGTCATTGAAGTTCACATTAGTTTATTATGATATATGAGGAATCAATAAGTATGTCACCACTTGTTCAATACAGATAGATATATTGTACAAGAACACATTGATTTTACATATAACACAGAAGAGAAATACTAATACATGTAGATATAGAAATAAAAGTAACTATAGGTACGAGTATATTAATTTATAACTATTGATAAAAGAGATTCTACTTTATATCAAAACTGTTCTTGATTGTTCAAAAATTGTTCAAAATCTAGTAAAGAAACACAATTTGACAATCAAAATGTAAAAATTCTTTAAACTATTTCTTACCAAAAACACACGTGACATATCCTGCTCTGTAGTTAGTATTTCTCTATATTTTAACAAAGCTCGTAACAAAGTTGGCGTAAACAGAGTATGGAAATCAGGATCACTAGTTTTACAAAAACTCTTTTCTATTTCTTTTATATAAATGTACTTCCTCGTAGATATACCGACTTGTACAATGAGTTGTCTCATAATACATTAATAAATTAATCCCAAATCACCCTGGGGAGTACATTGGAAGGTAATTTCCGGTCATAGTCGGGAGGGCTGCCCTTCCGGTATACCTTGAAGCCGCCCGAGTAAGAGTTGGATTAAATATACGCGGATAAAGAGACGCCCAAGTCGTCTTTATACTATCCGTATTAACTCATTAAAAATGACATTGGAAATTGAGAGTTGAAATCTTTATGCAATGTATGTATGTATTTTTATTCTCTATATGTATTCTATATTATATATTTTATATGTGTATTTGTATGTATTTCTTTTTATTTCATATGTCTGAGTTTTTATTTTATACGAGTCTAATGTATTTTAAAATTGTTTTTTTTTAAATATTATTGTTTAATTATTAAGGTTAGCTGGCAGAGATCGCAGTACTGCGATAAGCTCGCCCTAGTGTTATAATTTTATTTTAATGTTTACATATGTCTGTATCTTGTTCACCAAAAGTGTAAATAAATAAATAAATAACACGTTTATCAATAATCCACTCTTTGTAAACACGTTTGTAAATAATCCATACTCTGTCCACGACATTATGTTAACAACAGGAAGGCAAAAGCGGATTTTTAGTATAATTATCAGGGAAACACATTTACATGTAGTATGCAATGAAAGTTTTTTAGGGTTTTAGTAGTAAAGGTTGTTCATAATAAGGACGGAAGTGAGAGAAGTATAGGGCAGGAAGTAGAAGGTCTATAACGTAACAATATTAATTGAATGATAACATTAACAATGATGCAACTATGAACAGAATCAATACATTTATTTATTAACATCGATATTTGTAAAGAACTGTTTGATATCTTACCGAACAGCAGCCCCACTATAACAACTCCGATCACTCCCATTATGATCATCATCTGAAAATAAATAAATAAATTATTTTTAACTTTTACTACTACTTTTGACTTTTAGTTTGGGACTAGGTATGTTTTATACCTAGTTTAGTTTTTGTATCTTATAATTTTAATAAGTAATTAGTTTTTTGTTAGATATTTATTAGTAGTATTGTAATTTATTTGGACAAAAATTTTCTGACATAAATGTGAATACATATAAGTAAGGCATCACTTGAGATTGGACTTTTTTGTGTTAGTGTGTACTCTAATTATATGTGTGATGTCTGTTTTTGTTCCAATGCTGAATAAATAAATAAATAAATAAATTCAGTAGGAGCACAAGGTTTCCTCTCTGTGAAGAGTATTTATTACGATATTACATTGAACAATAGTTTTAAATAAAGTCTGGATGTCAAGGGTGCAGGCAGAGAAGGCCAGTGGATCGCTCCAGAAAATAATACCTACTAGAAGCAAATGGCGAAGGTGTGTGAAGAGAGTGTAATTAGAGTGTACAGAAGAGACAGGGGCCTCTGGCAAAGATACACAGACGCTTAGAGAAGAAGAAGAATAATACTCGTATATGCATATATGTATTACTCGTATTTTTAAACATAGTTGTTGTTTTAAATACATATGCTGTAAAAGCCTAGAAATTGAAAATACCAGAGCAAAATAAGATCTTCTCTAGTTCAGCAAGGATCGAGGTACGTAGTTACCTACCCATTCTGAAAGTCTCTTTTTAAAGTGAAAACAGATGTAAATAAGTGTGTGCAATTCACACTGTTCGAAAAAAATGTCGCCCTACACAATACGAGAATGTCGCCCATCTCTAATTACCTCATTTCTTACTCTCTGCGTTTTCCTACACATTCTTCTCAATGACCTTGAGCACCTGCCTATTATAAATTAGAGTATTACCTTTTGTAAAATTAAGATTACAATTCTCATTCATACAATTTCAGTAAGGATTTCCTTGGCAGTTTAAATAATTGAATACATTATAGGTACATTACAAAAGGTATTATGTTGGTAGCATCTTAAATTCCAGGTCTACAATAAACATAATTAATTCTGTAGGTTTAACCTTTGTACTTTTACATTCAAAGAGAATTTAATAACTAGCTGTTAACCGTAAAAAAAGACGCGGTTTTCAGAGAGTAAGCAGAGGGTAAGCAGAGAAAACAGATTTTATTTATTTTGACATATACGGCTTGTGCCCTTAAGATGCATTTCAATAACAATATAAATTCACAAACACAAACCAAAAACTACGATAAAATTGATATTTGGATGGTATTTTCTTTTCTATTGATTGATAATATTTGTACAAAATTTACTAATTCACTTTGTAAAACAAAATGCACAAATCAACTCCCTTATTTTTCTACTATTCACTTACTGGGGTTGGGTTGATTGGCAGAAATCGCCAACAGGCGATAAATCCTCCCTTTGTGTGTAAAGTTATGTGCAATAAAGTTTTTATTTATTTATTTATTTATTTACTCGATTCTCTTATAAATAAATTAATAAATATAACGAAGCTCAATGTTTACCTGGTACACCTAATAATTATTATTTAAAGCCGCAAATTCTAAAAGTGTCGACATCAATCGATAACTGCTCAAAATACTATTGTAGGCTCATAGTGTTTACAAAAAAACGTGGTATCAGCCGAATGATTTTGATGCTAGATGAAGGCGCTTCGATCGTGAAGTGTTTAAAATGGCGTATATACCAATTCGAATGCTCGCAAAATTCGCCACTGTCCTGCACATTCATACATTATCTTATTGTTCTTAATCTTCTTTCGTTGCTTCCTTCATTTTCCCTTCCATTCTTCTTCTTCCTCTTCCTCTTCTTATGCTTCCTCTTCCCTACCATAAATATTTTAAAGATATAAGATATATATTAACCGTGTAACCGTGTTGAGTGTGTTACATAATTGTGAACGGATGTTATTGGTCTTGTGCATTGTATATTTTTGTACTAATGTACCTGCCAATATTTGTTTTTGTGACAGTATCTGTTCCATGTGCACAAACAAATAAATACCCGGTTTCGAGGAGAATTATGTATATGAATAATAAAATAATAATAATACTATAAACTTTGACATTTAATATGAAAACCTTTTCAAGACCTCGGGCGCAATAATTAATATTAGTATGGGATATGGGATGGAGTCATATACGCGTGGGATTGCTAATTAAATTTAAATAAACTTCGAGAAAACACACCAAATTATATTCATGAATGAATCCCCGTTGAATTGTTAATAATTGTACTGATTTTGTTATTATATTATTATGCATAATAAGTAGGTACTGGAAAAAATCGGTGTTATTTTTCGAGAAATGTGGTGTTATTTTTCACAATTTTGGCAAAATGTAGTGTTATTTTTCATACATTTGCATAATTTTAAAGTGGACATTTTTGCAGGTTTTAGGTATTAATCTTCATTCCCCATTAATTTCGTTTTTATTTGAGATGTACCGACTAGTAGGGAAAGCCGACTACCCGGCCAGCCGACTTTTATAGACGGCGACATAGTCGGAAAGAGATGCCGACTTGTATACTAGTCGGCGACTAGTCGAAAGGAGATGCCGACTATAATCGGTACCTAATATACTCGTATAGTGTTTATTATCTTGTCTATATATGTTGCTATCTGTGTGTATGCCATGTCTGAATAAATAAATAAATAGTTCACTACGTGAAAGATCTTTCATATCTTGATAGGTTACTGAATAAAATTATGAAAAATCTATCTGATTTTTTTCTATATATATTTCTGTGGGTGGTAATAGATAGTTTTTAGTAGAATGAACATTTCTTACCTTTAGATTTTGCAACCAAAATTTATTTTTTAATTTTCCCGCCTGCTGTTCAAATTGTGATGCTCCCTGTTGCAATGCGTCTGAAAGAAAATAATACATAATATTACTAACTTTTCATCTAGAACCCCTTCTTGAACCCCCCTCCCCCTGAAATGAATTCCTGGTACGCCCCTGAGTGATAGTAGGTAGTAGATAATAGTTAGGTACTTATTTATTTACATTTCAAGTGAACAATACAGACAATATAAGTACACAATCAGACAAATATTATAGAACTGTTCACTAGTAATCCGGTGAAATTAAACACAAAACAGTTCCTCGATGGAAAAATGTGGGGTAGTCTGTTTTTCTTTTATTCTATACGTATTTTGGGGTGCTGAATCCGAATCCGAGGTTTGCCAACAAAATTTCGTGACGGAACATGGCGAAAAATTGATAAAATGGCGAAAATATTCCTTTTCTGGCGATTTCTTTGTAAGAACTCGAAAACTGACAACTTTTTGTAAGTTATTTTTCTACGCAAAATTAAAGTAAGTAAAATTTACTACAAAATTGCAATATATAATTTTTCTCTAAAATAAATAGCAACGGAGCTGTCAAGGTCCAAAAAATGGCTAAATTTTCTTATTGTTTTACATTACGAGAATCGAAAATGTATTGAAAAAGTTCACCTTGTTGCCTTCATAAGCAAATTTCAACAATTATTCTTTAAATTCATGAGTCATATTTTACCTCGTTGGAATCAGAAAACACAAAGAAAGCTATTAACGAAATTTTTATTTAAAAACACCGTAAAATATTTGAGCTAGACATGTTTAAATAATTTTATTTAAAAATATAGTAATTTGTTTAGGCTAAAAATGTTTAAACCTTTTTAGCGTAAACATTTCACTATGTTTTTAAATAAAATTTATCCTGAAACCTTTCTCCATGTTTACTGGTTCCAACGAGGTAAAATATGTATCATAAATCTGAAGAATAATTGTCAAAATTTGGTGATAATTCTAACAAGGTGACCTATTCTCCATACATTTTCCATTCTCACAATTTAAAATAACGAAAAAATTTGGCCAATTTTTGGAGCTTGACAGCTCCGCTGTTAGTTATTTTAGAGAAAAAATTTATATTGCGATTTTGTAGTAAATTTTACGTACTTTAATTTTGCGTAGAAAAATAACTTACGAAAGTTGTCAATTTTCGAGTTCTAAGAAAGACATCGCCAGAAAAGGAATATTTTCGCCATTTTACCAATTTTTCGCCATGTTCCGTCACGAAATTTTGTTGGCAAACCTCGGATTCGGATTCAGCACCCCAAAATACGTATAGAATGAAAGAAAAACAGACTACCCCACAACTTTCCATCGAGAAATCTAAAGGCACCGTATTATAGGGCAAACTTATCGCTGTGAAGCGATTTCTTCCAGTTAACACGTTAAACGTCATGGTGATCACCGGTGGCCTCATATTTTCTCCATTATTGCGCGATGGGGGGCACCGGTGACCTCACGCAAAAAATATACTTCAAATGCTTTTTGGCGCCAACGGTCAGGCTTCTCATTTAATTCGCATATTATGCAAGTGACCGGTGTAGCGCTCGAGAGTTATCCTGTGCAGCGGGATACAGCTGGTCAGTAAATTTTGGAAAATAGGTTCCAAATTTCAGAAAGTTCTGAAAAATATTTACATAACAGTTTTTTTGTTATAATTATGGAATCCTACGCCCGATTAATGTATAACTTATTTTGGGTACGTTTCACGTTAAAGTATATCGAATATCGAAAAAAAGTTTTTATGTATCATATTTGTTCCATCGGCGTTTAACGTGTTAACTAAAATTATTCTCTTCGTTTCATAAAGATGCTTTATAGCAAGTTTATACTTAGTTGATAGTTTTTGTTTAAATGCTACTCGACTACGTGACTGATCTTAGCGTCGTCTGTGGCGTCACGTTGACTACCGACGTAATTTCAAATTATTATCAACGCAGTTTGTTTACAAAGCGTATTTTTTTTATTTACATTAGCATTTTTACTTAATAAGAAAAGAAAAATTCTAAGAATAGAATATTTACTCGTGAAATGAGAAAATTATATCTTACCTGCTCTATCATCAAGCTCTGATAATTTCTGATCTCTCTCTAGCACCTTCTCGACATTTGTTTTCATAATATCAACCACCTACAACAAATTTCAATAGGTATTAAAAAAAATCACATAATTTTTTTTAATAAAAAAAGGATCTGGGCCTGAATACCCAAAATCCAAATACTTTCCTGTACACTTTGCACTAGGATAAAAGCCTGTATCGCAACGTGTGGAATACATCGCCAGCGCCGGAGTTTGAACCTGGCACCTCCCACTCGATAGACCGCCACCTCAACCAAATGCGCCAACAATGTACTCCAAATTGTGACGTAACTTTCGTTCTCAAAATGCTGGGTTCACTTTTTAGGATTACTATAAGATATAAAGGCAGGTATTCGTCCAAAGTTTTTCTGCCTCCATTTAACTCATTCACATATCGTATCCCATCCTAGAGGTCATATTTATATTATTACAAAGTGTTTGTACCTCATCGACTTGCGCCTGCGTTTGCTGTAATCGACGCTGGGCTGCGATCTGTTGTGGTGTCCTTGGCCCTCCTACGATCTCTCCATCGGCTCCTGTTTCAGCCGCGGCTGGTGCCAAGCCTCCTTCCGCTGCCCTGAAAGTCAATAAGATATTGAACACCTAATATTCAATCATATATACATACTCGTATTTGACTAAAATGGCAGTGGGCGGGACATGTGGGAAGACAAGACAGTGTTAGATGAGCACCTAAAATCCGGAATGGAGGGCCTGGGAGTACAAAAGAGGCGTAGGAAGACCACACAAAAGGTAGACAGATGAAATTGTCCAGCTTACGGGTCGTAGATGGCAGCAGATAACCCAAGATAGAAGACAGTGGAAGAGTTTAGAAGAGGCCTATGCCCAGCAGTGAAACGCGAGTGGTTAGCAGTAAGTAAGTAAGCATATACATATTATCTGATATTTTGTTCTAAAGTTCTAGACTAACTTATCCTTCAAACGATTTATATTTGTAATCAAGAGATTCTATTGTAGCTCTGTTACGGTGTTTCATTCTCCAGAAAGTCTGATTTTCATATGACTTTGTTTACGCCCCGAGTTTATATTGTAGAAGTTATATAGTATACCAAATTTGAAGAAGATTTGTTAATATTTAAAGGTTGCTCACTTTGATCACATTTATCTCGTGAAATTCTTGGTACTTTGTACTGACTGTTTTTTAATTTCTTTCAACTTTTGCAGCGATTTGGAATAAAAAAATCGATATGTGTTTTGATACTACAGCTTCTGATACAGAACTTTTTCTAAGGACAATAATTGCGGTGGGGCATGAAGAGGAGGCGGTTCTGGCTGGACCATGTTAACAGGATGGAACAAGACTCGCCCACGTTGCTGCAAACGAAATCCCCATAGGCCAGGAAGACCACCAAAAAGATGGAGAGATAGCTGGTCTTCCACATCCCAAGAAGGAGCACTAAACGCCGAAACAAACAGATCCCAGATCTAGCATAAGCGGAAGAAGAAGAAGAGAAGAAGAATAATTTAAAGAGAATTCGAACGAAAATTAATGTGGTTGGCTTGCCACTCCTTTCATTATTAGTTCATGGGTGTGATGATTACATTTTTCTATATAAGATATTGCGTTAGCAATAAATCCGCCTTTTGGCACACGATTGTCTTATTTTTGTAATTATTATGCATTATTGTTTTGGCCAATAAAGATTTATTTATTTATATTTTACTATAATTGGCGCTATAAAATGTAAATATATATAAAATATTATATTATGTATTTAGCTGTTGTATTCTCGAAATAAATAAATAAAAATAAAAAAAAATAAAAAATGTCACTGCTGTTATTTAGTTGTAATTCATGTTGAATAATTAATTTCTAGAGTGCATATTATTATTTTTTGAGGCAGGAGAGGGGCCTATATCTTGAAAGAAGATTGGCTATATCTTGGCAGATATTGCCTACGGCAATAAACCCGCCATTTGGGAGATATGTTTTCTTTTCAAAAAAGATTTTTTTATTT
The DNA here is from genome assembly GCA_963576895.1 of Ceraclea dissimilis. Taxonomy (NCBI): domain Eukaryota; kingdom Metazoa; phylum Arthropoda; class Insecta; order Trichoptera; family Leptoceridae; genus Ceraclea; species Ceraclea dissimilis. The sequence continues at coordinate 15,274,446 of OY756366.1, read as the reverse complement.
TATTTATTATTTATTTAAAGAAATGTGCGAAGAAAAATCCTGTTTACAAGTTCAAACTCTATTCAATGGACGAACGCAATAGTTTATTGATTCAAATAAGAGTTCGCGCTGCATCTTTAGTTCGATCAATCAAATGACGTCCGAAGTGCATAGGGAAAATATACGAATGACGTCAATGTACTTCGCAAATTCTAAGAAATTAAAATAGAAAAATACGATGACGCAGTTGCTACAGTTCCAATAATTCAAATGTCAATTCAAGTTATAATTATTTCATTTAAATATCTAATAGAATAAAAAACGTTTTATTAAATAAAAAATGCACTTAAAAACAAATGAATAATAGGCCACTCCTTTAACAAAATGCATTCTGCGTTCGATATTCAAACAGCCCAATCACGTCACTCGCATTACAACCATTGAATTTCGATTCTATTTTCCATATTTGAATTGCATATACAGAATTTTGGAATTATACTAACATTTTTCTGATTACCAACTTGTAGCGTGGAAGAGGAACTGATTTTGAATGAGACGAATAATACGAAATCGCGATGTCTGGTTCATAATATACACACACATACATGTGCAGTGTATTCGCGTACTAACACAAGCACACGTCCTCGTTTGTGAATGAAATCAATAGAGAACACATTTTACAGCGATTTATATGCAACTTAACGATTCTATTACAAAATAAAATGCATTCGATAATTTTAAAATCGAAAACCAATTCTTTTCCACCCCTACTACAACATCGCAGTTAATTGTAATAAAAATTTCGCTTTTAGTAGCACGTTTGATATGCAGAAACTCACACCTGTCAAAAAATGGTTTTATCCAACGAATTTCATCGATCGTCAAAAGAAGGAAAATTCCATTAAACTTACTGAAAAATTCCTAAATAATTCAGTTTTAAATTTCAGTGCTTCTGAAAAAGATTCTTCACCATGAATTCCAAACGTAATTTTTATATATATCTTATAATCACATGCGTTATGTATTTCGACCTACATTGCCTTTGCCACAAAGAAACAGAATTTTCTTCTGTATTTTTCAGGTAATAAATTTCCATGTTTTTGTTTAAAGAATCCCCACTTTTAAATGGCAAATAATATTAAGATGTTAATGAATAATTTGGTGTAAATAAATTAATATTACTAATTGAAGAAAATACTCACATTTTTGTTCTTCTACTTGTAGTGAATTTGTCAAACTATCACTAATTTACGAAGCCTATAAAGGCTTCAATAACTTCACCAATTTCCGATTTTTATAAAATTCAAATTGTTTTATTCTACGAGGAAATCCGATTACATTTACGACGAAAATAACGAAGCTGAAATTTTGACTCCCGTTATAAAATGTGTTTCAGAACTTCGACACTTGTATATACGGTGGATGCGAACTGTCTGCAAATATAAATTTTGCTACACGCAAGCGTACAGCTTTCGCAGAGCTTTTCAAGTAGAATTTGGACTTGACCCTATAAAAATTATTCGAATGCCTACAGTTAAATATTAATATTTGTTTTATATAACTGGGGTTAACTGTACGAAATCGCAGTTCTGCGATAAGTTCGCCCTGGTGATTCGGCAATGCTCTATAATCTGTACTATGTCCATTTTTTATATGTATATATGGAGGTACTTTGTTCACTTAAAGAATAAATAAAATATTTCATATTTTAAAAATATTTGCAATATTATAACTCCTGAATACTAAATATATGAATTCGAAAATTAAACACGGTTAACAATTATGATTTTTTAAAATTAAAGACGACATTTTAAAGGATTTAGGGACCTAGGATCTATTCCGAAATCTTTGTTTAATTTCATTAAAATAACTTAATTTCATAAAAAAAGCCTAAATTTTTCCGTAAGTAAATCATGAGACATAAAAATTACTCTTCCTTTCAGGTTATTCGGGTGTTGGCCGCGTGTCTGTTGATCTTCTCTAGCTTTCGGCAGCGATGAAGGATGAAGATGGCAGAAGTATCGCTGCCGAAAGCTAGAGAAGATCAACAGATACGCGGCCAACTCCCGAATAACCTGAAAGGAAGAATATATATACCATGCTGCGAAAACCTACAACATCATAAAAATTACTAGTTTTCAATTTTCTTCTGAGGCTATAAAACAGTCGTAAAAGATTTTATTTTCCAAATCTGAAAATTGTTGTATCAATATTAAATTCGATTTTTTAAAACACCGTGCTGAAAGCTTTGGCATGTTGTTGCGCATGCGTGTGTGTCTGCGGTCCTCTATTAGGGATCAATACAAGTAACCCCCCGCACACCCCTCCAGTAAGACCCCATAGACACACCTACGGTAACGGTAAAGGAAAATGTCATCCTCCCGTAACTTTTCCCATGACAGTAAAGTACACAACACACAACATGGTGTTTGATCACCGGCACCCATGGAATCTATTTATTCGTCAGCGGCAATGCGTCCCAAGCGGCGCGGCGGAGTGACAGGTCGCCTTGATCACATTCAAATTGATTTTTTTTTTTAGTTTTTCAAACTAGTTTTGCCCAATTGTAATGTCATGTATCTCATAGTAGAGCTATGTTTTTTTTATACACGGACTGTTAAGAGTAGGCATATTGAGTTTCAAAAATTTCTACAAACGGGAGACCTTAGATCAAGACAACCGTTACTAAAAATATGCTTGAAAAAAATAGAGTAGATACATTGAACCTTTATCTAGGGAATGACCGTAAAAATTATTTTTTTTAACTTGTATAAATTTCTCCAAAAAAAAAGTGCAAAACACCTCGGATCTTTTTTCCGAAAGACAGAAACTCGTTTTCCGAAAGTCGTGGAGAATTTGGTTGATTATCAAGGGAATAACCGTCAAAGTTGATTGATTGAAGCAAAATTAACCCTAAAAACTTGAAAAAAAAACTCATTCTTTTACAATTTTGTCATGCGGTTGTTCATGTGATTTTGAACCGTAATTGTTCCTTGGGTGAGATTTGAGCCCAGAATCCTCGACAACGAAGCAATGATTGTCACATAATCCTGCATAATCGTTAAATTTTAACTTTAAATGGAGAATTATTTTATTTTGTAAAATTATTATAAATTGATGAAATTATTCTAATACACACATCTAATTATCATTGAACCTCCCACACGGTATTTTAAAAGCTTTCTTGTTATGTAAGTTTAGTTTCTTACACCATACAAGCGATGAGCTTACATAATATGTCTTATTTAATTTAAAAGTTTATTACACGTAATCGCTTTGTTATTTATCATTCAATAGAAACATTTCTGTTACAAAAGCACGTGACAAACAACATTTTAACTACATTGTTAACATTAAATATCTAAAAAGCTTTTCACATATCTATAACAAGTCTACGGCCGCATAAAAACTGTGCATTATTTTACTATTGCCCTAACTAAGAACCGCGTATAAGACAAAAAGACGATTCATTATGTATTTGTATTGTGTAGACTACAACTATTTTGATTATTTGTTGTGTTTGATTGAGTCCTGACCGACATTTCAAAAATTTCTAAAATCGGGAGACCATATATCTCGACAACCGTTACTAAATATGCTTTGGAACAAAATAGGGTAGATACATTGAACCTTTATCTAGGGAATAACCGTAAAATATTTTTTGTAACTTGTACAGATTTCTCAAAAAAAAATTTAAAAACAACTCTGATCTTTTTTCCGACGGAAACTCGTTTCCCGAAAGTCGCGAAGTAATTTTTTTTTGTACTGATAATATGCATTAAAATCTAGGGAATAACCACAAAAGTTTTTTGATAGACGCAAAATTAACCGGAAAAAAATGGAAAAAACGCTATTTTTACCATTTTATCATGCGATTGTTCACGCAATTTTTAACCTTAATGCCGTGGGAAATGACTGTGACGTCATTGCTGGTACCAAGCCCTTAAAGGAGGGCATTATTCAAAATGATACATAGTATGTGATTATAATTTAAGTGATGTTATAAAAATTATGTTATTTTGTAATAATGTGATTGAAAATAAAATAAATAAATGAAAAAATATATATTTGGCCCAAAAACAGGCGTATGCCATTGTACGTGATTTCTTTCAGATCATACTTTTGATGAAAAATTCAAACATTAGCTGGCAATTTCGGTCTAGCTAAACCTAAATATGATTTAAAAAAACTCAAAATAGTCAAAGTTGGCTTATACGCCGTTCTTACATAGAACGGCAATATACCCACCTATACCTACTAAAAATAAGTATGGATACTTTTGTAAATAAATACGCGTTTTGATTAACAAAGTGTACATGTTTGTGATACAAATTATATGAAATTATCACTTTTGTATTTAAACAAAAAAAGGGCTTCTGTAAGGTAAACATGTATTATTTGAATGTACAATAATAAATGTAGCAGCGTGCCAGAGGAAGATGTTAAATGGAAAACCCAACACAGAGCTTTGCAAACAATGAAGGTGGTTTGTTGATTTTAGAACTAAACATCGAATAAGTTTATGAGTAGGAGTACCTAAATGTTAAGTAGCTGATACGAGGATCTACCCCCGTTTTCACCAACTTTTACCTAAGAAGGAGACCCCTAAGAAATTTCCATACAAAAACAGAGATAATATTCTATTTATTGACACGCAGGCCTACCAACCACACCCTAATTCCATACAAAATGCAACACGCAACTCACCTAGCCTGGGCAGAGATATTTGGGCACCTAACGTAGGTGAGTTGCGTGTTGCATTTTGTATGGAATTAGGGTGTGGTTGGTAGGCTTGCGTGTCAAAAAATAGAATATTATCTCTGTTTTTGTATGGAAATTTCTTAGGGGTCTCCTTCTTAGGTAAAAGTTGGTGAAAACGGGGGTAGTCCTTTTTTAAATAAGTACTACCTACTATTATTGTACGCTTTCAGGCTCGAAACCCAATTATGACGTCACGGTCATTTCCCACGGCATTAAGGTAAAAAGAGCTTTTTTTCCATTTTTTGGTGTTGATTTCGCTTCAATCAAAAAACTTTTACGCTCATTCCCTAGATTTTAATGCATATTATCGATAAAAAAATCTCCGCGATTTTCGGGATACAAGTTTGTCTTTCGGAGAAAAAATGAGAGGTGTTTTTCACATTTTTTTTGAGAAATGTATACAAGATACAAAAAATCTTTTGCAGTCATTCCCTAGAAAAAGGTTCAATGTATATGCTTAATTTTTTTTCAAAGCATATTTTTTAACGGTTGTCGAGATCTAAGGTCTCCCGTTTTTAGAAATTTTTGAAATATCAATATGCTCACTATTAATATTCCTTACCCATGGGACCACACGAGATACCACATGGATTCGCTGTTTCGAGATTATAACTTTCTCACCTTATGAATTTACCTATATTATTGGGAAAAATATTGAAGACTTTATTAAATTTGCTTTCCAACTAGAAAAAATAATAATTTTGCAACCGAGATTTTTTTATGTTTCGACAAAGTCACGACTTTCAAAAGTCAAACTTTTCAATCGCATTAAAATGTTTTTAGATTGAGAAGCAGTAAAAACAGTATAATGAAATATTGAAAATGCGATACCATCAATATTCCGTGAATATTAGGGTAATATAAGGCATTAGGGAAAAGATTTTGTATGTAACTTATAGAATATCTTGCATAGATGGCTTTTGTACACTTTTAGGTCATATAAGGTTAACTGTATCACATCGACTTCTAATTTTATCTGATAATCTAATTACTTAGAAAAAATACAAATAATATAAAAGTAGAGTACATTATAATGAAGATGTTTATCTTAATGTGATTATATATTTGATTTTATAGTTTTCTCATTATGGAGATATTTATATTGGCAGTCTAGATCAAAGGTTATTAAAGCTCTATTTATTAAATTAAGGTAATTAAACATAATCGCCTACACTATGAGAAATAATAAATTGAGGAGAACCTAATAATAATTCGAATTTAATTAAAAAAAGGAGAATGCTAAAAAAACCCAGGCCCAAGGCTAATGAAAAAGAAGAAAATTATAGTCATCATATTATACGATTTTAAACTGCAATTGTAATTGTTTAATTTAGTAATTTAATTCATGTGACCCCTGCAAACTTCGAATAGGTGTTACAAACATTAAGCCATTGATTTCGATGATGCCCCCTATGCAGTATTAAATTAACAATTTTTATCTATTATTTGAGTTACATTTCGTTTGCGCCGGGTCTGGTTTTTTTCATACTAAATGAGCATTCTCATTTTCGTCAGGGAAGTTGTCATAGATCATAGATTACACATTACAGAAAAATACGCAAACAATTAGCCTTCGAAGAAAATTCCCTCATTTTAAAAAAATATAACTTTGGAACTATTTGGGTAGATATGTTAAATGAGTGATTCTTTCACTGGGCGGTAACTGATTAATAATACGCGATTTTTTGACGTACGATACAATGCGTTATTACATGCGCATCCGACCAGCTTTTCGATGACCTGTATTATAAGGTTCGATAGTAGTATCAATGTGAAGATTTGTTTAAAAGGATCTGGGCTTGCATACACAAACCCAAATAGTACTTTCCTGCACACCTTGCACTAGGCTAAAAGCCTGTATCGTATAGTGTGGAATACATCGCCAGCGCCAGAATTTGAACCTGGCACCTCAGGGAATGCCCCCTCAACCAACTGAAAGGTGACATTGATGTATTTTTGACATATTATTATACCCGGTAAAAACAAAATATTTGTTTTAAGTAAATTGCAATATTTTACAACTACAATGAGGTACATAAATACTTGCATATTTACAATGAAATACATCGCAATAAATCATAATCTGACCACATAATATTTACTCAGGATAGTTAGCACGTGTATTCAATATTTGCGATTCAAACTAATTTCTGGACGATTTGCATAACATTTCATACAACACTGTTCAATTATTTGCATCATTTCTGCAAAAATAAATTATTCATATGTTAAAAACGAAACAATGCATTAAAACCCGTAATGCATTGGTATAATTATTTATTATTAATTACCAAGAATTTTATTTTAGTTTTTTTTAGACATTTCTGGTGGGTAAAATCACCTATGGACGGGTGCGTGCCTGATCTAAAAAAGACATTCCTGGTGTTTTTTATTATTTTTTTTTTTATTTTCACATCTTATTGAAAGAATAAAAATAAAAATGAACTAAAAACGTTGGAATCCATACACGTATTTAATTTTTAACTAAATATCAAATGTAATAAAAATACCTACATACCTATCATAACGCAAATAAAAAAATATATATGTACGTTAAATATATAAAAAATACTTTTTTTACTTTGATTTTTTCATCATTTTTCCCTAAAAACTATACCTTAAAATACACCATAAAACGTGTTTTCTAATGTAATACAAAAAATCATGGATTTAAGGGTTAACACATTGAGATCGTACCTACATGTTATTATTTTACAAATATATTTAGAGCTTATCTACTACTATACCTTCTTTAGAGAGGTTAATTGAAGTCTAGTTTAGTATTTAACACCTCTCCGTCGGTAGATTGCGTTAATTTTGTCTAGAAAGTAATAAATCCACTTTGTACTTGTCACTTAGCGTTGTTATTATAACTTGGAATATATTATCTACTAGCTGAGTTACCCGTGCTTCGCAACGGCAAATTTGACAAAACAACCCGGCATACTTTATAGGCTTGAGCTGGACAAAATGTGACTTAAGGGCTTGGCACCAGGAATGACGTCACAGTCATTTCCCGCAGCATTAAGGTTCAATATCGCGTGAACAATCGCATGATAAAATGGTAAAAATAGCGTTTTGTTTTTTTATTTTTTCATTTTTTGGGGTTAATATTGCGTCTACCAAAAAACTTTTACGGTTATTCCCTAAATTTAAATGCATATTATCAGTACAAAAAAAAGTTTTACTCCGCAACTTTCGAGAAACGAGATTCCGTCTTTCGGAAAAAAGATCAGAGGTGTTTTTAAATACTGTTTTTGAGAATTCTATACAAGTTTTAAAAACAAGATATAAAAAATCTTTAACGGTTATTCCCTAGATAAAGGTTTAACGCATCTACCCTATTTTGTTCTAAAGCATATTTAGTACCGGTTGTCGAGATAGAAGGTCTCCCGTTTTTAGAAATTTTTGAAATCTCGGTATGCACACTCTTAAGATCTGAACGTCTTTTCCAACGCCCTTTCATATGATACCATACATGACCCCAATTAAACGCTTGGATCCCCTCATCATCATGGCATCTCTTAGGGAAAACTTTTTCTCCAAAAACCGGCGACGTTAGAACACAGAGTATATTATCGCAAATATTATTCAAAGTTTTTGCAGCAATCCGTCGGTAAATACAGGAGTTATGCAAACACTTACAAAAAAGGTGAGGTGGTCGGTAGCCTGGTCGGTAACGCGCTCGACTGTTAATCCAGTGGGCGCGGGTTCAATCCCCGACTTACTCCACTTCACAACACAAGCTTTTAAGCTTTCTGTGAAGTGTGCAAAGATGTATTTGGGTATATTTCGATAAACCCAGATTCATTTAAAAAAAACGACTTTATTTTATATAATAGATACATTTGTAAAGACTTACTCGTATTTATGTTTGGATATTTTGTACCAAGACTTTGTTAGCTTAACGTTTATAATATTGATTTATGATGGCGAACTTACTAAGTGCAAAGAACCACAAAATGATCTCTGGTTTTCATTTCTGCAATTCTGTGCGAATGTAAAGTATTTCACGAGTTATATTATTAGGTACCTATATGCATACTCGTGAAGACCTCTCGACGTTTCTCGTTGGAGAATAATATTTATCGTACATATTGTCGAGATATTTATCGTATCGTCGAGATATATTTTACGTCCGTTTGAGACCGAAATTATCGAAATTTCGGAAATCGGCTTATCATACATGCATATCCACGTCCGCTCTCTATGCGGAGCATGTGGTCGTCACCCAGTTTTTCCAGGCTTTTCTGTCCTGGGCCAACTCCGTTGATATTCCCATGTCATTCCAGCCTGGCGCAGCTCTGGTGTGTACAACCTCTGGATGGTCTTGCAGGCCTGCCTAGACGTCTGTTGCCTACAGGGCGATATTGGAGACAGCTGTTGTTGATGCTATCAGCGGGCATGCGTAGAATGTGCCCGAGCCAGTTTAGTCTACGAGTCTGTATATCACATCGTCGAGAAATGTATTATTTAAATATCATCATGACTGTCGCAACAGCCCACTGTGAGCCTTGGCCTCCTCCAGAATTCTTCGCCATTATATTCGATCCATCGCTCGCACCTTTCAGTTCGTCACTCCAATTGTCCTGAGGTCCCTCTCCACGCCATCCATCCATCTCAGCTTAGGTCTCCCCACATTTCGTCTCTCATCTGGCCGCGTGCTGAGAATCTTCTTCGGTATTCGGTTGTCCTCCATTCGCTGGACATGTCCCAACTCCCAACCATCTTAGGCGATATGAGTTCGTTGTATATACTTTCCAGCTCATGGCTATAACTTATCCTCCAGATTCCATTCCGAATTCCGGGCCGTTTTAGCTTACGAGTCTGTATATTATCATATCGTCGAGAAATGTATTATATTTAAATATACTAAAGTACATATTTTGTTTTTATTATCTGCTTAACACCTGTTTCACAGAGTGCAGTGATTTATTGCAGGATGTTTTCAATGTATATCGATCTTATGGCAAAACATTAATGTAATATAAGTCGCAATAAGATGTGATCTAGATTTTATGGTAATGCAATAATATTATTACTGCAAGATGTTATTTATTGTATAGGATTTACAAGAATCGTATTCTCAGTATTGTACTGATAGCTACGTTCTTTATACTCGTATATCTTTACCTCTATAACATCCTTGATGGTTATTAATTATTTATATTACTTATTGATTAACATAGTTTCATTCGAGTATCCCTATCCTAATAGATACAAATTAAAAATGTTATAGTCCTTATGAATATTCCACGGCTAAGACACTAAGGCATGGAACGGCAGATGCTTGGTGTTAGTCTCCGGGATGCGTATTTACGTTTCCGTGTTCAATAGGAGGCAGTACTGCCTCGAATCCCGCACGGGTTTGTAACGCTAAAACCCTTTCCAAATCCGTATTCAATTCGAGGCAAGCGTCCTCCAGTCGCGCTCGGGTTTGTTACGCAAACTGTTCTTCCAAACACGTGTTCAATTCGAGGCATGGAACGCAGCCGTACATTCGCGCGTAAACTTCGCCGCTCGCATCTCACTCAAATATTAATGATAATGAACCTCCTGCCAAAAAACATTGACTTTGTATAATTAAGTCATTATTATTTCCGCAATTTCGTAATTCTTTGTCTATGTCGATTTTTGCTACGAGTATATCTCCGACTATAACATTAAATTATTATCTTATTCCTCCTTCCGTCGTTCCTTTGTACATTTCTTTAATGCTTTCTCTTGATTGGTAATGATACATACATATATGCATAGATAAACTAATTGTTATAAGATCTTATGTTTTGTTCCTCTCCAAAGCACGAGCTCTGCTCAATTTTGGAGAGTAGTTCTTTTGTGTTATATTGAGTTGTAATTTCATTTGTTTTTCTTTACAATTTGTAATTTTATACCCAATAAAAAAAATTGAATTTGAAATTATTACTTATAAAATGATTTGATTATGTAGAATGATTATTTTTGTGTGCATATTTATCCATAATTAGTCGCTTTAAATATAATTAATGGTATCAATAATAACAGTGTAAAGCTGAAAAGATACTCATTTTTGGTATGTCGCCTAGTGCTTTTCCCCCATTTGAAGTGATATTTTAACAATTTTTTCTTCGAAATGATATATACAAAATCCACTCATTTTAATACTACGAGATTCTTCTAGCACATAATATTAAAATTTTTGTTACTATTTTCTGAATCCTAATAAAACTTTTGCCTCCGAAATCGGCCATAGTGGAAAATCTACTCACGAAACCGCGATTTTCAATAATTTAAAATTTTAAATATCTTATTATTATGACTTAATATTGTAAACATATCATCACTTGAGGGTTTTAATATGTATATAAAAAATACATAATCTTTAAAAAACATGTATCAAAATGACCATTGCTACGAGTGGAGCATTCGACGGAGAACCAAAGTTGCCGTTATGGCTTTATCATGAGATGTGTGTCAAAACTCGAGTGGCAATGGGCAGGACATATGGCCAGGCAGGGTGGGCGCCACGAATATTGAAGTGGAGGTCTTGGTCAGATAGACGGGGTGTTTGAAGACCACCAAAGAGATGGACCGACGACATTGTCCAAATCGCTGGGGGAACCTGGATGCTGAAGAGTCAGAGCAGAGACAAGCGGAAACAGTAGGAAAACGCTGGGAAGAGACTGGGATGCGGGATACCAACTCTCTCTCCATTTTTTGTGCTCTTCATGCCAGACGTTGACCTACGAGGGGTTTCATTAACATCAACACTCATAATTACAAGATTACATAAGTTAAAGACGTTTCTTTTGCTGTTATTGCCTAACAACTCAATATTATCGTAGTATTGTATGTACCTAATTGATATGTAGCAACTATGATATAATTGGTTCGACGGAGCGGCGCACCAATGTCGTTTGAAGAGGGTCAAAAGCATTTAGGAAGCATCTTTATGGATTGTGTTTAAAGGATCAATTAGCAACTGCTTCATACAATTCCTAATCGCCTCTGAAGTTGTCTATTTTCAATACCTAATAATACCTAACACCAGTCTGGCTGTCTCTCAATAACACTATCAATATTCAAAAGCTTTATTTAACAATCTTAGTAAGAATTTTCGTTACTAATGTGCTTAAGTCGAAGTGCGATAAGTATAAGAAAATACCATATCTTGCAAAAGTATGAATGGCAAAAATACACAGGTGCGGAATTCGAGAACACAGCCGTCGCTTCTCGTAGTGTAGTGGATAAGAACCCTACTATGCGAGACGAATGACTGGGTTCGAATCCCAACCGGGGCGAACTGAAATGGCGAATGTTTCTCGAGTGCAAGGTGATTACTTAAGCCAGCTGAGGTCGGTCGTGAGCCCGACAATGTTCATCCTTAATTCTTCTACACTGTTGTAGGAATACTACTAACTGTTGCCATGCATACTGTTGCAGGAAGAGATGGTATTATACCCGACAGTGTTCATCCTTAATTCTTCTAAACTGTTGTAGGAATACTGCATTCTATATGTTGAGTCTGGAGCCTTTGCTGGTTCACTTGCAGTAACATATTGTTGTATATACGTAATATTTCATTGTTTAACTGTTTGTGCTCTATGGAACAATAAAATAAAAAATAAAATATACTACGAAATGTAGAAAAAATCCAACACTTTACAAGGATTATTTGTAAACGCAAAATAAATCAAGTAAAAACCTAATACATTGATGCACAATGATAAAATCTGAACCTTAGGACTAAATGACTATTTTTATTCTGTTTTTATTTTCTCTCACATATGTATGTATACATTTTCTACACATTTTTATTATGTAAGTTTCTTTTTTTTCCCTGGGGTTAACTGGAAGAAATCGCAGTTCCGCGATAAGTTCACACTAGTGAACAACGATTTAAAATCTGTCCTATGTCCATTTTTTATGTTTATATGTATTTCTTGTTCACTTAAAGATTAAATAAATAAAATAAATAAAGTAGATGTTGTATGAGATATATTCCTTTGAATCTGAATTCTCTGTTAAGTGCATGTAACAGTCTCATGGACTTTACTTATTGTGCTAATAGAAGCATCATAGATAAATTTCTATTGTAACAGCCGGCTGCTACAGGAGACTTAGAAAATATAATATGGTCCATGGGCGTCATCAGACAGACACGTCAGGCCCCCTCTGCCCCCCCCCCCACCCAGAGATTGGAATAGGAATACAGTTTTTCATACTAAATGATAAAACCTCACAAAAATCACACTATTTCCACACGTTTTCTCGTCATATCATAAATTTTCATGAAAATCCATCAAAATACTCAATAAAAAAATTGCCTGTGGCGCCATTTTCTATTGTTTTTTTTTTACAAAAGACATTTTTCATTCATGTTGTTGTGCAAAAAATTATACACATTTTCAAATAAACCAACGTCAAGACCTTCTTCGCTACGTCTAAAAAAAAATTTCATCTGCGGTGCTATTTATGAGCTCTATTTAATGATATATCGAATTTCAAATTTTTGCTGCCCCCCCTAGCTCCGAGGCTGGCGACGCCCATGATATTGTCTGTTCATATTATAATATACATCCCACAAAGAGGCTTGTTACTAATAAGTTCTACCATTAGGACTACCAGTGGCACACTTGACTAATATTTACACGAAACATTGTTATCTATTAAAAAATATGTGTATCAAGCCGATAATGGTTTTACTAAAAAGTAAATACATATAATATTTCTTCTTCTTCTGCTCGTGCCGTATCAGGTCTTCCTGACGTTGGCGATCACTCTAGCGAAAGTATCTCTATCCTGGGCTGCCCGGAATAGCTCCTCCACACTTCTGATTCCGGTCCATTCCCTTACGTTTCGCATCCAGGACATCTGCCCCCTACCAGCTCCTCGTCGTCCCTCTATCTTACCCTTTAATATTAACTGGAGCAAATGGTACTTCTCCCCTCTTACGTCCTCTTAGCACTTGGCCCAGATTTCTTCTAATCTAGTCTATTCTAATTTGACGTAAGGCATTCCAACCAAAATTGAGTGATCTAGATTAAATAATAATATCCGTACATACTACGAGGGCTGTTTTATTTTTAGTCTCAAAAATACGCGTTAAGGGTTGCTCCCTCCCACTTACCCTAGATGATGAAGGAACGCTACCCTGGATGATGAAACATCATCTCCAAAATACGTGGGAGCAAGATCTACACATCAAGCGATTATCAACGTCTGCCATTTTCGGCTCCAACGCGTCACTCGTAGCCGAGATTTGGGTAATTGAAGATGGATGCCACGATCCATGCTCCCACAAGATAAAGAGCTTGTACAAGTTGTCACCGTCTTGTGTTTCTGAGAGGAACATTAAGGGGTAACTGAAGGGAATCGATTGCCAATTATAACTTATTTTAATGTTTAGTGAGTAGGCGTCAATAGTTGTTTGGATATAAGGAAATCAATTAAATAATCAAAAGAAGAATCGTTAAAATTTTATTGCCAATGAATAAAATTCAGTAAAGGAGCTTAGCAATCATCTAACGAAGCTTTTATGAACGAATACCGTACATAAGAACTTCATTCAATTAACAGAGACCCATAATTTCTAGATGCATTGAGATGCAATCTCAGCGTTTGTACATAAATGCGCTGATAACTACCTGGGTATTAACAAGATAAATAAATGTACCCGATGGATGGACGATGTTAAGAGGTTTGCCGGACCCCAGTGGACGGGACTCGCACAGGAGCGGGAGAAGTGGAGGAGGAGAGGGGAGGCCTATGTTCTGCAGTGGGCAACCGCGGGCTGAATGAGAAATATGTACCTTGCTTCTTCTTCGACGAATCTACGGTCCAAACATCGCCTCCAACCTCTCCTATCACCTACTGCGACTTTCCAGTCTCGCTTCTTGCCTCTACTATATAAAGATGTTTTCATCCTTGGACAAGGACACTGAAGAAATGTAAGTTTGGAGATGGGTTTGTCGGGGGCTCCTTTCTGGCTCTCATAAAAATATTTTGCCAAGAAGTGCGGGTAAAGAGAACGCTATATGCGTCTGTGCTACCCGGGAGTGCAGAGGGCGTTAAGCCCATGGGTGTCCTTCAATGTTAAACTACTTATATGAAGATGCGACTGAATGATCCTATTATTTTATATTTCACATTTTTTCGGCATTGAGGTTCTTCATTCATTTTGTTCGCCACCCAATGTCCAAATACATGGATGCCTTAAGAGCGTTGCCCGGAAGACGCAAGAATAATTGGAATTTGATGTCTTTTAAGAGTTTGTCTTTATATTGAGAGAGTAACCGTTTGTCAGAGTCGGACTTTACAGAACAACCGCTTCAGACAAGAAACATAATCAAATAAATATTCTTTAATATTGCTCCCTCTCTGAACACAGAACACTTTTTAAGAGAGGTACAACGTTCTTTGAATCAAATAAATGTTCTGTATAAAAAAAAAGAAACTTTGTAATTCAATCAACATTCTCGATTTATTATAGAAAAGACGAGATGCAACAAAATTTAGAGAATAATGGATTGATCGATTGACTGCTTCCGGCAATGACAATAATTATGAAAATTGCACACAGAAAATGACTGTCAATTTCCATAATTTGGGAATTATGGAAATTGACAGTAATTTTCTGTGGTCTCTTTGTAGTGGACTCCAATGTTTGTAATATCTGATTGCTAAATGGTAATTTATAATTGTTTAGATAGTTTAAAATAATCTTGTATTTGACTGAAAGTCATAAAATTTGAATGATAATTTCCTTCGCAATAATAAAACACACTAACAAGGATTTGTTCTTATTATGATCGCTAACAACTATCAAATAATACATTACAAAAACTAGAAATTTAACAGTTATATGACCAAATCGCATAGGACCAAATCACACGCGGACTAAATCACATAAGTAGGTATCTGACAAATTACAGGATTAAGGATAATTGATGGACATCGCCAACCGGGAAGGCCCCCAAAGAGATGGAGGGAAAGCTGGAGCTCAGCATCCCAAGGGGAGACTCCTCCTGCTAGAACAGACTCCAGAGTCTAACGAAAGTGAAGAAGAAGAAGAAGATTATGAATGAATTTATGTCTGACAGACATTTATATTATTAGACATAAGAAGAAGACATTATCTCAAAAACTGAAATTGATCTATTTTGTTATTAAATCCCTATTTATTATAATTGAGACTAACTTCGTAATGTAATCTAAATCAAAAGTAAATAAAATTAGGTATTTTCCACAAAAATAATAAAAATAAAATGAAAATTCTATTGACAATAAAATTATCTATCAACCCCGTCACGGTGCGTCTCTTACGGGATAGGCAGAAAGGACAGGACTACACTTACACGTTCTTCTTACTTCTGTCAGATTCATACAATTTGTCATACACGCACCCTTCGATTTCGATTTAGATTTCCGTATACCGACACAATATCATAATGAGTACCTATTTTTACTTTATTTTATTTTATTCATTAAACAAACAGACAGTAATACAAAAAATCTTAAATCTTAAAAAATAGTAACTAGTTAAGTATACCAATAGTTTGTTATCAATCTTACTACAATGGCAATTATCCTCTATGTATTAATACTAATGACAGAAAGCGAATTCACACACGAAAGAAAAAGAAAGATAATACAACAATATAGTATCAGTTACATTACACATGCTCAGGAATAACTTTATCCTCATATGCTTTTAATCATATTTGTGTGATATTTGTGATTAGTATGTATGTGATTCCGTCGATAAAAGATTTATTATTTGTGTGATATTTTCCCTTTGTGATTTTGTCTCATGCGATTCCGTCAATAGTAGATTTAAGTATAATCCTAATAAAACATCAATCTACGAGTATTTCTTGACAAACCATCAATTAGATTGTAGAACTATAGACAATCAATGATGCGTATAAACGGCGCTTATTCTCATTAACCCTCCAAGTCCTGCTACGTATTCAATAATAATTATACACAAATTTATCGTTACACTCATGCGTGGTGGGTTAAATCAGAGAACACCGACATGTTAGACACAGGGATGGCAAATTTCATTTTTATAATAATATTATGTTGAAATTTTTGGAATAAATTGATTAGCAGGAAGAAATAGCAAAACGCGATAAGCTCGCTCTTTTTATTTACGAGTTATCCTATTTTTGGGATAACTTTGGGAGTGGCAGCAAATACTTTATAACATTCCTTATAATGTATTTGGTGACAGTATAGTAGTTGATAAGTTACTTTTATTTAATGTAAAAATATAATATTCCATGACGGTGACTTTGTAAAATTGAGTTATAATACTTCTAAACAAATTGATTGTTTTTTTTCAGTCGGGCGGAAATCTATTTTTAAAGTGGTAAAATTTGAAGGCATTTTTTCATTTCAAGGGTACTAGCACTGAAAAACATTATCGAAAGCTTAAATTTCTAATAATTTGAGCCAAGTCGTTCTTGGAAGGCCACGTTCCTTACACCTCTTCTTTATGTCCAAGTATATTTTCTTTTTTATCATCTAAATCATCCATCCTCTTTATATGTCCCAACCACGTCACCTGTTTACTTTCATTCTAGTAACGACATCCCTTTTACAGTCACTTAACTCGCTAATTGTGATAAAGAATAGTATAATAGGGAAAATCGATAACGACAGTTTCTAGGAATGTCAGTAACATGAAACGGTATTATTTGAACTGCGCCGAGAGGCATCCTTGCTAGTTTGTTATAGAGTAGTTTACATTACTCACACGCAAGAATCAATGCAAGAAGGATTCTCTCACGGTCAGAACATTCACCAATCAATAAAGGTTCAATTAGAAAGAACAAACTTATGACTGCAAGAGATGTTAAGACGGCCATTGTGTATACTCCTGAAGAAAGTAAATATGCAGTGTCGGGTTTCAGCTAGTACCGAAGGTATTGTGGAAGCTTATTCAAATAAATAAAAATTAAAGTCAGTAGCATGGGGGTCATCAGGGGGGAGCTAGCCCCCTAGAGATTGGAATAGGTATATACTTTTTCATACTAAATGATAAAACCTCACAAAAGATCACATTATTACCACTCATTTTATCATACTATACTATATCCTCACGCCACCTCCCTTGCGGGGTAGGCAGAGAGAACGGATCGCCAGACTTTCCTATCCTGACACACACTTCGGGCTTCCGTCATGTTCATGCAATTCCTCATACACATTCTACGATTACTTTTACTCAAAACACGTCCGTCCTTGTTTTATCATCATCATAAATTTTCATGAAAATCCATCAAAATACAATTGTTTCATAAAAAAATTGGCTACGGTGCTATTTTTTGTTACTTTTTTGTATAACATTTTTCATCATTGTATGTGCCAAGTATTATATACATTTTCAAATTAACCTAACCACATCATGACTTTCTTTTTTTTCACAAAATAAATTGAGGGAGGCAATGATCCTACTTCAGAATGTTTTTTTTTTTAAATTTAATGACACTTTTGGTGAACAAGATACAGAGTCATGTTAACATTAGACACAGAAATTATAATTTAATTCACTAAGGCGAGCTTATCGCAATGTCGCAATCTTTGCCAGATAACCCTAATCATACAATGGGTGCAATTTATGAAGTTTCTAGTAAAATATGTGAGTTCAACAAGTCATAATAGTAATTCCGTTATTACAAAGACTTAATATATACCATATATATCATTATCATGTACCATATATATCATTATCATATACCATATATACCATCATAGGTTCCCGGATAAAAACCCATAAGAATATTGCCCAACATGAATAAATCCCAAAAAAGACAAGAGCCCTTCAGAAATATCCTAAACGGATAAATGCCCATACTTTCTAGTTGGATTCCAGTAGATTAATTATTTATAATGTTGACTATTTTTGTTTACTTTCCAATCTGTAGTAGTCTCTAACACACTTAAAAAAGTCGTATACTGATATATAAAATTATTTTTATTTTCAAAGTTAATTAGATTTGAGCTTTGTCCCTTGTTAGTAAATGTTGAAGGTTTTTACGTTGTGCGATTGACATTGTTTCTTGGTTTTTCGAGTGAACCGTGTGTAGATAAACTTGATCGACGTTTCGACACTCCTACTGGTGTCTTCCTCTTTGGATAAATGTATGCGAAATGTGTTTGTGTACTGTGGGGTGTTAACTTGTGCAGCGTGAGCAGGTGTAGTGTGTAGGTGTAGTATTTGTAGTGTATGGAATTTTAACTTGTGCAGCGTGATCAGGTGTAGTCTGTAGGTGGAGTATTTTTCCCTTGAGCATATTCTAAAGGGCTTTATGCCCGATCCCACCAACTACCACCTAGGAAGCAGACCCCTAAGGAATTTCCATACAAAACCACAGATAATTTGAGTGATTATTATAACTGTCATAACCTTTAAGATATAAATCCATACAAAATACAGCATGCAGCTCTACTTAGTTAGGTGGCCAAATATCTCGGCCCAGAATCTCCCTCACTTAAGTAGCTGCATTCTGTATTTTGTATGGATTTATATCTTAAAGGTTATGACAGTTATAATAATCACTCAAATTATCTGTGGTTTTGTATGGAAATTCCTTAGGGGTCTGCTTCCTAGGTGGTAGTTGGTGGGATCGGGCATTAGTCTTTTTGGGATTCATTCATGTTGAGCAATATTCTTATGGATTTTTGTCCGGTCGCAATACCACACACTATTGTATTATATATGTAATACAGAAGTTTGCGGAGTTGATGTGAAGCTAAGAAAACACGTGCTTCCAATATTAGTCGTAGTAGTGATAGTAAGTAGTCTTATAGGTACCTGGTACCTACCTATATTAGTCCCGTGCCCGGAAGCGGAATCCCACGCTACGGACATTGAGACGAGTCAGACTACGACGGACAATCAGCCATTACACGATTTATTTTATTATTATTTATCTTTTATTTTGTTTTCTTAAAAGAATCAAACAGTCACAACAATAAATTTTAAAATGTTAAAAGTATGCATATTAACATTTCAAAAATTTCTAAAAAAGGGAGAGCTTAGATAACCTTACTAAATATGCTTTGACAGAAACGCTTTCTCTCGAGTGCTAGTCAACGTTGGAGGGACCTGACACGACACCGGAAAAAGAAGGAAAATATATAAAAAAAAAAAGTTAGGTTAGTTGGTTAGGACCACCCCTATCTAAAAACAGATAGCCGTCGGTAGTTGGTTAGATATTTTGGATATCAGAACCTTTGCTTACTTAAGGGCATGGCACCAGGAATGACGTCACAGTCTTTTCCTACGGCATTAAGGTTCAAAATCGCGTGATAAAATGGTAAAAATAGCGTTTTTTCCATTTTTTGGGGTTAATTTTCCATCTATCAAAAAACTTTTACTGTTATTCCCGAGATTTTAACGCATATTATCATTACAAAATAAAATTTTTACTCCGCGACTTTCGGGAAACAAGTTTCCGTCTTTCGGAAAAAAGGTCAGAGGTGTTTTTAATTTTTTTTTTGAGAAATCTTTTACGGTTATTCCCTAGATAAAGGTTCAATGCATCTACCCTATTTTTTTCTAAAGCATATTTAGTAATAGTTGTCGAGATAGGAGGTCTCCCGTTTTTACAAATTTTTGAAATGTCGGTATGCACTCTCTTAATGTATCAATTTGCAATTATTGTATTAAATGTACAGTACTTGTAGTTGTTTATGTATAACCATGTCAATGTATTAATTGTAATGTTTTTTTGTCACTTTGACCGGCGCAAAGGCATTTTTATGCTGTAACGCTGGTAGATATTAGTAATAAAGAATAAAATAAATAAATAATTTATTGGATTGTATAGGTATCACTTTTACTGTAGGTAAAATTTGAAATTGTTGAAAATTTGAAAAGAAATAAAAAAATAATAATAGAAGAACGATATGCAAATATATCAATTGGAAAGTTCCAGCAAAATGGTTAGTAATACACCCAAAGGTTTGGGTCAAACAGTGGAGAGTCAAATTACTTTACAATTCTCTTCAGGCAAAAATATGGAACAAGAGAGCGGCTATAATTTGATGCGAAAATATGACAAAAATGGCAAAAGGCCCTCGGGATAGAACGTGCTTCTTAAATAACGAAATTTAACATAATGAATGCTGTACGTAATCGCACATTTCTTTCAATTGTTCCTTCAGATATTAACTGAATCACTTATGTCAATTTCAACCGCATATCTCCGAACTGTTTGACTTGTTCACCGAATTCCAGACATTCTTTAAT
Organism: Ceraclea dissimilis; assembly: GCA_963576895.1. NCBI lineage: Eukaryota > Metazoa > Arthropoda > Insecta > Trichoptera > Leptoceridae > Ceraclea > Ceraclea dissimilis. The sequence continues at coordinate 15,253,466 of OY756366.1, read as the reverse complement.
TTATTTATTTAATTACTATATTGAGATTTCGCACGCGTAAGATCCACGTCTTTTTGGAGTTATGAAACCAGTTTTCTGTATGCACTTTTTCGAGACTTGCGCTTCCTATATAGGCTTGGCCGTCTTTAATCTTTTAGGGTCCTTGGGAACTTTAGGATTGTGGGGCACTTATGACAATGATCCGTGGTGGACTGTTTCTAAAAATTCAAATTGGTAGTAATAAATCCAGGGCCTTCAGTACCTATCCAGTACCCAGTGCAGGGCGAGTAATTACAATTTTGATATTGATATGGCATTAAAAAAAAACCAGTAAAAAACACCACAGGCGATTTTTTTTTTGTGATCTAGCAAAAACTAGGGGAGGCCATGGCTCGCGGGGCCCTGGACAAGTGTCGTTACTGTGGCTAATGGAAAAGAGGGGCCTGTATATAGGATTGAATAAAGATCGAGGGATGTAGAGGCTGACATCGCAAACTTCAAGCTTCAAACAGAAGATGATTTTATAGTTACAGTTTGTCCTCAACAGAAACGAGAGTAATCTACATTCACACAATCCAGCATTGTGTATATACTCCCTTACGGAGAACGCAGGATGGGCGTTCCGATGCTTGCGAGTCAGCATTGGCTGGCTTAATTGGTACGCACGTACGCATGGCACGCACTGTCTAAAACACAAATTAAACTTGAGAGCCGAAATGATTGGCATCCATCAAACTTTTACGGTCATTCCGCGACATTCTGGAAACAAGTTTCCGTCTTTCGGAAAAAGGATCAGAGATGTTTTTCACATTTTTTTGAAAAATCTATACTTACTATATATAAAAAATATATAACATACAGACATTTCCTAGATAAAAGTTCAATGTATCTACCCTATTTTTTTACAAAGCATATTTAGTAAAGTGGTCGAGATCTAAGGTCTCCCGTTTTTAGAAATTTTTGAAATGTCTATATACGAGTATGTCTACAACTGTATTCAATAGTCCTGTATTTTGTTCACTTAAAGTATAAAATAAATAAGGTATAGGTACTACAATACGATACATTATCTCATTGATGAGAAATGCAGTTATGATATAAATAAATTGACATGATACCTGATATCATGGGCGTTGCCAGCTTCGAAGCTAGGGGGGGCATCCAAAATTAAAGTATTCATATAGTACGAAAAGTGGATATACGAGTATAACGCCGCAGACGAAATTTTTTGTGGGCGACTAAATGAAGAAAGTCATGATGTGTTCGGTTCAAATATAGAAATCATTGTAAATAGCGCCGCAGGCAAATTTTTTTTAGGCAATAATGGGTGAGTTAATTTTTTTAATGAAACAGTTGCATTTTAATAGATTTTCGTACTGGTAATTTATGATATGGTGAAAATGTGTGTTAATGATGTGATTTCTATCATTTAGTATGAACGGGGAGTTGGCATAAAACAGGTGGCCTGGCTGCGGAACATTAGAGAATGGACCAGAATGAGGACGGTGGACGATCTGTTCCGGGCAGCGCGGGACAGGGAACTCTTCGCCAGAGTGATCGCCGACGTCGGGGGGACCTGATATGGCACAACAACAAGAAGAGTATGAAAAAGTATGTACCTACCTATTCCAATCTCTAGGGGGGGCAGCTCCCCCCCCCCCCCCTTGACAACGCCTATCCCCGATATTATTTCATTAATAAAGGATACAACATGTATTATTTGATATCAGATTATTATAAATCGCATAGGTATTCTGTATACAGGGTGTTTGATAGATGGATACAGATATCTTCAGGAGTGATAGTAGAGGTCATTTAGCATCTTTTGAGCCAAACTTAGCTCAGTCAAAAGTCGCAGGGTTCTCGAGATATTCGAGATTTTAACTTTTTTTTAAGTTTTAGCCCGATAGCATCGTAAGTAAAGGTACCTACTTAGTTCTATCATTCTTTTTTGTTACCTGAATATGTGTTTAGTCTATTTAAATCATAAGTTTCAATCTGAAAAACAATCATGTTAAAAAAACATCGGATTAAAGTTTCGAGAAAGAGATATTTCAAAAACAAGTTAAGACTTTGGAGAGGATTTTAGATAAGAAAAAAAATGTTTAAATATTCAGAAATCTGGAAAAAAACTTCTCTGATTTATGCTCTTTCAGACGATATACAAAACATTAGTTTCGTAAATCTATGATACAAAAAGTTAAATAGATCACCTCTAATTTAAGCAAATTTCCATACAAAAGATGCTAAATGACCTCTACTATCCATCTATCAAACACCTTGTACATATACAAGATATCGATACAAGTTTAATAACAATCAGCAGTAATACTTACTTATTGTAATTTATCGTTCTAACGAATGTGTTTATTGTAATATATATTATTGTCAATGTTTATTGCCGGAACAACTCGTTTATTATTAATATGTATTATTGTATATATACATAGGATATATATCGTACACTTTATTATTTATGACCGTAATGTCAACTAAGTCTTATGAAATAATAGGGATATTTCGAGTATATTCTGTGGTACAATGTATGAAAACATTTTATTTTGTGGTGAAAAAATATTGAAGACCGTATGAATATAATAATAATAAAACTTTATTTTCTCCAATTTACATAAAATAACAATTATAATTTTGCCACCTAATTAAGCAAAGCCCGTACTTGCTCTTACTAAGGTGACTGTTGAATAATGTTAGGATGAAAATCAAACATTCAGTCAATTCATTCAAAATGCTACGTATCTTGTAAAACCTGCGTACCTACCTAAAAAAAAAAACTTGTACGTACTCCCGTTTTTAGAAATTTTTGAAATGTCGGTATGCATAGTCGTAAAGGCACACATGAAAAAACTCTTATAAAGTTTAAATCCACGAGATGTCTGCATTTATGTACATAGATGGAAAAATCATTAAAATTATTCACCTAATGATGATTTGACTTTCAACAAATGATAATTATTTTAATGATTAATGTAATAAAACAATAATATAGATCACGATTATTGAGAATATTAGGTACTTAGTCGATATAATATCGATATATTGAAATCAAAACCATCACACATGTTCATTATTCAGAAAGCATAGCATATACTAATATAATAATTTGGACTTATTATGGACACGTATCATACTTCGATATACTCTACAGGCTACACGAACACTATCGTATGTCTGTTTATTTAGGTTTCTAATAAACTGGGCGGGACACGTGGCGAGACAGAACTATGTCAGATGGACACCTAAAATCCTGAAGTGGAGGCCCTGGGAGAACAAAAGAGGCGTAGGAAGACCACAGAAAAGGTGGACAGATGACACTGTCCAGCTTACGGGTCGTAGTCGGCAGCAGATAGCCCAAGATAGAAGACAGTGGAAGAGTTTAGAAGAGGCCTATGTCCAGCAGTGGAACGCAAGTGGCTAGCAGTAAGTAAGTAATAAACTGTAGCGAGTTGAATGCAACACTTAAGGAACCCAGCCTCGGTACACCCGAAGCAAACCATGCTTCACATCTTGCGTGATTGCCCCATACGTGCTTACCCCGGTATCATTGACAGTGCTGCTAGCCTGTTCCCAGAATTCCTTCAGTTTCTAGCGGCGCTGGATTTCAGACTTTAAGGGCTTGGCACCAAGAATAACGTCACAGTAATTTCCCACGGCGTTAAGATTCAAAATCGCGTGAACAAACGTATGATAAAAACTCTTAAGGGTACGCATACTGACATTTCAAAATAATCTAAAAACGGAAGACCTTAGATCTCGACAACCGTTACTAAATATGCTTTGGAAAAAAAGAGAGTAGATACATTGAACCTTTATCTAGGGAATAACCATAAAAGATTTTTTATATCTAGTATAGATTTCTCAAAAAAAATATGAAAAACACATCCGATTTTTTTCCGAAAGATAGAAACTCGTTTCCCGAAAGTCGAGGACAATTTTTTTGTGCTGATAATATGCATTAAAATCTAGGGAATAATCGTAAAAGTTTTTTGATTGAAGCGTAATTAACCCCAAAAAAGGGGAAAAACGCTATTTTTACCATTTTATCATGCGATTGTTCACTCGATTTTGAACCTTAATGCCGTGGGAAATGACCGTGACGTCATAGTTGGGTCGCGAGGCTGAAGGCTGTGACAATACTTGACGATAAATAAATAAAATAAAAATATTAATTTTTGACTTGCAGTGCTGTTGGTATAGATTGCACACATAGTGATAGTAGCGTAAGCAACATTAGACATACGTAAGCTAATATGGAATAATGAAATGGTATAATATAGCCATAGTTTGATTAGAAATAATAGGTTGTTTCTGTATATGAGATATAGATAATATTTTTTACCACTTTTCATGTCACGACTTTGTCCACGACTCATGCTACAGACACGTGGTAATCAATTGCTCAAGGAGATATGATGGTAAACCATTGTAGTCGTAAAGAAATCGTAAACGTACCGTTCTAACTTAAGGGCTTGGCACCAAGAATGACGTCACAGTCTTTTTCCACGGCATTAAGGTTCAAAATCGCGTGACAATCGCATGATAAAATGTAAAAAATAGCGTTTTTTCCATTTTTTGGGGGTTGATTTTGCGTCTATCAAAAAACTTTTACGGTTATTCCCTAGATTTTAATGCATATTATCAGTGCAGAAAAAAAATTTACTCCGCGTCATTCGGGAAACGAGTTTCCGTCTTTCGGAAAAAAGTTCAGAGGTGTTTTTCAAATTTTTTTTTGAGAAATCTATACAAGATATAAAAAATCTTTTACGGTTATTCCCTAGATAAAGATTCAATGCATCTACCATATTTTGTTCCAAAGCATATTTAATAACGGTTGTCGAGATAGAAGGTCTCCCGTTTTTAGAAATTTTTGAAATCGCGGTATGCACACTCTTAAATGCTTATTTATTACTATGTGACCAATATTCATATTATATGCTTACTTTTCAAGTGACTCCAGGACTGGTGTTGTGAGAAGAATGAAAGTGAATAAACCAAGATGGTTTGGGCATGTTGAGAGAATGAAAGATGACAGGATGACAAAAAAAATTGAGTGGTAGGGGAGCGCGGTCGCCCGAGACTGACCTGGTCCGATCATGTCGACCAGATCCTCGAGGATGAACGCGTTTTGAATAAAAGAAATCGGAGAGCGTGTATGACAAATTGCGTAAATGTGATGGAGGCTAGGAGTGTGTGTAAAGACAGGGCTTTCTGGCGCTTTGTCTTCTCTGCCTACGTGGCGTGAGGGTATAGATAGATAGATAGACCTTTTAATTAAATAAGTAATTACCTACCTACTTTTTTAGTAGCATGTTAAAAGAATGCAGACTATTGTGCCTATATTTACGTCCATTTATCAGTTTACTATGCCCAATCCCACCAACTTTTAATAATGAAATGCAACATGCAACTCACCTACGTTAGGTGCCCAAATATCTCCGCCCAGGCTAGGTGAGTTGCATATTGCATTTCATATGGAATAAGGTTGTGATGAAGCTGGAAGAATATGTTACTTATTCAATAAACAGAATATTATCTCTGTTTTTGTATGGAAATTTCTCAGGGCTCTCCTTCCTAGGTAAAAGTTGGTGCGATTGAGCATACATGTCACAATATTATTTTTATTTATTTATTTAAACTTAAAGTAAACAACAAACACATATAAATATACAAAATGGACATAGTACAGATTATAAAAGGTTGTTTACTAGGGCGAACTTATCGCAGAACTGCGATTTCTTCCAGTTAACCCCAGGACAAAACAGAAAAAAAAGGAGTTGAACAAAAATATAGGAAAAAACAGAAAAAAATTGAATAAAAAAAGAAATATTATAATCCTTGTAGCGAGAATTGAACATTGATAGATTATTCATTATGGACCACATTATTGTTTTCTCTTAGGTCTACATTTTAATATTTGTAATGTATGGTTATTTCTAATAGTTTGGACATTAACACAATATGACATGTATAATAGTTCCATGTTATATAATTCAGTTCAACTGATTAGACATTTACATGAGTAAAGGAACGACTTGAATATAAATCATTATTGTATAGTTTTAAGCAAGACATTACATTTGATATTGTTAGAAATATTACAGGATCTAGTTCTACAAATATTCTAACATTTTGTTATTATTGATTAATGATTGAATAACATGGTAAATATGTTCTGTATAGCTAGAACTAGCCACGAAAATAATCAACGTTGTAGGCCTTTTTTTCCATTTTATGCGAAAATAATACGTATTTTCATGGGTAAGAAAATTAAACCCAAATGCTTAAATTTATTTGGAGAAGTGTTCATAGCATTGCTTAAAAAGGTTCCTCTATCTGATGTTAGTCCAAAGTCCTTATCCTTATGCATCTTATTATAAGGTGATGAGGAGTTTTCTTTAACTCTTCGCAGAATCCGCAGATGCCATCGCTTCCAGTCCCAGTTTACAGAGGAGCTCTCTAAGCCGACAGTGATCCATTAGGGAGCCCCATAGCCTAACAGTATTTTATTATTGCAAAGGGGGAGAAAAATAGCATATCTACTTGGGACCCATCTATTCTCCGCAACGTAAAATACGATCTCCTGCACCTCATCATGGAATGGTAAATTAAAGGGTGAATTGAGAGTAGTTACGGTACGAGAAGACCGACAGATGTTCTGACTAAGAAAAATAAGAGAATGGACCAGAATCCAGAGGGTGGGGGATTTGTGTCGTCTGGCAAAGGGCAGAGAAGCCTACACCAGAGCGATAGTTGATTAACATGTCAATACAAGAAGAACTCATTCAACAATGTACAGCACTCGTGTTGTGGAAACCAACTTCTTCTGCTTCATCTAGGACTCCGTACTATCATTGCTCGGAGCCTGCTCCTGGGACACAGATGTCCAACTACCTCGCCATCTTTTATGTGGTCTTCCTGGGAGTCTGGTACCTGACGGCAGCTCGTTCGCTGCTACGCTCACCACTCTCTCAAAACAAGCTCTCTCCAGTAGCGTCTTCTAGATCTTCCCCATCGGACAATGTTCCAACGTCTGAACCAACTAATCTTTATAAATGTAAAACTGTTCAGTTGTTGAAAGTTTATAATGTCATAGAAATATATCAGTTAGTACAACAAAGTATACGATGGGTCTTCTTGCTTCAAACAATGGGAATTATTTGAATTTTATTTTGTTGTATCTTTATACTGAATATTATTACATAGCTCTGTATATAAATACATTATTTTTGTACGAATGTTTTCTGTAATAAATTGTCTCATTGTCTATTGTGGCGATCAGAATTATTTTCAATCGGCATTTTATACATACCTACCTTGTACGAGATAACAAGGGTCGCATTGGATTACATAAGAATCTTTAATATCAAAATTTTATTAAAATTACATAAATGCTTTTCGATTCGGTATTTGTAAAACTACCACAAGACATATGTCGCACCTTTTTAACTAATCATTATATTTTTTTTTAAAAATGTGGAAATTAATTCTTTTTATGTGTTAAATTCTTCTTCTTCCATGAAAATCCATGAATATTTTGATGTACCTAATATTATTTGCGACGAATATATAAATGTATTCAACTTTTTTTTCTAGTCGCCGACTCAACCGACTAAATTCCTTTTTTTCTAGACTCGAAAAATTAAGTCTATTCCTTGTAGGTAATTACTAAGACATATATTGTATTGAATTATTGATTGTATTGTTGCAATAAACTGCATGCTGTGTCGAACTCAGACCTCCAACCTGACAAGCAAGGTACTCTAAAGTGATCACATTAAGCCTGCCGACGATCAATCATAAGCCTGATGAAGTAGGTCTATTCTTTGTTGTGTATCTGTTGAGATAACTACTTGTTATATTCAAGTACGACATGTAGAAAATTCCAATGTTCTCACAAAACATAAATTGTGATTTTCAAAATTAAATATTAGTAACATTTTTTACCTCTCTCTCTCTCTCTTTTTAGGCAAAGCACCCGGTTTCGAGTGATACATCACTTTTTACCTACCATCAGAAAAAACAACCAGAGTGAAATTTTATATGGTTAGAAATCGTCCAAATCAACAATGCTTCAGAAAGTAAAGGTTTTATTAAAGATCCGAGTTCAGCTCTGTTCATCATTCATTCCCTAGTAAATATCTTAACCTTTGAACTTTCAACTCAAATGAAAAATACCCAGTTGCTGGTTCTTTTGTTTTCTTTGCTGTTATTATTTATATTATTATTATTCATTTATAAGTACCATGTAAAGTTAAGGTAACCTTCAAGTTTTACCATTAGTCGATACAATACTCGTATAAATAAATTAATCCACAAAATTCTTTGTAATTTGCAAATCTCTAAGAAAAATGTTGTTTCATTAAGTAAGTACTTGTATAAAGTTTGAATTTAGAAACTTTTTTTGAATTTTTATTTTAAAACTAACCAGAAAGTATTACAAAAAATCTTAAATGTTTAAAATAGTTACTAGTTAAGTAAACTAATGGATAAAGATGTTTTTATCTCTCCATTGGTCTTTGTTTTTGGAAATCTTTTTTGCATTATAATGTTCACTTACCCATAAGTAGCTATTCTCACTCTTAACTTTTGCTTTAGTCGAATCCTCAATGTAAGCAGTTTTAGCACTAATGTCTGTTGAAGAATCAGTTGCTGTAGTAGGGAAGTCGGGGTTGTAGTTTTGAATACATTTTGTGTCACCTATTATTTTTATCTAAAGGGTAACTCGATGGGAATTGTTTTCTTAGGTAACTTCTCGCCTGGTACATATGTAAATATTTTATTATTATCATTAAAATTAAACGCAGTATTTTAAAATTCGGTCGAAACACTCAACATCCTTAATTTTTTTATTAAGTTAACTCTTATATTGAGTCAATAGACCATGTCCTATTTACTTGTCCATTGCGGGGTTGTGGTGAGGACATCTACCAACATGATTTCTCCAGACCCTTGAGCTCTGTTTCGCTTCTATCATTGAAGCCTAAGTAATCATATCGCGTTGCGGCATTTCTGAAGAGGTTCGACTAGAAACTTTAACTTTTGAATTTCACAAATCACCCAGTTAGGGTGGACTGCCTTATTAAAACAAAAAAAAAACTCCCATATTGAACACTAGGACCGATAAAAATGATAATTACCTATAATAAAATGAAAACGCAGTTTGTATTTTTATTAATTTATTGCAATGTAGGTATTTTGTTTATAAATAATTAGATATTTTGGTGGGACCCTTTTACACCAAAATACATTTTTATAAAAATATACAGATATTCAACGAAATAATCTAAAAATATAAAGGTATGAATAACACGATACATAAAATTATTTAAAATTTTCTGATATAAATATAAACTAGATTGATTTTTAAAAGTATTTCGGAATATTTTCCACTACTGACCTTTGCAAGGGAATACTGATTTTTAAAATATAAAACAAAACTTTATAATTTTCGGCGATTTATAATTTTATCTATGCAACCCTGGAAAGCTAAATAAAAATAATTATAATTGTAAAATATACATTAAATTTATTGTACAATAAAGTCACATTTTATTTACAAATTAAATTATTTATAAAAGAAATAATAATTTGAGAATACCTAATTAATTGTAAGTATTTAATTCTAAATTATTGCCATTACTACACTTAGAATATTTAATTTAAATATCACTTTTCTAGTATAATATGACATTTTCTGTACTTAAATATAAAAATAAATAACTAACAAATCGTAAACAAAATAATTTATATATCAGTCCCATAATATAAGAAAATATAACAAAAAATGAATTCTTACAGAGATCTGTTTAATACAAAAATAATGCATATTTTTGTAATGAATTTTAAATTAATTTTATTTTATATACTATATTATATTTATTCTTATTTTAACAGACCAATATGCCGTCCAAAAGCAGAACTACGAGTATGTATCTATAAAAATACAGACTCTTAACAAAATCGAAGATGTTAATTTTCAAGCATTATTATAGCTACAGCGTCATAACAATTGTCGAATGTAACTGAAAAACATGCAGCTTTGATAAAAACGCGTTCATAAGTAAGTTTTAATTTTGAAGCATTTTTATTGATACCGAGTTATTCCAATAGTTCTAAGTAAATACGCGTTAGAAGGCTTTGATTTTTGAGAATTTCTACAGTTACATGATAAGCTAGAACTCTGTATATCAAAAAATGCAGTTTCGATAAGTAGTGACAGTATTATGACTATGCATTTCACGGCATGACGGCATTGATTGTTAAAATATAATATCTTATTGCACATTTACGTATATTTTACTTATTATTACTGATTAACTTTTTAAAATTACATTGGTGGTCTCAATTTTAATAAGTACGCATTATTTCCATCACTATGCTGTGCAAGAACTCTTTGGCTTTTCTAGAACGCCAAAATATTATAATAATATTTACATCAAATTGAATTATTACAACTAATGTGCACCCCACCCTATGTTACGATGCTTCTACATTCGTTTCAGGACTATTGGTTGATGAATGATTTTGATTTTCTACAGCCTGAAGTAATTTAGGTCTACCATCAGTGTTGGTATATTCCTCATCCCTACAAATGATATGCAATACGGGCTGAGGTCCATTGGGGTGAGGGGAATAATGTTCAGGAACCCAGTCAAACGTGAAAGTATTTTGGATTCCCCCATAAGCCGTCATTACTCCAGGAGTTCCCGTAGGAGTTAAAGGGGATGGAGAAATGTAATTCACTTCTTGATAGGCTTGGGGTACTTTCTGTAAAGTTGTGTCCGACCAAGGAGGACTCGGGTTCCATCTGTCTATAAAAACCGCCGGGTCTTCGAGTCCAGGTTTGGAATGATACCTGTGTCTCTCTGACGAATGAGTCAACGTCAGTAATGTCGTTTCACTACCAACGACCACATGTTGCTGTTTTACAGTTGGAATTTGAATACTCTCCAACTTTGTAAGTGATTCTGAATGCCTCCTTTTTCTATGATGCCTAATACTGGGTATTACCTCGGCGTCCTTTGGTTCAGATAACTTCAACTCTCCGTCGATCTGTGGTACATATCTGTGAAAGAAAGAAATAATGGAATTAGGTACAGTTTACAATGTAAAAAATATTTCTATATTTTTTTACGCGGAGACAAGACTTGTCAACACACTTCTCAATATTATCAGCCAGAAGAGTGTACATCATATTATCATTCATTATTGACATATAAACTCATCAGCCTAACACTGGGAGAAATTGGCCTATCCAGATGTCACGGATGGAAAAATTCAGAGTATTCGGAAGAATATTAATTTTAGGTATAGTTTTGTAACTTTGTTTCAAAAGGCGAGATTCAAAATGGTAACAGTTTTTTCTTTATAGAGAGGAATCTATAGAGATATTCAAAGAGGGTACAAATCACCCATGCGGATTGCTTAAACTAAATACATAAAATAATAGTAAAAAATAACAGTGTTGAAAAATGGGCTGTACCTCATAAGTAATATCTAATTAAAACGAGGCAAAATGATTACAAGTACAAGTATGTAATAAAACTCGTACGGTAAAATTTATATTTAGTGTGAAATATAGTCGAATTCGTGATGTGTATTGAAACATATTATTAAAATCAATAATTACACAAGTACTCAATAATTAGTTGTGCAAACAAACCTATAACGTTACGTTATTCTTATTAACTACACCAGAGAACATCAGACGTCGAAGAAAGTTTTAGATTTATAAGGATAAATGATGGATGGATGTTTCTTTTTTTTTTTAATAAATCAATTAACGCTTCCAGGTGTTTAGAGCGCGTCTGTAAATCGTGCTCAATCAATTGTGTGTAAAATATATGGGCAATTATTACTCCAACACTAGAAATTTGATGAAAACCTTCACAAAATATATCATCAAATAAACACATACGAAGCAGACTTATATGTAGTAAGATACGTGATTCTTAATGGAATAGAATCGTGAGACGATTTTTTTTAAAGTAATTTTCTTGCGCCACATATAGCCTAAAATCCGATCGCTAAAAATATGACTTATCTGTTTTTTAATTATTTATTTATTTTATTATTCCATGGAGCACAATGATATAATATAAAACAAGACATTACTGACAAACAAACCAGCAAAGCCTCCAGACTCAACAGTTCATATTACAAAGTTTGAGAAATAAAATTATACAAGACATGAAACCCACTAATGCACAAGAAGAAAAGAAGAAAGAAAAGGAAAAAAATGGTTACACGAAATTGAACAAAACACTCAATCGAAAACTTTTTCGGATTCAATTCTCGGCCGCGGCAAATGGATGGACTGGAATAGGTGAATGTTACTTAAGTGAAAAGTGATCACATTAACCCAGCCGACGATCAGTCATAAGCCGGGCGGAAAGACCATAATTTGCTGTAAATCTATTTAGATAACTACTTGTTACATAAATACATCTTTATAACCCAAAAATCATGCAGAGTTACGAAACAAGACAATAGTACTTAGTGTGCTAAAAGGTGGACTTATTGCAAAAGTCAGTCTTACAGTTAACCCAAAAGTTTAAACAAGCCCCATTGCTGGTAAACTGCTAGTCATATGTAAAAAAATGTATAAAACATTTTGTGTACATCTCCTACCATACTCCTAAACAATACGAAAAACCGCTTAGAGAAACTTATTAGGGGGAGGGAGGATGGGAGAGACGTGGCAAGATTTTTATGGGCAACCCTACAGCGATGTATGATCCTATGTGTAAACTTACATTTAAATTACATTTCGATTAAAAAACAGAGAGGTCATATTTTTAGCCGTCGGATCTTAGGCTAATAGTAATAGTGTTGTGTAGTGATGTTGCTGTTATTGAGAAAGGTGTATTTGGAAAAAAAAATGGTCTCAATATATTAGGTACTTGTATTTTGTTTTAATCATATGCAAAAATTTCATCTTCAAGTTACTACACAGGCGCGTATTCTCCATTAATTTATTCGCGACAATTTTTAGTGGAATACGAATTATTTATTTATTTATTCTTCTCAACATATGCGTAACACAAATAATATATATACATGAATACATTGTACAGTATAGTATATGGGTAAATGGCAATTATTTTTATATCATTGCTGAAAAATGATGACCAATAACTTATGAGATTTTTTTGAACACCTCACTCTTACAGAACACTCGAAAAAATATCAATAAGAGCGGGGAGGGTTTGTTTGTACATCCACTGGGGTTCGAACCTGCGACCCTAAAAATTTTGAGGTAAACCAGTATGCCAACTTTGTTAATTGATTTCATATACACATATCATTCTTCTTATCCGCCCATTCATGTCCACTCCTGGACGAAGGCATCCTCCATCTGCTTCCACACCGCTCAATCTTGGGCTCTCTGGATCCAGTTGACCAACCTACTTGAGTAGGTCGTCTCTCCATCGTATTGGTGGTCTTCCTACGCTCCTGGTAGACGTTCTAGGTTTCCAGATTAAGACCCTCTTCGAGCACTTATCATCTGGATCTCTAGCAATCTGACCTGCCCAGCGCCATTTGAGAGATGCGATATGCTGGGCAATATCTGTTACCCCTATTCTTTGCCGTATCGTTTCGTTTCTTACTCTATCTCTCAGGGTGATACCCAGCATGGTTCTTTCCATCCAATATTGCTCAACATGAATAAATCCCAAAAAAGACAAAAGCCCTGTAGAAATATGCTCAAGGGACAAAAGCTCAATTATAATTATATTTTGAAAATAACATTAATTTTATCTATCAGCATGCGATTTCTCAGGGTGATACCCAGCATGGCTCTTTCCATGGATGTCTGGGTAAACTCATTTTTTCGGTGCCATTGTTTGGTCAGTATCACTTTTTCTAGAACGTATGTACGTTGCAACAGTTGCAGTTTCAAGTTGCATATACTTTAAAATTGACTAACAATTATTTTATTTTAATTATTTTATATCAACTTGCAACGTGGTTGAAATATCCAGGGGTCATGCAAAGACATTAATTGGATTAAATAGTGTTTATGTAAATTTTTAAATACGGGCAAACATTTTGTCTCCTAAACTTTAAACAGTAGTTACTCACATACCAATCCCTCTTCCTGCAAAAATTATTAGACCGAGTCATACTGAGAGACAAGATTTGAATACCAAATAATCATTAGGCACATTATTGTGTTAAGGGGAGGAGTATCCGAAAACATTACCTTGTATTTAACGTTCAAAATCTCATGCACGGAATTACATACTGCGCTGGTGACTCCCGGGCCAAATTTACGTAAAACGTAAAAGACCCTGATTCCAAAATTTGATAATGCGATTTTTCATGCGATCTTGAACGTCAAAAACCGTAGAGAAATTAGAGGTAATTCCATTCGAATTATCAGTTTAAAACTTGCATCAACCGAATAAGAAGCATAATTTCGACACATTCATAACAACTGGTAAAGATTATTTTGACGAAGAAAGGAAATAATGTGACCCATTTTGTGCTAAACCTCTAAAATACTGAAAGTATCACTGGGGTGCCAGTTTTCACGCCCAGTTTCTTCTCCAGTTCAAAAACACGAGTTTCGGTATAATCTTCCCCTTAATTTGTCATTGTCGAGTTGAATTGGTAAGCCATTAAACGAAAAACATTGGAATATTAAAATACCATTATTGCAAGACGAATGATGAATATTTAATAGCCTAACTCCGGTACTGTGCAGGCGTTTGATTAGAAATAATAAAATCATCAACGACTTGTCTACGTACTGAATACAAATTAAAAGAACGGTGATAATAACTAACATTCTCACTAGAGAAAATCAATACCCGTCAATCATACACACATATGTTGATGGATTTTTGACGTTTCGAATATTTGGGGATAGCCTGTATCACTATGTAATAATATGTACTATGAATTATCTATGTACCTCATATGATAATGTTTTTAAATTTTTTAATTAACGTAGTTTTTTTTTCTTAAATTTTAATGGTACATTAGTTGTACCTATTGGTACATGTGGTGTCTTTAAAATATTATTATTCTATGATTTTTAAATCTCCCATAATGTTAATTTAGATTTATTATTATTATTTTTTTGAGATTTCTATGAAATATGAATTATTTATTATTATTAACTAAATATTTTGTTGATTGGTTGTGTTAAAATGGTAATGTTTTTTTGTATTTGATTATGTATTTGACACTGTACCAACAAGAAATTGTTAAAGGCTTTAGCCGTTGATGTGTAAATAAATAAATAAATAAATAAATAAATATCCAATAATTGTATATTAATTATGTAAATGATTCTCCACTCCACATAGACATGTTTTCTTCTTCTCTGTGTCCTGTCGGGTCCCCCCGACGTTGACGATCATTTGGGAGAACGCCTCTGTCCTGGGCAGTGCGAAACAGCTTCTCCACAGTTCTGATCCTGGCCCACTGCCGAATGTTTTGAAGCCAGGATAGCTGCTTCCTTTCGACCCCTCTACAGTCTTCTATTTTTCCCTTCATAACGAGATGGAGAATGGAGCATGTTTTAACACAATTCATTCTCTCATTCTGAAATAAACTTATTCCGAAATCTATCCCGGAACCAACTGTCTACTCGTTCATTCCATTGAACTGGACCTTTCCCTATAGTTTATTTATTCGTATTCATATATCAGTACTTGAACCACAATTTTATTTTAATTTATCTTTGGTTGTTATTGTTGTCCGAGTCTATGTTTTCCTCTTCAAATTTTAATAACGTCCCAATGACCCGGCATCTTGTAATTTACGCAAATTTGTTTCAGGTGACAGTTTAAAATTGTAGTAATGTTTTATCACAAACACGTTTCAATTGGTAAATGTTAATTCATTTAATTTTTATATGGAGAAATATAAGCGTGGTTGTTAAGAAGCTTTTGATTATCACTTATTCATGCTATTTCACAAAAAACACTCATTTAAAGTATAGAATGCAAAGGACCGAACTTTCGTCCTGCAGAAAACTTTCGTCTTTGGCTGGCCACATACGTCCCGAAGTTCAGTTCCGGAATCGACCGTTTTGCAAAAAAGTTCCGATCAAAACCGCTCTCTGAATTCAGCGTCACCCCAATTTTAAATTCAGAAAGAGGTTTTGGTCGGAACCTTTTTGCAAAACGGTCGATTCCGGAACTGAACTTCGGGACGTTTGTGGCCAGCCTTTTACGTTCAGTCCTCACAGAACAGCAGAGAATGTAGAGAACTGGAGAACGGGAAAACATGCACGTATCATATGCAATACCTACTTACGAAGAAAAAGAAAAAGAGGAAAAGTATTATTCCCGAAAGAGTTCAATACAGGAATGGTACTTTGTAATTTCACTACTTCACGAACTTTGCTTAATTACGAGTATCGAGTGAGTTTAAGTTGATTTGTGAAGCCTTGTATACCAGGATTTGGACATTGAATTGACGAAACTTGTTTATCAAAGAAATTATATTATTATTTACTTATGAAACTACGTTTTTTTTTTATGATAATAAACCATTTTCAATCATAATTTTTGTTATTATATTAATTAAAAAGTGTTGATTATTGATCATTTATAACTGTCAAATTATTATCTTCGTCCTCACCTGTTGATTCGTAAGTAAAAGATGTTATTTTTTCTCCCAACGCTAGACAACAATATTTAAAAGCTTATTTGTTTGCTGAGCCATCAATATTATGATATGACGTGTATGGACCCCCTGTGGCGAGGAGTTAAATACATTGAAATTAGTTTACATAACCATATATTACCTCGTCATTTATATTTTAATAATGGATGCCATCTATACTCTACAGAAAACGTTTGGATAATTGTTTTAGTTAATCAATGAAATTTGAATACTTCAAAAGTCATGAGAAATTTATGAATTACATACCAACAAAGAATGTTTCTTGTTGTTATTATGTTGTCTAGTTTGTTCAATGTTTCAAATCATATAAGTAAATGTATGAACGAGTAGATCTAAACAATGAGAATGACATTTAGTTTGTGCGTTTATGAACCGGCTGATTGTTTTAAAGAAACCGTTACGATTGTCCAGATTGCAATTCAAATCCTGCTGAATTTTGCTGTTTGAGGACTTCAGTTACTAGGTTGCTACTCATCTCTGAATGAATCATCTCATCTCTGTTTGAATTTAAGCTATAGAAAAATCTAAAAATATTTTAGTTTACAGATTCCGTAGATAAATTCGTCCGATCGAAGAAATTCAATTACCAAGCGAAAATCGAGCACGTTTCACAAAAGCAGAAAATCATGTGAAGCTAAAAGAAAGTGTCCGTGTACTGGATCGTATATGTGAAAAGTATTTTTTTATATTTCAAAGCATTCTTACCTTTCGTTGCTAGTTGGAGTGTATGAAGAGGAATGTCTCGAGTAATCGACGGGTCCCCGTTCAGCCATTGAAGGCTCAAACCCAAACCCCTGATTCGCAGTCAAATGATGTCCAGAATGCCTCAAAACTCCGGGAGTCCCCTGCCTGGAAGGATGCATCGCTTGCAACTCGACCAAATGCTGATCCGATCCATTCATCATGGAATGATGATGAACCATCTCTTCATTCGAATGTTGGGAATATGGTGATTCTTGATTTATTGTATAAGGTGATGGTGAATAATTGGCTATTGAGGGATGGTAATAGTTTTGCATCTGAACATCATATGCAAGACCGTACTGAAGTTTACTTTGAACACTATAGTAGTGGTACAACCAAGAGTTGGCGAGCATTATAGATGCTTCACATTCGCTGAAACAAAAGGAAAAGCATTTGTTAATATTTTTAATTCATACTGAAATTGAGGTGGAGGTCATGGGATGAAAAAGGAGCAAACAGTCGACCCCAAAAAAAAGATTGGCTGACGACATCATTCCATTTGTAAGAAGAAAATGGTGAGAGTTGCGCTGGACAGATGAAAATAGAAACAATGTAAAGAGACAGTGGAGAGATGGTTGTAAGAATTGTTAATTTTTACCTTAAAACTTGATTGGTGCATACTATGACCGGCTGCTGATTATTTTCCATATTGTCTTTGACTTGAAGAACAGCGTGGATCCAGAGCCAATCACCAGAACGTTTCTGAAGCCTCAACAAGAGTATGCATGATCTCTCCTGTTCCGATTGAGTTACTGTGGAAGAGATGTAAAGTAGTCTTAAGCAAAAATATTCTCAAGCAGATTGTTCATTAAAAATTAAGTAACAATATTGGAATATTGGAGTAAGAGTTGGACATACTTAGTCTATGTTTGGACTGAGCCTCTCTCATGCATTCCCAGTGAAGTAGCTGGTACCAAGAGACTCCTTGTAGTTCAGACTTTTCCCATTCCAAATAGAATTCTCCACTGGGAACAAAGATAAAAATCATTAAATATTTTAATAGACTCTCTGGATTTTTTGGTTAGTCGCTATATACTGTTAAGCTCTAGGAACTGTAGGCTTAGTAGAAAAGATTTTGACAGCTCTCAACGCCAAATTACTACAGGGATTTTTAACAAACAATGACCTCAAAATGTGATAACTATTTTGGTTTTTAAATGTCAGCTGTCAAAATCTTCTTGGCTGCAATTAGACCTCCTAAAGTTCGAAAAATGTTTGCCCATATTTTACTTATTTTTATTTTATAGTACGAATCTAGTTACCTGTTTATGAAGTCTATATAGCTACGTATATTTGTGATTAAGCATTTAATATTAAGTTTAATCAAAATGGACAGGTATCCAGGTAATGCTATTGCATTTTGGTTCTCAGCATCAAGCAAAAAAATACTTGTTTTTGCATACCATTATTTAGTATTTTTTATATATTATGATTTTATATTTCAACACTTGTTTCTACCAGTCAGTTATTATTAGGAATGGACTGCTTTAAGAGATTGATGAATATAATTAGTTAGTTAGTTATTTCAGACTTGTGTTTATTGGAATTAATATTACATATGGTTTTAGTTATTAAAATTTGACTAGCGATTTAAAAAAACCATTAATTTATCAGCATATTTTGGGATGTAAATAAATAGTACGGTATAATCCAATAGTAGATATGTTTGTGATGTTATCAATCCTATTAAAAATATTTAAGTGGTCAACTATCACCTTTTAGGCACTGACATTTAGATGAAGAATAACAATTTGAGACATTCAAAATTTATATTAAATTGAATTTGAACTCGTTTAATTTCTATAACTAGTGGAATGTCACCTCTGCTAATCATTTCGCAATGATATTTGAGGGAGTAAAAATCTATCTATTTTATCGCTTCGACTTTTCCGATGAGAATTAAGTGCAAAATATAAATAAAGTAAGCGACGAAATTCATTGTGGGATAAAAATGGGACCGAATTTAGAAAAATATCCACGAGGGTCACTACGTCACTACGTCGGGTTGACTGTAAGATATTGCTTTTGCAATAAGTCCGCCTTTTGGCACACTGTATTATCTTGTTTTGTTTTTGTTGTTACATATATTTACTGGCCAATAAAGTTTTATTTATTTATTTATTTATTACGTCTTACCTTAAACATTTTATCAACCACACCACAACATTAGTGATTAATTATGACATGTTTGGTGTAACTTATAATGAGTTCACCAGACATGTCGAACAGCATAGCTGTAACGTTGTTCGGTGTCATTTTAAGTTAACAAAAATAATAAATAAATAAATTAGGTATAGGTACGAGTTTCTAACAAACTATGGGAATAATCCCTTAGAAATTTATACCACAAGCTTTTCATTTTTTCAGCAACAAAATAATAACAGAATATAGCCCACTTTAGTGCAAACCTTTGACAACTGACGATAACGCAGAAATAATAAGTAACTGTAAACATTTTTTTTAAAAACAAGTTTTTTTTTGTCTCGGGAGTAGGCTGATCCAAAGTGGTACAGGATTGTATTCTCATAGACTTTACGTATGTTTGCAAAGTTTCATTTTTCTAGTCAGGAAGTGGTCGAAAAATCTATGTAAGATTTTGCGCACAAACAAAAAAAAACCTCCATAGTGAAGTTAAAAATCTTGTAAAAACGAACACCTCTAGAGGCTATAGGTATTATATAGTATACTCTGTAGTATGTAAGATATATGTAGATATATGGTTATTAATTAAACCATATGCAATTGTAATTGCTGCCGTCTAAATAATATTAGATTGATGTCTCTCTTATGTAATCCAATCAACTCGTTAATAATTTTATACCTAGAGAAGAAACAAATTGCCTAGATATTTCATTACCCAACTCCTGTTTTCTAATAGAAGATGCAAAGGCCATCAACCATATTGTAATTTTAATGTGAAAGCTTCTCTATCTCATTATTATTTACACTTAAATTATTTCGCAACATGATGTGGACTTTATTTTAAAAATTATTACTTAACACCCAATCATTTTTAAAATGTGTCTGACTGAGAAATTCTGAATTATCCATTAATGGATTCTTACTTAATAAATCACAGTTAAAAGATTGACATTTAATTTATTATATTTAATTGTTTATATAAATAAAATTGGCAGGTACGTTCAATAGTATCAACGAGTCTACGAAAGCAGAATGTCGTATACTGTGGTGCCGACTCTCATGTACGCCACTGAAAGTTTCAGTCTGAAATATGAACATGGCTGAAGAAATATATGAGCCTATTATAAATGCTGCAGAAATGAGGTCGTTGAAGAGAATATCTCGTGATGGTAGAAATGGATCGAAAATGAAAAGGTATTTAATATCATTGCTACCTTACTAACAAAGGACGGGGCGCAAAATAAAATATGTCTAATGTCTATCACTATATACTATAATATCGTCTTTGGCGGGATAGACCGAGAGGTCAGAACGCCAGAATGCCCTATTCCTGCTTATGTCACATTCATGCTATTTTGCGAATACAGATACTTATGTTTTATTTATGTATGAAGTTTTAATTTACTTTACTTTTTAGTTACTTTTACCCGCCAATCCACGTAGGTACCTTGCGGGGTAGGCAGAGAGAACAGAATGCCAAATAATCGTCATTTATAGGCTCCGCTCGATTCCATAATTCATTAATCATACATTTTCTATGAGTGAGTTTATTTGAAAATTTAATAAAATTTCGCCTAAGAAAATATCATGAAAATCGCACAATAATCCATAATTGGCTGATATGTACGTATGATAGTTGTATATACATATAACAATATACCTTCCATTAGTAGAAAATTTGTAAGAAATTAGTCTCATTAAAAGTTAATCGTAGGCGTTCCTCATTACAAGACAGTATGATATATGTGAGTCTTAATCAGACGATCTTAATTAGATACCTAAGTATGGGCTATACTAGTTCTTGTCTTCTATATAGTACTGGCCATGTAAGTATGTATGTACATTCCTTAAGGAGATAAAATAAATGGCCTTAAATGATAGATATTTTAATAGGGTGGTATGATTTGTGTTTATTATGAAATCTCTCAAAAGAAATGTGCCGAATAAAACATTATCTACTAGTGGTTAAGCATGCCAAAACATGCGAAAATTGTAATGATTAAACTTCGTCTTTCGTGTGCATATGACCATTAAATAAATAAATCTTTATTGGCCAGTAAATATGTATAGTAACAAAAACAAGACAATGCAGTGTGCCAAAGGGCGGACTTATTGCAAAATCAATATCTTACAGTCAACCCGAGAAAAGAAAGAAAAACTTAAATGCTATAATAATAAAGTACCATTGTACCATTAATACCATTAATACCATACCATTGCCATTGTACGTGTTACCTACGAATCTTAGTTCCACGTAAGTCTTCAAGTAGTATATTATGCTCTTGGCATCACCTCGTGGATTTCCATAAGAATCCCTACAAACTTCTATCAGAACACCTCTACATTACATGTTCGACAGTCTCAATCTGGCCACATTCACAAAGGGGGTGATCCCTGCTTGTACTTGTGAATCAAGTATACCTCCATTTACCGTGACCACTTTTGATCCTATTTAAGGTATATCATTGTTCAAATCATTAAACTAACAAAGAGAAATTTATGGGTGTTCAAAACAGCAAACCAGTACACCTGATAATGAACTTACTGGTAAATATGGTAAAATAATATGATTAGCTATTTGACAGTTGATGGCTGCCATCCAACTGTTTTTCCTGAATTTCTTTAAAATTGGTTGAACACTTAGATAAGACGGCACCCATTATAATTTCAAGACCATGGCCCAGGACAGACACTAATAGTGAGATGTTGCTGCCCTATGCTCCCCCAGGACTTAGAGGAACAAATGATTATTTAAGAAAATTAATATTTAAACTTACTTTTTATCTATATGTTTGATCTTCATGTCCATTGAGTGTATTGTGGTGAAGACATTTGTGGCTCCCTGCACGACGCACTCCCTCGTCTCTGGCATGGCAACTGGGGAACAGGAAGCCAGGAAGACTGGCTCATTTCTGCTGCACAAAGGGAGGTACGAAAGGAAATGCCCTCGCACTAGCACCACCTGAGAAAAAAGAAATCAACACCATTATTAGTAGGAAGATACAAAATTTACAATTCGAAATAATTTTCTCGGTTCTGTTGAAGGAAAAACTCTATTGTAATTCCGTATTTCCCCAAAATATATTGAAACCCTAATACCTACATTTTCGTTAGCTTCATAACCACGTGATCTGCATTGTGATAGTGCTGTGTATCAACAAAGGGATTCGAAGCGAATGCGTTCGCTTGAGAGCCGAATTACTCTATCCCTTGACCATCTCCCACATTTTTTAAAATTATCTATATATATATATAGAGATATAGATATCTTGGTGTCACTTACTCAGTGCTCATAGCGCATATTAAGGTGTATTTGTGGGCTTTCCACCATTTTTGTTTATGATTTTGAATATTGTTATAGGAATACTCTTTTTCTGTGCACAACTCAGCACAAAAGCTAATCGCTGTTTCGTTGAGCTGTGTAAAATTGTAGTCAAATAAAATAAATAAATTAAATATCTTCCCTCACGTAGTTATCTCAGGATGTATCGAATTTTTTTCTCGAAGATGATGATGTATTCTGCATTTCACGACACAAACGTTTAGCTTACTGTGAAGTACACGGGAAAGTATTTGAGTTTGTGTACACGAGCCTTTAAAAAAATAAGTAAATGCTGTCTAGAATCGGTGGCCAACCTCATTGATAAAAAGATTGAAATATCTTATGGATGTTTTGCGAAAACCTGACATTCGACTAATGTTAATACTTTGTAAACAAATTCATTCTTATAAAAATATTTCGAATAGTATTTAACAAGCTTCCTATAATGCTATGTTATATGTACACGGGGTTGATTGATAGGTATAGCACACATTATCACCTATTTAAATATTTTTTATCCAACGGAAATTCTTATTTAAGTTACTTTACAAAATACAATGAGTAATTCAGAATGCAAATATATCAAAGAGTGGCGTCAATGAAATAATGAAAAGCGCTCTCAGTGACAGACGTGAAATATTTGACTATGTGTATCAATTATCACATATTCCAAATTATTAGTTTTTTCATTGAAAAGTGATGTATTTGAATACATATCAAAATATGAACCCATATACAACGTTGAATCACAATCGATGGTGCATTCTTGAATTTTATTTACGTTATGGTTAATGTGGGAAAACGGTTGGTTGGCGCTCTGTCTAGTTTTTCATAAGATACCAATAGGTGACACGTTTCAGCTCATAGAGCATGGTTGGAAAGAGGTGCCGATAAACTTGAAAGCTCTTAAGACTTTTCTACGACTTGTGTATCTTGCCAGTGACCACGTATGGCCTATGAGACTATGTCCCTCACTGTCAGGAACTTAGTTACCCACAGTGGAGGGAATGGCGGCTGGTCACAGTCTATACCGTACCCAACCAGAAAGTCACTTAACAGACTGAGAACAGGTGTCTCCTGTTGTTACAGTAACCTCAAAAAATGGGGTTACAGAGAGGAAGACACCTGTGAGTGTGGTGCTGTACAGGATCACAGTCACCTGTATACATGTCCCCAAACAGGAGTGACGTGCACGCCCGAGGATGCACTACTGGCGAATACCAGGGGAATCCAGGTGGCCGAACGTTGTGGTTACAAGATTAGATAATGTTCCGGACACAGAAAATAAGTAAGTAGGAACTTACAAAAGTTAAATTGCGTTCAGGGAGCTATGGAAAGACAAATGTTGGGCGCCAGTCTTCGTAAGGAATCTGGAAATTACCCAGCAGTAAATAATTAAATAAGACAAGGCATGAAAGTAGAAATGGCAGCCTTTCCTATAAAAGATTCAGGTTATTCAATGACGTACCTATAGAATTACCTAGAAAATCTACGTTTCGGCGAAACTTTGATCATTATATCTACGACAATTTAATACAGAGTCAGTATAGTAGTAATAGTCTCTGACAATAATTATTATAGTTTAGTAAACAGCGCTGTGTGGTGTTAAGTGGACGCACTAAATAGGCCATTTCAATATTGACATTCGAAATAATAATAATAAATGAAGACTCGTGACTGTGACGTTATATCATCATTAATTGAGGAAGGTATTTGACGATGAGTTTTGGGCTAATTCAACTAAAAAAACTATTTGAAAGAGACCGTCATATTTCGTCACCTTTTTTGCCCTCCCTATAATCACTGCCGCCGGCCGCCTATGTAATCAAATTAAATAAATCATTTAGGCATATTTTTCGTCAAACATTCTAATGAAAATAGTTCTACCGTATTACCAATGTTATTGCAAGTATAAACACTTTGTTCCATGCAATATTCCTACAACATTATAGAAGAATTAAGGATGAACATTGTCGGGCTTACGACCGATCTCGGCTGCCTTAAGTGATCACTTTATACTCGAGAAACATTTGCCGTTTCAGTTCACCCTGGTTGGGATTCGATCCCAAACCTTCGTATCGCATAGTAGGGATCTTATCCACTACATCACGAGGTACGAAATTGTCCACTACCGTCAAGATGGGAAAGGTCCATAAAAATGGGGAAAAATTTATATGAATCCGATGGGTGCAGGATTGAATAAAGTCAGAAACGATTACCTACTGAAATATATTATAAATATATAAAACTAGCTGAGTTTCCCGTGCTTCGCAACGGTAAATTTAACAAACCATCCCGGCATAATTTATAGGCTTGAGCTGGACAAAATGTGAATTAGGATCAGAGTTTTTTTTCCAACGCCCTTTCGTACGATACCACACACGACCCCACACAACCTTTGCATCCCCTCATCATCATGGCAACTCCTAAGAAAAGCCTTTTCTCTATAAAAACCGGCAACGTTTTTATATTATCGCAAATGTTATTTTAAATTTTCGCGGCAATCCATCGTAAATTGCGGGAGTTTTGCAAACACTTACACAAAAACCTACTTTACTTTATATATATAGATAAAAGCTATAGATAAACGATAAAGGTCAATAAAATGATTCAGTTTATAAATATTACAATGTAATATAGACTCTATAGACAATACTATTAAGTTCCCACACTTCCAGTTAGATTAGTAGTAAATATATGAAGCCAATAATATGATATCATACGTATTATAAAACTAAATGGTTCCGGCAACTCTATACTACGTTTTATATTACTACATATACTATAGTATACATACTACAAGTATAATATGAGCTGTCTTCTACAGATACAGGATCTGTCTACTAATGTTGTAATATGTTGTTTTTATTGTCCCTGTTGGATGCAATGAAACTGCGAAATTTATAACATCATAATTATGCGTCATATCATTGTAGGAACTATAATTTTTATTTAGTCAGGTATTTATTTGCAAAAGCGTTTTGAAAAGCTATAATGCGGATGTATTCATACTTCATAGGTTCATTACGAGTAAATGGGAGGATTTACAGTAAATTCGACTAATACTAAAAGATAACAAATATAATATACGTGGGTGAAAGAAGCGGTGTAAGGAAGCGCGACCGTCCGAGAACCACATGGCTAGACCATGTAGACCAGATGATTATCAAGAACGGATGTGTTCTGAGCAAAAGGAATCGTAGAGTGTGTATGAGTGTGTATGTGCCTAGTTTTAGGACCATGATGAAGTGACAATAGAGCCTTTTACACTCTATTTGGCATTGAATTTCCCTGTAAATTTATTGTTTTATCTCTTTTTATATAGTTTATTATTGTTAACATGTAACTTTGACGAGTCCAAGTGCCTGCAAATAGCCTAGGGACGATTCAGAACAATAAATGAGGATGTGTAAGGGGTTTTCTTGCAGGTGGAATCCAGGCCTAAGGATGGAAAAGTCTGGCAATCTATTCTCTCTGCCTAACCCGCAAGGGATGCGGCGTGAGGGTATGGTATGATATGGTATAGCATAGTATAGTATAGTACAAATTACATAAATAAAAAAATCACTGGAAGTTATTTCTAAGAAGAGTTAACTTTTAATTCCATAATATGATCATCCCGTATAAGATATTAATAAAATTGTTCGACATATTGATTTGTGTTAGAACAGATATATTGATTGACTCATAGCTTAACTAGATGGCGTTATATTATTAATATACATATTGATAGGTAACCAATATGAATATATTATTATATAGTGATACTCGTACTCTATAATGAAATCATAATCAAGTTATTTTTTCATCATTTTAATTACAGACATCGCCAGTTAAGTGATTAAGCATTATAAGTATAAGCTATACATACTACAAGTCATAGTTTCTTTCAAAATGATATCACGTACGATAAAATCCATTAGACTGGACTACACAGGTGTATGAAATTTTGATACCTATACTCTTCTACTATTGCGGCCCTGCCCGCAGTCGAGCGAATATTTATTCCTAAATTAGCCCCCCGCACGAAAATTTTTAATGAAAAAGGGGAAAGTGATGATCCTAGCTGTCTTTCTAGAGTAGGTAGCCCAAACAGTTTTATTGTGAGAAGCTAGCTACCGTGTAAGTAGCGCCGCCGGCGAGACAAGCAAGCAACCGACATGGAAAGAGGTCGAGATATAAATCTAATAAATTGTTCGTGACATAAGAAACATACATACTTTCGGCTTAAATGTAAAGAATAGTAACACAAGAATAGGTATAATTAGCGCCGCAGTCAATTTTTTAAAGAAAAAAATATTTTAATGGATTAACCGTAATTATTATAGAAAAAAAATTATGTCATGAAAAAAAGTGTAATACGTATCATTTAGTATAGTGAATTGTTTCCGTGTCGCGGGCCGTAAAAATATCTGCCCCGGGCACATACGTCCCGCGGGCCGCAGTTTGACGATCACGTGTCTAAAATGTCATCACTTGCACACCATACAATCTACATTAGATATCTTTGTATTGTCTCTAACTTTATACCTACTTATATTATCGGTTGTAGTATCTAATGGACAGAGATTTGCATAGCAGCCGAAGAGAACAATACTAGCAATGTTTAATGCCGGGAAAGCGGAAAAGTATTTGAATTCATGACATTAAAATATTATAAATAATCATATACAGTGTACACGATGGCACATCGTAAATTAATATAGACATTCAATATTGTGAATAGAACAATGGTGTCATTTGTTCTATAGAAATAATGTAGATGACTTTAAACCTGTAGTGAAATTATTTCAAACTGTCGAACGCAGTTATAAAAATGTGACGGAGAAGGGACGACTAACTGCTTTATTCGTACTTATGGAAGAGCCATAAGGTGCAAATAAAGCAGGGAATCGTCCACTTTGTGTTCGACAGTTTTAAATAATTTATCTATAGGCATATTGACATTTAAAAAATTTAAAAAAACGGTAGACCTTAGATCTTTACAAGCTTACTAAATGTGCTTTGGAAAAAATAGGGTAGATACAATGAACCTTTATCTAGTAAATGACCGTAAAATATTTTTAATATCTTGTACTTCGCCAGAGCTCTGTTTCCCTTCTGTCAGAGATGCCTGAAGGATCTTACTACATATTTTCAGCGTTTGTGTATTCAAAATTTGCATGTGTTGAATACTCGTATGTTTTTACAAGATTTTATAACTTCACTGTGGAGTTTTTTTACTTGTTTTTTATTTGTTTGTACGCAAATCTTACAATGGATTTTTCGACCACTTCCTGAGTCGATGAAAATACAATCCTGTACCGATCTAATGACACATATTGTCTATGACTATATTGACTATACTACAATATCAGTCTATGCTACTAGAAAGTAATCGGACATTAAGACGGCTAGCCACACACGTCCGGAAGTTTAGAATCTAACATTCAGTTAGCTGAATGTGAGCACGTCTGCAGTGATGGACCTATACGGGAGAATCATCAATAACACATACTATTTCCTACTGACAACATAATACAGTAAGGCAGAATGAATTAAGTATGGCACTATCATCACCATATTAATGTTGCCATGATTAAAGCATGACGATTATAATCTCATAATTAATTTAATTAATATAAAGCTCATAATATATAATCATCATTACCTTTACGTGATTATTCAATATACCTATCAAGTGGCGTATATAGGTTTTTATTTCAGGAGGGGGAGCGAAAAAACTTCGGAGAAGGCAATTAAAATTTTAACATAGACGTAATAAAAAAAATCAGTAATAGCGCCACTAAATGGTCGGTAGCCTGGTTGGTAACGCGCTCGACTGTTAATCCAGTGGGCGCGGGTCCCGACCTACTCCACTTCACAACACACGCTTTTAAAGCTTTCTGTGAAGTGTGCAAAGATGTATTTGGGTTTATTTCGATAAACCCAGATTCATTAAAAAAAATAGCGCAAAAAAAATATTTTTTTGTGAAGGCGAGTGAGAAACGTTGTGTTTTAGGTTGGAATTATAAGTGTTGTGTTAAAAATGCAGCAATAAAGAAGCGCCGCAGGCGAAATATTAGTGAAAAATGGGTGAAGTGATGAACCTGGGATCTTTCTATAGCAGATGGCACATCGTTGTTTGACATTTGGGGGGGGGGGCTAGGGGGCCCCCCTATATGCGCCACTGATCAAGATACTCCTCGTTTAACATTAAAGATATAAGTTAAGTCAATACAATTATTTCATGGAATAATACCAACCTATTATAGTTTGTTGTTTACTTGAACATTAAGTTAATAGATTTATCTGATGTAGAATCAATTTAACATTACATTATGAGACCTTTGTAAACCTAATGCAGAAGTTATTATTGAAATCAGCTCAGCCCTAAATTATTAAACGTACTCGCGTATTACAATCATTTAGATATATTCACATAATTTTGCCAATCCCTACGACTGCCCATTAGATGATATACCTGGCGTTGTACTGAAACCGGATCGAGAAATTTCAAGTTTTAAGACTAAAAATAAAATGATTATGTACACTATTTCTCAATTATTTATAGTAGTTTATTTTTTTATCAACAAGATCGATACAAGAAATTCTCGTAAATCACGTTTATTTAAAACACCTTTATACTATATTTCTGCCTCTATCGACACGACATTAATACTGCCGTGCTAAGTAAAAACAAAGTATTTACAGAAAAAAAATGAAGTTTGAGGTAAGAAATTAAAACATTTTTCATAAGATAAAATACAGTATTTCTAATATTTTGCGTACAAATATGACTATACTGTATCCACTTATTTCTTTACTACTACTACTATTTATCGTGCCATCTCCGTCCACTGCTGAACATAGGCCTCCCCCGTACTCCTCCATATATCTCTATCTTGCGCCCTCTGCATCCAATCACAAGCAACTCGTTTAATGTCGTCTTACCATCGCGTGGGGGGTCTCCCTCTACTTCTTTTATCTTCGCGAGGTCTCCATTCCACTACCCTCTTTGTCCATCTTATTTCTTTAACTTGTGACGAATACACACAAAAAGGTGTATTGAAATTTGGAAGCTTGATTCTGAGATATTATCTGTGGTGTGGTAATTATTGTGTTTTTACTTAGAAGGGCAGAATATCTCCCATAGTAGATATTATCACAGTTTCAGCCCGCACGTGTTAAGGGCTTGATACCAAGAATGACGTCACAGTCATTTCCCACGGCATTAAGGTTCAAAATCGAGTGAACAATCAAATGATAAAATGGTAAAAATAGCGTTTTTTCCATTTTTTGGGGTTAATTTTGCGTCTATCAAAAAACTTTTACGGTAATTCCCTAGATTTTAATGCATATTATGAATACAAAAAAATAATACAGGGTCATCGAAAAAGAATGCCCCTATTTTAAAATGGAATAGCTTCGGAACCATTTACGTTAAATGAATGATTCTTTCACTGTATGATAACTAATGAATGTAAATTTTGTTTGATATATGATACAATGCGTAAGCGCATGCGCAGAATGGCTACGCTGTCGATAAAGTCAACCGACGCTTTTCATCTACCGACGCCCCCCAATGTAATGGTGATCGTGAACAGTAATGTCCTCATTTTGAAAAGGTATAACTTTGGAACCATTCAAGTAAAATGAGTAATTCTTTCACTGTATGGTAACTAATGAATGTAACTTTTTGTTTAAATCCCGATTGGCTGGTTAGCGCATGCGCAGAATAGCTGCTTGGCGGAGAAAGCCAACCGGCGTTAACTATCTACGTCTTCCAGTATTCCATATCACCATGCAACGCAAAGCACAGTGCGTTTGGTTTTTTTGCAATTTCGAAACTCCTTCAAAATGAGGACATTACTGTTCACGATCATCATTACATTGCGAGGCGGTAGATAAAAAGTGTCTTTTGGGTTTGTCGACTGCGCATAAATTCTGCGCATGCGCTAACGCATTGTGTTATACATCAAACAAAATTTACATTCATTAGTTATCGTACAGTGAAAGAATCACTTATTTATCGTAAATGGTTCCAAAGTTATTCCATTTTAATGTACGGGCATTCTTTTTCGATGACCCTGTATACTCCGCGACTTTGGGGAAACGAGTTTCCGTCTTTCGGAAAAAAGATCAGAGGTGTTTTTCAATTTTTTTTTCGAGAAATCCATACAAGATAAAAAAAACTATTAAGGTTATTCGCTAGATAAAGGTTCAATGTATCTACTCTATTTTTTCCAAAGCATATTAAGTAACGGTAGTTGAGACCTAAGCTCTCTCGTTTTTAGAAATTTTTGAAATGTCAGTATGCATTCTCTTAACATATGAAAATACAATAGAACAAACGTTCGCGTGTTCACTTTTATGTTGCATGAATGTTATAAAGATTGAATTCTAGTACGTAGGTACTTTAACATTATTATTATGTGTGTTATAGTGGTAGTAGGTAAGTTATATTTTATTATGATTGTATTATAACTTATAAGTTATAAGAGATGTGTGTTGATGCGGTGGGCAGTCTCACAACAGATTAATTTCACATTACCGATTCTTCACTTCATCTCCGCGTACTGCAGCTACGGCGGGAAAATGCATCAGTGCGGCCAACATAACCATGTAACGAAATAATTTACGAGGGAAGGTCTGTTTCAATACCTTGTATGGAGTCAAACAATAACGCCGATGTAAACCAATATGATATATTATGCATTGAATGTCAATGATAATATTATTATAGGTAAAGTTTCATGTTTATAATCACCTCAGGCCAAAATGGACTACAGTTAAATGTGACTGTGCTTTGCCTACGTATTAGTATTCTTGTAATGTGAATCGTCATACAGCGTTCTTATACAGAATGTTGTCTTTCATAAGTCAAATAGTATTAGGGGCGATAAAGATTATTGAGGGCCTGCACTGTAGCACCAACACCGAAGTGAAGAGATTGGCTAGTGACAGGACGGCGTGGAAAGAAAGAACGAAAATGCTTGGTACAAACCAAGATTTGTATCATTGTTTAAGTTTCGCGCTTTACTCAAAACTAAATCATTTAAAATACCAAGTTAAATTACGTACTATCATTTTTAAATACATATATTTCAGGCAAGTGCTTGTTTTTCAGGCCCCAGATATATACAAAAACATGCAAAAACAATGAATTCTGATATACACACATATAAAAAAATCACCGAAATCACCATCTGGTAAAATTTTACTGCATCACTAGACCGAAGTCTGTTCTAAGACAGTAGACGCTGAATCAATTTGTGTATAGAAGTATAATGTTGCAACTACAATAATTAAAATCTATTTCACTGGAACAACACCGGACCATCAAAACACTAAACAATTGCAACAAGGGACAAGCCCATAATATAATTTATAATATTAATAAGAAAAAAATAAAAAAAAGCTTTGATCCAAATCCTGTAATATCCGTGATATCTGAATAGGTTAATTTTTCCCAATGCTAGGCTGATGAGTTTATATGTCAATCATGAATGATAATATATAGACTCTTCTGGCTAATAAAACTGAGAAGTATGTTGGCAAGTCTTGCCTCCTTGTAAAAAAAATCAATATTATTATATGAAATACAACAACCTGTATATAACGAGTACTTCGAGTAATCCTTGTTACAATCAAGTAATTGAATTGCAATAGAAATCATAGAGTAGGTAAGTACGAGTAATATGCATTCTTATCTCTTGTGTTATTTTCATATGGCAATAAATGATAGGATTGCAACAATTGATTTAACATCTGAATACAATTGTGTACCTTATAAAGGTGCTAGGTGTTTGTAGGTCGAAGTGTCAAAGGGGAAATATCTTACACAGCTGGGCCTGAATTCTATCGCTGT
The DNA here is from genome assembly GCA_963576895.1 of Ceraclea dissimilis. Taxonomy (NCBI): domain Eukaryota; kingdom Metazoa; phylum Arthropoda; class Insecta; order Trichoptera; family Leptoceridae; genus Ceraclea; species Ceraclea dissimilis. Next base: position 15,220,767 of record OY756366.1, on the reverse strand, counting down.
CACCATTAAGTTTATTAATCATCTTATTCTATGACTACCTATTTTCGTAGTTTATAGTTTCCCGTTTACAATATCCCGCCCGAGACTGGCCTGGTCCGATAATGTCGAGCAGATCCTCAAGTATGGACGCGTTTTGAGTAAAAAAAATTGGAGAACGTGTATGACAAATGGGAAGGGGGGATAGCCCCCTCAGATAGAAAAAAAGGATAGCCTTGACTGGCGCTCTGTCCTCTCTGCCTACCTCGCAAGGGATGTGGCGTGAGGGTATAGAATAATAGAATATAGATAGATAGATATTTTGATTTATGTAGTATATTTTTTCTATAACTTACTTTTTGATCTCCAAATCTCATCTGCCTTCTTGCATTCCTCGCCACATTTATCCGGCAGAGGAACATTCTGGTATCCCTGGGGACTGTTGCACCTCCGGCTGGTGAGACAGGGGGTGCAGGCCTGCAGAGCTCTGCCTGCACATTCTGATGGTCTTGTTTGTCTATTATGTCATATACGCTGTCTCCGTGGATCAGCAAATCTTCCTGTTGGAATAAAAGAAAATTTTAATAAAGTGTATTTTTGAAATCACAATTCATGTTTTGTGAGGACATCGGAATTTTCTACATGTCGTTGTTGAATATAACAAGTAGTTATATCTCAACAGATACACAGCAAAGGAAGATCCTGATGGAAGGGCATCCTTTGCTGTATATATGTATGTTGAGATATAATTACTTGTTCAATAAAGTCCTAAGCCCGAAGAAGTATTAGAAATGGTATACAACTACTATGAAATAAGAATAAAAATAGCATCATTTTTGCAACGCACACAAATATTGTTCTATTGCGAATGCACTAAGAGTTAAAATTCATTGTCATCATTATTATACTTTTTTGAAAAACACATAACTAATAAATGTAAGACTGTAATGTTCACTATAAAATTTCATTTTTTATAGGCCGTTAGAATTATTTAGGATCACCTCTCCGGTAAGAATTACTTAAAATCCCATACAGTTTTGCAGTTTTAAAGAAAATTGGGAGAGGCCTATAAGGAAATAAAATTTTAATGTTCCATTATCTGTGCTATCTACATCCTCACGTCGCGTCCCTTGAAGGGTAGCCAGAGAGGACAGAGTGCCAGATAGTCCTATCCTTACACACACTCCTAGTTTCCGTCAGGTTCATGCAATTTATCATACACGCTCTCCGATTCCTATTACTCAATACGCGTCCACCATGACATGATCGGACCAGGCCACTCTCAGGCCACCGCGTTTCCTCACGCCTCTTCGCTCGCTCAAATATATATTTTTTGTCATCCTTCATTCTCTCAACATGCCCAAACCATGTCTCTCAATGAAATTTAAAGGTAAAAAACAGTGCTCTATTTATTAGTGTGTTTTTAAACTAACTTAAAATTGAAAACTACAGTGTTCAATTAATTAGTGTATTTTTCAAAAAGTATGATAACTAAACGCTACAATATACTACGATAGTTGATAATTTACCATTGAATGTCCTAAATATTCTGCTGCGTTATCACTAATGTAGAGTAGTTTGCCATTTTGTGTCATCATCATTAGGAATCCATTCAATGCCTGTGGAAAATAGAACTGTGATTTAATATATCGCCATATTAAGTAAGTAAAAAATACACAATAATTTACCTAAAATTACTTATAAGATCTTCGTAGATAACTACTTAGTACTTTTACATTTACGGTCAAATATGACTTTTTATAACCGAGTTAAAAGTTAGGTAAATAGTGTTTGTGAATATAAAATAAAATAAAACTTTATTATACATATTATAAAAACATACAAAGGGCGGCTTATTGCTAAATGGGAATTTCTGCCAGCCAACCCATAATATAGATGCTTTTATAGAAATTGGTCGGAGCGCTTCAGCTCAGATTACTTTTTTTCCAAAATAAAGCCATTTCGAAAAAAGCCCCTTTTAAGGTATTAACATGCAAAATTTATACACTAGATTTTGAGCTTAAAAGTAGGCATATTGACATTTATAAAATATATAAAAACGGTAGACTTTAGATCTCGGCAACCGTTACAAAATATGCTTCGGAAAAAATACAATAGATATACATTGAACCTTTATCTAGGGAATGAACGTAAAAAAAATACTGAAGCGAAATTAACCCAAAAAAACTGGAAAAAACTCATTTTTTACCATTTTAACATGCGATTGTTCACGCGATTTTGATGCCGTGGAAAATGACCGTGACCTCATAGTTGGGTCGCGAGCTTTAGAAGTACAAATTTATTTATTTATTTACACTTTAAGTGAACAATAGTAGCAATATGTTAACATAACAAGTAATAGATGCTAAAAAAATATATCACTAGGGCGAGCTTGACATAGTCCTGCGATCTCTGCCAGCTAACCCCTATAAAAATAAATATCTTTCTTGCTAATAATCCAAAGTAACGAAATCGAGTTAAAGGCAGACCTCTCATTTAATAAAGATCACGCTCCAACCGTTCGAACCAAGTACGTACGTAATAAAAAATCGCATCTTAAAAAATATGTACAAAAAATAAAAGAAAAAATGTATACAAACTTTTGAGAATCCAATGTTAGGTGTGGGTGCATGGTGGTGATAATGATGGGAAAAATCGTGACACTTTAAAACTGTGAACAAAAGACAAACGAAAACAAAATAGCATCAAAACAAAAGAAAACAATAATAGTAACAAAATAAAAACACGATCATATAAATTAACACATAATAATTAAATGAAATTAAAATAAAGAAGCTATATTAGAAATACATTAATAGCATTTGTTATTGGTAGGCGATAACTTTGTATATTTTTATGTACTTGTAAAATGTCGTGCATGAGTTTGTACTAAATGTAATGCGTGATTTTTAAACAATAGACAACGTAGGTAGGCATTGTAAAGTTTACGTGTCATAAATAATTATCAGTGTGCTTCATTCTTTATGTCCCCTTAATAGGTCCAAGTCTATAACTTTTATACTATAATAACTGGTAAACCCCAATACCCGAGTACCAGGTTTCGATCTTCCACGTAAACTTTGGGTACAGCAGAACAGAGTTAGAACGAAACACGGATGCTGCAATTACTCACTCTGGAGGTGGTAAAAGAGGGACAGCCCTTATTATCAGTGTGGAGCTGAGCAGACTGTGAGACGCGTAATTCAAGAGTGCCACATTAGGAAGTTCAGTGGAAGACTCCAAGACATCCATGAGGCGACGCCGGAGACGGTGGACTGGTTAACAGCACTGGATCCAAGACTATAGTAGTACGAGCACTTTCTGACTCAGCCCGGATGGGTGAAGATATTTCAATCACCGCGCCACACGAAAAGTGAGGTAAGTAAGTAAGTTCGAGGGGAATATTTGGAAAATCCGTGAGGTGACGCCGAGGGCAATTGAATATCTGAGAAATATTGACGCGGAGCTCTGACTCCCAGATCATTTGTAGAATGGTTATATTCGTAGACGAAAGAAGAAGCGTGGTTTATAAATTGCACAAAATAATAATTCAGGCAAATAAGGATGTATTCTGAAGAATAATGATCGTGTGCTGTAAATTCAAATTTTCGGATGAGACCGAGAACTATAACTACCTTGCTGAAAATAGTTAGCTTTCCTGACGTAGACGCAGATGAGGGCCATAAGCTGCAACTGTGAGAGCCTCTGCCTGGTAGAGGGCGGCAGTGGTAGCAGGTCCCGCAGGTTGGCGATCTCTGCGTTTATCAAGTCTCTTCTCATTTTACTTGCACCTTTTGTTGATTTGGTCGGTTCAAATGTCCTGCAAATAAAGAAAATAAAACTTATAAAGTAGGCATATTGACATTTCAAATATTTCTAAAGACGGGTGACCTTTGATCTCGAAAACCGTTACTAAATATGCTTTGGAAAAAAATAGAGTAGATACATTGAACCTTTATCTAGGGAATGACCGAAAAAGTTTTTATATCTTGTATAGATTTCTCAAAAACGTGAATAACACCCCACACGTATTTTCTGTAAGACCAGTAGGTCCCGCCATTTGGAAGATATGTTTTCTTTTTAATAAAGATTTTATTTATTTATTTATTTATTTAGGTAACCTTTTTTATGACGCTGTATATTAAAAAAGTATATGCATGCGATAATTTCTGTACATTTACCACCTTTCAATCAGATAACACTAATACCACTTACTCACCACGGTTAAGGTAGTGCAATGTGTTATTTCTATACCTATACCTTGCACAGGATTATTAGTAAGTAAGGAAATAATTAAATCAAATGGTATTAATGTTTTCATACAATTTATATTGAAACGTGACTAGGAAAGATCCACGTACGTATGATCTATGAAATAGACACATTGTAGTAATCAGCAGAAAATCTACTCAACATGATAAAAACATATGCAAATATTTCGCTTAATATTCCTAGGCAACCTTACAAGGTCACTTAGTTTTAAAACAAACAAAAAAACTGAGCATTTCTGAGAAAAACAGTTTACAATTAAGTATTATCTACGCACAATTAATTACGTCAAGATTCGATTGATGAATTAGTTCAATATGTAAAACCTTTGAGAACAAAATGTTCGCACATTGCTCCCCAGACGGTATGAAAAAGAATTCCCATACGATTTCCGTCTTGCATACGAAATGTATCGATTTGAATAAAAATCTGTCGCTGAATAAACTTCTTTGAAACAAATCACGTCCTATACGTCTGTAAATTGTCGCAGATATAAACATTAGAAGGGTCATTAGTCATTCTATGATGCAATATGCTGAATTATTGATATGCCTTCCACCAAGTAGACGGGAGATTTTCGTTCCGTACGAGGAATATTTTGGACATTTTAAATAATAAATTTTCATTCGTTAAAAAAAACTTAAATGGCAAAGGGTTGTCCAAATTTATAACTAAATTTAACGTTTATCGGTCAATAGATTTTCTTTCAAATAAAATTGTGAGCGAAAGATTTAAGCAACAGCTCTAGACTTTTGCATTTACAAAAGTATCCACTCAGATGAACATCTTATAATTTGATTATTTTGAAATCGCAATTTATGTTTTGTGAAAAGATCGGAATTTTCTACGTATCGTAGTTGAATGTAGCAAGTAGTTATATCTCGACAAAATGTTACTTAAGTGTAAAGTGATTACATTAAGCCAACCTATTGGAAGGTCCATCCTTTGCTGTGTATCTGTTGAGATATAATAACATCTTAATATTTTATCGCTCAATAAGAGAAAAGTACTTATTTATAAATATGTATCTAAATCCTACTATAAAAAATGTTATTATACGATATTCTTCAATAGAGCGTACTCGTCACAATATAACAATTGCATTCATATTACCGCCTGTTAGAGTTATTTTCAAATACTAACAAACAGTATATAAAAAAATGTGTTCAAAATATGGCAGCAAACTGTTGGGAAATTTATTTAACATTTGTACTAAAAAAGAAAAATCTCGATTAGGCTAGTCCAAAATTATATTAGAGCCCCAAAAGACTGTCTTTGACATCCGACAGAAGCAGCCGAAAAAGTTTTCACAAAGTCCATTTCTAAATGACACATAATAGCATTATTTCTTTCGTAATCAATGAAACATGCTCAACAGTTAGCAATCTAAAAGACAATAGTGTTAAAAAAAATCAATGTTATTCACAAAGTTTATTCTTCAATAATCTTTTCAATCAACAATTAGGTGCTAAGTGTTCCTCAATTATAATAGTTTACGAAATTTATCAACAAGGACATTTATAATCAATTTGACATTAGAAAAGTCACATATTTTTTTTAATTTCATTTGATCAAAAGAGGATAAATCGTGACTAAAATTATTAATTAACACAATAATTTGATGTTATCGTGTTTCACAAAGTAGTTTTTCGGGAACATTTTCGGGGACGTTTTTTGGGGATGATTTCGCTTTACTCAAAAATTAATGGTAATGTAGTGTATATTAATAATAGGTATACATATAATCACTGCGGAAAAGAATTTTTCTTTGCGAATTTCGCAGAGGATCTTAAAAATTTGATCCCTGTACAAACTTTGTACCTTAATTTAGGAATCATAATATGAGGGATGTATAGTAAATTCGACTAACGCCAATTCGACTAATAGCTAATTATACTAATTCGACTTAAACTGATTCGACTAATGATCAATTCGACTAATTTAATATATTTTACATTATTTTCATGTCACATTTTAAGGGAGGGTATAATGTTATTATATTTATTGAAGATAATCACTGTAGAACCTAAAAATGTATTGTCTATAATAATATGTATAATAATTGTAATTATTATGATACGATCAAAAATCGATTTTTCTTCTTCACATAATAATAATTACAATTTTCGGTGTGAATTTTAAAATAATGTAAAATATATGAAATTCGTCGAATTGGTTATTAGTGGAATTGGTTGTTTGTCGAATTAGTATTATCATTTTTATTGTTTTATTGTTTTCTATCATCCGTAGGCCCATTCGGGCACTTGGACTCGTCAATTTTAAAATTATAGCATATTATCAAACAATAACAAAAGTCAAAGCTAGTCGAATTAGGTATTAGTCGAATTAGTATCAGTCGAATTAACTATTAGTCGAATTTATTGAATACAAAAATAAGGTAGATACATATTAAAATTAAAATAAAGCTCAAATGAAACACACATGATTGTAATCTCTTCAGAAGGATATAAGTTGGTATATTACCTATGTAGTTACTAGTTATAGTATATTAGTATGTATAGTTGTCTTGTTATTATTCGATACGATGAATAATCCCTTCCCGTGAGATTCATTGATAGTGAATCAATACAACATCGTCATATTATGTCAGAGATAGTCAATCCGAAAATAACAAGGTTCCAACTGACAAGAACAGAGTATGGACATTCTATGAGATCAACGCTTTTTATACACTTTTTTGCACACATGGGACCTGATTATTAGGTATACTTTTTAAAATAGCTTCGAGCTTTTCTCTTTTTCAGTTGATATTTTTATACTTGAGTCGCACTTTTCGTTGAGTGTACTGAGACCCTTATTCTCGTTATTTACCTTGATATCTCACTTTTGGCTGTTTTTGTTAATTGTATTCTCATAGATGATGAAACATACCTCCATGATTAAATATTTTCACTCAAAAAGTTAAAATCTCAAAATTCGATAGTAATTTTCAAGAATTACTACATCAATAAACAAGAGTATGAATTACTTAAATAAGGTTTCGTACTCCCATACGAAACCCTTTTCTCACATTTTGTTTTGACAGCTATATGTAGGTACTATTGATAAGATAAAGGCAACTCGTGACGTCACCGACGACAGTTATCATATCATACAATGTTATGGTGCCGAAAATATGACGTCACAGTATTTTGACCAATACCAGTGAATCATCTGGACTACACTACCTGTTTATAAATCATGAGATGGTCGGGTCAGTATTAAAAAATATTTGAAAATATGTGTTTACCATCTCACTGTGTAAAATATCGGGACGAGACACGATATCCGGGAACTTATTCTCATTCTGAAGGTGTAATTTTTTTCTTAATCTAATCTTGTAATGAGTGCGAGGAATGAATATTCAATAGTAATTATATTTCATTATATTCCGTGGTGTATAATAATTCAATCATATGTATGACCATAGTGCTCTCTTCTAGGAAAATGTATCAAATTCAATTAATGACTTGTTTTAACCACATCATGACTTCATCAATATCAAACAGACTAATTTTTATTTGTACTATGCTATACTACTATACTATACCATCACGCCACTTCCCTTGCGGGGTAGGCAGAGAGAACAGATCGCCAAACTTTTCTATCCTTACACACACCTTGGGACTTCCGTCAGATTCATGCAATTCCTCATACACATTCTACGATTACTTTTACTCAAAACACGTCCGTCCTTGAGGATCTGGTTGACATGATCGGACCAGGTCAGTCTCGGGCGGCCGCGCTTCCTCACCCCTCCTCGCTCACTCAAATATATATTTTTTGTCATCCTATCATCTTTCATTCTCTCAACATGCCCAAACCATCTAAGTTTATTCACTTTCATTCTTGTCACAACACCGCTCTTTCAGTCACTCATTTCCCTAATAATCTCATTCCTTATCTTATCTCTAAGCGTTTTCCCAATTTTTATTGTATACAGTATTATCAAATCACCCTGATCGAGTTTACTCCAGTAAATCTAAAGATTTGGTCTCCAAAAGACGGGTATTTCTAAATTTTTGGTATGTACTGGTGCTAGGACTAAAATGTTTTAATTTCAAAAATGTGACCTTCTAGAACTGCCGCGCTGCGCTTGGTAGCGAAAAAAAACAATTTATATTCTGCAATCCACACGTATTTCAAAATACCTACCAAACGGTTGGTTTTGCAGAAAAAATATACGTTTCAAAATTATTCTACAGTAAATTTGTTGTGTAAATTTGAGTTCTCAATTGGTTCGAATATTTCACGAATAGTTCATAACAATTCACGGAAACATTCTTATAGGATTGTATAAAAATGTCTAGTAAATAAGTCCCAAAATTTTGTGTTAATAAATAGCTGATAGAAAATAATGAGCTCCCTGTCCATATGTCAATATAAATTCACAAGGGAGAGACTAAAATGATAAATTATGTATCAACTGTATGAGTGATGTGAAATTAATTCAGTGTAGGATCGTTCTGGGAATATAAATGGCCTATAATGAGATGGATATTAGGAGGACAAACTGTCATCAAATTCATATGGAGATGACATAATTTGAATGTGAAATACTTTGGGAACTGATGAATGTTCTTTTGAAAGTTTTTGGTCGCTCCCATGACAAATTCTTTGCTCGGAATAAAGATGTCCTATACTATTGTTGTACGCTCGTACAATTTAGAACTAAGTTATATTGTTGTTGATTTACTGTTGGGAAAAATTAGCTTATCTAGATATCACGGATATCACAGGATTAGGCTCAATACGGGGCCTAAAATACAAGCATTGTGCCTGAAATATCAGTATTTGTAAATCGTGATACAATATTTCAAGTATTTTTGCATTTTTGTGTACAAATTTTCCGGTACTTGAATCTTTTTTTTTTAATATTTAATAGCGATATCGGTATTATACCTTTAGCTGATAATACTAATGGGATTATATATACCGACATAGAATGCCATATATTCTTTATTTCACCTGCTAATTCTGTATATTATGTAGACGGTTATTTGAATTCTAAGTGTATTTGGTACAGCCATGTCAATTAAATAAGTGAATTTAGTTTGTTAGTTGTGCAAAACTACAAAATTAAGCGTGGTAAAAATATATTAGGAAAAAATTAATTGCGTCTACACGTAGGATTCAGAGAATCAGCAAATAGTTGATTGTGTTTATTAATTTTCTTAAAGCGTTCGTCAAATAAATTAATTAAGTCGTTAAAATACAATAATCTTTTAAAGATAAAAGTCTGTCTATACATTGTTTAAATTAATTTAATTTAATATGCCGATGTTGTCCCATAAAATACAAGGAAACTTACGGACTATTAATTATACAATTCACTTATTGGAAATTATGTATGTACCTACCTATTTCTATTATCATTAATTATATTGTATTCTATACACACTACTCTTACATAAATTAAAAACCAGGTATAACAACACCTAGGATGGTTGGGACATGTCCAGCGAATGTCGAACAACCGAATACCGAAGATTTTCAGCACAGGCGATCAGATGGGAGACAAAATGAGGGGAGAGCTAAGCTGAGATGGATGGATGGCGTGGAGAGGGACATCAGGACAATTAGAAATGATGAACTGGAAGGTGCGGGCGATCGAGTGAATAGAATAGCGAAGAATTCTGGATGAGGCCAAACCTCACAGTGGGCTGTAACGCCAGTGATGATGATGATGATCTATTCAAATATTAAAACACTGTGATTGGCCAATGAATGAGAATCAAGAATTATTGGGAAAATGTATGTACCTAATCGTATATCTATCTATCTATCTATCTATCTATACCCTCACGCCACATCCCTTGCAGGGTAGGCAGAGAGGACAGAGCGCCAGACAGCCCTATCCTTACACACACTCCTAGCTTCCGTCACATTCATGCAATTAGTCATACACGCTCTCCGATTCCTTTTACTCAAAACGCGTCCATCCTTGAGGATCTGGTCGACATGATCGGACCAGGTCAGTCTCGGACGGCCGCGCTTTCTCACCCCTCTTCGCTCATTCAGATATATCTTTTTTGTCATCCTGTCAACATTCATTCTCTCAACATGCCCAAACCATCTTAGTTTGTTTACTTTCATTCTTGTCACTACACCAGTCTTGCAGTCACTCATTTCCCTAATAACCTCATTCCTTATCTTATCTCTCAGCGTTTTCCCGCACATTCTTCTTAATGACCTCATTTCTACTGCATTCAACCCTGATTCATCCTTCTTCATCCACGTCCACGTCTCACTAGCATACATCAGGGTCGGCACCAAGACAGCATTGTGCACTAGCACTTTTGCTTTCATAGACACATTGCTACTACTAACAATCGGACCGAGCGCACCATTCGTCCTAGTACCGGCCAGCTTCCTTCTTTCAATGTCTCCATCACAGCGTCCATCTCTAGTAAACAAACTTCCCAGATATACATACTCATTCACTTGCTCCAGACAGTCATTACCAACCTTTATCACACAATTTGTCCTTATTTCCTCTCTTTCGAACACTAATACTTTCGTTTTATTTACATTCATTTTCATACCATTCATATCGCAGCTTTCGTATACACAGGATACTATCCGTTGTAACTCACATTCATCATCAGCCATCAACACTAAATCATCTGCAAACATTAACGCACATACTTTCACTCCATTTAGGTCCACACCAACATTCAGCTCATTCAGAGGACGCATGCAGTAGTCGAAGAACAGGTTGAACAACCAAGGCGACATGACGCAACCCTGTTTAACCCCTTTTGTGAGAGTGAACCACTGCGACAACGCAGCATTCACCCTGACACAAGCAGAGCTCTCCGCATATAGAGACGCGATTGCGCCAATCAGTCGGTCGCTCACCCCATATTCCGACAGTACACGCCACAGTCTTTCTCGGTCCACACGATCGTATGCCTTCTCCAGATCCACGAACGCGCAGAAGAGCCTCTGGTGTTTAGCCAGAAGCTTCTCCATGACCATCCGTAGGGAGAAGATCTGATCGGTGCACCCCCTGCCACTCATGAAAGCACCCTGCACATCCCATATTTTACTTTCAGTCACTTTTCTTACTCTTTCAATCAATACCTTTCCATACAGTTTGCCCACAGAGCTCAGCAAACTGATAGCCCGATAACTGCCGCATTCCAACCTTGAGCCTTTCCCCTTGTACAAAGGGCAGATGACTGCCCTCCTCCAATCCTCAGGAGTGCAGCCACTCTCCCAGCACAAGTTGAAAAGCCTCAGGCACCACTCGAGAATCTTCGGGCCACCTTGCTTGATGAACTCTATGGCCACACAGTCATGTCCCGCAGCTTTACCATTCTTTGCTTTTTTCAATGCAAGCACAACTTCATCCATACGTATTTCCTCGTCCTCAGCAATATTTACATTCATACTATCTGCTACATTCGTCTGGCTCGTATTAGTACCACTTTCATACAATTCTTCGAAGTATTCTTTCCATCGTTCAACAACTTCCTCTCCATTCGTCACTAACTCACCATTCTTATCTTTGATGCAATTCATACTGTTTTTCTCACTTCCAGATCTCTTTCTTTTTACTTCCTTCCAGAATATTTTCAAATTCTCCTCGGCGTTCCTCGATAGTTTCATACATTCCTCTTCCTCAAGTTTTCTCTTTTTCTGGCGAACCATTTCTTTCACTTCTTTCCTACACGCTTTATATATATTCTTCTTTCTTTCTTTCTCACCTCCATCACCTGTTTTCGCGCTAAGCACATCATTCCACGCTTTCTTTTTCCTCAATACAGCATCCTTCACCTCATCATCCCACCACGCATCACCTTTTTTCCTTCCTACCAACGCTTCTCCACATACTTCTCTTGCACTCTTTACTAGCACCTCCTTCATAACATTCCATAGTTCACTCGTCGAGCGTTCCTCATCATCATGTACTTCTAGCCTTTCGTTAGTTAGTCTTTCATATTCATCCCTAACATTCGTCTCTTTCAGTTTTTCGACCCTGATTCTCCGGACAGGCTCCAACTTCCGAGCCCTTGAGCGCCAACCGGAGAACAGATCAATCCTTGTTATCACAAGGAAGTGATCCGTCCACAGTCCGGCGCCCCGAAATGCCCGGGTGTCCTTTGTCGCCTTCCGGAGTTCAGAGTCCACACATACAAAATATATATATATATATATATATAAAATATATACGTATATCATACGAGTATATTTAGATTGATCTGATATTTTTAAAACTATTCATCAACCAATAACTTCCAAAATTACGAGTATATCAAACAAACTAAGGGAATAATCCCAAGTTTCAGTAAATTTCACTAATATACATACATACATACATCTTCTTCCCCGTCTATCCTTGATTGGGTCGGGGGCCCAAAGCATCTGCATATCTTCGCCAGAGGCCCCTGTCACTCGCAGCTTCCAGGACCTCTGGCCACTCCAACCACAGTTTAAATTTCACTAATATGTAACTTTGAAATTATTTTTATCGAGAAAATAATTAAATTAATTAAAATAATTAGACATACTGAAATATCTTCTCATTTCACGAATAATTTTGGCATTAATTACTATGTGACTGTTTTTAGCCATTTTGAACAAGCAGAGTTTATTTAACTATGTATAAAGTCACTTAATTTAATTTAAATGAAAAAGACTGAACGCCACGAGGATACCACACGTGGCACTGCTTGGTATCCCGGATGGACAACGCCAGCCGGGAAGGCCCCCAAAGAGATGGAGAGAAAGCTGGAGCTCAGCATGCCACGAGGAGACTCCTCCTGCTAGAACAGACTCCTGAGTCTAAAGAAAGTGAAGAAGAAGAAGGCTTTATACATAGTTAAATAAATTCTGTTCAAAATCTTCTGATTTATCAATGTTTTAAGTCTTAGAATGATATCTTTAGTATAAGCTGAATAATCTTCCTTTTTCCGACGCAGTTTTTCTAATTTTTAGTTACTATCCCCTCTAAAGTATTTTCAATTTGGAACGCTATAGACACGTATGAGTTCATAAATTTGATCTTGAGCAGTGCTAGTGCACAATAGTAGACTACTCATCATAACAAGATTGAAATCACAATTTAGGCTTTGTGAGGGAATCGGAATTTTTCTACATGTCGTAGTTGAATTTAACAAGTAGTTTTATCTCAACAGATACACAGCAAATGATGGACCTTCTATCAGGCTTATGACTGATCGTCGGCTGGTTTAATGTGAGACTTTCAGGGATCCATAAAGGTGGTTGGACGTACTCAAAATACCAAAAAAAAATCTCAATAGAGGGCCGTGTACATTGTACAACATAATAAACGCGTTCCACCTCGACTCAACTACCAGCCTTGATAGCATAGCGGTAGAATACCGGCTTGTCAGGTTAGAGGTCTGGGTTCGATTCCCGGCCGCGGCAGATGGATGGACTGGAATTGGTGAATGTTACTTAAGTGTAAAGTGATCACATTAAGCTAGCCAACGATCAATCATAAGCCTGATGGAAGGTCCATCTTTTGCTGTGTATCTGTTGAGATAAAACTACTTCTTACTCATTACAAGTCTATAGTAATATGCAAACTCTTATTATGGGTACATAGTGTTAGTATGTATGAGTATGAATTATTGTTATTTTGGTGATGGATATAATATTTTTTGAGAGGACCTAACCGGTTCCTTGTTCTTCTTTATAATATTGTTATATCACAATTATGGATCTTGTTTTGGAACCTATTATTATTATTATTGAATTCTTGCGCTCATGAACTATATGCGCAAATTACGATCCGGGATTTTCCGATATACAGTGTATTAATTGTCTTCCGTGTGCGAAATATTTCTGTTCGGTGATAACATTTTTTTAAACAGGAAATTTGAGCCTGTGCTTGACTTTCATATACTTTGACAAAAATTTTTGAATGTTTTAATTGTGATATAAGCGGTTATACGACAAATAAAATGATAAAGAATTGTGACTAAAACCTAAGAAAATGGTGTATGGTTAAAAGTTGAGCGTTTTGGGGTTGTGGCCTTTTGATTATGCAATTTGTTAATTTTTCTTCCATAGTTTTTTCGGGATTTTACTAACTCAATTTTTAAAAAAATCATGGAAAATAAGTCACGCTTTCGATCAAGATTAGGACAACTCTTTGGATTTTCTCTATGTATTCAAAATTATCTACATAAGTTTCTTCATTTAAAAAAATCTGTAACACGCTGTGAGCAGAGAGAGTTGACAGAAAAAGAGAGAAAAAAAGAAGAGTTGAGAGAAAAAAACGCTATATTGCTAAAAGAAAAATTCGTTTTCACAAATAGCCTTAACGCAAAATATTATTCAAGTAAATAATTTGAAGTCGGGAAAGGAGATTTTTTTAATATTCTACCATACTCTATCACCTGAGAATATTTGACACCCTGTATTGGTATTGAAATGACTAACTCCGAAGTTTTTTTTTTAATTTTATGTTTTACCAATAAGAAATATAATTGTTACGGTAACGTCAGTATTTGTCTTATTTTGAAATACTAGCTGTTTGTGAAATTGTTGGTAGGTAGATATAGATTTGTCACGTCTGTTCATGGTACATTTAGGTATATATTCAAAAAGTGAACAGAGATCACGGACTCAATGAACACACTACATAAACTATTCATTTGCGCACCACTGTTTATTTTTTTAATTTTTCTAGAAGTTCTTCATTATTAGCCCTACACATATTTGCTGTATCTTACTTTTATTAACATGAACTTTGTATTTTTTCTTTTTCTTATTGTGTAATCACTTCATTGTTTTGTGATATATTTGTAAGCACTGATTGGTTTTAGTTTTAGTCGTTATTTTTTTGACACCCTCTGTTGTTGGTGTATGCTGCTGGCGGGGCACCCTTAATTGGAGAGTCGACATGAGATTTTTTTTCGACAGAGAGAGAGAGAAGATCTTGGGAGAATAAAAGAGGCGTCGGAAGACCCCAAAAGAGGAGGTCCGACGACGTAGCCGCTGTAGGGGGAAAAAACTGGCTGCAAGCAGCAAACAGCAGAACGGAATGGAGGAATATGGAAGAGGCCTATATCCAGCAGTGGAGGACAGAGGGCTGAAGAATAAGAAGAAGATGATGCTGATGATAATGTATTGTTGATGTCTCTGTGGGTGTCACATAGAAATAAAATAAGTAATTGGACGTGAAATCTTACAAAAATACTATTTTCAATACACGGCTAAAAAAACAAATTATGCAATGTCTAAAGTTAAGTTCCAATTGTATCATGGAAAAAAAATATTGCACCTAATAGGTCAAAACGAGTCGCCCGTAGGTATGTATCTTTGTAATCCGTATTAGCTCTACCCACCAAATCTCTTGTATTAAACAAAAACAATGTGATTTACTGTTGTACCGCCTATTTGAATTAATAATTTTAATCGAATATTTCACTGTTGAGGTCAGGCACTATTATTTATTTATAAGCAATTATTTTTATTTCTCGTTTTATATTAATTATTGTAACAATAAACTTTTTCATTATACGTTCTCATAAATTGAACTTTATTTTAATGTTTCCTTGTGTCACTATAAAAGGTATACTAGGATCAAACTTACATACATACCTATATGTATTTTATGTATTATGACTTGTAAGTAAAATTTTGTACTTAGGTATGCTATTTTCCCAAGTATGTATATATCGTATGGCGCTAAGAAGGCAGAGTCAGAGTTTAAGATCGTGGAAGCCCAGATATTAAAGAGCCTCAGGAGACCAGAGTCAGGAGAGAGAGAGAGGAATGTATGTCCTCCATGGTACCGCTGAACTTGGTGAGTGGACACTCTTTATTTTTAAATGGAAAATATTATTAACTAACCAAACTAAAATAATCAACTCTCCGGCATGACAGCTTTTAGGCCTTTGGGCCGAAAAGTGTGCAAACATGTACAAAAAATACATCAAACAACTAATAAACAACGAATGAACACATGTACATCAACCACCCTCATATAAGCGTTGCTCTAAAAATGTTTTTACGATTAGGTAGGTACTCATTTTTTGTTAAGATTTTTTTAATAAATCAAGGATAATACCAACACGTGGCGTGTGACATCCAGCAGAAGTACCTACGTACAACTTCACCCTTTAGATATAACATTGACACAAAATATAGAGCTGGGTTTCGAAGTTTCGTGCGTTGATGTCTTTTCAACGGATTCTTATTACACCTTGGTACCTTTATTTTCGTGAAACTGTTTTTTTAATTTCTGTGATGTCATCCACTATATTGTAAAACAGTTTTCAGCTTCAGCAACTATAAACCAATACCTATTATTATAACTCCTTATATATGCGACGGAATTGCCTTAAGGAAAATGTCGCTGCTTAAATATTGCCGATCGTTAGGAGATAATGAAAACAAACCCCGGGCAACTGATTTTCTACTATATTTTATTATATCCTCTCATGCCACGTCCCTTGTGAGGTTGGCAGAATGAACAGAATGCCAGACTTCCCTATCCCTCAAGTGGAAACACTTCCTCCTTCCACTACATTCTTGGAATTCGTCATACACACACTATAAATTATTTTGCCCAAAACACGTACGTTTTTGAGCATATTTACGACATGGTCGAACTAAGTGCTCGCTTTTCCTTAAACCTCTTCTTTTACCCGTGTACGTGTGTTAAATTTTCTTTGTTACCCTTCCACCACGCATCCTCTTTACATGTTCCAAGCATCTCAACTCATTCATATTATTTCATCCGTAATGGGAATAGATAAATCTACAAAGTGTAGGTATATAACGAAAAAAATATTCGAAAAGAAATCAATTTTCTTTTTTCCCACTTTAATAGTGAGAAGGCTTATTTTTAACAGGTACGTAAGTACAAAAAAATAGGAGAAAACTGTTAATTAGATTAGAACCTATAAATATTAAAAAATTGTGTGACATACCTAGTAAACATTGCGGTAGCGTATCCTCTTCAATAATCCACAAAAAATAAAAAAACAACCAATCACAAGCTTTAAAAATAAAACAAAAATGTCACTTGTTTTCAAATTAACCAATAGAGTATTCTCCACAACACAATTATAAAAAAAATCATCCAATCACTATTCTATAAATATTTAAATTATTTCGTATTTTAAAAAAGTGTTCTATATTTGTTTAAAATGTTCGATTCACAATATTAATTAACCCAATCACAATTCTACAAAAATTTGTTCTATCCACAAATCACCCAATCACAATTCTACAAAAAAACAAATAATCCATTTTCGAATAAATGTTTTAATTGTTCTATATTTAAAAACGTTCCATCCACAACAATAATTCACAGCTTGTCATATTGAGACTTTAATCTACAATCTTATCATACCGCACTGACATTTCGGAAGATTACATGACAAGACATTTTTTTCTGGTATGACAACACTTAACAAGAGGTCGGGACCTCTTATTTTGATTTTTATCATAACAAGAATAAAAAAAAACGATTACAATAATATCATCGAAGCCTACATTGACTTTTAAAAAACATATCAATTTTCTGTCATTTGCACTTAAACATTTATATAAAGTTCGTCAATATACAGATACCGCGCGAGTTATATATTTTTTTTTATTTTTGTTACTAGCGCTGGCCCATGGGCACCAAGAACCTCTGTTTCCCGCCAAGAGCCGCGGTGTATACTGATTTCATTACCATAAGAGTAAATCCTTTTTGGTATAGATCTTCCGACCGCAGTGATTTTAGATTGTGCTATTTGAAGACGGAGCTGAATAACGTCTTGCATTTCATTCACACAATGTAAGAAATGTAGATATACCAACTATAAAAAACATTGTAATACTATCAGATTTTAAATGTAATATGCTTATAATGGAAATTATTTTTTACTATAAATACACGTATTATTTATAATCACAATTTTTGTTTTGTGAGAACACTGGAATTTTCTGTATGTCGTAGTTGAATATAATAAGTAGTTATCTCAACAGATATACGGCAAAGGATGGACTTTCAAAGATTCGATTCACAACCGCGACAGATGGATAGATTGAAATTGGTAAAGGTTACTTAAGTACAAAGTGATCACATTAAGCCAGCCGACGATCAGGCATAAGCCTGATGGAAAGTCCATCCTTTGCCGTGTATCTGTTGAGATAACTACTTGACGTATTATATCATTTATTTATTTAAACTTTAGTGAACAAAATCAGAAATACGTAAACATTTTACAAGCAATGGATACCATAACGTTTGTTCACTATGGCGAGCTTATCGTAATGCTGATATTTCTGTCAACCACATAATCTACACAAGTTTTCTGTTTTACAAATAGCTTTTTAACCATTTCCAATTCCGTAATTAAAAATTCTATTAAAATCAAATACATGTGTACCTAAGTTAATTTTCTAAACATGTGACTTAAAATTTAAATAAAAATAGTAACATAAAACATTTTTCGAGAACCTATCAAAATTAAACGATATTAGTTACGAAAGTTCACTAAATTCTGCCCACCCAGCTTCGCCGATGCCTGAATTGATTCGTAACTCTTGGGTGATCCTGTTGTAAAAATTATTTCCCATTTCTCGAAAATTACAAAAAAATTAAAACATTGAATACAAAACCAAACATATATTGGATGGTAAGTACGTAGTACTTACTCAAAATATTTCGGTTTACCTGTAAGTATGTATATAAAAGTTATTTTACGATTGTCGTTCTCGAGTACCTATTCTATTAGAAAACTTCGAATGTAAGTATGATTATGTTTTTCGCACTGTGCCTAGTTTTTTCTTTATTTCGTTGAACACTATTACACCTATCATGCATAAGTCAAATGGAAACTCGATGGGAAACGTGTTCTTAGGTATCTTCGTGCATGCTACTTCGTATGAAGATATGAGGAATTATTTAACTATAATAGGTACTGAAGGCTTGGGACAGATAGTAGGAGCGTCGGAAGGCCACCAAAGAGATGGACCGACGATATTGTCCAAATCGCTGGAGGAATCTGGTTGCGGAAGGGTCAGAACAGAGACGAGTGGAAACAGATGGAAGAGGCCTATATCCAGCAGTGGAGAGAAGAAGGCTGATGAAGAAAGAAGAATATCATCTCTAACCCCAGGGCTAACCCTGGGCCCACCGAAGTGCGGGTAAAGAGATCGCTATTAATGCGCCTGAGCTACCCGGGGATGTGGAGGGCCTTAAGCCCGCGGGATTTTCCTTCATCTCATCTCAGATTGCCTACCTTACCTTATCTCAATTTAACTTACGTTTTTACTTTATTTTATATATTTTACGTTGTTTGATCTTATTTCAGTTTAATTTATTTTGTGCTATTTTATTTCTGTTTTATTATTAGGTACACATTTGAAGGATTGACCCAAATACAGGTTGTACCTAGTTGGGAAATTCCTGCGTAAATTGTTTTGTATGCTATATTGAGAATAAATAACAACAACAAAAAAAATAGCAAAAATATCCTATGATCAAAATTTAAACAAATTGCATAGATTGTCTCTTTTTCTCTTACACCTTGAGCCAACAAATCACGGTCAGGTGAAAAGAAATAGAAATCACATGTCGATAGGGGAATACCTGTTGGTAGGAGGGAGACCAATAATGTTTTCAAGATGTCGATTGCAAGGCGAAGGTAGTCTTCGTATAAAATTATTATCGGCGGTCTGTGATTGGTCGAAGGTAATGTACCGTGAAAAACAAACGCCCAGATCATGTTAATGTGATTTTCACAGTAGACATTTTACTATATCGTTTTATTTTTATAGACGCTATTTAAAATGATACATTTTAATGTATCGCGATGTTTTTTTTTATGTCTCATTGTTTGCGATTATCTTTACGAAGCAAAAAAAAACTATTTATTAGATTTTATTGATTTTGAAGGTGAACGTATGCATAAATTTTCAAAGTCATCACTGTAATAAAAAATGTTGCCTACGAATAAAAATACCTACATTTGTCAATTAAAAAAGGAATTATTTTTTTGCTACTTGTACACTACTATATATAAATTTTTCGTTATATAATATTTATTTATTAATTTATTTATTCATTTTAAGTAAAATTAGTATCAAAGCAGACCAATTACTTTATTTAGTTATTTTCATATTTTTTTCATCACTAAATCTTAACTACAATTGGTATACATTAGTATACTTTAATTTTACGAAGATGCAAAACTATTTTATAAAATTGTTTTGTTTTGCTAGCTACCAACAGCTCATGATATAATGGTTTTAACTGTTCCAGGGTAGGTACTGTATTCAATTCGAAAGAATTTTAATGCTCTGAAAATGATTGACCATATCGACCAGATAGTACATATATATTGAGTAAGACGAATTGATGAATTGCATGAACGTGACGGAAGCAAGGAGTGTGTATAAGGAAGTGCAGTGTGGTGTTCTGTTCTCTTTACCTACCCTGCAAGAGATGCAGAGTGAGAGTATAGTATAAATATTGTACGAATGTCTAAGCAATACAAAAAAATGTTCTACTTTCATATAATCGGGTTGCCTGAAGATATTGCCTTTGCAATAAGTCCGCCCTTTAGCACAACACCATACTTGTAGGTACTTCTTGTTTTGTAACTAACGAACATTTTCTGGGAGATATATATATTTAAAAAATGAATCTAGTTTATTGAAATAACCCCAATACATCTTTGTACACTTCACAGTTAGCTTGAAAAGCATGTGTCGTGAAGTGGAGTAAGTCGGCATCGGGGATTGAACCCGCGCCCGCTGGATTAATAGTCCAGCGCGTTACCATCCAGGCTAGCGACCACCTCGGAAATTTATAGAAAATTGAAATTTATTTATTTATCTTTTCATTTTTCATTTCATTTATTTATTATCCAAAAGCATTTAACAAAGAAAAAATATAAACAAAAAAGTACTGGATTTTATTGCCCCACTAGGCGACAGCCTGTTCCGGGGCAATCTCTTCTTCTTGTTGTTCAGCCATCCCTCCACTGCTGAATATAGGCCTCTTCTAACGTTTTCCAAATTTTTCTACTTTGAGCGTTGCTCACGGGCAATATTAACCAAAATATAATAGCTCAAGGTTACATGTATGCACAAAAAAAAATACTGAATGATCTGTTGGATTATTCTTCAAATCTCTACTGTACTTTGAAATAATGTTGGCACATTCCTGCTCCATCATATGGTATAATATTCATAGCAGAGGTCGAATTCCACCCCGCACAGTGAGTGGTGG
This sequence comes from Ceraclea dissimilis, assembly GCA_963576895.1. Taxonomy (NCBI): domain Eukaryota; kingdom Metazoa; phylum Arthropoda; class Insecta; order Trichoptera; family Leptoceridae; genus Ceraclea; species Ceraclea dissimilis. The sequence continues at coordinate 15,199,307 of OY756366.1, read as the reverse complement.
GAAAGGAATATCTTAAAAATTGAAATTTGCAGTTTAAATAGTGTTTTTATGTTAATACTACTACGAGTACGAGATATAATTCCCCCCGCGAGGTAGCGCTGCCGCGGCGTGACTCTCCCGCGATTGGACGGCAGCGGTTAACTTAACAACCGACTAAATAGGTACCTATGAAAATTGTGGGAAAAATTCCTCATGAATTATTCGCCTTCTGATCATATATTCTACAGTCTACACTTTGTACTGTGTAGTGTAGATAGATAGGTGCCTTTTTATTACCTACAGTTTATTGTTGCAATCTGTTGAATTACTCTGTGTGCATATAATATCAGTGGCGACGAGTGGATTTCTGCAAAAAGGAAGCCGGGGCTAACATTTCTTATTGGATTACGTCAGATTAGAAATTATTGTACCTATCATTTTATCCAAAAGAGAGCTCGATGGGAATCATGATCTTAGGTAGCTTAGCGCCACTGCATATATAGGTACGTAGATTTGTAGAAACCTACAATCTTCATGTTTTTTTTATCATTTTTTTCTCAGAGACATTCACCATTCAGCCCTTAACACCTTTGTGTGTGTTTTCTTACACCTTTTCAGAGATATTACTTAACTTCTTTCCTTGGGTGGGATTCGAACTCACAACCTTACACTGTGCATTAGTTGAGAGACTATACATAATTATTAAATGATAACTACGTTGTAGAAAAATCCGGTCATTACTAAGTACTAGTAAGTATATTAGTACTCTTCTCTGAAAACTAAAAAGTTGAATAATGCAATCAATAAACACAGAAAATTTAGATGTTACATTGAATTTAACATTCTAACTTTTTTTCTAGAAAATGAGTTTGTAGAAAGTCAGTCAGAAAATGAATACACCTTTGTACATTTTACAGTAAGCTTGAAAAGCTTGTGTCGTGAAGTGGAGTAGGTCGGCATCGGGGATCGAACCCGCGCCCACTGGATTAACAGTCGAGCGCGTTACCAACCAGACTACCGACCACCTCATTTTAAAAGCGAAACTTGTATAAAACTTTGTGATTCTATGAGAAAGAAGTACCGTAGCAAACAGACTTAATTTTGCCTTTTATTGCGGTGGATTCGTTCGTGAACCCTTCAATATAGTGTCGGTAATAACAGTAATCTGTTTTACCCGTTTAATTTAGACTCTGTAGTACTATTTAAAGACCAACACAATATGTAGAACCAATAATAACATAATACCTACCCAATATATAGAGTGTGGAGCTTTTTTCCCATGATTATTAGGTAGGTACTAGGGCGTAAGGCTTTATCTGACCACCCATCTATCAAATCTTTCAAAGGGTGTTCCCAATGTTAGCTTTCAATATATCACAGCTACCTAAGATAAATATATAGGATGTTCCAAATAATAACATCAAATAATAATTTTATTAATGTAATTTGGGATGACTATCATTAACGAAATCCAAAGGTACATTTTAAGGTTGTATGGGATTAATAGACATTATTGGATACAAAAACAAATTATCGTGTAGGTAGATATAAGGGCTTGGCACCAAGAATGACGTCACAGTCATTTCCCACGGCATTAAGGCTCAAAATCGCGTGAACAATCGTATGATTAAATTGTAAAAATAGCGTTTTTTTTTGTCAATTTTTGGGGTTAATTTTGCGTCTATCAAAAAACTTTTACGGTTATTCCGTAATCCGTAGATTTTTATGCATATTATCAGTACAAAAAAAAATTTACTCCGCGACTTTCGGGAAACGAGTTTCCGTCTTTCGTAAAAAAGATCAGAGGTGTTTTTTGTTTTTTTGAGAAATCCATAAAAGATACAAAAAATCTTTTACGGTTATTCCCTAGATTTCCAAAGCATATTTAGTAACGGTTGTCGAGATATAGTCTCCCGTTTTTAGAAAAAAATTGAAATGTCGGTATGCATACTCTTAATAAACAAAATTGTTATTTTAATGCGTAGCTGTAAAAATTGTATTGCTGTGTGTATAATGCTCTCGCAATTAACAATCATCATACTGTATCTTTGTTATTAAGAACTCTATATCTAAAAGTTCTAATATGAATATTTTGATAATTATACTTAGTCATATTGTTCCATAGAGTTTCAGATTAGTTAATTCGTTCCCTAATCAGACCTAGAGAGGACCATAGAACTCCTATCTCCTATCCTAATTGATCCCATGCGTTAATTTCCATTTATTCATACGTTTGTATTTTGACGTAGGTAAATGTTACGTAAATACATAGAATTATGCGATCCTTGCACAGATCTCTTACTTTTACCTTTTTCTTCTTCTTCCTTTTGAATAGATCTTGGATCTGTTTAGAGTGTTTAGTCAAGGCTCAAGTCTCGTTCCTGTGATGAAGAGGTCCAACTCTCTCTCCATCTTTTCGGTGGACGTCCCGGTGGTCGGCGTCCTTCAGAGGTCTCTTGCATGACAAGCTTAGGAATTCTTGTGGGGTCCATCCTTTTCCCTCCCGAACCTCCAAAACCGCCTTTTTTTCCTGCTCCATCTTACGATGTCCTCAACATTGCAGGTTCTGCGGATTTCTTCATTTGGCTTTTTATCACATCGATAAAATTTCTCACATATACTCCACGATTTCTTCTCCTCAGAACGATTCTGTCCCCACTTTTGATTACTTTTCTACTACTATTACTACACTATTACGGTACATCCCAATAGTGGGGTAAACAGTTAATTCTGTGTGTGTATCAAAACTCACAATAATCTCTAGTACCTATATCACAATCAGATTGGATGGTAAATGTCATTGCTGAAAAGGATAGAAAATGCCTTATAGGATTTTTACGAACACCTGATTTTCACAGGATACACGAAACTCGAAAGTACATCAAGAAGAGTGAGAGGTCAATTGTTCAAACTGTAGATCACCACAAAGGTTAATCTATGTAGATCAATGTATTAACACATTTTCTAAGATAGCTTTTTACCAATCACGCTAGCTAACACATAATCAGTTAATTTGTTAGTTGAACAATTAATTATTTCTTGTCTACAAACTTTCATAGTAGCATCATACTTATTAAAAAAATAATTATATAAAACTGTACATTCTGACGTTTGTTTGAGGCTCCCAGGTGGGCCAAACAATATCGAAATAACACTATAGTATTAAATTAATGTTAAACTGGAGAGTCATAATATCATCAACAAATCAAAGTATCACTGACTCAAACAGTTGTGAATAAAAACACCTAACCTATAATTACATAAGATTGGTTGTATTGCCTGGGGATATTTGCTCACACCCTGCCACTGTTAATGACTTCTAACTACTATTATACAAATTATAATTATATTATTCTGAATGAAAAATAACATACATAGGAATCGTTAGACGAAATTAGACTTTGTCAGACTACTTTGTTTTGAGAACTGTAGGAGTTTGAAAGCAAAATTTCGATGAATATTGTTTTCTTTTTGGTCAGCGTGATATACAATACAGGCATGCGACCTAATATGATATGTGCTGTAGAACAACGGGCTGACACTGTACAAACTTATGGAATTCTGAGAATGAAGGTCTCAAAGTCCATCACTAGAAAAGCCCTCCGATATCGTGTGCGTAACGAAGACATGCAAATTACAAGACATTGATCGGTGGCTCTAAAAAAAGATACCAGAGGGACCATGTAGCCAGAATGAACATTGAAGGAAAATCCCGCGGGCTTAAGGCCCTCCACATCCCCGGGTAGCTCTGGCGCATTAATAGCGACCTCATTACCCGCACTTCTAGGCAAATCTTATGAATAGGTGGGCCCAGGGTTAGTCTTAAGGGAGCCCCCGGCAAACCCAGAATTAACAGTGAAAAGCTCGCACACACAGCAGCCAACCAAATCCCCTCCGCACGGACATCGTCTACCCGGAAGACCACACAAAATGTTGTGAGACAGCAGGACATGTATCCCAGGAATAGGCTCCGAGAGCAATTACAGAACGCAGGCTAGATAAAGTAGAAGAACAAGATCTTATTGTTGAATAAAAAAAAAGTACAATGATCTTTCACACCCTTCCATTGGAACATTTAGCATAGTGCTCTTATTACTACTGCAAGGTCCACATTATTCACCTGGTATAGAAAGTGTAGGTAGGGGGAGGAAAACATTGATGAAGATTCTGATAATAACAGTTTGCTGATCCGAAAGGACTCGTTGTGATTTGGGCGTTTCCGAAACAAACGAACCAATAATTTAACCGAGCAATTACCTGACACAAACCCCCAATTAAAATGTTAACCTCGATTTTTTTTTCACAGTACCCACTCTTAATAATAACTTGGTACCCATGAAGTCCATATTCAACCCATAACCATATGAGTTTGTAATCAGGGTGTACCAAATTAACATTGCAATAAATACTTTACCTTTAAACATCTTATCGGCAATGAGGTTTGAACTAAAATAAGTGTGTTTTAAGGCTCGCGACCCAACTATGACGTTACGGTCATTTCCCACGGCATTAAGGTTCAAAATCGCACGATATAAAAATAGCGCTTTTTTCCATTTTTGGGGTTAATTTCGCATCAATCAAAAAACTTTCACGGTCATTCCATAGATTTTAATGCATATTATCAAAAAAATGAGATGGTTAAGACATGCAGAGAGAATGAACAATGAAAGGATAACAAAGGAAATATACCTGGGTGAAAAAAGAGGTGTAAGGAAGCGCGGCCGTCCAAGAACTACATGGCATGACCATGTAGACCAAATTCTCAAGGTCTAACGTATTCTGAGAGTATATTATATGACGAATTGCATGAAGTGTGTGTTTAAGGACAGGTAAGTCTGGTGATCTGTTATCTCTGCCTCTGCCGCAGACGATGTGGCGTGAGGGGATTGAATAGAACAGAAAATTAAAAATTATATTTTACTTTTCATTGGCAGCCCTGACAGTAATAACAATTAATAATTATAATGCTTGTGAGACCCTGACCACTCCTTCTAATCATTTAGGTACCTACCTGTTATACTTACCTCCATAGATATTAGTCTACCAATATATACATATTATATGATACATATCTACAATATCCTATACATATTATATCTATTATTAATCATACGTAACATATGTAAGAAATGTGAACTGGAGCAAGCCTGTATAGCGTATATAGGAGTATATTGATAATGTGAATTCTAAGATTCTATATCAGTTTGTCCCATCTAGAATGTGGAACTCCTTTCGAGGAAAAGACACTATAAAAACTAATTTCATTATGGTGGTCGGTAGCCTGGTTGGTAACGCGCTCGACTGTTAATCCGGCGGGCGCGGGTTCAATCCCCGATGCCGGCTTACTCCACTTCACAACACAAGATTTTCAAGCTTTCTGTGAAGTGTCTTCTTCTTCTTCTTCTTTATCACCCTCTTTCCCTCCACTGCTGGATATAGGCCTCTTCCTTTGTCTTCCACCATTCTCTGTTTTGGGCTCTTTGTCTCCACCCATGTCCCACCGACTCGATGATATCATCGGCCCATCTCCTCTGTGGTCTCCCTACACTTCGTTTACTTTCGTAGGGTCTCCAGCTTAGTATTCTGGGGGTCCATCTGCCGTCCTTCTGCCTCGCCACATGACCCGCCCACTGCCATTTTAGTGTCCCTACTCTCTCCGCAACGTCCGAGACCCTTGACCGTCGTCTAATGTCTTCATTTCTAATACGGTCTCTCAAGGATACACCTATCATTCGTCTCTCCATTGCTCGTTGAGTACATTTCAATTTGTGGACACTTCTGGCAGTGAGCGACATGGTTTCAAGACCGTATGTTGTCACGGGCAAAACACAGGAATTGTATACTCTGGCTTTTAGATTGTTCGGGACTTCCTTGTTGTCAAATACATGTTTTAATTTCCCGACACTACCTTGTCATTGTTTCCAGATTTTGTATGTATATAAATGCTATTTATCAATTTGCCACATCACTGGAGATTGCAAGGCTGAGAAATGATCGTAGATTGATCTATCTATCACTTGACAACGCATCATCGTTCTTGCTTTTACACTATAAATTGCAACTTCGTCTAAGTGTAATTCATATTTTAATGTCTGTATTCTACACATTTTTTGCTCTTTTTCTTAATGTTGGATTTTTACTGGCCCGTTTTATTTTCATAAATCATAGTTTTTGTACATTATATTTGATAATTACTCTGCATTCACAATAGAAGAACATTCATTAAAAATTTATTACCAAAATGCCCGTGGGCTAAGAACAAAGACGGATGCCTTCTTTATAAATGTAAATTGTAATGACTATGACGTAATAGCAATCACTGAGACTTGGTTGGTCGATTCCATTCTAGACGGCGAGATCTTTGACCATAGATATAACGTGTACCGGCGTGACAGAGACATGACGGGAGTCTCCTTGGGGGGCGGTGTTCTTTTGGCAATCAAAAAAGAGTTTGACACAATTGGCAATCTGGCCTGGCACTCCGGCGCCGAGGATTTGTGGGTCACTTTACGTCTTCCCCCGGGATCCGTCCATACAAACATACACATATGCTGTGTGTATCTGTCGACGACTTTTGACTTCAATTCCAACATTACAAGATTTTCAAATGAGTTGAGTCCTAAGATTTTTGGAAATCCCGGTGATGGTTTTCTGATTCTGGGCGATTTTAACCTGCCGGATGTCACCTGGAGTTCGGAGGGCACTGGATGCTCTGGTCTCTCCCCGTCTAATTATACATCTTCAATTAGTTCACTTTTTATTAATAACGTCGAGTTCTGTGATCTTGTCCAATATAATCACGTCCCTAATTCTTCGAACAATATTCTGGATCTTGTCTTGTCAAATATTGATGTTGTGGTCGATCCAGTGGTGGACCCACTCGCTCTGCCTGTGGACAAGTTTCATATGCCTATTACTGTGAATTTAAACCTGTCACTTCCTCGGGGCCTTAACGAGAATACAAATGTGCGTCTACTCTTTCATAAGGCCGACTATGCAGATATTAACGATAGATTGGCGCGCACTGATTGGTCTTGTCTCGACACCGCGCTGTCGGTTGATGGAGCCGTTTCGTGTTTTTACAATATTTTAAATGACATAATTAGCGACACGGTCCCAAGGCGAGCTGTGACCAAGATGCATTATCCACCCTGGTATTCGCCAGCTCTCATTAGGGTCATCAAAGAAAAGCACAAATATCACAGACGTTATGTTCTATACAAACGACCGAGCGACTGGGAATCCTTTATTATCCTCAGAAAGAGACAGAAACGTCTGGCGAAGGGGTGTCACGACGACTATGTTCGTAATTCCGAAATCAACATCTCCAAAGATCCAAAAAACTTCTGGTCCTATGTGAAATCTAAAAAGGCGTCGAGCACTATTCCTAGTGTTGTACATTTGGATACTAAGAGAGCGGAATCGGGCCAGGAAATTTGCGACCTGTTTGCTGATTTCTTCCATTCGGTTTACGAGTCTGGCGATGGAAACTCCGAACGCGATACCCCACCTGCTAAATCGCTCGAAGAAATTGGTTCAATATCCTTTACCAACGAACTGACTCTCAAATGCTTACGCTCACTCGATTCCAAAAAGGGGGCGGGTCCGGACGGAATACCCTCGGTCTTTGTCTGTAATTGTGCTGTTAATCTGGCTATTCCACTAACAAAAATATTTCATAGATCCCTCAAGGCTGGCATATTTCCTGCTGAATGGAAAAAAGCCTACATCACCCCTATATTCAAGTCGGGTTCTAGGGGTGAGGTAAATAACTACAGGCCCATATCGAAGCTCCCAGTGTTTTCTAAGGTCTTTGAAACCCTTGTACTTGATCAATTGTTCCCCGTTCTAAAAAAATCAATTACTGAGGTTCAACATGGGTTTTTCCCGGGAAGATCTACAGTCACTAATCTCGGCGTATTTACTAACATACTGTCAAATTATATGGACAATCAAATACAGGTTGACGTTATCTACACTGACTACAGTAAAGCATTTGATAATATTGACCATAGCATCCTGCGTGATAAATTAGAGGACTGTGGAATACATGGGAACCTATTTCGTTGGCTTTCGTCCTACATAGAAAATAGATCTTTGGCAGTTGCGCTCTCAGGCTATACATCTGTCTGGAAGTCTGTGACCTCTGGTGTTCCTCAGGGATCTATCTTGGGGCCCCTGCTGTTTTCACTTTACATAAATGACATTCCTGCATGCTTCAAAAACTCCCAAATATTATTATTCGCTGACGATATGAAAATCTTTAGACCCATCATTGGCCCGGAGTGTTGCCAGGGGTTGCAGAGCGATTTGAATGCACTCGCTACCTATTGTACGCAGAATAAACTATTTATGAATACGTCCAAATGTCATACCGTCACATTCACTCGCAACCGAAATAAAATTATTTACAATTACAAATTTGATGACACACTAATTACAAGGAAGGATCATATACGCGACCTGGGAGTATTACTGGACAGTAAACTGACATACGAAAAACACGTAGATAATATTGTATCCAAGGCAACTAAGTGCCTCGGCTTCATTCTGAGAACATGTAAATTCTTTAACAATTTCAATACTTTTGTTCTCCTCTACAACTCTTTCGTCCGTCCTCACCTTGAGTATTGTTCTCAGGTGTGGAATCCGCGGTATATCGTGTATGTTAACAGGATTGAGAGGGTACAAGAGAAGTTTATGAACTTTATTAACTTTAGGTCATACTATACATTCAAATCTTACGATGAGATCGAACGACATTTTCACCTGCCAAAGCTTATGAATCGTAGATTAATTGCTGATCAGATGTTCCTGTATAGAATTGTAAATTCCTTAGTCGACTCATCCTACTTACTACGTCAATTAAATTTCCATGTTCCCAGTAGAATTGGCAGACACTACACCCTGTTCTATGTCCATGATTCTAACACCAACTCCAATCAAAATGAATTTGTTAACAGGTCTTGTACATATTACAATCGTAAACTCTCGGGAAATATTAATCACGCAGATTTATTTAATGCGTCTCCTTCAACATACAAGAGTTCATTGAGAAGATATTGCACCTAGTGTGTATGTATGTGTGCGTATTTATATAATATGTGTATATAAATATATTTTTGCATTGTATTCCATTTCATAACGATAATAATTTGATCTAATATAAACTTGAGTGGAATTGTACCTCACGGGATATTTCCTCCCCAATCCAATCCCTCTCCTCCTCCTCATTCCATTCCATTCCCATCCTATCCTTTCATATATTGTATAATCAGAATATCTATTAGTTAAGTTGTTTTTGCTATGTATGTATAGGTCTAAGTTTGTGTTACTGTGTTTGTGTGTTGCTATTTGTGTACAAATGTAATTGGTCAGGTTTGTCAATACATATTCCTGTTTAATTGTACTGTTGTGACTGTATTTGTACCATAGATAAATAAATAAATAAATAAAAAAAAAAAAAAAAAAAAAAAGAAAGCAGCCCAGCTCAGCCCAATTCGTCTTGGTAGTTCGGCGGTCTGATTTTCTTTGCCCAATTTAATTTTATGTCCAAGGTAAATATATTCATCAACAGCGTCAATAGTTTCATTTCCAATGCAAATGCTGCGTGAAGTTGGACTTAAAATCTTGGTTTTGTTAATGTTCATTTCCAGACCGATTTTTCTAGAGGCTTCATATAATTCTGTTACCATAGTTTCCAGTTCCGACAATTCCTCGCTTACTATCACTATATCATCCGCGAAGCGGAGGTGATTCAAGTATGTACCGTCTATTTTAATGCCTTTATTATTCCAGTTCACGGTCTTGAAGACATCTTCTAATGCTAGAGTGAATAGTTTTGGGGATATCGTATCACCCTGTCTTACACCCTTTTCGATTTTGATTTTTTCCGTTTTTATATTTTCGTCCACTTTTACATTCATAGTAGCATTTTCGTATATATATTTGATCAGTCTTACGTATCTTGAATCTATCCTAGCATTTTCAAGAGCACCCAGAATCGCCCAGGTTTCTACAGAGTCAAAAGCTTTACGGTAGTCTATGAAAGCCAAATGTATATTTATATTGTACTCTGTAGCCTTTTCTATAAGCAGACGCAGTGTTTGGATATGGTCTGTGGTTCCGTAGCCTTTGCGGAAGCCAGCCTGTTCTACGGGTTGGTAGAAGTCAAATTTTGGAGTTAGACGGTTTGTCAAAATCTTTGTTAACAGCTTGTACAAGTGGGGGAGTAAACTGATCGGTCGATAATTTTCCAAATTTTCTTGATCACCTTTCTTGAATAGCAGTTTTACTTCGGCATTTTTCCAGTCGTCTGGGATTACTTCTTGTTCTATACATTTATTTAACAATATCTGTACTGCCTCTTTCAATTCCTTTCCCCCAATCTTTAGCATATCGCTAGTTATCCCATCCTCTCCGGGAGCTTTATTGTTCTTCATGTTATTCAATGCTATGTTAATTTCATCTTGGTTTATTTCTGGTATCTCTTCGGATCCTATGTTCATTATATTTTTGTTTTCTCCAAGTCTTCCTCGGCTGGAAGAGTATAGTTCTTCATAGAAAATTTCCACTTCTTTAACTATTGATTCCTTATCATTTACGATTTCTCCCTTTTTGTTCTTTATCTTTGTTATATTCTGTTTGCTGGAACAGAAATTTGATTTCAGGACTTTCATATTCTTATTTCTTTCGATCGTTTCTATGATATAATTCGTATTGAATCTTCTAATATCTTTTCTGATTTGTCTTCGAATTGTTTTGTTTAGATTCTTATATTCATCTGTATCTCTGCATAAGGTTTTTCGTTTTTCTAATAGATTTATTGTATCAATAGATAGTTTCTCGTTATTTTTGCCCTGTCTGAAGGAGATTTTCTTAACTGCAGTATGAACGGTAGCCGTCACCTTGTCAGATAGTTGATTTATTTCCATGTCCTGAAGTGCATTTATTGGTTCGAGTTTATTTTTTATAGTGGTTTGAAACTCAGTTTGGTGTTTTCTTAGTAGTTCCGTAGAAAGTGTCTGGTTTCTCTTCTTATTTATCATTTTTGCTCTTTCTAGCTTAGTATTTATACTAAATGAAGCCCTTACCAGTCTATGATCACTTCCTGTGTCAAAAGAGTTTAGCACTGAGACATTTTTGCAGTAACTTTTATTATTTGTAAGGATAAAATCTATTTCATTTTTTGTTCTCCCATCAGGGCTTTTCCATGTCCACTTTCTTTGTGGTTGTTTATTAAAAAATGTATTAGTACAAAATAGTTGTTCGCTTTGCAGATAGTCCATCAACATTTCGCCTCTTTCATTTCTGGTTCCCAGCCCAAACATTCCTATATTGTCTGGGTCTCCCAGTTTTTTCTCTCCGATTTTTGCATTGAAGTCTCCAGTAATAATCACTAGTTGAGTTTTCTCTGATCTTCGGGCTTTTGTTATGTCTTCATAGAATTCTTCTATTTCTTCGTCGCTTGAGGTGCTCGTGGGAGCATATGCATTTATTATTTGAATTGTGTATTTTTTATTTAGTTTCAGCAATATGTATATGACTCTCTTCGATATAGTACTCATCTTTGTTACATAATGTTTGATATTTTTGTTTATCAGAAATGCTACTCCTCCTACTGAAGCTTCTGCATTATTTCGATAAAGGGTATGACCGGACCGGAGTGTAGTTGCCTTTTCCTCTTTTAATCTGGTTTCACAGATTCCGAGGATATCCCATTTTATGGCTTGTATCTCCTTTTCCAGTCTAATCAGATCCCCTTCTTGTCTCATGGTTCGTATATTATAGGTAGCTATCTCAATGTTTATTTCTTTTCTGTTTTTCGAATTTTTGCCCCCCCCAGAATCCTTGGGGCTGACCGATGTTGTGTCGGTGTGAGATTCTGAATTATCAACTCTACTCACCTGGGGTAGTTTTGTTTTACAATTCGAGATCATGGTTTTGTTTTGGAAGGTTTTTGGCAATTTAGCACCACGCTTGCCGAGCGGGTTGGTGCATTTTGTGATTCAGCCGCCCCTAACATGGGAATCAGACGCTGTTTGTAGCCGCCCATTCTGGGTCAGACGCTACTGGTATTTCAGCCGCCCCTAACATGGGGAACAGACGCTGTTTGTAGCCGCCCCTAACATGGGGTACAGACGCTACTGATGTTTCAGCCGCCCCTAACATGGGGAACAGACGCTGTTTGTAGCCGCCCCTACATGGGGAACAGACGCTACTGATGTTTCAGCCGCCCCTAACATGGGGAACCGACGCTGTTTGTAGCCGCCCATTCTGGGTCAGACGCTACGTGCCTGTTTGGTCCGCGAGAGGTATTTTATTTCCCTCCTACCCTGCATATCTGCCGAGCATTCCCCTTTCCGCCACCCGGGGACGCGTCCTATAGCGGTTACAGGCTCCGCCTTTCTGTGAAGTGTGCAAAGATGTATTTGGGTTTATTTTTGAAAACCCAGATTCATTTTAAAAAAAGAAGAATAAAAAGAAAAAAAAAGTAAAAAAAGGTAAATGTGTTTAACTTACGTAGCAAAATATTTCCCTATCGAATGACACATGGGGAGGTTTGAACACGCACCATTTGCCAGTTTGTTTAAACAAATTATTTTGTAAATAAATAAATAAATATAATGTTGTTCAAAAATTTTATCCAAATGGCGGATTTATAGTAATTTATTTGTATATATTGTATATTTGTCTAGGTATATTAATTTTGCCTTTTGAACAAGACAGAATACAATTGCAAAATACAAAACGTGCATAAAAACATGCATACATAATACATACACATTTCCACGTCCGCTCCCTATGGAGAACATGTGGTCGTCACCAGTTTTTCCAGGGTTTTCTGTCCTGGGCCAACTCCGTTGCCTGTTCCCATGTCATACCAGCCTGGCACAGTTCTAATGTGTACAGTCTTTGGATGGTCATTGCAGGCCTGCTCAGAAGTCTTTGCCTTCAGGCCGATATTGAAGACAGCTGTTTTTGATGCTGTGAGCGGGCATAAAAACATCTAAACAAAAATAATTTCGGTAGGTATGTATATCTATTTCAATAATATAAGTTTACAATAATTTTTAGTTAAAACCAATATACCATCTCATAAAAAACGCGGAGTTAAAAACATGTCTGATTACAGCGCGTGTTAACGAAATCGAAAAAGCTAGCTATTTACAATTAGTGTGTGTTATATAATAGAAGCTGTTATATCTTGTCAAGCTTTGTATTAAACTTATCTATAAATCTAGAAGTTAATCTTATACGAGAAGTATCAGTGATGTTATGATACGTGACAAAATTCTAACACCCATTGATAGACATCAAGTCATAGCACCTCAATAGATTAGAGATGTAAAGAATATTCGGTTGCTATTCGGTATTCGGCCTATCCTGCCCCTTTTTGTAGCATTCGGTATTCGGCAGAATACGGATTACTGTTCGGCCTAAAAATAGCCGAGAAAAATAATAAAAACACATGAAATTGCATGAAGATATAGTAAGGTGGGGGAGAAGTAGAAGACGCTTCTGGAGGGACCATGTCGACCGAATGGATGACACCAGATTGGCAAAGGTAGTCAAGACGGAAAACCCCACTGGTAGAAGATTACCCGGAAGGCCACCCAAGAGATGGAAGGACAGCTGGACCTCCTCATCCCAGGACAGCCCGCCGTCACAAACAGGTCACCCGACCTAATACAAGAGGAAGAAGAAGAAGAAATTAAAGCTGTGTACCATGTCTAGGTAAATTCATATTGGTGGTGTAATAGATTTTGTAAATGTAATGTAAATGTATGGGAATGTATCTTTGTGTAAGTATTATCAAAGACCAGTTATTAGTATTACCGATATAAAAATGTCAATTTTTAACGATCAAATAGGTTTTGGCAAGTTTTACGCGATTTATTTCAGCGGGTCAATCAGAGAACAGAATGTGGCATAATTATTGAAATAATGTGGTTCACGCGACAAAATTTGCATGTGGGTTAATCGGGCCGAAAAGTTTGGTCGAATATTCGGCTATTCGGCCATGTTCCTGGCAGAATATTCGGCATTCGGCTTGAGGTCGCATATACTATTCGTTTCAACACTAAAGAAGTAAGAACATACAACACTTCAAGTCGACTTGCCACAAAAGAAATCGATGAAAAACCAAAGTTTTTTCTATACCTACAAACGTTTTGATTTGGTTTGGATAGAAACTGATATTCCCATTATTATTCAACATTGAATTCCTTTAGGTCCGACAATTAGACGCGGATCTCCGATTCCAATACATTCGTATTGAACGAATTACGTTTTTTCTTTCTTTCATTAAACGCATTTTAATAATACGTTTGTATAAGACAGGTACGTATGCCTACCTAGATTACGCAGTGGTTCAAACATTATGAAGCGATTTTTTAAATTAAACAAGGGTCCAGCAATTAATTAATTAAATACTAATAACATGATTTATTTGTCCCCCCCCCCCCCCCCTCCCCAATTAATTCCCACACATTTTATTTATTAGGTTTACTAACCTATATTCAATTATTCTTTAAATGATAAGTAGTAATAAGAATCAAACTTTATTGAAATAACGACATGCATTATTTATTTATTTTATTGCCATAAGCAATATCTGCCAACCAGCCACTTGAGAAGTCATACAAATACATAATGTGCGTATAAAAGTGTACCTGAAATGACAAAAAATTAAAACAATAATAATTTCACAACACATCAAATAAATACATAGGTAGGTATATACAACCTGGGAGAACAAAAGAGGCTTAGGAAGACCACAGAAAAGGTGGACAGATTACATTGTCCAGCTTACGGGTCGTAGATGGCAGCAGATAGCCCAAGATAGAAGACAGTGGAAGAGTTTAGAAGAGGTCTATGTCCAGCAGTGGACCGCAAGTGGCTAGCTGTAAGTAAGTTAAGTAAGTATATACCTGCAAAACTAAAAAAATGTAGTCAGGAAATGGTTGAAAAATCCATTGCAAAATTTGCGCTCAAATAAAAGTGAAGTTCAATAAAATCTTGTAAAAAGGTGTTTGATTTCTGTTGAGTATGATCGATGTAAAATAGATTAATACGCGTGTTGATCGACTGCTGATGGATTGTAGACACCGTCGGCACCATTTGACAGATCTCTTAAATAAAAAGGATCCGGGATTTATCGCGGTTTAATTGAATTTCTTGTATTCTAACATTTCAACAAGACACCGCGTTGTCATCAGAAGAATCTCAACAGTCAACAGAACAGATGTCCATTTTGTTTGTATTGTTTTGAATTGATTGTACATTTTTTATGTCATTTTCTATCTTCATCTTAACTGAGACGTGTCTCTTTACGCACTGGTGAAGTTAGGTACGACAAGTTTCGTTTATATAAAATGTACCGAATAGAGATAAATCTCTTTAATTATTATGAGAACTTATACTCTATGCGTATACCCGCGGTATTCCGATACAACTTACCAATACCCCCAACTCCTTTAATAGTTTCTCTATGTGTATTTTTAAAAAATGTTTCTTTAATTGAACTACGTACTACAAAAAGTATCAGCTATGTTAACCATGAGCCACGTTAACCACGAGATCAGAGCGTTAGGAATGACGTGGAGAGAGGTAATATCACTCGCACAAAATCGCTCTGAATGGAGACGCCTGGTAGCCTCCCTGTGCTCCCGAATGGAGACATAAAGGGCGTAGTTAGTTAGTTAGTTAACCATGAGCACCTGAGAGGACACTAGTTGAAGCCGACGACAGCATGATTCTCATCCAACCCATGAAAACATTTATTTTGTTGACCGATATAGCTGTTAGCGCTTGGAACCACTTGAAGCCAGACTCTGACCGACTGTCGATTTTGCTTGCTCCACCTTCACCCTTCACAACACCTTCAACAATAGAGTGGATAATTGCTTGATTGGGATTTCGGTCCAATCAACGAATGCTGGCTTTGCCTGTTTCTACTATATTATAAGTGCAAAAATTAATATAATTTTTTATTATTTTATTTTACGTATAACCGACACTGACAGAGAGTCAACAACACATACACAATAACAAACATAAAATGAGAAACGCGTCAACACTCCAATAGGAAGTGTCCACAACTTACATAAATTATCATTCACCAATAGTTTATACCTACATCTATCATAATATAGGCGGTATTCTATTTAATAACGATGCCTCAAAAATTAACAAAGATTCAAACAAAAATAATTAAAGAGACGTAAGGCCAAATTAAATTACATCACGTAAACTTTTACGTCAGAGAAGTCTTAATAAAATCAGTTGAAGAGAGGAAGTAGTACATAGGTGAAGAATTTATATTACACGTATTACTTATAAAATTTATAAAATAATTAGTAATTATTACATTAGGTATATAACCCTCAAAATAATTAGATGTTAATCAAATATTTGATTAGGAAGAAATCTTAATCCAAAATCAAATCATTATTAATACAACACTATGAAATCTATAATGTTATATTATCCAACCATCAACCTTATGATACAAAACTAATTTTATATTATAGCACGATTAATAATTAAGTATTAAGCGTGATTATAATTAAGAGTATGCATATTGACATTTCAAAAATTTAGACAAGACCTTAGATATCAAAAACCTTACTAAATATGCTTTAAAAAAAGATAGAGTAGATACATTGAACTTTTATCTAGGGAATAACCGTAAAAGATTTTTTATGGATTTCTCCAAATAAATTTTGAAAAACACCTCTGATCTTTTTTTCGAAAGACAGATACTCTATTCCCGAAAGTCGCGGAGTAAATTTTTTTCAGTATTGAAAAAAATGTTTTTTTTTTTGTATTGATAATACGCATTAAAATCTAGGGAATTACCGTTAAGGTTTTTTTATTGAAGTGAAATTAACCCCAAAAAATGGGAAAAACGCTATTTTTACCATTTATCATGCAATTTTGAAACTTCATGCCGTGGGAAATGACCGTGATGTCATAGTTGGGTCGGGAGTCTTAATGAATTATAATTTCTTTTATGTAACGTCATATGAAACTTGAATGTAATATCAAATAATAGTGTAATACACACTTTAAAAACTACGTGCAACTTACGAAACGAATGTGTTTTTTTAATAATTAATATAAGTCTGATCAAATACATTATAGATTATACAGGATGTTTGATAGATAGATAGACAGATCATCTCTTAAGGGGTGATAGTAGAGGTCATTGGAATATTTTGAGCCAAACTTAGCTAAGTTCAAAGTCTCGCGATTCTCGAAATATTCACTTTTTATTGGAAAATAAACGGGTTACCTACTAAAGTTTTACCGAAAAATTGTCTTAACAATTATCTAGTCTCTCAACTATCGAACTGTAAAATATGGGCATGCTGGACTTACGACCACCCATCGGTTGGTTATGGTGATCACTTTACCCTCGAGAAACGTTTATCGTTCAGCCCTTAACATCTGTGTGTGTATTCTTACACCTTTTTCAGAGTATTATTCCCAAAATATTATCGTAAGGACTTAGTGCCACCATTCTTTTTTGTTGCTTGAATACTTTTATAGGTTTATTCCATTTTATGCATTATTTTCAATGTGAAGAAACAAAATGATAAAAAATGTAAGATTAAAATGTCGTAGAAAAATGTTATTTCTAGAACCGCAGTTACGACTTTGGTGGGTTTTCGCTAACAGGAATTTGGTAAAAACTTCTTTGATTTATGCTCTTTCAAATTCAATACAAAACATTATAAAAAACGTTGCTTATTAAACTATTACCTACTCTAAATTATTATATAAGAATGTATTATTACTGGATGATGTAAAAAAATTTCGTGTTAAAGCGATATTCAATAGAAGATTAGGTGCAAATTAAATTAATTACAGGTTAATCATGATGGTAACAACAGGATAAGTAGAACACGTTAAGTTTAGTTAGTTAAACCTAATGTGGAGCTTATCTCAAGGTCAAACAGGTTAAACATCGTGTTAGTGATTAACGGTTTAGAAAATATATACTTAATAATTATAATTTACCAATATACTGTTTCATAACATACGAGTCAGAGAAGAAGCTTTTGCTGAACTAAAAATAAGCGAGATGAACTTTTTATAATCTTCTTTTACTGTATTGGTATTATTTATTGTTGACGAAATGCAGTTTTGGACCATTTACATCCAGACCTGCGTTGAATAATATTATCTCTATCTATACTGAATTCTTTATAAAAATATGTTGTATAAAATATATCATTGACGTAATGTAGTTCTGGACAATTTACATCCAGACCTGCATGGAACTAATCCACACCTTTTGTATGATTTTGTTTTGTCACCATGTAATTATTGTTTCCATTCCTTTTTTTGCTGTAACTGTTTATAAGTTTCCAGTTTATAAGTTTGCAATGTATAAATTTTGTTCAATATGTAAATCTGACAATTTCGAGTGCCTTAAATGAGGCCTACGGATGATTTAAAACCAATAAACAATACCCATTTCGTGTCAACGCCAGTGTCAACGCAGATACGGTTGCCATAGGTCAGCGGCCCTCAGAAAGACAGAGTGGAGGAAATCTTTTGACTCAGTAAGGGTCCCACCCAGGAGTGTCGTGCTGATGATGATGATGATTCATGTCATAGTATCATAAAGTAAAACAAAATGTATAAAAGAGTTAAAATGATTTTGCGCGATGATTTTCCGAAGATGAGAGAGATGTGTTTTGTTCCCACGCAGTGTAAATACTCCAATTACTTACTACTTATAGTATGTATAATACAACATGTATCCATATTAATATGATACTCTCGTGCAGAATGTTACAAACTGAGTCTTTATGAAAACACGCCGCGCCGCTCAGCCGCACTACTAACTGATGTTTGCTAAAACTCTTGTGTATCTTCAAACTTCACACACACCCACAGCGATCTCGTAACGTGTAATAAAAAATAGCAGTTTGTTTAGACTGTGAAATAACAGTAACTGTTTTCAATATAATCTGATTTTCATTATGTTCAGTTAGTCTACAAGGCAAAGATCGGACCATTAAGAAGTCGTACACATATTAAAGTTCTTATACCTATTAACATACGTCATAATGATTCTAGGTAAACTGATTTTGTATTCTATTACTCCCCAACTAACTGATTATATTATAGCAGTTCTTCTAGCATCTCAACTTTACAAAATTGACCAGAATGACAAGCGTATAGAAAAGCTATATCTTCTTGCCCAATACATTAAAGCTTTCTTCCAGGTGGTCGTTGGCGTCAAAAAGACCTTAAGGGAACTGAAATGGTACAATGTATTATTTGACTCACGTGAATTTAAAGTCACTTTGAATTACACCTCACAAATTACGAAAATTCATAATTTGAGTGAGTTGAGCTACGAGGTGCCACATCAAAGAATAGTTTTTCTAATTCTTCGTCATTCCTCATCTCCGAGGGTCGTCACCAGTACAGTCGGGTCATGTTTGTTTGTGAAAGATACTCGCGATTCTAAACTTTCTGTAGCACTTTGCAGATGTTCAGTTCCACTATTTTGTTAAGGTGGTCGACCCAGTTAATTCTTCGGTCTACGCGCTTCGCGTGCACGCTTGATAGGTATTTAATTTTCAAATATTCTGATCACATAACTCGGTATCACCAACTGAGTAGTATACCTACTCACAGCCAAAGTCACATACAGTGATATTAGAATATACAACAATTGTGACTTATTTTAAATCGCAGTGAACGATATATCACAACCGTGATTTCTTGTCTTCGGCAAACATTATTATTATTAAGTACTATAGTAAGCTGATGCGCTATTAGAAACTGGTTCTTGTGTGGAATAATCGCAAACGCCCCCTTTTTTCATAGTGTGTAGTAGTGTTGTAGTAAAATTCATAATCGTATAAAACACCGCAAACGACATTCACATCTCGACTTTTTTTATTAATAATGAACCTACTAAGGTTATTTTTGAAAATCGCAATTTATGTTTTGGTGAGAACATTGGAATTTTCTACATGTCGTAGCTGAATATAACAAGTAGTTATCTCAACAGATGTACAGCAAAGGATGGATCTTCCATCAGGCTTATGACAGATCGTCGGGTGGCCTAATGTGATCACTTTACACTTAAGTATCATTCAGACCCCAAAAGAGGTGGTCCGACGACATAGCCGCTGTGGGGGGAAAAACTGGCTGCAAGCAGCAAACAGCAGAAAGGAATGGAGGAATATGGAAGAGACCTACTATATCCTAATAGACTTGTTATAAGATATTATATTTTACATGGTAGTCAATTTTTAAGGTAAAAATGAAAGATCTTCCAAGCTGTTGTTTGTCCAGGGCCTTCATTGGTGAATTCTGGGTGCCATCCTGTCTGGTCCTTATCCAGCCTGCTACCATTTTAGGCTAGCAACACGTTCCATTATAGCCAGCGGAACCTGGATGCGAAGGATGAAAAACAGAGACGA
This sequence comes from Ceraclea dissimilis, assembly GCA_963576895.1. Classification (NCBI taxonomy): domain Eukaryota; kingdom Metazoa; phylum Arthropoda; class Insecta; order Trichoptera; family Leptoceridae; genus Ceraclea; species Ceraclea dissimilis. The sequence goes on along the minus strand of OY756366.1, from coordinate 15,178,872 downwards.
ATGGAAGAGGCCTATAATAAATATTGATTATAAACTGATATATTGATAGAGTACATGGTTGGTGCAGTTGGTTGAGGCGGCAGTCTCTCAAACGAGAGGTGCCAGGTTCAAACCCCGACGGTGGCGATATATTCCACACTTTGCGATACAGGCTTTTAGTCTAGTCATCTAGTGCAAAGTATGCAGGAAAGTATTTGAGTTTGTGTATGCAAGCTTAGATCATTTTCTTTAAAAAAAAAAAACTAAATAAAATATTGACAATAAATAAATGAAAATCCAGCGGTGGAGAGTAGAGAGCTCATAGTATTCATAATTCTTCGTCTTAGAAGATCAAGTTGTGTGTGGGCTGGAAACATTTCTTTAAAATAAAATGTCGCTTGCGATGTTGGGTAATACGATTTAATTTGATATAAGCATTATTAACACTCATATCTGAACTTATTTCGCACAAATCCGGATCACATCATCATGCCTAAAACATAATACTATAACTGGTATTATCTCAGTATGTATTGCAGAAGATAGAGGATTGGATAACGTTGGTACGGTAACGTTGCCGGACTTAGCCGCTAAAAAAGCCGGACTTTTGGGTCCGGACGCTAAATAAAAAAAAACTTTTTTGACTAAAAATCGAATAAAACACATTTTGTAACAAAGCTTTAGTCAGTATCATTTACATATTTTCCTTTGGCAGAAACCTGCTATAAAAAGTCGATTTCTTTAGTAATTTTATCATATGTAGATACAAGTTTTTACAAATTCAGCAATTAACATTAATGCAATAGTTTCAGACCTTAAGCAAAATGCAAAGCCTAACAAAAGCCGGACGGGCCGGACGCAGTCAAATTCACCCGGACAAGAGGTCAAAAAGCCTAACACTGTTCGGCTAAAGCCGGACGGATGGCAACGCTAGATCCAGGTAAGTTCCACGCAGCGGTACCAACCCACCTGATATATAATTAATTCTTCAATGTGATAATTAATTTCCATACCAATAATAGTTTTATATAAGACTAACTGGTGAAGACTGTAACCATACGGTATACCCTAAATTACAGTGTTTGAGGCGAATCTCATAGTAGGTACATGCAGTATAATCTATCATATAGTTTTCTCATAGTAGATATTCAGCGATGATTCGCATCCTATATACACGTGTTATCGTAGTATATGAAACTTGAATTTCTTACTATTTTAGAACTTGATTGTTGGTAGATTTTATGTTGTAATTTATTTCCATTGACTCATAAAATTTCGATGTTTTAGAATCCATCCACGTTTTTTTAAAGCCATTATTTTGTTGTCTAAGGATTGAATATTAAAGCTCGTTTATAACCTATTTATTTAACAAATTTATGTAGGTATTAAAAATCACTGTATTATTATTATATTGTCGTTCTGATAGCATAAATTTACGTTGAGAAATAATTTATCGATAGACTCAACCCCTGTGTGTTTCAGCAGTTTCAGCTCCTATGTCTTCCAATCTTTCACGCAAAAAATAATATACCAAGAGCAAACATTCGTATTTTGTACTTTCACGGTGGATGATGTTCGTTGAAATTACATAAATGAAACAAAATACTCTTATTTAGGGTATTCCTGACATTTATATTTGTCAATCAGTCGACTAGGCTATGGATCCTTCTGGTTAATAACTAATAAGTCTGTTATTTGAATCCAAAGGTAAGAAGTTGAATTTACAAGAGACAGGTACTAATTTTTAAAAAGTCCATAATGATATTTTGATGCCCTACATACTAAAGTTGTCGTAAAATTATTAAAAAGTTGAACGCCTACAGGTCTTTTGTGTCATCCTAATTGTGTATCATTTAAATTTTATGATGTTGTCGATATACGTACGTATTATATCCATCACCGAATAACTGATCGTCTAATGATGGAGGTTGACTGATGGGAACTTTGATCGATAATTTCACCATCATCATTCTGACCCTTGGGGATCAGTCCGCTTGTTGTTGCGTGTTGGCAATCGTATACAAGAATAATAAGTAGTCAAGTATCTAAATTATAGGTCGATAATAATTTGTTTGCAAAATTCCATCGGGGCTACTGTATTTCTCATATATCGTGAGAAGTTTCAACAAATGTTATCCCCAGGGATCAGCCTTTGACTTAAATAATACTACAACTACATACGTTTAAGAGGAGGAGTATCACGAAAACGTTTCCCGTGTCCAAATCCAATATCTTAAGTAATTTCACAATTTCGCTTAATAGATAACAATTTTGCATCTTCTTCTTCTTGTTCTTAATATAGGCCTTGTGGCCTGTTATGAAGATGGATTAGCCTCCTGCGATGTCGACTCCCAACTGACAATTTTACATATATAGATTAAAACATAATACAAAACGAAACATGGTGAAATACAGTACATCCAAAAAATGTTCAGACAAAAAAAAAATCACCCAACGGTGAACCGTCTAAACACAGAAGTGAAGTAATCACATATACATTGTATGTCTTTAGGGATGGGAGAATTAATTCACTTGATACTGGTGACCCATGCAAAAGTGGCGCGTGTAATATCATCTACGTTCAAATCGCATGCACAGAATTACAGACTGTACTGGTAGCTCGCTGATCAAATTTTGGAAATTGGATTTTTTACGTTTTTCTAGGACAATTTCGCTTTATTCAAAAAAAATTATGATAATTTAGTATAGATTTTAATGCATTTAATCATTACAAGACATAATTTTTCTCTTCGACTTTCGCGAAGTAAATTTTTTTTGACATGTACCTGATTATTAACCTTTTTTTTTCAAGATATGAAAGATCATTCTACCATGTTTTTTTTTTCAAAACATGTTTAATAAAGCTGTCGAGATATTTGTTCTGAAAAATCCCCTTTTGGCGACACCCACTACCTTAAAGCAGCAGGTTTTCTTTGTAACATCATCTCCCATACACACGGCAGTTCTCTGTTTAATCTCTCATCTCCATCATCATCCTACTAATATGTTTCGAATCACGCAATATTATTATTCTGATGCGAAACATTTTTATTGGCTATAATTTTATACAGTTCATCATTACATTATTGGAGTTTATTATTACTAGTTAACACTTTTCAAGTAGTTTATACTTATTTGAAGAGGTAGAGTTCTACACCCGATTATTTAAAGACGAATTTCACTCCATTGGCATCTCATGGTTTACCACTGCGCTCTGGTGCCCAACGAACGCTCTCAATCCCTATTCATCGTACGTCGTTTTTCACTAATTTTTTCACTGTACAGGCTGCACGATTGTGGAATGTCCCTTTATTACCCATCAGACTCGCACCAACTATTTCCACTTTCAAGAGTAGACTTAAGCAGTAGCCTAAGAGACAGAGGGGTTGCGGCAGGATTTTGATAGGCAACCCTAGTGCGATGTATTACTCTATTAGCAAACTATCATTTAAACCACATTTCGATCAAATAACAGATGTGTCATATTTTTAATCATCACTCGGGCTACAGCAATACCTTTCTATTTCTAATCCCACTACCCGTCCCTCCTGGGACGAAAAGTAAGGATTATTTTTTTATATAAGTATGTTGTCCCCCATGGGATTTCGGTTTGTAGTATTTTTTAATGTCTTGTAAGAGTATATGCCTGGAGTCTACCAACGCCTTTTCGCCTCGTTCTTTTACACTATTCCATAACCCTTTAGGGCCATCATGAATCCTGGGCCAAACGATTCGGATTGGCCAACCCTGATGATTTTAACATTATCTTTATTAATTGCTTAATACAATCGATATTAATTAGCATACCTAATAAAATTATAACACTAATGCCCAATTCCACCAACTTTAACCTAGGAAGGAGAGCCCTAAGAAGTCTCCATACAAAAACAGAGATAATATTCTATTTATTGAATAAAGAACATCAGATTCCTTCACCACCACAGCCTAATTCCATACGAATTGTCACACGCAGCTCACCTACGTTAGGTGCCCAAATATCTCCGCCCAGGCTAGGTGAGCTGCGTGTAACAATTCGTATGGAATTAGGGTGTGGGCGTGCAGGAATCTGATGTTCTTTATTCAATAAATAGAATATTATCTCTGTTTTTGTATGGAATTTTCTTAGGGCTCTCCTTCTTAGGTAAAAGTTGGTGGAATTGGGCATTAAACACTTTGGCACAACGCATAATATGATTTACTTAAACCCTTTTATATATCTCTATTCAACAGAGTGAATGATGAATAAGTAAGTATTGTATGAATGAGTCTCTAGATGTAATATAAAGTACTAATTAAAACTTTCAATTTAAACTAGTTAAATAGTTCTAGTAATCAAATAGATAATGAACTCTATATTTATTATTTCACGATTTTAACACAGAACCTTAATTAACCTTATCTCTCAAATCCGTATCACGAGATTTATATCACGATAATGATAATACGAAGTGTTAAGTTTCTCAATTACAGTATACTTATTTCCACTAATTCATAACATAGGTATTCATGCAGTATGAAATTGTTCATAATATCGGACACGAAATGACATTACGTGGATAATGCAGTATGAAAAAGATGTCATCCGAAATATTACTAGGATCCATATCTTCGTTGTTGGTTCTTCGGTTTTCCTTACTGCGTGTATAGTGGTTGAATAACCGAGCTTTCGGCAGCGATACTACTGCCATCTTCAGGATGAAGCTTGAAGAACCAACAACGAAGATATGGATTCATCACGCTGCGAAAACATACAAGATTATTAGGTAGGTATCAGGATGTTCGTGAAATCTATAAACCAAACCTGAAGTGACAAGAAATAAATGATTAGGTATTTATTTATATTGAACATTTTCATACAATGAATTCAACCAGCTTATCGCGAACACCTCTGATCTTTTTTCCGAAAGACGAAAACTCGTTCCCAGAAAGTCGCGGAGTAAAGCTTTTTTGTACTGATAATATGCATTAAAATCTAGGGAATAATCGTAAAAGTTTCTTGATAGACGCAAAATTAACCCAAAAAATGAAAAAAAACGCTATTTTTACAATTTTATCATACCATTGTTCACGCGATTTTGAACCTTAATACGGTGGGAAATGACTGTGACGTCATTCTTGGTACCAAGCCCTTAATATTGAAACTACGTCTTTTATTATCCGGCACAAGTGTCGAAAAATTTAATTAATTATAGATAAAAGAAATATTTCTAATTACTTATTTGCTTAATAAACTGAATCTATAATTAATCAGATAAGCGAAAGATTTTTTAATACATTAAAAATTAGTTTAGCAATTCTAAATATTTAGATACTTAAGTAACATTCCCTACCATTGAGACTCGTGACTGAACCTACATACCATAACTCATTCATTTTTTCACAATCTACATCATACTATATTAAAGTGCCTTTTATATCATTAAGTATTAATTTATTAAATGGCCACTATGCACAAAAACTTTTCTAGTGGAAATAAATTAAATATTATAAAATATTGTTTATTGCATATATTAATCATACAAAGGGCGAGCTCATTGCCTAAATTTCTGCCATCCAACCCTCAACAGAATCAGATCTGGGATCGGCCGCACTAGGAATAATCTCCAGAGATGGGGAATAGGCGAGGACACGACGTGCGCGACTGCGGGCAGCTGCAGGACACTGAGTACCTCCTGAGCGTCCAATTGCTCCTGGGCGGTGCACATGGGAGAGTCTCGAAGATCACTCCCCCTTGGAAGATGACGCAGGAGAGATTGAGGTTTTCTGGGATCAGATGGGGACATAGAGAGTGCCGACCGACACGATAAGAAGAAGAATCATTGTATATTCCAATAATGGGGTAAGTAATTAAAGTAGGAATATGCCATTTTTATAGCTTTATAATAATAAAAACAATATGTTGTTCTTTCTTAAATTTATGTAGGTAATTGTGGTTACTATAGTAAATCCTTAGAATAAAAACAATAGGACAAGGTTTTTCCGTCAGAATATAACGTGTAAAATATCAAGCTACTTGCAGAATATCAAGAATTACCTTAATTAATATTCATAATATAAAATATTAGCATTAATTCAAATTAAATACAATCATTAATGTACAATCCTACAGATCCTGATACAACAATGAAATGTTCAATTTCAAACAACTTATTGTTTCAGCTAATTGCGTGGAATGAATATTAAAGGTTGATATCGATACAATGAGTCCGTAATAATGATTAAATCAAAATTTGTATTTAAAAAAATATAGTTGTGAAGGGTAAGGACAAATAAAATATATAACTAAGAATAAGCTAGAATAAAAAAGCTACTGCTTATGGTTATCTGTTATCCTTTTTTGTACCTACTTAGATTATTGTGACGATCCAATGAAATCTAACTACGACTGCTGAAGGTTGATATAAATCAATCACTTGATTTATTTTTTATATGTACGAGTATATTGAGTCCCTCTTTCGAGTGGATAGCCGTAAAGAATAATAGAATAATAAATAATAAATAATAAATAATAAATAAAGAGATTTTTTCCGATGGCCCTTCAATCATATGACAATAATATTGTACATTGTAATTGCAGTGAGTGGCAAAAAAAAAATTAAAAAAATATTTTAAAAATCAAAACTTTGTTATGTTGAAATTATCGCAATGCTGCAATTTCTTCCAGTTAACCCCAGTTATTTAGAATCAGTGAAAATGAGTATGAAAACTTAGAAAAGATAATATATCATAGTACTTACTAATTTTATACAATCTCTTAAAAGAATAAAGATGTACATATAAGATAAACAATACGAGTGTACCATTATGTACTAATGCTATAAATCAAATTCATTATATAATCGTAAATTTTATAGTTCCTGTTATCGATCTCACTATTAGATAGCGTCTTAACTGTTCTGGGGAGGAATATATTAGAATTAGTTAAAGTCATTATGACGCACTTGTATATTTGTGGCTAATACTAAAGGAATACATTTAGTATTGATTATACATATTTAATACACTGTTTTAAGTCTCGCGACCCAACTATGACGTCACGGTCATTTCCCACGGCATAAAGGTTCAAAATCGCATGAACAATAAATAATGAAATCTTCATTGGCCAGTAAATATGAATAGTAACAAAAACAAGACAATGCAGTGTGCCAAAAGGCGGACTTATTGCAAAAGCAATACCTTACAGTCAACCCGAGAAAAGAAAGAAAAACTTCAAACAATCGCATGATAAAATGGTAAAAATAGCGTATTTTCATTTTTTGGGGTTAATTTCGCTCCAATCATAAAACTTTGACGGTTATTCCCTAGATTTTAATACATATTATTATCAATACAAAAAAAAAACTCGTTTCTCGACTTTCGGTAAACGAGTTTCTGTCTTTCGTCTTTTTTTGAAATGTCGGTGTTCTAAAAACGGGAGACCTTAGATCTCGACAACCGTTACTAAATATGCTTTGGAAAAAATAGGGTAGATACATTGAATCTCTATCTAAGGAATGATCGTAAAAGATTATTTATATCTTGTATAGATTTCTAAAAAAAAAAGTGAAAAACACATCGAATCTTTTTTCCGAAAGACAGAAATGTGCGGTGAAAAATATTTTTTTTGTACTGATTAAATTCTATGTATGCATTAAAATCTAGGGAATAACCGTAAAAGTTTTTGATTGAAGCGAAATTGACCCCATAAAATTAAAAAAAACGCTATTTTGTAGCATTTTATCATGCGATTGTTCATGCTATTTTTAACCTTAATGCCGTGGGAAAAGACCGTGACGTCATAGTTGGTTCGAGAGTCTTAATAGTAGACATCATTATCTGAACCAATTATCTATGTATGGAGATGAGGTTTCTAATTGAATGATGTTGAGGCGTCTTAACACCTGATAATATAACGTATGTAAAACTTTAATACTAACTATATGTGCAATGTGTTATTATTCAATATTAACTGATCCAGAATTTATTTAAATTACTATTTATTTATTTATTATTTTTACCTCCCACTTTGATAACTGTTGGTATTCTATTTTGACGATGCTTTGTAATTAAATATTTCTAATAACAGGGGCTCGAATCAAATATAGTATTATCTAATGTGTATAATTTAATTTGCTAGACCTAGAACGTATACGTCTTTAGAAAAGGATGTAGTGTAATGTATTAACGTTACCCTGGACATAAAGTGATCACTTAAGCCAGCCAGATCTGACTCGTAAGTCGGACACTCAGTCTAACTAACTACTAACACTCATCCTGGTTCCTCCCCAAGTGAGTGGATTCCTCTCACTTCTGTTTAGAAAATCAGTAATTCTGAATGACTTCGTGCGTTTTTTAATCTCGTCCGTAGGTTGTAAAAAAATTGAATAGATGTAGCGTATTATTAAATTTATATGCAGTAAAAATTTGAAATGAGTGACTGCAAGACTGGTGTAGTGACAAGAATGAAAGTAAACAAACTAAGATGGTTTGGGCATGTTGGGAGAATGAATGATGACAGGATGACAAAAAAGATATATCTGAATGAGCGAAGAGGGGTGAGAAAGCGCGGCCGTCCGAGACTGACCTGGTCCGATCATGTCGACCAGATCCTCAAGGATGGACGCGTTTTGAGTAAAAGGAATCGGAGAGCGTGTATGATTAATTGCATGAATGTGACGGAAGCTAGGAGTGTGTGTAAGGATAGGGCTGTCTGGCGGTCTGTCCTCTCTGCCTGCCCTGCAAGGGATGTGGCGTGAGGGTATAGATAGAGATAGATAGAAAATTTGGGAAAATCCAAATATCATTGAAAATCCTTGATTTTTCATGACCTAAAGTGTGCCTTGTATAAATGATTGCTGCCTAAATTTAAATCAAGCTGTAGTATTTAGGTGCCTTCACTTAAGTAGACGGTAAAAGTTTGGACCTTATGTTTTTAATTCCGAAGAGATCTCACCTAGTGCCCGTTTAGGAAAACAGTACTGAAGAGGATATCCGAGGCCCCGACTTTGGTTGGTTAAGACTTCATATTGTGATGGCAGACGAAACCATAGACATGATATAACTAGAATGATAATGTTTGTATGGCGGAGGACTTGAAAGAGAATGCCGAATATTATAACAATCATTTCGATTACATAATCTACTCGTCATCTTGGGGAGCTATGGACAGAATAATGTCTCTGCAATTCAGGACCGGTCGCAGTACTAATAAAATAACGTTAAATAATAGAGCTTCAATTTAGACTTTAAACCAAAGCTGCAATATTGTTAGGTATATACACAAGATTCCCAATATAAAAATTGATTAAAATAACAATGAAATCCTAAAATTTATCTATTCCATAATAAAGTTCAAAAACACAAAATCATATTCATTTCAAAATCATATTCAATCGCTAATAATACTAGTACCTACTTACATATAAAAAATCAAATAAAAAAGATTGAAACGGTGAATGAAAATACGAGTAGATACAAGAGATTATAATAATGATGGCTATTTTTGCCTACACACATTCTTTTAGTCATATAATATATATTTCTTTCATTATTTTCTTGATTATGTTACGTCAAACAAATCTGATCGTCAATAGTTTAAGTATTTATTAAATTAGGTATATCAATGCGTACCTAATTTAATATATGTGTTGTAGTAAAATCTTAGTTTTTGTCCTATTATATTAGCATTAGTTAGCATTGCCTCGAAATAGGCTATCGTTATTTATACTGGATGTAACTTATTTAAAAAATTAGCCTAATGTCCCTGAAGACGTCCCATGTAATATTAAATATAAAATCTCATTGTTTCATTGTCGGCCCGTTATAATATTTGATTAGCAGGGAGGTCTCCTCACCAGGTACTCCCTAAATAGCCGCGACATGAATTGACAACAATATACAAATACAAACATTTCAATAGTCAATACCTACAATCTACAATACAATAAACTAAAAGAAAAAGCCGCCGTAACAATAGGTAATTAACTAGTAAATGGGATACTATATTAGGAAAAAATCTATTTATAGATCAATTCAGTATTCCCCACAATATGAAGTAAGCGGAGACAGGTGTGTGAATGTGCATGCCGCCGTCCTAAGCAAGGATCGCGTATATGAACCAAAAAGCAGAAACCAAGATTATAGCGAAAATAAAAGTGTCTAGTATCGTCCATATAATTTCTAAAGAATAGAAATATTGAAATAGATGTAGGTACTTAATCTAAATCTGAATTGAAATTCCATGGTTTTTGCTTCAGATGGCAACACTGTAATGTATTCCTACTCTCACAACTGCCACACTTAACAGTAAATAGAGACATTCGGAATGGGTGGTTAATCTAATTGGTTGAACTTTGTACGACTGTCTCCCTTGCCCGATTACACATTCACATTTTGAGGATGGTTGGCAAAAATATCACTAGCCAATAAACTCCTTGAAAGCAAGGATTTTATATCTAGAATTTCACGTTCTGTCTACCTAGCACACATGCCACAAGGGACACGACTTGAGAAGATACGAGTATAATAGAAATAGAACTAAATACAAAATGGTGCATAATTTGGTCACAGTATTACAGGTGTTAAAAATCAAAAGTATGTAACAATAAAAATTCCACACAATCCATCAAAATTACAAAAAAATTAAAGGTCTTATCGTAACAAAATCTAATACTGTCTCAAAATTCTACGTCCAACTCGCGTGTTAAGTTCTTTGTAATACAAATATAGGTACTTACATATACTATAAAGTTTGTATCTACCTGGTGGTTGAGGACACGTGCGTGCACTGTTCACCTACCCATCCATCTATCCTTCCATTAAGTCCTTATCACGATGTCGCATCCTTTTATCTAATCTGACACGTGTTGTAGATCTCGATGTAAACAGAGGACTTTCCAACATCAAAAAGGAACCGAATTTCTCTATTTTCAGGACACTATAAGACAAACTTCGACCATGATTTCTATTGTACGTAAAGCAAATGCAATGATTTTTAAAGACTTTCCTCAAAAGAGTACACCGAAAACACCTCCGGCATCTTAAAGGTTCAAAATAGCAAGCACGATTTGCATGATCAAATTTTAGGAATAGGGTTTTTACGTTTTTATGGGGACAATTTCACTTTTTTCATTTATCAAGCTTTATGGTAAAGCAATACACTTTAATGCATATTTTATCACTACGAAATATACTTTTTCTTTGCAATTTTCGCGAAGGGAGCAATTGTCATTGAATAAAAAATCAGAGGAAGTTATTTTTCTTTTTTTTTCAGGAATCTATACAAGGTATGAAAGATTTGTTACAGTAATACGCTTGAGAAAGGTTTGTGCTAAAAGCTTGTAAAAGGTTTGAAAGTATTTGAGCGTGTCGTATAAGCCAAGATCTTTTTTTTAAATACAACTGAAACAAAGACATAAAATGCAACTAGCAACAAAATCGCATTGTCTAATCCGTCTTTACATCCTTCAAACTCTACAATCCGGAAGTAGTGCCGGTGTTTACAAACAAACGTAGTATTGACATACACTCACAGTGGGTAGTTTTTTTATCAGCCACGAGTCTTGTGACATAGTAGTAGTTAAGTAGACTCCCTCCAGGTGGCAAGAGACAAAGGACAATGATAGTATAAATTATAATATTCCCTCATCACGCTCATGCAACACGCCAAACTTCCTGCCTGGAAGAATGGATCATGGCGACAGAATCGAGGAGGTAAGTTGGTAGAGGTATATCTATCTATTATCGACTCGTAAAGCTACTTCTCTGTATATATACTATGTAAGTCCATAATTCTATAAATTCTTAACTAAAATAGGCATGTTTTTTAAAATTTGCTTTACAATGAAATAATTGAAAACTGGAGGCTTATTTTGGTTATTTCGCACTAAATTAGTTAGAGAATTGAGTACATGGTTGGCGCAGTTAGTTGAGGCGGCATCAGTCTCTCAAGCGGGAAGTGCCAGGTTCGAACCCTGGCGCTGGCGATGTATTCCACACTTTGCGATACAGACTTTTAGACTAGTGCAAGGTGTGCAGGAAAGTAACTATTTGGGATTATGCATGCAAGACCACCACACCCTTTTCAAAAAAAATATTTTTTATCCAACGATTCCCATAATACTTACTTGAATTAAAAATTTTAAAATTCAAAATACAGAGAATGAAAGTGAAAAAACTAAGATGGTTTGGACATTGAAAGAATGATTGACGATAGGATGGCCAAAAAAGTGTATGCAGTTGAAAGAGGGAGGTTAGAAAAGGTGCCATTTCGTGGATACTAGTCTTTCATTTTTACCTTTGAAAATGGACTTCCACCTACTGTGGGTTGAAAATCTTAATATTAAAAATTTATTTGTTCCGAGTTCCGACGCGTTGAAGTCTCTCACATACTTCTTAAAACACGAAACCTATATAGAGCAAACAAAACACTCTACCCACCTAATATTAGTTTCTTCTATTGTTACGTTACATTTTTAAACCTGTCATCCCCATTTTATCTATTATGATTTTCTAGTGTCAACTATACGCACCTAATTAATAATATTAAGTGACTCATTTTTATAATAACAATACAATAATTCTAAAATGTCACCCGTTAAATTAGACATCTGTGATGTTATCTCACTTCACATTAATCATACTTTTGTATAAAATACAATACCTACTAGTTCTTGTACCCGCTGAAACACAGGACTAGATAAATTAATATCAATAAAATACGTCTTTTAGACAGGATGGATGCAAAATCTCTTGACCGATGATAAAGGATGAAAAAATATGATATATGAACATATGACAAAAAAAAATCAACCGTTTTGGAGACATGATCTTTTGACAATTAAATAGTATGAAAATCTCTCAGTTAGGTCTAACAAACTATACTAACTCGACTTTCACCAAACGTAACAATACACACGGTAAACAATTTGGGCTTTCGAAAAAGAACTGATTTTGTGGCTTATGCATTAGGATTTAGTGTTTTTTTTAGTATCAACTTTTTTGTATTTCAATAAAAATCAGATATCTTTAAAAAAATACATTTCTACATTTTACAATAAAGACTGAATGAATAATTTGAATTATAAAAAACATGATATTTCCCGACGATGGGTCCACAATGGAATAGAATTCTACAGCCATCTTTGTCTATATGGGAAACCAGAGAGGAGAAGGATGCCTGGAAGACTCCCTCAAAGATGGAAAGACAGCTTGGACTGCTGGGAGTCCACATTACAAGAGGCAACAGACTACATAAGCAGTCCCTGGAGTCCTTCGACTATTATAAAAAGATGAAACTGCAACTATAAGCACTAAACAATGACACAAACAAACATACCTACATGGACTCTGAAATATTATTGAGTTGATTAATATCTTTAATAACAATGGAATATTTTTTTACAGATACAGATGGATTTTTCAGATAGATCGCCGAGTTAATTGCTAACAATAGGTGACAAAATTTATATTATTGTATATCATTTCTTTTTATACGTAATTTATTGTCGGCACTGATTTATTAACTTTTGAAACATATCATCATTGTAACAGAATAATCATAAATTATTATTTATTTATTACTTTATTTAAAAACTAAAACAGCATTATAAAGAGTCTTAAATGCTACAAAAAATACTAATGAAACACACGAATTATTTCATCTCAGATGGGTTAGTTAGTGGAAATCGCGATATTGTGATTCTCTACCATTTTCTTAAGTATCTGCACTTACGCAAAACTAAATACTTTCCTGAAAACTTCTCAGCAATAAATAAGCAATTAAAAATACTCAACATATACGTTAGGGCCAATTCTGTAAGTAATTAAGTGCGTACTATATAAGACATCAATTATTTCAAACACACTTATGTTATTTAAAAAAAATTAGAGTTGACCCAATACTAGTGAATAATAAATATAATAAGTAGGTACCGAAACATTTAAACATTTCTATATAGCTATTAGCTATACTCAAATGAATAATACGAAATGCTATGAAGATATATCACCAGCGATCTCTCTATGTTCATATCACAACAATAGATCATCCAACGAGACACAAGAACATCATACATGTCTTGCTCGGTCCATTATTGTTACAAGTATATTGTTAACTTTAGGTCTCTATAAACTTTCATTTCATGTTCAATCTCTTTGACATATTATTCTCCCATGGATACTAAACTATGGAACGTAATCTTCGTATAAGGTCGTACGGTCTTTACCATTTATACAACATACTTTTCCTTGTAAGTTCTCAGCGATATTGTAAGAAATACAACCATACTAAACTTAAACCTCGCCTTCCTCTATCACAGTTCTAAGTACCAGTACTGAATAAATTATTGTGTTCATATATAGATATATCAAAATCAATAAAAGAAGTATACGCGACATCTCTGACAAAATTCAGGAGAGCAGACGGCGATGGTACGGGCATGTCAGCAGAAGACCGCCAGAGTATGTTGGCAACAGGGCACAAACACTTAATGTTCCCGGAAAGAGATCCAGAAGAAGACTAAAGCGGAGGTGGAGGGAAGTGGTGAGCTAGGACATGAGAGAGAGTGACGTTAAGTGGCGACGAAAGAGCAGAAAAGCAGACCCCACAACTATGCGGGATTAATAATTGCTAAGGAGAAGAAGAAGAATGTGTATTTCCTGAAAACTGTATATTTCCAGAGTAAAACCATCTCCGAGAGACGTGCCCGCTGGATTGGTCACATCATGCGCCACGAGCGTCTCCTACATGACTCAATAGAGGGAATAATTAAGGGGACAAACCACAGGGGACGCCCCCGATAGCATTACCTGGACTAGGTTAACGAGGATATGAACTGCGCCACATACGAGGGAGGGCTGAAAACTCCGCGGCCTTGAGCAAAAAATGTACTGGCCGGTTCCAGTTTATTATTGATATGGATAATTTGAACCTTTCTAAAGCTACTTCCAAAATTTGGCACCAATAGCACAAAAGTGGCACTGTTGGCACCATTTTGAATTCGACGTGTATGAGATTTTTGTGAAAATGAGAAATTTTCAACCGTGATCCATGACAAAATGTTTTATTATCACAGGCTGTACATAAAAAAAAGCTTCAAAAAGATGTGGAATATGGAATTGGAGTCTGCTCTATCATATGCGGTGGTTGAAAAGTGGGTAGAGCATTTTAAACGTGGTCAGCAAGGTATTGAAGAAAACCCTCGAAGTTGAAGGCGATAAACTGCAGTAGGTCCGAAAAACGTCGATAAAACCGTGGATGCCGTTTAGAAAGGTCACCAAATTAGTACTTGGGAGATAGCAGAGATCCTAATGGTCTTATGTGAATGAGAAGAGTTCACGTTAACTTCTGAACAGGTCTTTTATAAACTTTCTGTTCGCTGGGTGCCAACGCTTTTAACTCCTTTTTACGGTCGTAGAAACATATGCTTGTTATCGATTTTCATGTGAATTTTTGGCCAGGTTTGAAGCTGATCCTGAAAATTTTTTTACACGTTTTGTCACCACAGATGAGACCTGGACCTAACAGAGCCCAAAGAATGATCAAAATAGTGGCGGCATGGTAATTTTTGTCTCCAAAGAAATCGATGTCACCTTTGTCAACTGCAAAAGTGTTTTTTGGGAATTTAAAGCTAGCATTACAATAGGCTACTAGACAAAGGGCAAAAAGAGAAATGGGGAGAGCTGTGCTAATCTAATAATCCAATTGCAAGCAATTTCCAATCCGGAAAACCTGAAAAATTGACCGAAATTGTGATCTTTCACCATGACACTGAGCCAGTTCACCGAGCAACGATTTCAATAGCCAAATTGCATGCCATTGGCTTCCAGTTGGTGAACCATCTGCCTTATCCTCCTAAAATGAAATCATCAGACCTTCTCCTCATCCCTGAGCTCAAAAAAATCTCGACATATTTTTTTTTTGACCCAGTTAACGGTGTTGCCGTCGATGCGGAGCCGTATTTTGAAGACCTTCACAATTTCTTCTATAAAACTAGGATCCTAGCTTTGAAAGACGGCTAGCAAAAGTGTATTCAACTTCGAATAGATTATATTAAAAAATAATCAAAAAATCCAACCATACTCCAGTACATTTTTTTTTCAAGGCCGCGAAGTTCTCAGCCCTCCCTCGTATGTCGAGCTGAAGAGAGCTGCAGAGAACAGAAAAGAATGGAGATCGAAATGCAAAAATTTTGCTGCGAACCAATCTGCAGGATTTAAACTGGAGAAGAAAGACTGTCCTTAAAAAGTCGTATTTTGATTAAGTTCTGAGGCACTGCACTGGACTTCATAAAATAATTCATTGTTCTTGTAGGCCAATATTCAACTATGTGTAATATTTAAGCTTGTTTGCAAGAAGACTAGATTTCCAAACACGTGGTAAATATAAATTTTTGAACCCGAGTCACCAGCCAAAGTTTTTTCGTTATTTAAACGTAACAACTCAAGTGGGTGTCTACTTAAATAAATAAATTTTAAAAATGGCGTAGACATCGCTTAGTGCATAATATATTTTAGTACCTATAGTAAACCTGAATTGTTTAAACGTAACAAATAAGCTAAGCAATAAAAAAACTAATGTGAAGGAGACAGGGAATTGAGAGATGGGCACCCATAATCTTAAGATGGCGACCACGGGAAAATAAAAGACCTGTGGGACGATCCCAAAAGAGATGGGTAGATGATATAGTCCCAGTTACAGAAAGAAACTGGGTAAGCAAAGCACAATGTAGAAAAACTTGGGAAATGTTAGAAGAGGCCTATGTCCAGCAGTGGAGGGATGGCTGAATAAAAAGAAGAAGATGAAGGAAAAAATATCTAAGAGGTGGAGGAAATGATTTTTACCTCGTGCTTAAACATGACAAACTTATAGTATAACGATTAAAAGTTGGAAAATAATTTAGTGTTGCATCGTCCTTAATTAATGTCCGTTCCTCCATAAGGTATGTGTAGGTATCTCTATCTCACTTTTTCCAATGTGCTAATAGATTACATTTCAAAGTGTCCAGTGTATTATGTCTCGAAGGAGAGCAAGATGGCAATACGTGTTTATTTTTAAGATTTTATTTTGTATCTTTAGGTTGTTTTATACATGCTAGGTCTTTGGTCAAGCTGTCCCTATCAAATGTTCGAATCTTGTAGTAGTAAATTTGCTGAACGCAGGCGCACACAACTTGGACCCCCTCTTACAGATCGCTGATATGACTCTATCACACTAACTATCCAGAGCAGCCATCAGCAACCATGCGAAACACAACAGGTATAACCATTCAACCACAGCACTGTATCTTTCTATGGTTAACAACATTTGGGGTCGAATCAACCCATATTTGGGGGGTAGCCCTAATTTATAGTTTGTTGTGAAATTGTAAATGTTTTAAATCGTCACTAAACAACTAAAAACAAAAAAGTCATATTAGGCCGAAGTACGATTAAGTTTTTCTGTTTTGTATCCGTATTGTTTTTCGATTTTTATTTTACTGTTTTTACGGGTACATTAAGTGCATTATGTATGTTATTTTTTAAATTTATATTTCACTTATATGTCAAAGTTGGGTTGATTGGCAGAAATCACCAACAGGCGATTAATCCGCCCTTTGTATGTAAATTTATATGCAAAAAAGTTTTTATTTATTTTTTGTCCATGTATGTCTGTATACTGTTTTATTGTAATTCTTTTGTTATCTGTTATTATTTATTATTTATTCTGTTTAAGGTCCTCCACTCGTTTGCGAGTGATCTTAGGCCGATTGTTATCTGTTATTGCTGTATTGTTTTTCTATGTACATTTGTAATTATATTTATAACTTTTTTATAATGTAAACTTTTCTTAATGAATTAATTAAATACCTATACGAGATTATTTCAAGCCCCGCATCGTCACTCCAGGGTTAAATGAGCCAGTTTAGAAATACCCCCAGCGTCGGTACACTCACTTGGTAAGTCACCAAGTTAAAATAATCTCGTGAAGAAAAGATACATTTTCTCAGAATATTCAATTAGCGAATAAATTGATGCGCCATATAACGAGATGCTGATAAGTTAGGTAGCCTGTTTGAAACATAATCGGATGAAACATAATCGGATGAAACACGCATCCACTCATATACGATACCTAATGATACTAACTATGTAAATAATGTATGGAATATTATCTTCACAATCATACCACGTTCAGTAGCACAAAGTTGGTAACATTGGTGGCATCAGGGGGGACAAGAGGGGAACTGCCCTCCCCTAGAGAAACGATTAGGTGTATGCTTTTACGCATTGAACGAAAATTTATGAATAACAAAAATTTACATAGTGTCACATCGTTGTCTTACGGTCGAAAAATATTCTCGAGTGGTAACCTAGACAAGCAAAAGGAGCGTAGGAAGACCTCAGGCAAGATGGTCTGACGATGTGAGGCGAATCGCAGGAAGCAAGTGGATGCAGGATGCCCAGGATCTGTGGAAAGTCAAAGGGGCGGCCTATGTCCAGCATTGGAATTAAAACGGCTGAGAAAGATAAAGTAGAAGAAAGGAGGGTCACTTCAATTATTACAAAATTCATTAAATTACAATGTGGTTCCATAAAAAAAAGTTCTGCGGAGCAACAACACAACATCAATCTTTCTCACTCAATCTCTCAAAAAAATTTCGCCTGCGGCGTCAAAAATCTAATAATGGCTCGGTCCCCTGGATGTAGTGTGCTACCACCATGTTATGTACAACATTCTATTAAAAATTTCGTCATTGACACTACGATTTACATTAAAACACGATATTCCGAAGTAAATGAAATTATACCTTAACTAATATATTTAACAAAATATTCTTATAACATTGAGTTTTCAATCCTAGTTAGGTACTTATATAAACTAAACCAACATTGGTGCCATGATCTATAAGTAGACACATTATTTACATAGGTACAATGTGCCTAATTTTCTCTACGATACGGCTTAAAGTGGCCATTGTAACTGAACACGCGAAAACTTGTGTCGAGGAAAAGAAGAGGTGGCCGGTCGCCTGGTTGGTAACGCGCTCGACTGTTTATCCAGTGGGCGCGGGTTCGATCCCCGATACCGACCTACACCGGAGTGAAGTTGGCGGAAGTTGGCAACACTTCGAGTGCCGACCCCTGTAAACCACAAAAAAAAATGCTCAGCAAATAGGTACTAATCATCCTAAGACTTAAAACATGGATAAGTGAGAATACATTTTAATGAAGCCAGCGGGTAAAAATTCTCTCTGAAATTTAAAAGGACAATGCTCATGAAGTATAGAAAAAAAAACTTGTTTTTTTGTGTTTGTTTTAGCGTTGTCCTTTTGAATCGATAATATAACGTTTTTTTTAGAAAGGATCTGGGCTTGCATACACAAACCCAAATACTTTCCCGCACATCTTGCACTAGGCTAAAATCCTGTATCGTAAAGTGTGGAATACATCGCCAGCTCCGGGGTTTAAACCTGGCACCTCCCGCTCGAGAGACTGCCGCCTCAACCAACTGCGCCAACCATGTACTCAAACTCATATTTTTACTCGAAGGATATCGCTCTTTAAAAGGTGTTCTCACGAAAATAGATTGAAATAATGCAATAATACTATAAAGAATGGATTGAGTAAAATAATAACGTCTTCATTCGTGAAATATTATTAATAATATATTAAACTCAAATACGCATGTAAAATCATAACTCAACATTGTATAAGTAAAGTACCTACAATAGTAGGATTGTTAACTAAACGAGACTGAAACTAGAGCGACATGACACGAAGTATAATAATATAGGCATCTAATATTGAGAACATTATGGTGAAAGAAACAAGAATGGTTATTATTTGAAATATACTCGTATATGCAATGTGCAATGTTGTGATTGATAGCACCCATACCAGAAAATTCATGTTTTTGTCTCAGAAACAGAAAAAATCTACAAAGGTGATGATACTGTAATAAACACAGACATATCATATATGTAGGTGAAGAGAATGCAAATCAAACTCTTTTGACGACCATACGTTAAAATCAGTACGCAGAATTTCTGTGAAGTGTGTAGTTAAATCCCAATATTTTCTCATACTTTACAGTGACTCCTTTTCTTTTTACTGTTCTCTTTTTGCCGAAATGAGATCACAGGATATGTCCTTGTTTAGAAATTGTTGTCCTTATTCATATTCTATTAATAAGTGGTGTTCCTATTTCTATGAATGTAACTAATTTTTCATAATATGAGTCCACCGTTGAATTTTGTAAAAACACAGTAAGTATAGTACGAGTATTATCCACGACCAAGAATATAATAGATATAGACCAAGAAGATAATAGAATGGCGGCCAAGAACAAGCCGAAGAAGCGTCGGGAGACCCCAGGCAAGGTGGTCTGATGATATTAGGAAATGTGCCGGTGGTGGATGGATGCAGTGTGCCCAAGACAGTAAGCTGTGGAGGACCAAAGGGGAGGCCTATGTCCAACAATGGACCTGAGTAGCTGCAGAAGAAGAAGAAGAAGATAGTATTATATCCACTTTTCTCAAGCATCCCTTTTAATTCTTCCTCCCCTTCAAGCCCACTCTAATTATCCCCTTCCTCATCTAATAATATAATGTAGTATGTTATTTATTTAAATGTATTTGTGTGTATGTATTTACTTTATGGTTGATTTAATTATGTATAAGTTTTGTTTTCTTTTTTCAAGTTGACTGTAAGACACAGCTTTTGCAATAAGTCCACCCTTTGGCATACTACTGTGTCCAGTAAAGATTTAATTGTTATATTATATGTGGATAATGAGGATTTATTTATTTATATTAAATTTTATAGTACCTGCAAATTAGGGCTAATTCTAGGCACATCAGCGCTGAAATAATCTTAATATTGTTTTATTATGTCTCCAGATATAACAGAAGGAAGTATGCCGAGAGGATATAAAACGTATGAAATTCCTCATGTTGGTAGTATAATATAATAATCCATCACATTTCATTCTTACATATTTCAACGTAATCGTCATACCTCACTGCACCAAGTTATCAGTCGTAATAACCTGCACATAAAAGCCGTATAAACATTGCGCCGCTAATGTTGTTCCGTCAAAAGGATTGTCATATCGCAATGTGACAATCTACTGAAGATACTGTCTCAGTCATACATGTTGCTGGAACTCTTTATACCTATAAACTAATCTTATTGTCTTTGGTGGACTTCAGAACTTACACATTATATTTGCATACTACTTATTATGTTCATACAATTATTATAATTTTCTACGTATGGCTGTGTTACAACTTTAATATATTTTGAAACAAACTGTTTGCTTTAAATGAGAACATCATTCCATGAATACAAGGCTCGATGCTCGTCGAAATCCAGGTTAGATTGCTTGCAATAAGTGGAATGTTCTCTAATCATCCGTAGGACCCATTTAAGGCACTTGGAATCGTCAGGTTTACAAACATTACAAGATTAAATGCGATAAACTTCTTCATCATTAGCCTTCATCTCTCCACTGCTGGATATAGACCTCTTCCAACTGTTTCCATTCGTCTCTGCTCTGACCCTTCCGCATCCAGGTTCCCCCAGCGATTTGGACAATGATGTCGTCGGTCAATCTCTTTGGTGGCCTTTATTAATAAACTGTTACAGCAGAAAGATTAAAATCAATAAATACAAGGTGACTGGTGACTAGTAGTCCGATCGATAGGCTGATGTTGCCAACATTAGATCAGGTAGTCGTGAATTTTGGGTATGTTATGTAGATCAGCAGGGTAGTTTTTTTTTTTTAATAAAATTGAATCTGGTTTATCGAAACAAACCCAAATACACCTTTGTACGCTTCACAGTAAGCTTGAAAAGCTTGTGTAGTGAAGTGGGGTAGGTCGGCATCGGAGATTGAACCCGCGCCCACTGGATTAACAGTCGAGCGTGTTACCAACCAGAATACCAACCACCTCAAGAAGAAGAATCCAAATTTGCACAATTCTACTGACGTTGGGAAGGTATCAAAATTCAAAGAAGAAAATGTAGACGCGGGCAACAACAACGACGTATAAAGTTAAATAAACGCGTAGTAAATACAATGTCGACTGCATGTCATATATTTAAATACAAAAAACACAGATGTCAAAATACAATAAATTATAATATTCTCAAGTGACTATAAATAAATTTACGAATAAATTCAATACTAATCCATTCGTCTCGATCCGATCTTTACGAAACAGTTTCTATAGGTGTCAATTACTTTATACAATGTCGACATTCGAAACGCAATCGCAGATGTCAAAATACTTTTAATTCGATTGCCAAAACTCACTCAATATGTTATTGTCAATTTAACTCACTCATTCAAATTATTATATTTTAATTCAGTGTTGATAAAAATTGGCAATAAGTTTAATTCTGCAAGTCTTCGAACTAAATTAAATGTTACAGATTTTTCCTCAACAGAAGCGAGAGGTATCTACATTCACATAATGTAGCTTTATGTGAACTCCCCTGGGGAGAAAGCATGGATGTTCCGACGAGGAAGTCCAAAGAAAGCTACATTATGTGAATATAGATACCTCTCGCTTCTGTTGAGGAAAAATCTGTAATGTATTTCATCATCTGTGCAATGCAGAAAAATCCAGTTCCTATACCTAAAATAATTTGGGTAGGTATATCTCCAGTTAATATAATACAAGATAGCACACAGTTTTAATTATTGCGTGGCATGATCACTTTATGCCCAGGGCAACGTTCACCCATTCCCTGGGCATAAAGTGATCACTTGAGCCAGCCAAAGCCGACTCGTAAGCGTCGGAACATCCATCCTACTCCCCTCCCCAAGTGAGTTCGCATAAGTTATTATGTGAATGTTGATATCTCCCGCCTTCGTTGAGAAAATTCTCAATATATGCCATCTGCGAGATGCAGACAAAAAAAAACCGTAATACCTAAATGATTTAGGTATATCCCTCTCTTCTTAGGTGACAGATAGCGAAGATAGGAGCCACCTAGCACAAATTTTGTATGAAAAATAATGACAAGTGTCTCCGCTGTTCCTCGCCTAAAGGCGAAGATACACACGAGAGATTTTGGCCTCCCGGATACCAAAATGACAGGTCTCTTGTGTGTAAACACATCGGAGATGCGAGATATCTCTCGATACCGCGCGCCTCCTGAGACGGTCTGCGCACGCAAGTCTCGCGTCGTGTATTTTACATATTTTCGTCTCAGGGGACGCGTCTCCGGTCTTTTGACATGTTCAATTTTAATCTGAGGTCTCTTGGAGATGTTTGCAACTGAATTGGATTGGCG
Organism: Ceraclea dissimilis; assembly: GCA_963576895.1. Lineage (NCBI taxonomy): Eukaryota > Metazoa > Arthropoda > Insecta > Trichoptera > Leptoceridae > Ceraclea > Ceraclea dissimilis. The sequence continues at coordinate 15,155,631 of OY756366.1, read as the reverse complement.
CGCGTGGGCACGTGGTTTTTGTATTGATATATAATTTTAAACATTCCTGCGATTGTGACGATATTAGTAAATTGTTAATAATAAAATTGTTAGTTGATTACAATTATAATATTATTTTTAAATAATGGCGGATTAATAACAGAGTTGCATTTGCATTTGAAATATGAATACAGTTGTGAAAAATACATTAACATTACGTGTTTTGTTATTCCCTTCATGTCCTACAACATTTATAGCAAACTATGTAGTTACCATTTCACCCTTGAATATTCATCGAAGGAACATAAGGAGGAAACAAAATTTCGCTACTCACAACGGTTTCGGGTATGTAGTGCATACCGATACTTGCTTTGGCTTATGTCACTGATGTCATAGGAATGGTGTACATTAAAAGAAGGTCTAATTAAGTATTCTATTTCATTTACTAACGCAGAAAAGGAAATATACACATACGCATGTAAGTAAAGTACCGACCGACATTATGTACATTACTGAATCGATAAATAATTTCAAAGCGGTATATAATTATATTTTTTAATCACAATACTCGTAAATACATGACACTAGAGTATGTACACAAAACCAAACGCCATTATGGCGCCAAAAATACTAATAGAATGAATGCAGCAACAGACCAAAGTCTCGCGTCTCGAGATAGTCCCGTGTATTTTAGAATTTGATGACAGGAGGCGATTGTCGGCCATTTTTACTAGAGATGCCGTCTCTAGAGACGAAAATCTCCCGTCGTGTATTTCACTGAAGAGACTGACGCCATTTTGTCAGTGCCTGGAGGCGCGTCTCCTGAGACCCCGTATATCCACACCTTGAAGTTAGTGAAATACAGCATAAGTATAATAAGTCTAGAAGATCTTCTATGTCCCGTTTCAGCGGTTGATGTATCTTACCTATGATTCCCTTGCGGCACATGTCAAAACGTCCGAGATGTTGGTTTATTGCTGTGATTACACATGAAAGGTCTCACAATAATGCATCTGTACTGTTGCTGTTGATCCTACAAGACAATCATTTCACATTCACATTATTATAATATGCAGAATGGAAAGACTAAAGAGACACCGCCCGCTTAGGTCTTCTTATTTAGATATAAAGGCAAGGCATCATACTCTCTACAATCCTCTACAAATACAACATTTAGCATACTTGCAACACTCACTCGTAAAATACTTAAAAGCCAAAGATGCTGTAATGTAGATCACGCATCAGGATATCGCACACACACGCGGTCTTTGCAGATTATATACATTATGTATGTTATGTAATCATTTTAATACTTTGTAGCATCCTTCTATCTATCTATCCTTTCATACCAAGTCCCTTATTTTATTAGATGGGGTGTATTATGCACTGCGACCTATAAGATCTATTGTACTCCCCCTACTTAGCCTATCTGGTAACTATGTACATAGCTAGAGCAGCCCCTCTAGTCCTAGATACGTCCCTTGCTGGGTAGGCAGAAACACGTCCATCCTTGAGAATCTGGTCAACATGGTCGAAGTAGTCAAGTAGTTCTTGGACGTCCGATCTTCCTTATACCACATTTTTCGCCCAAGTATATTTTCATTGAATTGAGATATACCTAAATTATTTAGGTATGGAATCGGATTTATCTGTACCTATTGCACAGACGGAATTACATGAAGTTTTTTTCCTCAACAGAGACGAGAGACATCTTCATTCACATAATACAGCGTTATGTGAAATCCCTTGGAGAGGAAGCATTCATCCTCTCTACATGTCCTGACCATCCCAACTCGTCCACTTTTATTCTAGTTACAACATCCGGTTTACATAGTCACTCAACTCTCTGATCTCTTCACTTCTTATCCTATCTCTCAACGTTTTTCCACACATTCTTCTTAGCGATTTCATTTCAACAGAATTCACACCTGATTCAACCTTCTTTAGGGTTCACTTACACAAGGCAATAAATTGCTCCACTACCGGCAATTTCGCTTCACAGTGACGTCACGACAACATCAAGTATAATGTGTATTGACTATTGCGTGAAATTACCGTGAATGGAGCAATTTATTGCCTCGTGTAAGCGAACCTTTAGACATGTCCATGCCTCACATCGATACCTTTGTCCTAGCAGATACCCCTAGCAACAATTTAGTTCCTAGATTGGTTCTAAAGCAGTCCTAGAACCGTTCTAGAACCAATCTAGGAGCTAAATTTTTACTAGAGACCCTACTACTTTTGTAAATTATGGATAAAAAAATAATTGGTGAAATTGAACAAAACGTTTTTAAAAATAAGATAAGATCAAATCAAAATGTGAGTTACTGAAGACAAAACGCATTAACTAGAAAAAACAACAATTAGGAACGCTATCTCTTCACTAATATTTATTTATAATTATTTTTATCATAGCTTTTATTTCAAAAATTCAATATACCTACTTACCTACCTGTAATAGTTTGATATTAAAAATACCAACCTGTAAATCATTCACCGGTCCAAAATGACGGTTTGTTTTTTTTTTTGTAAATTAAATGGCAGTATCACGGATTGAGCGGATTTTCAAAAACATTCCCCGAACACATTCCACGTTGAATTATATTTTTCACATTTTTTTTTGCAACGCAGCCATTCTGGCTGTCACTAAACGCTAATATTTCCAAAGGCCTAAAAACGAAGAATTCCGTGAATATACCCATAATTTTGTGTTTTGCCTGAATACTAAACCAATCGTGATGTGGTCAAGTTTTACTCCAAATACTCCGAAAAGCTTGTAGATAATGAAATTTTCCGTACAATAATTAGAATCTATTTATTTATTTTTTGAGACACTCACAGAGGATTGACAGATATACACAAATAAAAACATTAAACAAAAATTTCAGGTCAACCTCCCAATTACGAGTGTTCACAACATGCACGTAGATATATTATGTTACAAGACAACAAATTAGCTATAGATATAAAAATTAATAAAAACTGAGCAAGAACTGAAAAAGAAGCAATTAAAATTTCACATTCTTTCTCTTTGGAAAGTGTTTATATACAACACTTATTGTATTTCATTGTTTTGTCTACTTACTAATGCCAAATTCCTTATTGAAATTCAAAGCGACACAAAGTATCAATATATGTATTATATTACTTGCTGGTCGGGATCAACCTATTGATTTTGACAAAAAAAGAAAACAGATTCTCAAAATAATTCTATCAATGCGTGACAAACTTCAGAGGTTACGTGTAGACTCAGGTGTGGTTTTATTGTATGCATCGTGTTTAAAATGCATGTCATATTCATATGTGGGTACATTACTATGGGTGTATGCACATGGGTACTAAAGATAACTACTCTAATCGCTACCTGTTATATCTGTTACTTAGTAATGTGAATACATGGAACAGTGAAAATTAGTAACAGCGTATAATAATTTAAAATCCTTGGAACTTTATTCCTGATAGCATTTTGCACTGTCATAAATTACTTAAATAAAATTCATTCAAACTTGAAGGGAAGGGGCAGTCCAGTTCACTGAAATCTTTTCATTTTCATGTACGGAAAAGTAATGGTACCTACTTAATATAAATTCTTTCAATTAGATTATGAACGGGACAATCCATTCCAAAAGAACATACATATATACATACATCTTCTTCCCCGTCTATCCTTGATTGGGTCGGGGGCCCAAAGCATCTGCATATCTTCGCCAGAGGCCCCTGTCACTCGCAGCTTCCAGGACCTCTGGCCACTCCAACCACAGTCTCAACTCGCACAACTTTGTCACCTGCTTCTGCCAGCTATTTCTGTGGCGGCCCACCGGTCTTCTGCCTGCACCCTCGGCTTCCAGAGCTTTTAACGGAAGCCGCTCCTCTGGTATCCGAATGACGTGTCCGAGCCATCTCAGCTGAGAACAATCCGCCAAACAGCCAAAAGAACAATCGCTAAAAATTGGTGAACCATCCTACATGCGCGAGATTTGATAGGTCCTCTATCGGTTTGTACTAAAGGATACCAAATTTTATGTTCTTTTATAACTGAAGATAGAACAGTGTCTGTTATTTTAGTCTACCCTATTATAAACAAAAAAAAACACAGTAAGTATTCAAGTAAGTACAGTATGTAGGTATAAAGGTACTGTTAATGTTCAATGTTAATGATACCGTGTTAGTTTTGGGGATAATTTTGCGTGAAATGAGTACCTGATGACTGGTGACCCATTGTTTTAGTAGTGGAGCAGGTTTTCAATTTCAATTTGAAGTTAATATACCAAAAATACTGCTCTTTTAATATGTAGATTACTCCGTCAGTATAATTGATTTAACGGCAATTTTTTACCCGGTAGGTTCACAGCCAACTGATTACATTTTTTTCTGTGACGGAATGGTGGAATTAAGTTGGGTAGAAAATAAAAACAATATTTATTTAGCTACTAATGTTTCCTTCTTCTTCTGCTTAGCAGTTATTATCCCACATGGTGGTGGGGTCTGCTTTTCTGGTCTTTCGCCGCCACTTTGCTCTATCTTGCGTATCCTCCGGTACGACGTCACTCTCTCATGTTTTAGATTCACTTTGTGTTTGATTTTTATATCTAAACTAATATTTTAATATTATTGTTTAATACATTATACCAGCTCTAAGCTGTATGGAGACTTGTTATTTAATATGAAAATGTAGCTTTAAAAATTGAAACAAATAAATCTAAAATTGAAATATTTTTTTTGTGTTCCCTAATAATGGGCATCAGTTTGTTGCGACGATGGTTTAAAAAGCTGTTATAGGTAATTGGGTTTTGTGTCGAAAGGTTAGAATAAACAAATTTAATATGTAACTGTTATTAAAAATCCGTATACCCTGGAACAGTATAAAGTTATAATCGATGAATTTGACAAGAAAGTGTCGCGTCGTGATCTTGTAATCATTTTATATATAAAACTATAAAACCAACAACACAACATTAAAATAGGTAATCAATTAGAAATGCGCATACATAATAAAGTATACCTACTATCTAAATAACAAAATAGATGACGAATGCTTGGAACTTGTTTCAACTGGAAAATTTGACTTATAAACGATGACAATTATCTAGAGATATATATGGTAAATGGTAATACTAAAAATATTTAAAGCTAGGCATATCGACATTTAAAAAATTTCAAAAAATAGGAGACCTTTGATCTCGATAACCTTGATAAACATGCTTTGGATAAAAGAAGAAAATAGGGTTGATACTGGTGAAATTTCATATATAAGCTAAGAGCTTACAATTTCTTGCGATATGGAACTTCATTTTTCTAGCGTGGTATTATTTGTCGACTGACAAACATTATATTCTTTTTCCGTACCTTTTAGGTATGTGAATAAAATAAAATATCGAGGACAAAGAATTTTCACTGTATTCACGCACCATCTCAACCAAATCCATTCAGATAAATTGAACGTTTACGTAGTAAATGACCGTTTAATATTAACAAAGTTGATAAAACATCAATGGGAAACATTTGAATCAATAAATAGTAAATACTTTATAGATCTGATCTGTATATGTTGTATACTTTCTATTATTAATCAATGATCAGATATTGGTTAGGTGCCTATACCTAGTTGTACATATTTTATTCCAAGCAAAGTACCTAATACCTTGACTTACGTATGCCTTACAAGCGTAGATGATAATGATAGAATATGAATAATATTGGAAAAAATTAAAAAGTCTAGTCCCCGTTGCGTTGTTTAGATAAAAAGACAAAAGTATGGAGAGAGGGGGCTGGGTAGTAGGTAGGTAAAATTTTAACGAACGCTTTGTATCAAATTGATTCAATCTGCAATAGGTATAGATAATGAAGATTTCTAACTTCATGCTTTCCTGTTATTCAAAATAAGATAACATAGTTCATTTACAATAACATTAATGGGTAATGCTCAATAGGGGGAGCTTATCGCTATACAGAGAAAAATCGTTTATTCACAGGAAAATCCGGGAAGATTACGAGAATATGGATACATGAACTGTATAAAAAAAATAGGGTTGGTTCGAACGCGTTCCACATACGAACAAATTGAATTATATTATAAGTAATGATATAAATTCATAAGGCAAAGTATGACTGTATTATCATATTGCTTGTATTGAAGACCACACAGAGACCCAATACCCATAGAGAAATGTTTAGTACATAATAAATAGCGAAAGAAAGGAAGGGATTTGATTCAATTATAATACGGTTACTTTATAGTTAATATACAATATTTATAAAATATATTCATACAATATGAACATGCTATATATTGTTGCGTCTATCACTTGTTTTGATACATTTATTAAGAGTACGCATATAGACATTTAGCCATGGCCCAGGATAGGGACCAATGGAGAGATTTTGTTGCCGCCCTATACTCCCCCAGGAGTTAGAGAAACAAATGATGATAATGATATACATTTCAAAAATTTCAAAAAACTGGAGACCTTAGATCTTGATTACCTTACGAAATACGATTTGGAAAAAAATAGAGTAGATACATTTAACCTTTGTGTAAGGAATGACCATAAAAGATTTTTTTACATCTTGCACAGATTTCTCAAAAACAAAAATGTAAAAAACATCTCTGATCTTTTTTACGAACTCGTTTTCCGAAAGTCGTGGAGAACTTTTTTTTGTATTGATAATATGCATTGAAATCTAGGGAATGACCTTAAAAGTATTTGATTGAAGCAGAATTAAAACCAAAAAATGTAAAAACGCTATTTTTACTATATTTATTTAATCGTGCGATTGTTCATGTGATTTTGATCCTTAATGCCGTGGAAAGTTGGGTGGGGAGCCAAAATAATCTAAGTTTTGCACTTCTACTGTATACCTAGCACATCTTTATTTTTTATAATAAATTATATTTATTGATCTGTTGTTATTAAAATAAATTGATTTTTTTTTAAATCAAGTCCTGTAAAAAAATATAACATCAGAAGACCACCAGCGAAACAAAATGAGATATATACTTACTTAAAGTTCGAATTTATTAAAATTAAAAAAAAACATTGATTAAGAATCTACTTAACTGATCAAGCATTAATTGTAGTATAATGAAATCGGCCCTGCAATAAATAAGATTGGAAAGCTTATAAATTATTATACTAAGCGCTAAGTATAAGGTAAGCTTACACCATAGCAAAGCCATAGATCCTTCCAACACGGCGGCCTCGCTGTTACAAAATAATTTATATATTTTACAAAGACAATACATAAAATTATTACAGTATTATTATTTCCATATTGAATGCTCTATATATTATAAGATTAGATATGTAAAGACATTGGCGGATCCAGTATTGAATTTTAGGGGGGGGGGGGCTGAATGTCTTCATTGGGAGTCTCCACTTTTTTTATTGTTTCTCACATTTTTTGCGCAAGGTCATCACGAGGTCCCTAAGACATGTTGCTACGAGTTGACATTGGTCACAAACTATAATTAAGATAAATTTGTCCTTCAACGTTTTGGGGGGGGGGGGGGGCTAAAGTGCTGAAAACCCTATATTTGTTGTATATTACGTACTGTTGAGTACTGTTAATCATGATTTTGGGGGGGAGCTAGGGGGCTGAAGCCTGGATCCGCTAGTGTGTAATGATATCTAATATATTATTATCGAGATATAAACATTACCTATCAACATAAGTCATTCTTTTCATTATTTGCCGACACACTGACAGACGTTCAAATGGCGCTTTCTTGCGAAACCTTATAGTATTGATGATGGATGTTGGGTCCATACACCATATTATATATTTTATATATTTTATATAAGAGGTTTTATTAAACAATAGAGTTTAGACTTTATCGAAATAATCTATCTAACATTAACACCCTAAGAGTAAATTGTACTAATCATTTTTTTTCTTTTCTATTATGCTCTTTTTCCTTATATATCTTCTTTATTTATTTATTTATTTATTTTATTTATTTATTTTATTTTAAAGAACACATGGCGCAAGGCCATTAATACATAAAGTTAACAGACGAAAATGAAAATATTAAATGAACACATGAAAAAAAAGCATGGTAAAAAAAAACAAACATTCAACAACTCGTTCATACATATCACACACATACAGACATAATAGCAAAATAAAGATAGATAATAACTTTTTCATATAATAATACACGTATGTATGCATTCTGTTTCTTTTTTTTTATTCTTCTATTTTTATTTTTTCTCCCATATGTATTTTTGTATATATTTTCTTACTTTGTATGTTTTTTATTCTATTCTCTTTTGCTGGGGTTAACTGGAAGAAATGGTAGAGCTGCGATAAGTTCACCCTAGTGAAAATGCTTTATAATCTGTCCATTTTTTATCTTACATATAATAAAAATGGATGTATGTATGTGGGTATGTATGTGGATACGTATGTGGGTATGTTTGTTCCACCATAACTCTGGAACGCCTGGAGCAATTTCGACCAAACTTGGTATACACATACCTTGCTATCTGGAAACGAATACTGTGTGGTAGAAACTTCTGGAAATCCAGAACCTTCTGAGAAATTTTGCTGATGACGGGATACAAGGGTTGTATGGGGCCGTGTGTGGTATCGTATGAAAGGGCATTGGAAAAGAAATTCAGATCACAAGTTATATTTTGTCCAGCGCACTCCATCGGGAGACACCCAGTGATCGAGAGGATCCGGTCACCGCAAACCACCGTGTTTGGTGTCTAATGAAAGATCTTCACGAGCGGAACACAGATCTTTTGTCAAATTTTGAATCAGGCCAAGTGATAGTGGGAGACTCTCAGAACGAAGGAATCCAAGCGCTCAGAGAATTACATAGAATCTTCTAGAAGGCTGTGGAAACAAGGCGAACTTTGTAGAACCTTCCAGAAAACTGTAGAGGTTAAAGGAACATTGCAGAACCTTTTAGAAATTTGTAGAAGTTAATCGAATATTGCAGAACCTTCTAGAAACTTGTGATAATGAATAGAATTCGAACCTTCTGGAAGGTTATGGAAATGAAACAAGCTTTCTAGAACCATCTGGAAAGTTCTGGAAATTTATCGAACGTTGTAGAACCTTCTAGAAACTTCTGAGAATAAATAAAATTAACCTTCTGGAAGGTGAAACGAACTTAGTGGAACCTTGAAGAAAGGTGTGCAGATAAATCAAACATTGCTGGATGTGTGTGTCATACTGTCGATTTACTTCACCAATCAAATTTGCCGTTACGAAGTACGGGTAACTCAGCTAGTATGTAATAAACCATTTTCTTTAATTTGTCGTTTGCATCACATCCGATCGTAATCCTATACTTCTCTTAAATCCGCTGGTGTTTTTTACGCGTTTTTTCCTATTCTCGTTCTATGGTGACCTTTACCCTAAATTGGCAAAGTCTTAACGTACCTAATCCTACTAGATCACTCGCAGACGAGTAGGGGACCCGAAAAAGATGAGTAAGTGGTTCTATAACTGTAAATTAAATTTAACTTTTTGCCAACAATTGTAAATTAAAAACCAAAATATATGCATTGTGAAGTGCAGAAGACCACCAAAAAGATGGAGCACGTTATAAAAATATCCTAGGTCTAACAAGAGAGGAAGAATACGAACAATTTTAGTGCAACTTTGTTTTATATTTCGTGTTTGTAAAACTATCTACAACAATATTCTTATAACGATCACGGATGGTGATCTGATCACCAAGCTGACTTCAAAGCACCACTAATACATAACTTCTATACTTAATGCAATCTTTAGCATGCCTATTCATAAGTCATAACATACCTACCTTATTCTAGATTATTTCACAACTTCATTGTGCACGTACAACATATCAATATTATTTTGAATATGTAAGACAATAAATCGTATACCAGATACTGTGCTTTTACAGATTTCGAAATCCTTGATATCTGAAATCAGCTCCAAACATGGAAAATTTTAGGGAAATCAAATATCTACGTTATCATAAATCCTCTCTTGATAATATGATCAATAAATACATAAACGTACAATGAAACCACAGTTTTAACGAGGCGAATCAAGCAAAAACTGCTGGTAACACAAAGAGCCATGGAGAGGAGAATGGTGGATATTTCGTTGACAGCTGATAGACGGATATGGATGGATATACAAGAGAAATCTAAGGTCACCGACGCCAACGTGGTAAAACGAGCAGCTGCCTTGAAATAGAGTTGGGCAGGACATGTTGCCAAACGCTCCGATTCTAGATGCACCAAAAAGATAGTCAGAGGGGAGGGCTATATCCAGCATTGGAAGTAAAACGGCTGAGAAAGAAAACTAAGAGTCTCCATAGATTAATAAATAAAGGATCTTGCAAACGTGAACTTTGGTAAAAAAAAAAAAACAAAAACATATTCGTGGAAAACTTGCAGAGAAATTGTCATGAAAATATTTCGACTACAATAATAAAATCAATACTGTTTTATTTCTAGATTGAAGAGTCTTTTCTTATTACTCTGGCATCTCGCCGAATTGGGGAATGATTTGTGGAGAGTTGAGTTATTTAGTATTTTTTTTCTAGTATCCGATGAAAGGAGAGAGAAAAAAATTGTTTCTGCATGTTGAGAGAATGAATGAATGACTAAAAAGATAAATTTAGGTGAGCGAAGGAAGAGCGGCCGCCCGAGAGAGACCTAGACCGATCATGTCGACCAGATCCTCAAGGATAGATACGTTTTGAGTAAAACAAATCGGAGTGTGTATGATAAATTGCATGAATGTGACGGAGGCTAGGAGTGTATGTAAGGATGGGGCGGTCTGGCGTTCCGCCCTCTCTGCCTACTTAAATAGATAGTTATGGTCGTTGTACTACAACTATGATCCATACTAATTCTATGTAAGTACTATGAGCATCGGATACAGTTATGTTTATAGGTTCCTTCCTAATTTTGTGGGTATTGAGTAGGTGCCTTGGTGTATAGTTACATTTGGGAAGTAACTTTATTGGTAGGTACTTTGGTATTGTATTGATTGAAATATAAAAGAGATTATCTGCTCCGCTTATCAATAGATGGTGTCAGTGTCAACCTGTCTCCATTGTTCATTGACAACAAAACTGTCAATTTGAAAAGCGTCCAATCTTATTTTTCAACGTGGTTATAATTTCACTATAAATAGGAACTTAATTGGGTGGAAGTGGAATCTTCTAAACTCGAATCGTTTCCACAAAAATATGTTTGGCAAAATAATAACTTTTTTTTTTGAGAATCCAAAAAATATCAAAAAACGGGAGACGTTTGATCTCTATACAATCTTACTTTAATATGCTTTGGATAAAAATAAGGTAGATATGTACCTTTATCTAGGGAATGACCGTAAAAGATTTTTTATATATAGATTTCTAAAAAAAAATTAAAAACAACTCTGATTTTTTTTTCCGAAAGAGAGCAACTCGTTTCCCCAAAGTCGTAGAGATTTTTTGTATTGAAAATATGAATTAAATGAAAATGAAAAAAACAGCTTATAATTTGCTTTTAAATTCAGGAAATGGGGCATATTTTTTGTGCATATCGCCAGATTGAATCTATCAATCAAGATGTGAAACTGTCCCATCAATAATTCTGAGGGTGTACTAGATTAAACTTGAGAAGTGCTCTCAAAAAATATGTGTGAATGCTAAAAAATCTTTTAAGTAATTGTTTCCCAGATTTAAAAAATAATACGATGCGATTTCGGTGACGCTTCGCTGTTCTGATTTAACTGGACTGTCCTCGGATTTATCGACAGAGAAAAATAATATTATTGTTCAGAAATCAAAGCGAAATGTCGAGAGTATCATTCTGTATGTGAGGACGCTGGTTGGTTGGCACTGTTGGCGGAGTTGGCACCACCAGGCGACGCTGTGGGGTCATTATAATTCTGTCCAAACTGTCTTCATTCTTGAATAACAAAAACTTTTCATTTATATTTATTTAAGTACATATCATTTCCCATCCGATGTATATATAAAAACGAGTTCACAGTAGGTATTATTTTCTCCGAAAGAAACAATAACTAACTTATTAAGTTCCTCGTGAGAATACAGGAAAGCTGGTTTGAAAACAGCTCTCATCATCTCGGCCAGCATACAGCTCCTGCCTGCTAACTATTCGTCTTTTGTAAATTTGGACTCACTGTGAGAAAATGATTTTGCAATAAGTAAAAAATAATAATCGCATAATCGTGTTAGTCGGAATCGTAAACCACAATAATTCTTCCAACTAACCCAAAATTTCTATATCAATTTCAGACCAAATTAAAACCGAGATTTCAGAGATTAAACCCGATTTCCAACTTTCCGAGAATTAATTACACTAAAAGTTTGTATAACATAAGAAGTCCCTTGAGGAGACCATCAGAGGGGACATGGAACACCTAAAGCTTACTCCAGAAGACTGCCTCGATCGGGGCAAATGGAGAGAGAGGATCTGAGGCGCCGACCCCAAATAAATGGGATATGGAGTGGAGAGAGTATATTATATGTTCTGTGGGTGTGGAGAAGAGAGAAATAAAGTGATATCTAAAATCTACGTGGTATGAAAATTCAAAACATCCCACAGAAACGTAAAAGCAACAGCATCTATTGATAAAATCTCTAAATAAAAATTGTAATGACATAAGAATAACCCACTTTGATTATTAAACTTTACACCTCCTCGTACAGATGTCGGTAATGTTAATTAAATTGCCAAAATTTATCATTTTTCAACATTACGTAATTATTTATCAGTGGATTAATAATATACCAATAGGCAATTGAAAAACACATTTTTTGCTTAAGATTCTATATCGCAATAATCCTCTTTACTATTTTTTATCTAATCAAAAATTAATAAACAGGTTCCAGGTAGGTACCTTAACCTTGCCAAGTGCCTACCTACCTAGTTCATAAATCACTGTGGAATAAAACAGCTGTCATTAACAAGCCAAACGTCAAAATAAAAAACTTATTATCCAACGCGATGGGAAAGTTTTCGAGCTTACGTTTTCTACAAAACTTGTGATTCCTCGTATCTTTTTATATAATTTATTACTCAATTCGGTTAGTGATACAATTAATACTTAAAGTGTGATTATAATTATCATTTTATATCAAATCTTATTACTTTTAACAAGTCCTTTTAACATTTTTTAGGTTGTGTTCTACTTACGTATTATTTTGTATTTTATGAGTCATTTTGCGGTGAATAAATTATAAGAACTGTTTATAACAGTCCAGGAAGAATATTTTCCATGTTTTAAATCGTAAGTTTCGCGCAAAATGAAGCGTACAACGTTTGCGGATGATAAAAATGACAAAAGTTCTTCGGATGAAAGTGCAGCGGTTTTCCCACAGTCGTATATTGTTATAAAGTTTGCTCCAAATGCAAAAGAAATTGCCCTCAGATGGTTGGTGGAGAAAATCAAGGGGAACAGGCAAGATGGGGGAGCTGAACTGTTGCTAGCGAGACAGCCTGTTGCAGAAAAAGAGGTAATTAGGTTATGTTGTTTCAATTTTATTTGAGGAAACCTAATGCACAAATAGCCTAGGTACTGTAGATTCAACATATTAGTTTTGAACTCAGATTCTTGTGTGATTTTAAATTAATCTACCTATGTTTTGGCTGACAGCTTAAATGCTATGGACGTGTTGAAAGAATGAATGATAACGGGGTGAATAAAAATATATTATATATTAGCGAAAAAGAGATGTGAGAAAGCGTGACCATTGAAACCGACTTGAACTGATTGTGTCGATCAGATCCTTACGATGTGACGGATGTAAGGATATAAAAGTCTGTGGTTCTGTTGTCTTTGCGTACCCCGCAAAGGCACCGAATGAGTGGATAGATAGATATAAATATTCTCTGGTAAAAAAGTATTTTTCATTTAGGTTTTTATTTATTTACAAGACTGAATCAAGTGAACAAAATACAGCAAGGTGTTAAAAAAAAATCAAGCAATAAACGGTGACATTTGTTCACTAGGGTGAACTTATATAGCGATTTCTTCTAGCTGACACCAGGCGTAGTAGTATTTTTGTCATCTTTTATACTACCAAATTATACTTGTCATCATCAAGTATATTACAGAAAAAAATTGTTTTGAATTCAGGGGCTGATTCTTCACGTGTCTGCTTCAAAAATAAAGTTCCTCCAAGTCGCCGAAGAGATCGAAGTTGTAAAGCGTGACAACTCGGGAGTCCTCAGAGAATTTATTTACAGTCAATTGGAAGAATTCCTCGAAGAAGGCGAGCACGTTGACGATTTCCTAACTACCTCAGATAAACAATTAATCGTCAGACACGAACTGGAGAACATCCGAGCTCTGTCTAACGAGACAAGTGTCCCTGGCTACAGTCACATTAGGATGTACGAAGGGAAAGCTATTTTACACGCATTTATTAAGTATGGAATCATTGAACGAATGTATTCGTTGCATGATGACGAAGCGTTGAGGAAATTAGGTTCTAAATGGATTATGGCTTTATTCAAAAAACAACCATATGGTAAGAAATTTACATATTTTATAAGTTCTGTTTCGGATTCACATCCAAACAATATTATCCGTTGTACCATCTGCCTATGTATACTCTAACACCACTTCTTGTGGGTTAAGCACAATGCCAGATTCTCCTATCACGATTACACACACTCCTTGATTCAGTCACATTCATACGATTTGAAATACAAGCCCCCTGACGAAGCGATCAGTTGTCTAGATCCTCAAGAACGAAAATATGTGTAAGGATAGTGGCGCTCTGTTCTTTCTACCTACCCCGCAAAGGACACACCGTGAGAAGATTGATAGATAGTTATTTTATCATACAATTACTACATTGATTTTACGAACCAAGACACATTTTTCAATTCATAATAATATTACATAATATGAAAAATTTGTAATTACATATGCTTGATTTGTTGTGTTTCAGAGGAGATCAGAGAATACTTTGGAGAAGCCGTAGCTCTATATTTTATATTTATCGGATACTACACAACCGCTCTAGTCTTTCCTATGATATTAGGCTTCATTCAACTCTTCCTAAGTCACGAAACACTCATCTTCTTCTGTATATTTAATATTTTATGGGTAACCGTATTCTTAGAGGTGAGATAATTTTTTCAGGTTATTCACATACTATATTCTAAGGTAAGATGAAGAATGAGGTTATTAGAGAGATGAGTGATTGTAAGGCGGGAGCTGTGACTAGAATGAAAGTAAATAAACGAGAATGATAACACAATGACTGAAAGGATTTATTTATTGATTCATTTTAAATTGTATTATTTCAATTACTGTTTGTTACTAGCTTAGTTAGGTTCGGGCATTTTCAAAGAATGAATGAGGACAGGATAACCAAAAAGATATATGGGTGAGCGAAGAGATGTGAAAAAGAGTGGCTATCCGAGATCGATCAGATCTTCAAGGATAGATGCATTTTGAGTAAAACAAATCGGAGAACGTATTGACAAATTGCATTAATGCACGTGACGGAAGCAAGGGTGTGTGTAAGGATAGGGCGGTCTAGCATTCACTCCTCTCTGCTTACCCCACCAGGATAGATAGATATATTCTAAGTCCCAACATTCCGTTTTCTTCAACAATGCTGTGCAATAATTTGATGACCAACGCATTGATTTGTTTCATAGTTTTGGAGAAGGAAAAGTAACGAACTGGCATTTAATTGGGGTACAATCGGCATGACAAGCTTAGACGAGCCAAGATCCAACTATAAAGGAGTAATGAGTATAGATCCTGTGACTGGCAAACCCCAAAGAGTTGCTCCGAGATGGAAAACATATGTTAAGGTATATTATCGAGAATTATGTATATTTTGTTCAGCGTTCTATTTTCTCGTTAAGGATCAATATGCCCAGAGTAAAAATTGTTCTATTTTATACGAGAATGTAAGCGCAAATAAAGAACAACGTAAGCGACAAAATCGGTTTTGGCCTATTGTATAGAAGGCGACCCAATATCATAAAAATATTTTCTAGAGTCACTGTGTCTTATCTTAAAACATTTAATCAACCACATTACAGCATTATATCTAACAAACTACGGGAATAAATACATGTTTCAATGAATTTCAGATGCAACTTTGAAACTATTTTTTATTGAGAATATTTCTAACCACTAGAGTCATTTACCTAATTTTAAGTGTCAGGACGATATCTTTAGTATTAGCTGAGTAACTTCCTTTCGCAATGCTTTGTTTCAGATGTACTGCGTATCCTTACCTCTTGTAGCCTTGTGGCTAGCAGGAGGCTTCGTCATCATGTTGTGGTCTTTTTGGGCCGAAGATGCAATGAAGACTCAATTTGATCCTGACAGCTACTACATTATGATTCCTAGTATAGTTTACACAGCTATAGTTTATATTATGAATTTACTTTATAGGAGTTTTGCTACGTATTTGACTGAATGGGGTAAGTTTGCAAAAAAATTTGCAGTTTACTTTTTACAAGATTTTTTTACTATGTTTTTTGTCTGTGCGCAAATTTTATAACTGGTTTTTCCTGACTACTTAGAGAGCTAAAACTTTGCAAACATACGTAAAGTCGATTACAATACGATTCTGTATTTAAATCAGCCTACTCCAGAGACAAAAAAGATGTGAAAGGTTTCAAAGGGATCCAAGGGTCATGTGGGGTCATGTGTGGTATTGTATGAAAGGGTGTTGGAAAAGAAATCCAAATCGTAAGTCAGATTTTGTCCAGCTCGAGTCTTGGAAGACACCGAACGATCGAGAGGATCCAGTACCACAAGGCCGCAAAAAACAGTTCTAGGATGTGAAGTCATAAAATCTTGTTTTAAAAAAAAATGCGCTTACCAACTTTTTTCATAAAATTAGTCCAGTCAAATCCTAGCTAAATTGTGTTTATATGCAATTATACAGTCTATTCTTGAAGGAGTTAGCGGTCTAAGCAAGCACAACTAACTCTGGCAACTGATTCTATGAACTGACAGATCTATTGGTCGTGGAAGTGTTTTGGTGTGTTGGATGTGAATCTCGTTGTCTATAGCTTCAGCTCATGTCCTCTCAGGTGCACATTAGAGCTCATAGCTGGTAGCATCTCACAAGAGTTGTGGACGTCTCCTTCAATGTTGAATTTGTTTGAAAACGTGATGTATTTTTTTTAGAAAATCACAGGACACAATCTCAATACGATCGTCATCGTGTGATTAAGTTGGTACTCTTTGAATTTGTGAACAATTTTATGTCACTGTTTTACATCGCATTTATCCTCCAAGACCCTGAAATGTTGAGACAACAAGTGGCCATTATGTTAATTATCCTCCAAGCCATCAACCACGTACAAGAAGCTATTCTACCGCTAGTTATGAGAGGCTCGTTTGATAAGGTTTGTATTTATATTTTTATTTATTTTTTGTATACCTGTTTCTTATTTGGGTCACTTACTAGGACGGGAGAAATACCACCTCCTCCGATTAACATTAGAAGGCAAGATAGAGGGAAGACGGGGAGTCGGTTGAAAGCAAATATCCTGGCTGTGCAACATCAGAGTATGGACCGGAATAAGACGAGTGGAAGACCTGCTCCGGGCAGCCCAGGACAGAGAGGTTTTCGCAGGAGTGATCGCCAACGTTGGGGGGACCCGATAAGGCACAGGAAGAAGATACCTATTTATGTCTTTTTTTTTCACTGGGGCGAGCTTATCGCTATATATGTACAGCGATCTCATACACCTAACCCAATTATTGCAATCTCTATTTACGCAAAAGATTATTAATTATCATTTTGAATATCTAATTTGGTACATAATAAGTATTATAAATATTAGTTTTGTACCATTTTGATAAGATAAATATAGTAAGTAACTAGCAAAGTCTACCTATTTGTTATATAACTTGTTTTTCAGTTTAAATTAATATTTTGTTGCTCTCCGATATTATCTAATTCCCATAATCTTACACAAAAGCCGATGATGAGTAGAAATAGAAGACTCCACTTCACAACACAGCTTTTCTAGCTTACTGTACAAAGATGTGTGTTTTTTTAATGTGACACTTTACACTGAAACAGCGAATTTTCTAGGACATATCGTAGTTGGATAACTATGTAGTTATCTAGTTCTGGGTTTGGTTCCTGGTCACGGTGGATGGATGGACTAAAATTGGTGAATGTTAAGTGTAAAGTGATCATATTAGACAGCTGACAGTCAGCTGTAAGCCTGATGGAATGTCCTTCCTTTTCTGTATAAAAAAAAGCAATACATAAAATATAATTTTCTGCTTTTACAGATGGAGAATTTCAGAAGCCTTTTTTCAAACGAAAAGAAACCAAAGAAATCGTGCTTCAATTTCACGGACAATCCTGATTGCCTGCCTTGTTCCCTAAGAGATATTGACTGTCTCCATCTTGATGACCCGAGAATCGAGCAAGCCATATATGAAGGGAAGATGGAAGAATACGAAGGCACCTATGATGATTATTTGGAGCTCTTTATTCAGTTTGGTTATGTGGTATGTATCTTCTACTATACCATCATGGTATATCCCAGTGCCACCATCATTGACACAAACCTGGACCCTATCACATACGGACTAGAGCCGTATCAATAATGGTCAGCAGTTAATCTTCAACAGTTGTTCTAATTTAACACGTCAATACTGCTGACATAAAAGTATATTGTCTGCTAACGCTAATCCACACCAATACCAAAGTTGAGTATGTAAATATTCCTACCAAACGCACGAGAAGAAAACTAACCAAAATCCTCACGCGTATTAGCCTGTCTTATATTAATATCCACAGAAAAATGAACGACTAAGTACTGTTATTAATCTCGCTATGTCATTGGTCACCGGTCAACAATCACAAGAGTCCCTAACGGGATCAGGCATTATCTTGTCTACTGTATTGTTAAAAATAAATAAAATCAATATGACTCTCAGCTGTCTTTCCGACTTTTGGGAATCTTCCAGACATCTTTCTCCCCTCTGATTTCCCGTGTAGGGTAAGGTGTGGTAGTCTCTGGGAATCCATTCTTTCCACATGTCTCTCCAGTAGCTTCTCATTTGTCTCCTCCATCTGACAACATCCCGGATGTCACAATTTCTCTGATTTTGGTATTTGATACAACAATTTCTTGTTTTAGGTTCTTTTCTCATCTGTTTATCCTCTAGCCGCATTTTGGGCTGTTGCCAATAACGTGTTGGAGATACGTACAGATGCTTTCAAATTGTGTAAAGTTCTGCAGAGACCTGAACCCAGGAGAGTTAAGGATATTGGAGCATGGCAGGTACGTGTAGAAATAAATATGTCATTCGTAAGGTTCTTTAGCCAATATTACACGGTTCATTTTTGCATAGATCGCTGATATTATAAAACAAGGAATTTCACCAGCAAACCGTCTAAACAGTTTTTTTTTTAATGAATCTGGGATTATTGAAATAAACCCAAATACACCCTCGTACACTTCACAGTAAGCTTGATTAGCTTGTGTCGTGAAGTGGAGTAAGTCGGCACCGAGGATCGAACCCACACCCACTGGTTAACAATTGAGCGCGTTACCAACCAGGCTACCGAACAAACGATCACCCTACGAATTGTCGTACATATGTATTTAGGAATGGAGGAATTCCCTGATTTATAATACCAGTGAACCGGGTATTATTGACATTTGTTTTCCTTTCATCATTCATCCGCTCTACATGTTCCAACCATCTCGACTCGTTCACTTTCATTCTACTAGTTGCAACATCTACATTATGAAATCCATTACCTGTTTTTGTAGAAATCATTTGAAATAATTGGAGCAATGGCCATCATGACGAACTGCGGTCTACTGTGGCTTTCACCTCAGACTAAATTCTACATGGAGAGCATGGAACTGAATACGCTGAACATGTTCTTCTATTTCGTGGTTCTGGAACACTTGCTCCTCGCAGCCAGATACATCCTGCATCAAGTTATTCCTGATAAGCCCGAGTGGGTCAGAGTGGCACTGGCAAGGAAGTACTATGTCTCCAAGTTGGCACTCAAGAATGAGGTAAGGAAAGCAAATTGTTTTGATAGCACAACTTTAGAACAAAATACCCGACCTATATGACAACTCCATTTAGAAACATGTACAATCTGTGAGTATGAGAGGCGGCATGTAGCTTTTTAGCAACCACTGTGGCAACACTTGTAGTATTTCAATAGAAATATCATTGTTGCCAGCAAACAAAACTGTAGTTCTTAATTAATCCGAGACTATCTCTTTCTTGACAGACTGTACATACTTTTTGTTTATGACTTTTGGTGAATAAAATCCTCACTTTTTATTAGTATATTTTTTGTTAGATTTGTTGGAACATTGGATTTTCTTCATGTTATAGCCGAATAACAAAAAGTTTTCCCATCAGACATACAATGAAGGAAGAATTTTCCATCAAATACCAACCCAATCTCAGTAAATGCCAGTAGTACTTTATATTGTACGCAATCAATCTCGCCGCAGTCGCTACTCTACATAGCACCAGTGTTGCCACACTTTTAAAATCTAAATCTGTATTTCAAAATCTAGAAATCTGTATAAATCTGTATGAGATTATAATAAGCCAAAATCTGTATAAAAAGGCATAAATAGCCAAAAAATCTGTATAAATGAAATTTTCAAAACAAAATATTGTAGTTTATTGAAAAACTAACCTTTGTGGTGCCTTTTTGAGAAAATAACAGTACTCGTGATTACATAAAATATACTAATTTCTTTTTGTACATATTTTTACTCATTCTATAAATGAGATTTTCATCTATTTACTAATTATCAAATGACAATTGTGATCGAATCTGTTTCTTTTTACTTCATTCTTCTGATTTATCATAGAAAATTTCCAAAATCCCAAAAATCTGTATAAAACAGATTAAAATTTGTTATCTGTATTTGTCCGTTCCCGTTGCCTAAAATCTGTATAAATACAGATAAATCTGTATATATGGCAACACTGCATAGCACAGTGGCTAGAATACCGGTGAATCGAGTTAAAGGTCCTGAGTTCACTTCCCGGCTGTGGCGGATGGTTGGATTGGAATTGGTGAATGTTACTTTAAGTGTAAAGTGAGCTGATGATCAGTCATAATAAGCCTGATGGAAAGTAGATCGTTCGCTGCATATACGTTAAGATAACTATTCTAAAAGGGTATTGGAAAAATGAAAGACAATAAATGGATGCGAGTATATACAATTTATTTTCGAGATAAATAGTAATAATTGATAATAATTCTAATAAGTATTATATAGTATCATTCTTTATTACGTATTGCTATATAGTATTCGAAAGGTACACCGAGAGAAAGGGCTCATTCAATACGTTTATGAGCCCCTTCTCCCAGTGTACTCTTCATATGAATTTCACATGAACAATGTTGGTCGGGAATACACATAAGTTAACCACTACATATTTAGCACTTTTGGCAACACAATTTGTAGTCGACATCTCGTCAAATTAAAAAAATATTAATCGAGGGTGTTATTTCGTTAATCTTTATAAAAATGTTATTTCATTTCAGTCGTAATTAACAATTGACTCGCAAATGAAAACACACTTTTAGCAAAGTCCCCACACTGTTTAGGGACTTTTATTTGACGAGAAGTCTACATAATATTATCTACTACGTACATTGTTACATAATAATTTGTACTTTTTGGTATACATAATAATTGCTACAGCGTTATTATAATGTTACGTACGTATTATTATAATTGAAGCAATATTCAATAAACCAAAATATACTTTTTTTTTTGTTTACAGTAGTATACAAAACCAGAATAAAATTAAAATAAAACACAATACTGCCATACTAAGCAAGAACAGCTAATAGGCTAACTTTAGGAATATTGGTATTTTTAATCAAAATGGGTATTTCAAATTTATGTCCACCTATTTTTTTTATTATTTCAATCATCGTTTTCGGCAGCCATAATCAATTTTTGCAGATAAAATACTTTTCACTTGTGTTTCATTTTAATTTTATCCCAAAAAACTTCCACAAAACTACCGTAACTTTTTAACGATCTAACATAGACCTGGGCTTGATTTTTAGTTTGGTTTTTTATTTTTTTGTGTTTGCTTTCTTAAGATCCTACCGTGATAATGCTCCTGCCGAAACGTACGCTATAATAAATTAATGTGTTGTAGAAAATTACTGTATTTTTTTGCATTAATTCACTGTTTATTATAGGTCTGTTGATACTAGAACAATATCCTTTAGTAAAACACAAAAAAAATGTTGTCTTTTACTTAGACCCCAGCAATTTTTTTTTAATGAATCTCGGTTTAACCAAATAAACCCAAATACACCTTTGTACACTTCAAAGTGTGTCGTGAAGTGGAGTAGGTCGGCATCGGGAATTGAACCCGCTCCCACTAGATTAACAGTCGAGCACATTACCAACCAGGCTACCAACCAGTAGTCACACATCCAATAATTATTACAAGATTTTTCGTTTATTTACAATTTCCTTTCATAGCCCAGGCCTCTGCTACTTCTATAGCAACATTCTAGAATTTTCTACAAATTGTACTCTTTTTATTTGTACCCTTTTGAATACCAGTATTTTTATATAAATTTGAATATAGAGAAATAGTATATGTTTCACGCCTGCATGAACATTATATGTAGACAGAGTGGCATAAGTGAAATAAGTACAGAGTACATAGAAATAAATTCTCTGGAAGCATACTTATTCCATTTTACAAGTGAACAATTTGAGGCAGACTGTTACAAAACTATAAAACCTAAAAATCTTTAAAACAAACATTTTTTACTGAATTTCTGTTGTAACAAACAAAATTATTTTGCACAAGCTTTCTTTGAAGTGAACAAGTTTTTTTTTTTTTGAGTTTACGTGTTTCCAAAAACCCAATTTGTCATTTTTAAAGCAGAAAAACGTGATACGCATAGTTTCTTTGATGACTCTTGAATTTCAATTGTTTCTATAAAATGGAATAAGCATGCTTTCACAGGACAAAAGTAGATATTGTGAGTTAATTCCCAAAATGCAATAAAAAGATATCCAAGCTAAATCTAAACTACTATGTATCTTGTTTATTTATTTCAGAGAAGGAAACAACAACGCAATGCCCCAATGTCTAGAAGATTCAAATCTGTGTATGGAACCTCGAAAACTGATATTTAATTTAGGTATACGATGGTATCCCCTACAGCAACTACTATGTCTGTATATCTTGTACGTACAAACGAATTTAACGTAATTACCAAAACGAAATTGTATTCCTTACTCTCTGAGGCTATAAGATGTAAAATGGAAAACGGACGCATTGGCAGCTGCGTTAATTTGCATTTCGACGACTATACTCATGAAGTTGGAAATCAACTTGAGATGCAAGGACTGAATGGTTGTTTTCCTTTTTTTGCCACTAGGGGGCACTGTAAGCTGTATTGTCAAATTTAATGTTGTCAAAAATTGTAACCTCAATGTTTCTTAAAGGTAATAGCGTCACACAGATCACTATGTATACATGATTTTAAAGTAATAGAGCTACTAGTCATATGTACTATCAAGTACTTTTGGATAAGGATTTTTGACAATAGACCCTAACACGTGTGCTGCCACCTGGTGGGCATTACTGGAACTTGCTCAGAAAACAACCCATTGGAAATTCTACTCGAGAGAAAGAACAGAATTAGAACGAAATACTAGTGCACGATTACATACATTGTGCTGTATAATTTTATTATTATTCCTGTTTACATTTTATTGTCCTATTAAGAAGACATTGATATTATTAAATTTGGAAAACATATCTCTATTCTAGATTTATAAATTACATGACATTAAAATCATAATGAGCATAAATATGTATAAGTTAATATTGGATTTGCATTTTTCAAATGATTGATATTTAATCAATTAATATTTATTCTTGTGTGCCAATATGTATAAAGAGATTGAAAGTAGTGACTGGCTAAAGACTGTAATATTAAGATAATTAAAAAAAAATGTGAGTCCAAAAATGCATAACAAATAAATTTATATATATTTGAAATTAATATATATAAAACTGATATATTCTATATGTTCACTCAATAATTGCATAGTATTTAAGTCAGGGTTCGTTGAAATGTTTATTTTTGATAAATATCGGATATATATCAATGATTTATGTCGATATAACAGTGAACCCTGAATTAAATAGATTAGATATAAGTAAATGAAATAAAAAAGGTGCCTGCCAATGAATTTACAATAATAATATTACATATTTAAAGTATGTACCATTGTACCTATACAAATAAATATATATTTACAAATTACATGTAGTAATTAAAGAAAATACTATACAAAATTATATAACACAAATGTTTTTGTTTTAAACTGTATTTTTGATATATTTAATGTAAAATTATTAGATAATAAAGAATGCTGACTGAAAGTTGTACGTATTATATTTCTAAGGTGGTCATATAAGATTTATTTCGCTCAACACATTAACTTCAAGTAAAATACACGCATTAAACTAAATAGCGTATCGCAATAAACATTTTATTCTAAGGTAAAAGCTGAATAAATTTAACCTGATCTTACTGGATTTAGAAGTCAGACAGGATCTAAATGTGGAAGTTTTAGTATATTTTGCATGTTTAAATTAATAGAGAATCAAATTGAATAACTGACTTACTATGTTATACTAACTGGGTGTATGTACATAACATGTCTGTATTCACGCTATCTATAATAACATTGTCAAGTTGGTGCTATTGTCTTTGTAATGTTTCGAAGAGAAACTTTGTGAAAGCACATTTTAACACTGTAAAAATATATAAATAAAAAACAAACCCTGTTTTATTTGTTCCATGGTGAGTTTATTGAAAAACCAAAGATCTTTCGAGGTTTTATAACCTCATCTTCAGTGGTAAAGCTAAAGCTCACTGTGGAAGAGACAAAACACTACAGTCAAATTTTTAGCTAATATGGGGCATGATTTTCAGAAATTCAATCCTTTGAACATAATTTTTGTTGTGATACATAATTCACCTTTGTTTTGAATTCTGTTATTTTTACACTTTATGCATTATTCACATACTGGATGTCCCAGTATCGATAGAAGAAAAAAGAGCCTTTCCTCAGTTTTGCATTATTTTTTCTGTCCCCAAACAAAAACGTAAATTCAATGTTTCACTGCATTTTTTTTTATTTATATAGTATTTTTACAGAGTGGTGCTATTGTTATCGAATAAAAATTACTTAAATGTTGTGAAATTAATTTAATATAGTATATTTGTTATTTACTTATATTATATGTTTATCTTTGTTTTATATTAACAGTTATAACCAAATTATATTGCGAAAATAATACGTAATACACATTGTTGGCTTACAAGAAACGAAGAAGTTTTCGTTTGTGATCACATTTAACTGCCATGCTGATCAGCTCACCCTAGTGAACAAATGAAGTATCTGTTACCAGTAATATTAACATAATTCTGTATTTTGTTCACTCAAAATGTAAATTAGTAATAAGAACTTATTTAACTTGTAAGCCAACAATGTTATTGTATTAATCTGCGAGTGTTTTTTTTGTTGTGAATATAATGTGTTAACAATTGACATGTGGCATTTTGTTTATTGTTTTATTATATTTTAACTATCCCTGTAGTGCTTGTTATATTCTATATATATTACGAAGTCGTATCACTATACCAGACTTTTTATTTCAAGTGTATACATCTTGTAGAAGTCAGGGAAAGTAGCAAAATTATTCCTGAATACTAGACAGATTTATATCATGGACCACTCCGACATTCACCATGTATTTATATTTCATGTCCTTTATCTGACCCACCTTAGTACGGGCTTTGCCCAGTTAGGTCGACAACTGTGAACTGTTGCTGCTCTGAATCTTTTTATAGAAATGTGAAATATAATTTAATTTTTTTAAATTTTCCCATTCAAACGTGTTTATACCGTCACCTGAAGAAAACACGCGTTTAAAATTTGAAGGTGCTAGGACATTGGGGAAGTTATTAAAATTTGGAGGAAAACGTAGACGCAGACAACAACGACTGAAAAAGATTAATAAAAAGGGAGTATTATATCTTACTTCTACAACTACCGTGCGATAATAATTATTAAATAGTCACTAATGTTATACCTTGTCAATATTTATAAAATACAATACATTGTTGCAACAGGCACCGTAATGAGGGTTTTATTTAATTTGTCTTTATAATTATTATCATAACACATAGACAACTAATAATTAAACATCAAAACAACACAACCAGAGTAGGAAACACATATATTATAATTTAATTATAAAGTATGGAATAGGAAGTGTGACATCAAATAAATAAAGTATATAACTCTTTATTGGCCAAAGAAAAATAGTATGCATAGTTTTGCTTCATCCCTAGGCCCTGATTCGGGCACTTGGACACGTCTAGGTTACAATAGATATTACACAGCTATAATATTAGGACAGTACGAAACAGTGAAACTGAATCCATGCCGTAGTTACAAAAACAAGTGCAAAAGCAATATCTTACAGTCAACCCGAGAAAAGAAAGAAATAGAATAGAAATAACTTAAATACTATAAATTCCTGCTGCATATATAGCTGAATACGCAATCACAAAACTGAAGTCCAATTTAAGTGTACAGTAACGAAAAATCCTCACAACAGAAACAACACTATCTTGTTTCGTAAATTTACAATTAGTTACAAAAAATTATAGGTATGGTGGTACATTCGAAAACGTAGAGATATTGTAACTGCATTTTAACATTTATTCGGTTATATAGACTAACCGATTTGGCAGTATAGGTAAACTAATTATACCTAAATTCTTTTCAAAATGTCAAAAAAACCCACAACCAAAAAAAAATAACGTCAAAACAATGCATAAGAGAGAAAAATCACAGAAGGTGCCTTACAATTAATATCAATCAATAAAATTATAAAAAACATAATAAATAATTGAAATGAAAAATTGCTTCTCACGCGCTGAAGCGACTCTAAGAGTTCTTCTCCAGGAAGGCTTGAAGACATCTCATGGCTTGCTCGTAGCACTTCTCAAAACCAATATCATCATCGTCCTGTAAATTAACAAACATATGTATATGTATCGAACTCATAAATCTGATCCAAGCTAGATGGACAAAGCGAAATTGGTGAATTGAATTGAACGTACAAAAAATTGCATCGGAAAAAGTAAGATTACACAGCTAATACTAAAGACTTCACCGTAAGACATAAAACCTGAATAAATGAGAATATTTTATAGTGAACCTAGCAGATAAAATTTCATTTTTGTATCTTTTCTTTATAAAAAATACATACTAATTCTAAAGTTACATCTAAAAGGTACTGAAACTTGAGATTATTCCCAAAAGTCTGTTCGATATAATGCTGTAATTTGGTTGACACAATGTTTAAGGCAAGGCACAGTGACTAGCGGATATTTTTTTGATATTCAGTCCCCTTTGGAAAGCCAAAATTGATTTCGTCAGATACATTATTCTCGTATTGAAAAAGTTGTAGTGTATGAAATATATCAACTTTCACTCAGAGCATATCGCCCTTAAGGTTCAATGCATCTACTCCATTTTTTTCCAAAGCATATTTAGTAACGGTTGTCGAAATATAATGTCTTCCGTTTTTAGATATTTTTGAAATGTCTATATTCGTAATCTTAAAGTGTACAGTGATAGCATAAGTGACAGATACTAACATTAAGACCTAAAGAGTCTATGTATTAAGTAATTGGTAGTTTCTTACATAATAAGGATCCCTGATGATACGTTCTCCTTTAGGATCAAAGTCTCCCAGCAGAAGCAGTTGAGCTTTACTTGACTTGGGGGATCTGCGTTTCAACTCCTTCATGTTGTCTTCATCCATTCCAAATATGAAGTCAAAATTGTGGAAGTCCGCTTCTTTCAACTGGAAAAAAAAAGTGAGAGATGGAAATTTGTTAAATATATTGTCAACCATCACAAAGATTGAACCACGGCCCTTCAAAGCATAGACAGATGGGCTGCATCCTCCTCGGATAATTATTTTAGAAACTTGGTTCTGAAACTTATGCGTGCTAATGAGACTTTCAAGTCACCTACAACCACAATTTTGGACAAATTAGTGGAAAAGAGATCGTTGAGAATAATGAATAAAAGATGGGATAAGGAATGAGGAAATTTTTTATTTTATTTGAATACAATATTACAGGGGTGTAGCACACTGTCCTCTATGCCTAGACGGAAAGGAGTCTATCCCATAAGGGGTAACGGGATAGATAATCTTATGCTCCTGAGACTTGGTTAGGATACAGTATGTATTATTATTATTAATTTTTTTGGGCAAGCAGCCTAGGCTGATGGGCCCAAATCAATGTCTGTGCCATCTGTCGTTCTGAGAAAGTCATCTAATCTGTTCTTGAACGCGTTCACTGATGGTGCTTGTATTACACTTTCGGTGTATTGTATTGTATTGTACAATAATAAAATAAAAAAATTGTTGAACAAATACGTACTTGTCTAGCTCTGTTGCAGTACTTAATCTGATGTTTCTTCATGACGTCCAATGCCCTGTAATCCGGATGGTTCCCAACATGCCACGATCCCAGGGCGGCGCTATCAATATCCCAGTTGTCAGTCTGGCCGGCTTCCTTCACAAGCTTAATGAACACACCTTCAGCGATGGGGGAACGGCAAATGTTACCTTAATAAAATAAACGAAAGAAAATTATTGAACCAACACTATGAGAGCCCTGAACTGAAACTGATGATCTGCCTCAACCAAAATATTCATTTAAGAGGTCACAGTTTGAAGTTAAACAAACACAGTTTCAAACAGAATCCCTGGAAGCATTTCTTATCCAATACAGTTGTGTATGAATGGAATGGTCTGCCGCCAGAGCTAGTTGTTGCAGAAAGTGTGACTGTATTTAAACAATGGACTTGGCAGACTGAATCATGTAGTGAGGTCAGACATATCACCATAGGTGCCTATCTCTTTTGGAAAATTTATACCCTGTTCGGATGTACGAAGCGTTCGGATTATAGTATGTAGACATTTTGAAAGGCATTTTTCGAATTAAAACAAAAATATTTTACATATATTTAAGTTTGTATGTAAGATACAAGGCTATTGATCACGCTTTTTTAAGGAATCCCAATATAGTGCTTTAACAAGTAGTGTTTAGCGACATAAAAAATGCTTTATCCCTTAATTTACGTAACAGCATTTTGAGAAACGGCGGTTGCGGGGGCGTTCGGATTATAGAGGCGTTCGGATTAGCTGGGGTTCAGATTATCGAGGCTCTGCTGTAATAATATACAGAATACATCTTTCCGATATAGAAATAATCACTGTTTTAAAAGTAACGTACATGATCATCTCAAAGCAAATCTAATAAGATATAATGCCGACACTGATAAACACAACACGACACTAATTCATTACATATAAACAATCTTTGGCAGTAGTAACTACTTGAGTCCAATACACTTGGAGACAATAATTTATATATTTTATTCTGACAGACAACAATGAAATATTTCAATGTCTGCCCTTCCCAGGAATTTTAAGATTGACAGCATTCAAATTAACTGCTATGGGTGTGATCGATCAGTGGTGGGAAATTCATACATCCGATTTTGTTTGACAAGCCTATAGTTGTGTCAAGAAGAGATGCTGGCAATGGGATTTGTAGTTATTTATACCACCACTATACTGTAGTGATTCAATTCTCACGTTTAGAAAATGAAACGTTTTAATTTTCATGAAAGATCATGGCATACGCCTTTCCCACAGTAGTCAGCATATTTACTCCCAGATCCCAAGGGTCGAGATGCCAAAGTAGCCCTAAAGCTACGCCCCATCAACAAGATAAAAAAAAAAAGATACTGTGTAACTAAGATAAAGATATATAGCCATCTCACTCACTTCCACTGTATCGTCCAGTGCGAAACTCATTGTCAGCAATCTATAAGAAATTATATCAACTGTTTGCTCATGGCACTAACAGAGATATTTTAATACATAAGCATTTGTAAAACATAATTTTAATTCATTTATAAATTCAACCAAACAAGCAACCTTATTAATTCATTTATGTCACCCTTCTACAGGAAAACTCATTCCTATAATACGACTTAAGGCTGTAAAAAGACATAATACATTGATCCTGCTGGAGGCAACTATGTTCTTAAAGCCATAGAATAATAATATACAATAGGTACATATAGAAACCAAACCACCTGCAAGAAAATGAGCCTAAGAAGTCTGCCTTAAGGCGGGAATTTCAAAATCGATTAATCCTCTTTTCCCACAATCTTTACTACATGGAAATAACTTGTGAGACTGAGCAAAGAATTTATTTTCTAAAAAATAGAAATAGTAATACAAGATCCACCAAAATAATAGCGCCGCCGGTGAATTTCTTGATGAAACAGATTAATATTTAATGAGATTCAAAGGATTTTCATAATACATAGGTCGGTAGGGACTGCCCGGTGATAGTTAAGTCACTGTCTCACCACAGTCTGACCCTGAGGCGCCCAGAGAACATCATTCAAACCCGGAGAGGTGGCAGCCCTGATGACAATCCCGATTAATCGAGACGCCTAATGGCTACCGAAAATTAGATTATACCTTATGCATGTGTGCTAGTTGGGTGGTGGGCATAGCAAAATAAATTTTAGTCATAGCAAATTTTGATCTGAAAGAATCAAACTGGAAAAATATTCCTATAGAATCTACATTCAGAATAGGCATTACTAAAATACCTATACTAATTGGAATCATCTAATACTATGCCTGCCAGCTCAGCTATTAAGATATTTATTTCATAATCTGTTTTCTACTAAATAACTACACCTAATTGACTTCAGATTTCGAAACACCTCTAATTATGTGCGATTAATGGACAAAATAATTACTCTAAATGGACAGCAGGTAGATATTAATTTAATTACAAATGAAGAGTTGGCATACATATTATACCTAATTGGCCTGAGTCCAAGTAAAGGAATCGCTGGATACAATATTAAATAAATCAATACCGGCACATATTTATACATATTTTATTACTCGCAGATGCACTTAACACTCACAATCATCAATCACAGTAAGAAAAGAAAATGTTTTTTAACAATGCTATGAAAAGATGGCTACAATGAAAAGAAACTAGAGAGATTAAAAAATAAAAAGATTCTCTGACCATTCAACTTACCTAAACAAATAAACAAAGCCCTCTTTTTGCTTTCTTCAGTCATTTTTTGATATTTGGCGGATAAACTTTTTATTCAAGAGAGTTGATTGAAATGTAAATATTATTGACAAATGACAACTCGGAAACGTGTTCACAATGCACCTCCCTTCGTCTCTTTTCCTCAGTTTCCCAGCAGTCCCAGCACTTCGTTAAATTCCGCAGAACTAGCGCAAAACGGCAAAATAAAACGTCAATGTAATCCGAAGCCAAAATTAACGCAATCTATTTTACCTGCACGAAACACAAAACGCGCCAAACGCGCGTACACCTGAAAATGTTTACAACTTTTACCGCAAATTCCGCATTCCGCAACGGCGCTACTGCAGTTTAAATGTTGCCAGCATTAAAAATATATTAGCTGCTTTTCTTTCCATCTGTCTTTCATGGAAAATTAATTTGTATGTTTGTATTCATTTCGTTAGTACGAAACGCTTACAAAAATATGTATATTTTTTATTTTTATAAATCAATAGAGCAGAATTTTAACCGAATATAAATAAATCTATCATCGATATTAGTGCAAGTACTTTCGCCATATGTTTTTCAGGATGGTAACATAAACAGTATATCCGGTATTTAAGGTGAAGTCCGTTTTTGACGACTCTCTCTATAATACAGGGACAAAACTTTTTCGGAAACGGAAATCGGTAGATAGGTACATAGGTACGTACGTCGTACATTGGTTCGCGTGAGACGCTCCGGTGGTCATCTGTCAAAAAGTATGAAAATATAATAATTTGATGAATTTGATTTCATCAGGTACTTCGATTATATTGCGTTGATTTACTATATATAATCTTTGATTACGTCTGCGTGTTGCTGCCGTGGCGGTTCGTCTTGTTTTTGAGTTGCTTTGCCGTGGTGTTTTGTGTATTTTCAGTGTGAGAAAGAGACTCTTATATTGTATATAAGAGGAAGGCTTATTTCGTTTTTTTTTAAACATTGTTGTGTGTTTTCATTTCGACTCGGAGACTTATATTTTGAGACAAAAACTCCTATACCTAGTTCTTTTGAAACCGTTCTGTGCTTTGAGAGACTCCTTTAGTTCTTTTAAATTAAATGGTTGTGGACTAGTTTTTCGAAACTGTGTTGTGTTTTCATTTTGAGATACAGATGGTGAGACATGGGCTGCTTTTTCTGTTTCTTTTATTATTGTCATGGCTGCTTTTATAACGAAAAATGTAATAAAAAACTTTAATCCAAATGCCCGCATCAAATTAGACTGTGAAGTCTAATTTCCTAACAATGCTCAATTGAGAAAGCACTTAGAGACCAAGCACAGCAAACAAATGGAAGAAATCTGGATTTTCCGACAAAAGAAGGTAAATAAACGTTTAAATTCATTAAGCACCTGTCTTATTTATTAGGAATTGTAATGGTAAATAACGGATCTCCCTATACCATTTAAACATCGACTCCGCTCTAGGAGGCCGGCTCATGGGACTGCCCTTCACTTAACTGAGGGTGGTTTTAATGGGCACTCCCAATGAGGGGAAGCGGCTGTAAAGAACCAAGACGGACCATCCAGCATATCATGGAGACGGGCCCTCGGAGAATGTTCTCTGACACGTATAAAGACATAAATAATGCCGCTCCAAATGTTTTGCAGAGGCTTGGTTCCTTGAATGCTGCTCTCAAGTGGCTCCAGGATATAACAAAAAACTCCCTTAAATCTCTTTATCTTCTGACAACAATGCCAAACGATAATAATTTTTATTTATGTATAAATAGGTATTGTAAATAAGTCCTGTTTTTTTTTCAGAATTCAGATCATGACTTTAAAAAATTGTTGACTGTAAATATATTGTAGCAGTTGGAACAAAGAGGAAAATAGCAGATGAAGAAGTGGTTCAATATATTTATTTTAATTGCTCTCGCAGTCTTATCAAAGGTAACTCATTCTTTAAATATTTAACTACCATAAGTGGCGTGAAAATGCTGTCCATTTTTCCCAAAAAGACTATTGTACTATTATCATTGTTCCCAAATACTTGTATTCTTGTCACTTTTCTATTTGTTGGCTACTGATATTTATTGGCGTTGTGTCTGTGCCAGGGTCGTTTAGGACCATGTTTTTTCCTGATCTCATTTCATATAATAAATGAGAATCATCGTCAAGTCCCCAGTCCCGGCAACTATAAATATAGGTCAGTGCATTATAATATTGTTGTATATCTATTGCAGGTCCAATACGAGTTGTTTATCCATGAATGATAACTTAGAAAAGGAACATAACTAGAATAATTATCAACAACAAGAGGATAATAAGAAATGCCCACTGTGTGAAGTACAGGAACATACACTAAACAACAAATCATTGCTTTGAGCACTAGTCCTAAAGACGATCAACCACAGGTAACATGTTTCAGAAATGAAAATAAAGTGAATACAAAAAGTAAGATCAATAAGCAAGTGAGGTTTTAAAATTCCACAAAAAAAAAGAAAAAAAGAGATTGAGCCTAACAAAAAAGAAACGCTGAGTATATCACAGACACTGAAGACATCATCCGAAGTATTACATATCCACTCTGGATTTGACCATACTTACACTAATTGAACATAACCTACATGCCTTTCTTTAAGCATCCGTTTCAAACTAGAAAGAGAAAATTAAATGTCAGACTTACGCATTTCTACAAATGCTTTTCCGTCACGGCCACACTCTCTTAGGGAGATTGAAAGTATACTACATAAAATCAAGGCATGGTGAGTTTTTATTATATCTTATATATTTATACATAACATGATGTTTATTTTATTTGCTATTATATGTTACACTTACTAACTGTTCAATAACGGTGGAGGTACATTTTATTTCAAATTTATACATAATTTAATATCATTTGTTTGGTTTGCTATTGTAATGTTACACTTACTAACTTGTTGATAATGTGTTGAGGTCGTACGTCTCCACTTATATTTGTATATTGGGATTGGATTGTACCATGCAAAATTATCTTCATTCAATAAATATTGATATTCAATAATTGTTTTTGCCTTTTCTTTTACTACAAACATCTCTTTTACTTGATATTTTTGTAGTCAAACTTCTTTCTACTGCATCACAATATAAAATAGTTTTGAATAAAGGAACAAACATGCAATAGACGAGGCAACACACCATGTGTGAATATTACTAAGATTACTTATGCACTATGTTATCCAATCTGTCACACACTGGTGTGGATCCAGGATTATGTCCTACTACAATCCTATTTCATTTTATAGAGCAATATTTAAGTTCAGTATCACTAAATTGTGTCACAGATGGACATCAATTAAGAAGGCAGATTGGAGACTTTGAACGGGATGAAAGCAAGCCCCAAATCAGATGCTCTAACTCATATCTGAGAACCTGTAACAGTCTCGTCACAAAAATATCTTTATGTGTAACTATAACGGAATCAACGCTTGTGTTCAGTAGAAAAATGAAATTATTTAAATCTGAGAGTTGGACATGGTGTTTGTGTAAACCGGTTGCTTATAAGTATGGAGGTGTTCTGAGTATGATGAATTCCGTGAATGTGACAAAAGCAAGAAGTGTGTCTAAGGATAGGATAGTGTAGTGATCTGCTCTCTATGTCTATCTACCTATGAGGGGATAGAATTGAATTGGTAATATCAGCTCAGATAATAATAGCCCACTACATTGAGTGCTTCATGTACTTAAATAACTTTTATTCAAATAAATGTAAGTACACATCTTTTTTTTTGAAGTAGAGGTTTATCGAAATAAACCCAAATACATCTTCACACACTTCACAGAAAGCTTAAAAGCTTGTGTTGCGAAGTGCAGTAGGTCGGGGATTGAACCCGCGCCCACTGAATTAACAGCCGAGCACTTTACCGACCAACTTTTGCCGAAGAACCTAATATGCTGGAGTATGTGCAGTGCCCACACATCGAGAGAACACAATGTTAATTTGAGTTAGGTACCCTGAAAACAGTGGCGTATATAGGGGGGGGGGGGGGGCAAAATGTTGAACAATTACTTAAAAAACGTTATTTTATAACATAAATGTTACTCAAGTTTATCACTTCACCCATTATTATATATTCTTATTTGTATTTTCTGCACACAATATTAATACCAACCTAAAACACGACCTTTTTCACCTCCATTCACGAAAAAATTTCGCCTGCGCTTCTTTATTTTTTATACTGTACGTCTATGTTCAAATTTTTGTTGCTTCCACCCCCCAAATCGGGCCCCTCCGAAATGAAATCCTATATACGTCACTGCCTGAAAATATTATAGTACCTACTTAACAAAAGTATTTTGTGGATATGAAATATTTCATTCAATTCAATTTATTAATCATTAATATAATTAACAGGTATGTGTATCATTAAAACATTATTTATGCATATATTAAACAACAAGAATGACAACATCCCCAGTCAGCAAATATTTTCAGAATCGATTTGTTGATATCTTTGATTATTGGAGTACCTAATTAAATTATTTTCATGCGATATAAATGTATGACTAAAATAGATGTAAACCAATTCGGATCATATTCGGATTTCCCCAAGTTAATCCAGGCGCGTGCGCATCGTACGCAATCGCTACGGTCCCAATGTTCAAAAATGGCGCCATGTTTTACTGATAAACTTCCCTTCGAATCTGGGGCGCTGTGATTGGTCAAATGATATGACCAATCGTAGGCAACGGTCAATTATCAACCAATCGGGGCGTCTTCACCATTTTTTGTTGTACCGACTTCCGTTTCCGAAAAAGGTTTGAGCATGTATCGCCGAGGGAGTCGTCGTTTTTGTCCTTGAACTTTAAAGTAGCGTTTACATCGGAAAAGTAGACTGCATGACAAATTATATTAGGAAACTATATTATGTTTTCAGTTTTCCGACTGTGGCCTGGGTTAATTTTCTTCTCCTGTATCTGATGAACTTTAGAATCCAAATACTTTTGGACTGGTGTTCCTTGTGAGGAAAGGACGAGTTATTGACATATAATTGACTAATTATTGTCAAATAATTGACTAATAATGGTCGAATAATGGTCATGAAATGGTCATAAAATGGTAATGAAATTGTAATGATTTGGTAAAGAAATGGTAATAAAATGGTAATAAAATGGTCATGAAATTGTAATAATATGGTAATGAAATAGTCATGAAATGCTATAATGAATTGGTAATTGAATGATAATGAAACGGTAATGAAATGGTAATGAAACGGTAATGAAATGGTAATCAAATAGTAATGAAATGGTAATGAAATAGTCATGAAATGCTATAATGAATTGGTAATTGAATGATAATGAAACGGTAATGAAATGGTAATGAAACGGTAATGAAATGGTAATCAAATAGTAATGAAATGGTAATGAAATCGTAATGAAAAATATTCATGAAATGGTAATCAAATCGTCACACTGTAGGGAAAGTAATAATTTACTTACCTTTTTTTATTTAATATATTAATTATTAATTAAAGAAAACACAAGGATATAAATTTCATAAGATTTATTATGAATAAATTAACGTAGATATTTAACATTTTTTCCCTATTGAATAATAATAAGTATAACAATGGGTAATTTTATATCCTAAATACATGGATAGGTACACTTTTATAATTATGTGTATTAGTTATACATGCCTAGGTTTTTTGTAGGTTCATTTCATTATAATAAATTTATGCTGTCGCCACACGCTTGCCGAGCGTTTACAAGTCTTGTGCACATGATTAAAAAGGCGTGAATGGTCGGTCACCTGCACGAGCCCATTTTTACTCATGAGCACAAAACTTGTGAACGCTCTTCAGGCGTGGGGCACCAGCATTCTAGATCCATATGTGACTAGTTTAGGTTGTAAGACCTACTTTTGTTTCAAATAAAATAATAATATTAATTAATTCATTTACGTATTATGTACGTATAAGGAAAGGAAAATATACCTAAGTATAATAATTTATCTATCTCTATATATCTATATACCCTCACGCTGCGTCCCTTGCAGGGTAGGCAGAGAGGGCAGAGCGCCAGACAGTCCTAATTTATTTTTCTAAATTTCCATTAACACAATGTGAAACAACAATAATAATTTAATATCAACATATAATATAGATTGTCTAACAGTATTAGGGAACAGTAAATTTGTCTTATTTTCATACACTTATTTTAGTAATATGTACTTCACTTCGTTATGAATAAATTAAGATTAAATTGTTCAAAATAATAGGCTAATTATAAATCATAAAGATAATACAAATTTATTTATAAGAAACCACCACATTTTTGTCATTTCCTAACACAAGGATTAACCAGTTATAGAGTGCAGAACACTTTATACTTTCAAGGGGGTGTGTGCTGTGTGCTTTTGTACTATGAAGCACTATGTTTACAGAATCATGCCTGTATATCCACCCACACGAATGATTTCTTTTCCTTGCACCATGATGCCTGAATAGATACATATTCAGAGTGTTTCTACCTAATGAATTTCAAAAAGACTATATTATATCTTACGAATTTAATTCTGGGATAATTTTTTTAATGATTACCAACATTGGGCATTGCATGCCGCTCGATTAGAAATTTGTGTTTCGCATTAATATATTTGTATAAAAATAAAGAAATCTATAACATTCAATGTACCAAGTGTACTACATACCTACATAATACAAAACATTCTGTACCAATGGCAGATTTTTTTTAATTATGCAGTCCACCCTAACTGGGTCATTTGTGAATAGGTATTACAATGGCACATTAACATTAGTCAAAAATGAACTTTCAGTATGTAAGGTAGGTCGAAAATTTCAACATTATAAAATAAGTAAATATTCCTCATCCATCTTGAGTGCAGCCTTGTAAATTCTAAGATCTAAAAGTCCACCATATAGTAATTATACGTCTAAGTTTGCATCAGCATCTCAGAAGTATGATGCATTAAAATTTACTGAGTCAAACCTTCTCTGTCCATGGAAATACTCCTATAAAAATATTAAAAAAATAATATAAATTAAATTGATTACAAATAAACCAAGCATGGTTTAACATAAGATTTTTTAACAACAAATTAGTACAAAAATAAATTGACCATCACATTTCGAGTTCATTGGATGATTATTTCATTCAAAGTAGAGATAATTGATCAATATTACTAAATGTGTTATGAATGGTTCTATTTTTATTATTCACAGTGAATCGTAATTACTAATTAATAACTGAAGCATTTGAACTCATTATGCACTTTCGAAATACATGGGCCAGTGCTCCAAAACCGAATTAAGTCAAGAACAATGTGTATTATGTCAACGGAAAATTCCTCATATCTGCAGGTAATGTAATTAAAATAACATTAAAATAGTAAACTCTTACTCAGTTCACGGCCGGGTTTCCACCTGCAAGAAAATTTCTGCAAGAAGTGTCTGACAGTCTGTCAGACAGTGACTAATTACACCTGCAAAATACTGTCTGACGGATTGTCAGACACTTCTTGCAGAAATTTTCTTGCAGGTGGAAACCCGGCCTTAAAAATAGGAAAAAAATCCAATTTAATAATCCTTTCAAATAGTAATAAATTTTAATATCATTATAGATATCTAAAATCTACCTACATATGCACTAAATATTTATTATACTGTTATAATATTTAAAGTGCGTTTAATTCGTTGCTATTAAAAATATATTTTATGCTAACATTTTGACTAGATTATTTTTCACTCGATTAAATTAGATTTTTTTTTTCTATAAGTACAACAATTAATCATGAAACAGGCACCTACTAGGTATGCTCCTAGAACCTAGAATAAAGAATTGTAAAAAAGATAAACTATAATAATTAAATACCTACAAAATTGATAATGTAATCAAGAGTTCAAAATAGTCAATAAATTTAACCAAAAATATATTTTCATTTACATAAGATCTTACGAATATTTATAAACAAATAGAAAAAAATTACCGGGTTTGCCCATATTGAAAAATAAGTTCAATTTCGTCATATCAATATAGATGAAATAAATTAAAAAAATCGGCACTAATGTTAAGGTAATATACATTTAATTAACGTTTAACTTAAAATTAATTTAAATTAACGATCTTCTATATGACCACAAGTTTACAAGAATTATAAAATAGATGCCTATTTTATTTTTCAATATGGTGATCTTGAATAGTTTAAGATTTTTTTTTTCACTTCATCTCTGAATTAGTATTGAATAGCAATGGGTTAGTAAGGTATTAGTATTAGAGAACTTGTTAGAAAACCACAAATGCACCTATGTAAGTTAGATATCAATAAACAATATAAATTTGTTAAAATTAATAATTTACATACAATTTTGTTAATGGAATAGGTAATATTAGTAAATACACAAACTGATTCATAAAAAATCGACATTACACATGTCCATTAGGTTTTTCGGAGTTTTCATCACTGGCCACTTTGGTTATCGGCATGGCGCATTGGCACTTGTCTTTTGATGGACAAGTGCACAGCAAATTCCTCAGTTTTGCAGACGATATATCGTTGGCTTGAACCCACGCTGCGATCTACAACAAATGTTTATTTTAGTTATGGAAAATACAATAATTTTGTACCTACATTTAAAAAAAAAACAGAATACGCAATTTAACCGAAGGACTAGATCATTTTCAAACTGTATGCAGTATGAAACTTGACTAATGCTGGATTTCACCAACTTTTTAGATGAGGAATTGCAATGACAGAAGCCCCATTTTGAACGAAAAATTATGAGAAGTGACTCTTATTTTCGCTATTCCTCATTGAGTTGGTGAAATCCAGCACTCTGCACTAGTGTCGAATATAGCTCACCTAATCCCAAAAACGCATTACAAGAAAGAAATAAGAGTAAAATAGAAAGCAGTGTAACATTGGTATCTCCTGAATAATTTTTTTTTTACCAATCCATAATCCATCCGTATTTGGGGATTTGAAAAGCATCAATTTTCATATAATAACATAATAACATAATAGAATTAACAGTAGAACTAGGAGGGCCCGGAGTCGGGCGAGCCTATTTTAAAATTTCGATAATCCCACAATCGCTCCACCGTAGAAATCTACATAATCCCACATAAATATTTTAGTTCGTTCGTTTATTAATATCAGCACTCCCCATTTCACATCATTTCTCTCATAGGTTTCCATGGATACAATTTTTTTTCATAGAATTACTACTAATCCAGCGTACAACATATTTGAAACAGAGAGTGCTTTGTGTCCAATTTCCACAATTTCCAGTTAATTCATTCCGGGGTAATCTTTTATATGAAATGGTTTTGTGCATTCATTTATTGAGTGCATTTAGTAAACATTCTCAAAATACACTTAGTATAAAAAAAGTTTAATAATTTGTAGTCTTGAATGAGATATTTCTTTAGACAAAACATCAAAATTCAAGGTTTTTCAAGAAAATCTCCACCATTAGTTGTGTTAGTCCAAATGCCACTTTTTAAAATGATAAGTTGTTTTTAAACTAATGAGAGGTGGTATTATCATTATTTGCAATGTAAAAGGTAAAA
This sequence comes from Ceraclea dissimilis, assembly GCA_963576895.1. Classification (NCBI taxonomy): domain Eukaryota; kingdom Metazoa; phylum Arthropoda; class Insecta; order Trichoptera; family Leptoceridae; genus Ceraclea; species Ceraclea dissimilis. The sequence goes on along the minus strand of OY756366.1, from coordinate 15,114,919 downwards.
TAGGCTTTTATTTACGTTTTCTAAATGAAATTTTGCCATTTGCCAAATTAAAATTTACGACAAGAGCAAAATATTCATATTGTCTTTTTGTCATACCAATATTTCATATATTTTCTCTGTTGCACAGATGTCATATTCTCTAGATGGGTGCAGTATTTTTTCTCTATCTGACATAGATTACATTGCTTCCGAATATTTGTTAGTCGATGTTCTACAATGATTCAAATCTATATGCAAAGTTAAATCTTGCCATACCATAGAAAATTGCCATACCACAGAAAATAAATATTGTAAGTAGGTAGGTACCTGCTTCCAAGTGAAATAATCCCACATAAATATTTTAGTTCGTACCAATGTTTCTAACATTTTCACCATATCCTTTATAGACTCTAAACCTAAACTGTTCATCCGATTGAGATGAAACATTAGGAAATTGTTGTGCTTGCCCCGAGGAGTGTTATAATGGGGGTAGGGGGTACGAGGAGGGGGGCACAAAGGGGGGGGGGCAAGAAAATAAACAAATCCATATAACTTTTACTGTCGAAAAGATGAATGGTAACCCTCACGACATCCGGAGGAATAAGGAGGGGTGGGGAGGGGGGGGGGGCTGGGGGGGTCGGAATGAAAAAAGTGATATTAGTGTCGAATCCATAGTTTTCCACCTTAATAAGATGAATAGTAACCCTCCCGACATCCGCAGGAATAAGGGAGGGCTAGGGGGGGGGGTCAGAATGAAAAAAGTGATATTAGTGTCAAATCCATAGTTTTCCACCTCAATAAGATGAATAGTCACCCTCCCGACATCCGCAGGAATAAGGGGAGGGAGTTAGGGGGGTTGGGGGGGGGGGGGTCGGAATGAAAAAAGTAATATTGGTGTCGAATCCATAGTTTTCCACCTCAATAAGATGAATAGTCACCCTTCCGACATCAGCGGGAATAAGGGGAGGGAGTTAGGGGGGACTAGGGGGAGGGGTCGGAATGAAAAATGATATTAGTGTCGAATCCATAGTTTTCCGCCTCAATAAGATGAATAGTCACCCTCCCGACATCCGCAGGAATAAGGGGAGGGAGTTAGGGGGGATAGGGGGGGTCGGAATGAAAAAAGTGATATTAGTATCGAATCCATAGTTTTCCGCTTCAATAAGATGAATATTCACCCCCCCCGACATCCGCAGGAATAAGGGGAGGGAGTTAGGGGGGGGTCGGAATGAAAAAGTGATATTAGTGTCGAATTCATAGTTTTCCGCCTCAATAAGATGAATAGTCACCCTCCCGACATCCGCAAGAATAAGAGGAGGGAGTTAGGGTGCTGGGGGGGGGGTCAAATTGAAAGAAAAAAGTTTATTTTATGCAGACCCCCCAAAACTGTTGTGAGTTTTAGTGGCTCTGCAGTACTTTAACTAAACATGATGGTACCACTGATTTTGGGTTCCACTGCCGACCTACTTCACCATCCATACACAAATTTTGCCGTTGCGAAGCACGGGTAATACAGCTAGTAGGTATATAATATTGTTATTACACTCACGGAAATAACACTCGCCTACTTAATTTGTATGGGTACCTATAATTACCTATAAATATTTTTTCCTTACAAATTTTCAACGTGCGTATCAAACCAAAATGATCATGCGGCTATAGTACCTACAATACAGTCCACTATGCCATCTAAACACCCATTATTTCACGATTCATGGTTCCAACTTCCGCTTCGCAGTGCCACGTAATTACAACCCTTCGCTAAAATACAAATCGTAGAATTTTATGTACCCTACTAGTTTCCCTGTGGGTTGCTGGGTTGTGGAATAGACCCCGGTTTTTTGATATTCTTTCGAGTGCGTGTAAAAGTCAGATGTTCGTAACACTTTTCTAAGATATTTCAAATCTTTTTCAGGAATGAGCCATTGCTCAAAGAAAATGTTTTGTATGTGATTTTTACCCCATCATTATTGGAATATACCGTGATGGTATATTATATTACAAAGCGAAAGCATTAAAGAATTATTTAGTTTAGAGAAACCCTTCTGAATTGGGGAATTTATTTTAAATTCTTGTCACCACGGCGGTTAAAATAAAATAAGTAAATGGGTACCCTGATAACACGATAAACTTGCAACAAAGTTACATGCTGCTTTCACAAGTCTGTAAACTTGCACGCCAAGTGCGCAGAAAATCTTCACCACCTTTGCTAGTTTACACGCTTCAAGCTTACTGCAAATTAGCATGTGCAAGTTTGCACAAGCTGCATATGACTTGTGGCTATCTCAAACTTGCTACAAAGTTCTTGAATGGGTAAGTTATAAGTTTATACCTCGGGTGGAATATCAGTTGGTACATCTGCTTTGCAGGTTCCTCCACAGTGCAGTTGGTGCAGAAGATTAACTACAGTGGCAGCTCCACATCCGATGACCCGTTGTCTGCACGTTGCCACAGCATTTACAAACCCGTCCGGGGAAATGAATTCATGGTCCATGAATATTGTTTTGTCGTCCCAGTAAACAGCCTGGAAAATACGCATGACACATTATGTAAATACATAAATAAATCATTGTTGAAAAGAAAAATTTCCAAATGGTGGGTTTATTACCTTAGGCAATGTCTGCTAACCAAGCAGTTGCGACATTACATTTGAGATACACAATACATAATACACATATGTATGTGAATGAAAAAGAAAAAAAACATTATGCAGGTAAGTGTAAGTAGGTATCTCTATTCTCCACATTGAAAATAAAAAAAATAGGTTTACTTTTATACTTAGTGGAAATTACAGGCGATTTTTTTACAGGCTCCCACCCGAGGGGCGCATTTTTTCACGCGTAATTTCCAAATAGGAATCTTGCAATTTTTTTCCCTCGCAAGTCGCGAACGCGATTTTTTATCACGCTGGCAACAAACGCAGTAGAAAATTACTTACCTATTGTACCTACCTAGTTTGCGACTGCCTTTTTTTTAATCCAGTAGCGTGCGGATTATGCAAAAATAGCCGCATAAGTTGCATTGATTTTATTTATATTTATATAATTTGTATGGAATAACTTATCAGCTTTAGATTTGGTACGAGAAAAATACAATGGAAAATGTTCGCTTTCTTTTGGGTGCAAATTATTTAGGTACGCTAGGGTAAATATGAATTAATTCAAAACATTTACAACCTTCGTTTTTTTCTACCCTTCCCCTAACCTAATCCATAAGTAGGACTACATTATACATTTATCATTGATTGTTGCGGTAGGCATTTTCTTATCATTGGGCTATCGAAATCGACCAACAGAAAACCATTTTAGAATTTAGGTGCCTTAACGACCGCGTAGGCACATATACGAGTATGTCCAATAAATTCAAGTTATGTTTGTAGTACCGGTCTAATATTTTCTTTATTACCGATACAATTTAGATGTACGATAATATGTACGACTTACTTAACCTTCACCTTCGTGAGAAAATCAATACATACATACGATACTCATAGATTCACATTTTTTTCAATATTTTTCATCGTGTTGCATTTGATATGCGATACAACTTTTATTCTAAATACCTATCGAGAACCTTTTAAAACGATACGCCTTTTATTCGACTAAGTAAAGGGCGGTATCTACTTATCTCTAGCTGACGCCGAATTGTCGGACGCCGAAAACATAGGAGTGAAAATACAATTCGGGTGACAACGAAAATAATGAATCCTTCCAATCACAGACGTCACCACTTAGCGGAAACCGGGAAGTTTCTCACCTCCCATTCCATAAAATTGCGAATGCTGTATTATAACTAGAATTGCCATCCGTCCGGCTTTAGCCGGACAGTGTTAGGCTTTTTGACCTCTTGTCCGGCCCGTTCGGCTTTTTATTTTGCTTAAAGTGTTAATTGTTGAATTTGTAAAGACTTTTATGATAAAATTACTAAAGATATCAATATGTTAATGATACGGATTAAAACTCTGTTACAAAATGTGTTCTGTTCGATTTTTTAGTCAAAAAAGTTTTTTATTTAGCGTCCGGCCCTGGGACCCAAAAGTCCGGCTTTTTAGCGGCTAAGTCCGGCTTTCTAATTTTTAGAGATGGCAACGCTAATTATTACTTATACCAATTAGTAGCACGTGAATAACATTCAAAACTAAAGAGAAGTACAGCTGAAGCCGTCGTTTCTGATTGATTCTACTCGGGAATATATGAACGATAATCAAGTTAGCAACCATTTATGTAGAATAACCTTATAATAATAAAATTTTAAAACAAACGAAGTAGGGATACCACAGAGAAGATGGGCCGATGATACTATCGAGTCGGTGGGACATGGGTGGAGGCAGAGCGCCCAAAACAGAGAATGGTGGAAATGACAGGAAGAAACCTATATCCAGCAGTGCAGGGAAAGGGGCTGAAAAGAAGATGTAGAATAAAACTGAAAAACAATAAATAAGTGGAGATTGTTGGGAAATTTTGAGAAGATAAATGATGAAAGGATAACAAAGAAAATTAGGTACATACTTAGGTGAAAAAAATGGTGTAAGAGAACTCAGCTATCCATGAACTCTTTTGCTTCGCTACCTATATCGTAGCGTAGAGTGTGTTTGACGAATAGCATGAATGTGGCGGAAACAAGAATTGTATGTGTAAGGATAGGGAAGTCAGGAGCTCTGTTCTCTTTGCCTACCCCGCAAGGAACGAGGTGGCAGGGTATATAGAATGGAATAGAAGAAACAATAATTAAGAACATTTTCTCACCTTTGACGTAATTACAAAAGTGCATCCTGGTTTGATGTATCTTCTATATCTTACAGTAGTAGCACCCTGAACCACAGCACCTCCGGCTTGTCTTATGCTCGCCCACAGCTTGGTCCTTTCGTAGAAGTCAGCTCTGGCAAAGTCCAGCTCTCGAATGTACCTCGCATTATTCATGTGAGTTATGAGGGAGTCTATGTCATTCAGAAAACACCAAGCTGAAAAATATCGAGATTATAATATTATTATAAGATTATTCTCCGACATGACAACTTTTAAGCCTTTGCGCCGAAATGTACATATCAATACAGACAGACGTATTAATCATAAAGCAAAAAAAGAACGAAAAATTCTGACCCACACAAAGATTTTCTTTGACTTATTAAGACATCACTCTGATTTTTTTTACACACACTTTTATTTTTTTACAAAGTTCGCATTACTATTTTCTCTTTGAAATTTGGTGTTGTCCTATTATTAATCGTGACAGCATAAACATATTTCTTGTGTCTCGTAATATCCCTTTAGCAGATTTTTATATACTTTCTAAACACATTTTTTTATACAAATATCTGTAGAGAGATGATCGGACAAAAGTCATGCAAGGATTGATGAGGAAAAATTTAAAATTTAAATCAATTCTTTACTCACATGTTACTTGTGCCTTCTCCAAGACACACATTTTTGGTTTACAATACCTCGCTCTGAGGATTGTGAATGACATTCTAACAAAATACGCCACATCGAAGAACCCATAAATTAACAGTAAAACAAATAAAACTACCACGAGCCACCATGGGGGACAACAAGCACCATCACTGGACATTTTCATGCTACTTAAAATACTACGAAACGACGGTTTTATAGGAATAAAACTATGAACTGGATCTTAATTAACGACGTTAAAATTACAAAATGCACTCAGGTTCACATTATATAAAACAAATTTCTTATGAGCTTACTTTTTCTGAGCGGAGTACAGTATAATCGATCATACTGACTTAAATAATTAATAACCCAGTAATAAATAAAGCAGCAATATAATTAAAAATTGTGTTATAATTATTACAGAAACAATTAAATTTCCTAATGGGTATAATTCGCTCAGTCAGCGCTCTCGTTACCTATTTCCAATTAATTAACGGTGTAACACACTGCAAAAAACTTATCGCGGAAATGATACAAATAAAAAACACAATGTGGACATTTTTGCGGATAGTTTCTCTTTTATTTTTATGATAAAGGTGTGTAACATTTAATATTTTCAACGCAAGTTGATTTTCAACTTCTCATCATAACCTTCAAAATCGTTAGGCAGTGGATTAGAATTTGTCGATTTGATAGATCAGGAAAATCTACACTTTTCTCGTTTTTATCTTATTGTTTAGTTGGAGGTTATTTATTGTATACTTTAAGAGTTGTATTGTTTTTAATATTGTTAAACTATCACAGAATTTCCATGTCAATTTTCGTTAGTAACGGAAAAGTCCACACCAGCCGGTAATCAATAGGCATGGTTGTATGTTGTATGCAGGGCGTTGCGGGGTGAGCGGTTTCTTTCCCTCCGCGGTGCGGTGCGGTGAGGCGGTGCGGTATATCAGAGGGTTGAGTTAGTGTAGGTAAGTTACAGTGAACCTAGACCTACCCTCATCTAACAATACGTAAGAATGCAATTCGTAATAGACAATACAATAAAAATCTCACCCAATTTCCACATAATTTATCATGGTAGTTATGTAGGTACTTTCTTTAAAGATTTTATGAAAATTATACCGGTTACTGACTGACTCTGTAACGCTGTAAGATTTTTAAGCAAGATTCAAGCGGATTTTTAATATTTACGCTTTTTTCCTCTATAGACGTTGTATGAACGGAAAGAATGCACACATCAGAAATAATAATTTGTGTATATTATATTCATAATTTTCAACGGACTCTTTAGGCTGCTTGTCTACTACAAACTACAACTAAACTTGCGGGAAACTGTGGGTATTCTAGTTTGGTTGTGACGAGATTCTAATAAGAAATTTAAATATTGCCAAAATTTTCCTCGTATAGGTTCTTTTGGTGTAAAGTAATATCATAACAGATTAATTATAATAATATTACCATTGGATCTACCTGACCAGGTAATGTAGCTGGGAGACAATGCAAAAAGAATAAAGCATCTGGTAAAAAACTGGTATAACGTGTTCCTCTAACTTCTCTTTTTAGTAAAATCGTCTTACCTCATATAGATGTGATATACTCGCCAGTGGTGTATATAGAGGGAGCCCCCCCCCCCTCCTCCGAAATGTCAAACAATAATGTGCCATCTGCTATAGAAAGATCCCAGGTTCATCACTTTACCCATTTTTCAAAAAAAATTCGGCTGCGGCGTTATAACTGATTTTTTTACTACGTCTATGTTAAAATTTTAATTGCCTTTCCCAGGAGTTTTTTCGCCCCCCCCCTCGAAATGAAAACCTATATACGCCACTGATACCCGAAAAAACCACCGCACCTGGATGTTTTATTCCGCCACTGAGTAGGCTGCAAGTTTTCTTTTTCTTACTCAAAGGATCGTTTGTTTTCTTTTTGTAATTCCTCTGAGTCAGTGGTGTATAGGTATAGGTTTTAGTTCCAGGGGGGAGGGCGTTCTAGTATTTGACTTGGGGGGGGGGGGGGATGGAAATTTTTTAACATAGCCGCATAGTAAAAAATCAATACCTAATAGCGCCGCAGGCGAAATTTTTCCGCGAAGGTGAGTGAAAAAGGTTATGTTTTTGGTTGGTGCTAAAATTGTGTGCAAAAAGTACAAAAAAAGAATAGCGTGGCAGGTGAATTTTTTTTAGGAAAAATGGGTGAAGTACCTAATGAAGCTGGGTAACTTTCATGTTTTAAAATAACGTTTTTTAAATAATTATTTTTCATTACTATATACCTAGGTACGCTACTGCTCTGAGTCAATGGCTATAGGAAAAAAAAACAGAAAAATAAGTAGTATTTATCTATCTGCCACATTATCATATGGTGCAATAATTAGAAGAAAATAATATTTTCAAAGTAAGTAAATAGATTTTTAAAATGTTACAAAGCATTGGTAAATTGCGGGTGAACAAATTTATACATACAATAAAATCAGCGCTTTTCTGCCAATAAAGTCAATTTAAAAAAGCGTACATTTGCGATATAGACGTAGATTTTACTACCTAATTTACTACAAAAACAATAATTTAATCAAATCATATCCGAAGAAAAACACGAAAGGTAACTATGTAATGATTTCACGTTAAAAATCAAATTAAAATCGGTGTTACAGGTTTTATCATTTTTGTTTTATACCATCTGCAGCATTTGTAATGTTTTTTCTTATTTGCATTTTTTGACCGAAAAAATATTTTTAATAAATTGGCATCTAGTTACACTTGAACTTTAGATTGTGTTCGTGTAGCTCAGCCTTTAGTTTACAAAAAAAATGTCAACAACATGCTGTCATCTAATCTATGGCTGTCATTGGCGTCATAATAACAGTTTTTAGGTTATGTTTTGGGTTATAAATTTGTAATAGCGTAAAGTATCCGAATTTTCTAATCGTGTTGGTTTAGATTTATCAATAAATTAGCTCATAATCATAGCGCGTAGTGATGATAGTAATATACCTATTATTAGGTATCTTTATCATTGTTTTGTTCCCACAGTAGTTCAAAGTCCATTGAATGAATACATCAATTACATTTGTGATAAGTGATAAGTTGCAAAAATGGTTATTATCTTGTGATAACGTCAATTATTATTAATTCTGCTAATACTCAACTCCAATAGGCTCTCGGCTTTATCACAATAAATCACTTTAGTTGATTATAGTAGTGCATATTTTGGATACTTACTTTTAGAGACTTACTAAAGTGGACTGTAATGAAATTGTTAAAGTAGTATTGAGATTGTTGACATTCGACACTTCGTCAGAGTCAGAGTGCGATCAGTACAAACTCCACATTCAGAGCGCATTATATATTTTTTATATATAACACCTACATGATTTAGTTAAATTCAGTGCCATATTCAAAATGGAATTGTTTAGTTTTCTATTTTTATTAATATGTTTCTATTACATATTCTATGTATTAGTTTGCGTCTTGTGCGATTGTGATGCGTCTACATTTCTGGCTGAAAAATTTGGTCATCCAGTCGGTAAGCAAATAAAGTCTTTTAAGTTATATTAATTTCATTTCTAGTCCGGCTCTCGGATACCAATTATAAAGTTGTACAGTAAGTTTTTAGTAGCAGCCTTAAATGAGTCATAGTTGTGCAAACTTACAGTAAGCTAAATGCATTTTTGCTGTAAGTTTATAGGGCGTAAACTAGCTAAATTGTTGAAAACTTGCCGCGCACTGTACATGGAATTTTATAGGCTTGTAAAAGTAGCCCGCAAAAGTTTGCTGTAAGTTTATTGGGCTATCTGGGAAATGGTTCCACTCTGATATAAATGGAACCTTCTGGGCTCACTACTACACTACATGGTGCAAGGATTATGGATTGTAGATTACATTGGAAGGTCCACTTACATGAGTACATGGTTGGTGCAGATGGTTGAGGCGGCAGTCTCTCAAGCGGGAGGTGCCAGGTTCAAACCCTGGCTGTGGCGATGTATTCCACACTTTGCGATACAGGCTTTTAGCCTAGTGCAAGGTGTGCAGGAAAGTATTTGGGTTTGTCTTGGCAAGCCTAGATTCTTTTTTATAAAAAAAAAAGGTTCTGAAATCACCTCATAAAGTCGACATAAGCACTAAAAATATTCAGATTTGTAGCATTGCAAGTTATGTTTTAATCGCAGTATAACTTCTTTATTGTCTATTTTTTCTTTCAGAGGTTTTATCCGGTAAAGTAATATGGATAACAGGAGCGTCAAGCGGAATAGGAGAGCATCTAGCATATGCTTGCGCTAAAGTAGGAGGCAGGCTCGTTCTATCTGCGAGAAGAGAGAATGAACTGCAGAGAGTCAAGGAAGCGTGCTTAGGTGAGAATACATAACTCTTTGATTTTCATACAAGCAGACTCAATAGATGCAGATGTATGGCAACCAATAAATCTTTATTGGCCAAAACAAAATATGTATATTAATTACAAAAATAAGCCGTAAAAAATAAGTGTGCCAAAAGGCGGACTTATTGCAAACGCAATATCTTATAGTCAACCCGTAATTCATACAAGTCAGATAATAACTCACTGTGTGAACTCTCTCTGTTATATGGAATCATGTAAAGGTAGTATCTTAGGGCTTATATTCAAGAGGTTAGCAGCTCAACCCTCAGATATTTTTCTATGGAGTAGATCAACCTCGTTGACTGGTAGAAATTATAATCTCCTGGTAATAGGTATATTACAATAAATCTGTTTATTTTCTTGTCATTTTTACAATATAAGTTCAATACAATATAACATCCCACTGGGCCATGGCCTGTCTCGAGGTGTCGAAATTATGCCTTCCAATGATATCGTATGGCATTGGAGAGATCCAAAGTCAGAGATTAAGGTCGTGAGAGTTCAGGTATTGAAGTCCGTCATGAGACAAGTTGTGAATGTCGTCCATTGTGCCATTGAATCGACGATATTTTTTTTTTTTTTATCTTGTTGATGGGGCGTAGCTTGGGGCTACTTTGGCATCTCGACCCTTGGGATCTTTTATGCCTTCCCCTCCTTATCCCACTGTGGACTTTAGATAGTTTATTGTGCTACCCCTTGAAATGAAGTCGAACTCTTCTGGTTTGGGGTAACCCATGCCCAGTATTGTTTGTCTTCTTCTTGCAAGAGCGTTACAGTCACATAGGAGATGTTCCATTGACTCCACACTGACTTTTTTGAGTGTTTTAGTCCTCTTGTGGAGTTCCACTCCCTTGAAAATCTGTCGTTTGCGTTTTTCTTTATTGCATTTTTGACAGACACGTATGGTATTCTTAGGACTGGTTCAGGTCCTATGAATATCGATTCTGATCCCTTTCTTGCAAGTTCATCAGCTTTTTCGTTGCCCTCTACCCCTATATGCCCAGGAACCCACACAAGCCTGATCCTGTTACCGCGCCCCAATTTGTTGAGTGCACGCATACAGTCCAGTATGAGGTATGAGTTTACCTTGTATGCACATAGTGCGTTGAGGACAGCTTGGCTATCGCTTAAGATATAAACCACTTTGTTTTTGGTGTTGCGGTCCAGTAACTCTTGTGCACAAGATAGAATGGCACATGCTTCTGCCTGGAACACTGTTGCAAAGTGCCCCAGACTTATGCTTATTGAGGAGTTCTTTGAGTAAATTCCTGCTCCTGTTCCCGATGGCATTTTAGAGCCATCCGTGAACCAAATTTCACAATCTCTCTCCTTTGGGCAGAAGCTCTGCTTCCATTCCTCTCTAGAGGGGATGTGGATTTTATAGTTCTTATTATATACTAGTTTGGTCGCTATTTTATCGCATCCCATATTTAGTATCCTTGTAAGTTCTTCTGTAGACACAATGTTGGTGTGTCTCGTTTTAGGTTTGGAATTGTTCCACAGTCCAGTCATTGATAGCCTGTAGAGGGCCTTCCTTGCCTCAGTCTCCACTACTAAATGTAGTGGTTTTAATCCTAATATGGACTCTATGGCCATTGTTGGTGTTGTTTTGAACGCTCCTGTGATTGCCATGCAAGCGTATCTCTGTAGTGTTGTTAGAGTCCTCCTGCATGACTCAAGGGAGGTTCTCGGCCACCATATGATACTACCATAGGTGAGCAATGGGATCACCATTTGTTTGTATATCCAGTAGAGGACCTTTGGTTGTAGGCCCCATGTTTTCCCATATGTACGTCGACAAATATTAAATATTTTGTACACCTTATCGATTTTTGAGTCCAGGTGAGCTTTCCAAGTTAGTTCTTTATCTAGTATTATGCCCAGATATTTCACCTTCTCAGTCCACTCTAGTTGAGTGCCAAAGATGGCAACTTTTCTAAGGTCCTCCAGTTTTCTCTTTTTAGTGAATGTCATCACCGTGGTTTTGACTGGGTTGATAGATAGGCAGTTTCTACTGCACCATTTCTCAGCCTTTGTCAAAGCTTGTTGTAGAATTTCCGAGACAGTGTCTGGGAATTTCCCATTTACGAGGATAGCAATGTCATCTGCGTATCCTATGGCCTTGCAGGGTCCTGTGTTCAGTTCTACAAGTAGTGAGTTCACTACTAGGCTCCACAGGAGTGGTGATAAGACGCCTCCCTGCGGACAACCTCTTGTTGTGTATGCATATAGATCATCACCTGAGATGGTCGATTGGATGATTCTACTTTTCAGCATACCGTGGATCCATTTGCATAGAGCAGGTTCTATGCCATGTTTTAAGGCTGCTGTATTTATGATATCAAAGCCTGTGCGATCAAATGCGCCCTCGATGTCAATGAAGGCGCTTGCACAGATTTCTTTGTCTCTGATAGCAGTCTCCGCGCGATCTACTACCAAGTGTAGGGCAGTCTCTGTTGATTTGCCAGCTTGGTAGGCGCATTGAAATTTGTGTAGAGGGTTTTTCCTTAGAGGTCCCTCCCTTATGTATACATCGACCAGTCTTTCCAATGTTTTTAGCAGAAAGGAAGATAGACTGATTGGTCTGTATGCTTTTGGATCTTCGTAATCATCTTTACCTGGTTTGGGTAAGAAGATTACTTTGACTCTTCTCCAGGAAGTTGGAGTGTATCCGTGAGCTATGCATGCTCTGAATAATCTACATAGGTGTGCGGTTAGCAGAGGCATGCCTTTTTGTAGTAGGATTGGATAGATCATGTCTGGGCCAGGGGTTTTGAATGGTTGAAAATGGCCTATGGCCCATTTTATCCTTACTTCATCCACTACCTTTTTCGAAATCTCCCAGTCTCTTTTGAATGTTCTGATTTGAGCACTCGGTTCGATACTGTTTTGATATTCCTTGTTGTTTTCAACTATTGTGGATCCTGGGAAATGGGTTCCTAGCATTACTTCTAGTGTACCCTTTCCTGACTCGGTCAGTGTTCCACTTTCATTTCTTACCGTGGTAAGTGGGTTTGTCTTGGAAATACCAAGGGCTTTGACCAGTCTCATGCCTTTTGGCAGTGATTCTAGTCCACCACAGTGTTCTTTCCATGCTTTGCGTTTTGCCTTTCGTACTGCTTTGTTATATTCTGTTAGTAGATAATAGTACCTGTCAAAGTTTTTAGTCTTTGCAGCCCTATTATAAGCAGCTCTTGTTTGTTGGCGTTGTTTAGCCAACTCTTTGGTCCACCATGGAACTTTATTTGCATTCACGATTTTTTCCGGACAATTTTCGGTCCAGGCTTCGTAAATAGCCTTTTCAATGTTATCAGCCTCGAATTCAATGTCTATTATTGTGTTCAGGCTGCTTTTAGCATCACCTAGCTTAGCTTTGAGGTCCGATTTATAACCGTCCCACATTGTGTTCCTAGGATTTCTGCGGTAGGCTATTTCTTTTTTATGAAATGCCCTGTAGGAGTAGCATATGTTTCGATGGTCCGATAGGGTAATCTCATCCGAAACTTGCCAATCAATAATATTTTTGCTTGCATTATTACTTGCAAGCGTTATATCTATGACTTCTCCCCTCCTTCTGTTTACGAAGGTGGGTTTGTTGCCTTTATTCATTATTTGTAAGGGTGAGCTTGCCAGATATTCTAGCAATTTCTCCCCTCTCTTGTTGATATCGGTGCTTCCCCAAACTGTGTGATGTGAGTTGGCGTCGCACCCTATTATAAGTTCCAGGTTCTGTGCTTTGCTGTACTCTACTAGGTCCCTCAGTGTTTGGTGCACTGGGTCCCTTTCTTCAAACGGTAGGTATGCAGAGGTCACAATCAGTGACCTGGTCTCTGCTCCCTTGCCTGTTTTGATTAATACAGCTGTTAAGTCCCTGAAGTTATATTTTTTCAGAGGCCATGCATTGATGCCGTTTTTGACATATATGCATGTTCTCGTGCCTTTAGTGGACCCTGAATGGATAATTCCATTTGTTCCCCTTAAACCTCTTACCTCTTCTTTGTAGATGTAAGGTTCCTGTATGATGGCTATGTCGAATTTGCCATCTGTTAGCTCTTTGGCCAGTATAGCCGTGGCCGCTTTATTGTGTTGCAGGTTTATCTGCACCACCTTGATGTCGTCATGGTCGAGGTACTGTTGACTGGTATGCGCCATTCTTCAGTCCCTCTCCTCTGCCAACTCCATTGGGCACTCCCTGTGTCCCCCATCGTCCTCCTCCGATTCGTCGGATTTTGAGGGACCTCCCACCGAGTTCACTGTGTCCACGAACATGGTGAAGTATTCCAGGTCCGCGCAGATCCTCTCGCATTCTGTCCCCTCGCACCCGCCTGTCTCCCCAGAAGGTTGACTGCGGACTGCGTTTGGGTCAGGCGATCGGTCACACCCCCCTTCAGCCCTCACCGTGTTCGCGCCTTTTTGTGTGGGTTCGGTCCCGCCCTTCGTCGGAGCGCCCACCACTGTGCACGCGCCCGATGTGGACGGTCCCGCCCCTTCTCCCGTTTGCCTCCTCTCGCTGGTACCCTCGCCCCGACTCCCACCACCGGCGGCGGCCGGAATCGGTGCAGAGGCCCCGCTGCCAGAGTCCTTCAGTTCGGTCCCGTCTTTTGTCGGTGCACCCACTGCCGTGCGCGCTCCCGACGTGGACGGTCCCTCTCCTTCTCCCGTTTGCCTCCTCCCACAGTTACCCCCGCCCCCACTCCGCCCACCAGTGGTGGTCGGAATCGGTGCAGAGGTCCTGCTTTCGGAGTCTTCCAGCAGCTTAAACGTACTGGTGGAATCGACGATATTACTATATGAACCAGTAATAGTGACAACTACTATATTATTTCATTTGTAGCTACAATAAATTTGATTGTGAAAAGATATTTTTGAATGAAAAACTATTCAAGTGTTAATTCTGTCTTTTCCAGCGATCTCCAAAGGGAAATTGTCCAGCAACGATGTTTTAGTCCTTCCATTGGATGTGTCTTTAGTTGAAACTCACGAAGCTCTCTTCAATAAAGTAATAAGTCACTTCGGCGCTTTGGATATACTCGTGAGCAATGCTGGACGATCACAGAGGGCCATATGGGAAGATATCGAGTTGGATGTGGATAGAAGTTTATTTGAATTGAACGTGTTTGGCGTTGTGAATATGACTAGATTGGCGGTGAAATACTTCACTACTAAAGGTGTAGGTCACGTCGCAGTCACATCTAGTACAGCTGGTATCATGGGAGTTCCTCATTCAGGGACTTACACGGCAACCAAGCACGCTCTACACGTAAGAAATGTTGTCAGTATAATGTTAGAATAGTCTTGAAAAGATCTCTACGATCTACCCTAATTGTTCCTGGTTTTTTTCGTGTGAGTTCTGCCGTCATAAGCGAGAACCGCATTTTTTTTTTTTTTTCAAAATGCTTATTTCAACTGCAGATCCATCTGTTTCAATCATGAAAAGTTTGAGTTTCCATACCATTTTTCAGCTCCTATTTTTCAAGACCATTTATTCCATGCATACCTATGGAATTATACGGACGATACTAGAAGTTTTTTGCGATCGTCTCAGTTTTGACTTTTTGGTTTATACGCTGTTCTTGCTTATGACAGTTGAGTTAATTCCAGAATTAGTCCTTTCGCCGAAACTTGTCGACATGATCTTTGCAATATCACAATGATTAGGTTGACATGGTAAACCAGAAAACTGATATCAATAAAATTGCATTCCTATAGAAAAATATACCTACATATACGGTTTCGGTTTAGGATACAGATGGTTTCACAGTAATCCGAGAAAGAATTTTATTTGCAATAGCGTGGTGAATATGTGGAAAATGTGATACTACAAGCACCATTAGTGAACGTTTTTAAGAACAGATTAGATGACTTTCTCAGTAGGAGGGATAGCACAGACATTGATTTGGGACCATCAGCCTAGGCTGCTTGCCCAAAATGAACAATAATGTAACTCTTACTTAATTCATTGTTAATTTACATCACATTAATTTGTATCACATTTTCACTGTTTTTGCAGGGTTATTTTGATTCATTACGTACAGAAAAATTCCTAAAAAACATTTCTGTGACCGTGTTCTGTCCCGGGCCAACATTCACAAACTTTTTACAAGAGAGCTACACCGGCAAAGCTGGAGAAAAGTATGGACAGGCGGTGCGAGCCAACGACAAGAGAATGACTGGAGAAAGATGTGGATATTTATTTGCTGTTGCTTTGGCCAATAAGATTGATGAACCTTGGGCAGCCATATTTCCAATTGTAGCTTTATCATATCTGAATCAGTACTTCCCAAATCTTTTAAAAAGGTAAATCAACAATTTATCAAACTACGATCCCACTCCAAAAAAATTAACCCATCTCGACGACTAGCAGTTACCCTGCTAATACCGATTTTTTTTGGAAGACAAAAAAAATATGCGGTGACGTCTTACAAAACACTCTTTAGTATAACATTCTTTTGACAATGAAAACAGTAAGTAACAGCAAAAGGCGTTGTGAAAAACTGCTCAGAAAGGCGAGGATTGTGACATCTTTTTGTTCTCATAAGGAATGGATAAGAATTGTCAATTTTATTCGACTAATTTTTGTTGCGTTTGTTCATATTGACTTTGGCTCCAACTACTGTCTGATGTAAACATATAAAAGCGTTTTAGTTTGTTGATATGCATGCATTGTTAGTTATAAAATTATGTTTGCTAACGTTCGTTTTTTTATTCCAGGATTTATATATGGCTTGGACCAAAATACCTATTGAAGCTTCGCGACAGCAGAGTTGCTTTGAAAGTTGAATCGACTGAACAGTAGTGTTAAGTGCGTAGTAAGGAAAACAGAAACATTTATGACTGCGTTAGTGTAACAAATTTACTTGGAAAATATGTCACTATTCTGATATTGCAATCCAGAAGCAAGGATCGTATATTTTACGGCTATCCACTCGTCTGTGAGTGATTTTAGGTAAGGAGGCTGTTGTTGGATTTCACCAACTTTTTAGGTGAGGAATAGCGAAGATAGGAGCCACCTAGCACAAATTTTGTATGAAAAAAACTTATAGGTGTCTCCTATCTCCGCTATTCCTCACCTAAGAAGTCGGTGAAATCCAGCATATGTCTTGTAAAAATGTGTGCCAAATTTTAACCAGAATAATCGCCTTCTAAACTGTTTTGGATGCTGCAAATTAAAGTTAAAAAAATCGCAGTCAATATTTAAGGGGCAAATTTTAGTTGTGCAGATTTGTGATATTGGCACTGATGTGCCATTTATATTGACATACGCACATAGCCTGCACTGTGATGATATTATGTATATAGATTTAAGATTTAACTAAGTAAATATTATTATATTATACTTCATCAGGGCCGGATTTGTCAATCCTATGAAAAGTGAAAATCCGACCCTGTATTTTGTGCTTTCACATTTTATTTTATAGGAATTAATAGTGATGTGCCTTTTATAACAAGACTTCATTTAGATTTACAAATGTTTTAAGAAGTGAAATAACAAATTGACTTTAGTTATGTAGTTTTTTTTACGTAAATAGTGTTACAGGGGGCGAAAATAGTGCCAATTCATTAAATATTCCTTTCAAAAATTTAAGCTTCGTCTTGTGGTATAATTATTCGACGGGGTCTTACGCCGGCGCCACACGTACTCCGAGCCTCTACTCTAGTTAATAGGTGTGTGGTTGAGCGTTTGTCTTGGCTCGTGAACACTCGGTTTCTATACAAATCAATGGAAGTTCATCCACACGTTTGTCACCTGTATGTGAACAGAGTTTGTGAACACTGGTCGAGGTTCGGCGAGCGTGTGGCGCCGACATTAAAGGCATAAATTGTAGTGAAAAGTTGGGTATTAATAAAATCCCCATCTATGTACTGATCGTAATAGGTAAATTAATTTTATAATAAAAAAATGTGTAATATTACATCCTTGAATTTAAGTCATAGAATTTTTATTAGTAAATATTTTGACTGCATTGTACATGTGATAATCTAACTTTGACCCCATTGCATTACAACATATTACTGTGGGTAAAATGGCAGCTTTTATTTTATAAGTTTACATTTAAATTTGTTTTATTAAAAAAAAACTATGTTATACTTTCGTTGTTTTACTTAATTCCAAATTAATTCAAACAAAGATTTGTCAATAGTTCTATACAGGGTGTCCCGTAAATCAACGTCATCCCATGGAGGGGTGATAGACCAGCTCATTACTGAGCAGAAAATCGAAATATGACCTTAGTAAAAAATCACTCATTCTCGAGATATCGTCACTTTTTTGTTTTCGTGAAATTCGGCACCTTCGATCAGTTTTTCGATCTCCGCGGTCACAAAATTCAACAGAGCAGAGCCACTTCTCTGCAGACCACCAAACTAGCAACACTAACCAGAGCCCAGGACAGCTTGCTGATACTTGGGAGGTAAGTGAACACTACACTGTCGACAAATCAACAGTAGCATAAATTAAAGAAAAAATAATGCACTTTATTTCTGTACTAGATATTTTTGCTTAAAAGTGTGCAAGTTCTGAGTTATGATTAATTACAAACAATTATAGTTTGTGCTGTAGGGTGAAAATTGCGCCCCTATTTTAGCTCGCTGTGATCCCTGAACGGTTTATGCCACAAAAAGGATTTATATGTCATTTTGTGAAATTTATTCTTGTAATGAGCTTCTTTTCTCTAAAATGAATACTTTTTGAATTATCAGTGAAAGTCTGTAAAAAAAGCATTTTTTTCTCTTTCTTTCTGAGATATCTCAGAACGCATCACATTTACGAGGTGGCAAAGTTGAAATTCGGATTCAGCGCCCCCAAATACGTAAAGTACAATGGAGAAAAAAATGTCTATAGTTTTTTCCTAGAAATGCCATCTAATTTCCTCTGATTACTGTACTAATAGTAGTAGTAGCATGTCTTCTTCTTACTTAGATCTGGCACGCACTCGTCCACAGGTGATTTTGCTAGTAGTAGCATGAAAGATAAATAATTTGCATAGAGGTTAATAAGAAAATGTTTTAATTCCATTGGATCAAACATTATTAACGACAAAACTTATTATAATATACATTTATAAATCTACAAACTATTACATGACTAACAATGACACTCAATCTTCAATCACCTCCAACACTTTTTGTCTCTCCGCTTTCCCTCGCGCTATGGCTTCTTTGAACATATTACAAAAGAACTGAATGGATGCAGGTGAGTCATCGTTACCGGGAACCGGGTAAGTGATGAGTCTTGGATCCGAATTTGTATCCACGATACCAATAGTGGGTATGAGCATCTTCGCGCAATCTTGTATGCCTTTGTGAGCCATCATAAGCGGCGTAAGAGTACTTAAATATATGCACAAGTCCGGCAATCTCGTGACGGCTTGAAATTGTCGACTAGCGTTGGTGAAGATACCTCCTCTGTAATATCTTGTGTTGGAATATTCGCCGCATTCTTTTGCAGTGTTGTCAACAATAAACGCATTCTGTTGACTTCGAGTTAAGAACAATATGATTCCTCCTCGATATGCAATGTGAGCTGTGAAGTTTAATGCGACTCTCAAATGTTCAGCAGTTATATCCAAGTCAAATATCAAATGTCCCAATCTCGATCCAAACACATAAGGCTTCATATAATCATTCAGAGAACCTTCTTTATGTCCGTAATGTACTCTTGCGTCGTATAAGTCTTTTACAGTAAACATATTATGGACCTTAAAGTAATCTGGATGCTTTATGGGATCTGGTACAGTTATTGCTGGTGCTAGAAAATGAAAAGAAAATGGTAACACATAACATTAATCATAGGGCAACAGTTTCGTTCCTCCCACCCTAAGGATATTTTATACTAAGTAACATAAGGTATTATATCAACAAAAGTACGCAATTGTAGCAGTCTAATCTGTAAGAGGAAATCACAGAAAATAACACATACCTGTTGGTGTTTCAATTGGTTTAACATCTGTTTGGTTTGATAAATGACATCTTGAGCTTATTAAAGGTATCCTGATAAAATTTAGAGGCCTGAAATCTAGAAAACGCGAAAAATTCAATTAATTTTGTACCCCAATAGTTTTGGAAATACAGCACGCATGTTTGTCCAAGAACTGCAAATAAAACACTGATATCTATAAAATGTTTACTTACGTTTTAAAATAACGCTTCCAGACATTATGATAGACGATTTAACAGAAAATTATTGAAAATAAAAAAATATTTTTTAAAACCGATACATAACCTCTAAGCTCTAAGCTGTCAAAAAATGGATCCGATAGTTCTCACACCATTTCTGAAAATATCGACGCTCGGTACCTCTAGCGATGCGTCGCTGTAAACACTAAACTTAGCCGATAACTCCTGTGGATAACTCTCGTAAAAATGGATTGATAATAATTTTAAAAATCTATAGCTCGTAATATGTTCCTCAAAAAGCATAAAATGTTTTAGAACACACATATCTACTTCAATTTTAAAAAGCCTAGATCACTTTTTATTCTTGATATACTTATGTAGTAGGTATTATTCCACCTCGCTTGTTAATATAATTTTATCTAATTGTAAACAATCAGCGAACTAAAATTATTTTTGTGGTGGAGTTATAACTGCGAAGGTCCTCTCAAAAACCCTTGGTAGATAGTACCTAGAATATTTTTTATCTGTAGCTTTAAAAAATTTAACCAGATCATCGCGGAACATATTCCCCGCGTGTTCCCCGCTATCGGCCAAGTTTAGTGTTTACAGCGACGCATCGCTAGAGGTACCGAGCGTCGATATTTTCAGAAATGGTGTGAGAACTATCGGATCCTCAAAAAATCCATAGAAAAAAAACGAAATTCTTATTTAATGTGTTGCCAATTCAGAATTCTGGACTTTTCAAGCTGCGGCTTTAATAATTTATAAATCTCTGCATACCTAAAAGGAATTACTTAAAAGTGTTTTAACCATCGACATAATATATTAAGGTACTTAATATGTAATCTCTTTGGTTTTAACAGAGTTAAAAATCAATCAATATTTATTTTAAAAAGAGTTACCTACCTATAAGCATTTTTTTAAGACAGTAGGATCAGTGGGATCCAAAAAATAAAAAAAAGTGGCAACATTACACTCCATAGAAACGAGTGACATACTTTGCTAACTTCACGGTATTGATGTGTTGGCCATAATACCATAATGTGATTTGACAGTTCGAACCTCAATTTCCTTGCATTAATTGTGAAATATTGTTTTTATATTAGAAATATCTAGTTTATTTAATAACTGGTGGGATAAAAATATATCAAAATGGTGTTAGCTGATTTAGGACGTAAAATTACGTCCGCACTCCAGTCGCTGAGCAAGGCTACCATTATAAATGAAGAGGTTTGTTCACATTTTCTAAAGATTCACATATGCCTTTGTTTTTCGAGAATATCTACTTGTAAAGTGTTTAGAGTCACACGTTTTAATTGAGGCAAATATTTTCAAAACTACATTATCACGGATGTTTCCTTTCTGTGTTATTGTTGTATCATAACTGAGAAGTTGAGAAAGTTGTATTGAGGGCTACATTATTATTATTTAAGCTTACAAAAATATTACACGGAAACATTACAGCAGTTAAGCCTTTGCGTTCCTGTGTATTACAAAATACATTATGCTAGTATATGCTACTTACACTATATCTACGAAATTAAAAACTTAATTTATCAAATTTTCAATGACTCTGACGAACTCTCTGTATGTAATGTTAAAAACGTCAATGTCGCCCGCCAGAGCATTGAACAGTCGAACAGCCTTGCTGACCGGGGAGTTAATGGCCAAATTAGTCCTGCCGGATGGAGGGTAAAAAAGTAGGTGGCCTCTAGATCTCGTGTATGAATCTGGTACGTATAGTTGTATTTCTTCCAGGATTGTTGGATTATGGATCACCCCAATCAACAATTTAAAGAAGTGCCTGCATAAATAATCTTTTCGGCGTTTTTCGAGAGTCGAGTAGCCTACAGAACCCATCACAAATAGAGAGGGGTACAAGTAGGGGTAGTAACCATGTTCCACTCTATACAGGTGCCTAAGAAACTTTTTCTGCACTTTTTCGATCATCAGTATAGAGTGGCTGTCATCTGGGCTCCAAATGAGGGATCCACTCTCTAAGATAGTTCGTACTAGGCAGTTGTAGAGCGTTGTGAGTGTGTTGGGATCTTTAAATATTTTTGCCTGTCGCAGTACAAAGCCTAATATCTTATACGCTCTTTCGACAAGGCCCAGAATGTGTGTTTTGAAGCAGAAGTCGGTTTCATAAAGTATTCCTAAATCTTTCATTTGGTGGTTCCGAGATAAACATTCATCCCCCATTTTATAATCGTATAATAATGGAACCCTCGCTCTCGAGTACGTCATGACAGAGCACTTACTTGTACTAAACCGGAGTTTGTTCTCATCCGACCATTCACAAATTGCATCTATGTCTCTCTGCAAAAGACAGGCATCATCATCGTTGGCAACGCTCTTGTATATCTTCAAATCATCCGCGTATAGTAAGTATTGTGAGTGCTTGATTCTCTCACCAATGTCATTAATGAAAACAGAGAATAGCAACGGACCTAGATTTGACCCCTGAGGCACCCCTGATCGAGTTGGATATGTGTGTGATTTTTGTGATCCATAAACAACAAACTGACTTCTATCGGCGAAGTAGCTTGCCAACAACATTAACAGACCATGAGAGAGACCAATGTCTGAAAGTTTTCTCAAGAGGATATCCTGGTCAACCCTGTCCAGACAACACGTTCAATTGTAGAGATGTTTACACTAATACGTGCAATTTTTAGGTTTTGAATTCTATGCTGAAGGAGATATGTGCTGCCTTGTTGGAAGCCGATGTAAACATCCGTCTCGTAAAGAATTTAAGGGAGAATGTTCGAGCCGTGATAGATTTCGATGAGATGGCTGGAGGATTAAATAAGAGACGAATGATTCAATCGACAGTATTTAAGGAACTTGTTAAGGTATGAAAAGGATAACATTATTCAGTAGTTACATAGATACAGCAGACAACTTGCGCTAAAAAGCTGACATTTCACCATAGTTTGACAACTGTAAACGTGACCTTCTTTCCGAGCATTTTTCTATGCGCAGGCGGCTTACTTTATAGTGGCCAAAGTACCACTTGTTAATTCTTTGTCTTTAAAAGTATCAGGGCTTTTAGTTCCAAACCCAAAAACCTTTGTGTTTCACAATGAGCAAATGCAAAATCCATTTTCAATATGGACATTTGATCCCATCACCATGCTCAATGCTCATAAGGGAGAAATGGAACATTTCGTCGAACCAAGCCAGTTAATAGCTAATTAAGGATATTTCAATTTTTTATTATCTTGCTTTTGATTCAATTTGAATCGT
This sequence comes from Ceraclea dissimilis, assembly GCA_963576895.1. Taxonomy (NCBI): domain Eukaryota; kingdom Metazoa; phylum Arthropoda; class Insecta; order Trichoptera; family Leptoceridae; genus Ceraclea; species Ceraclea dissimilis. The sequence continues at coordinate 15,091,808 of OY756366.1, read as the reverse complement.
TTAATGCCATAGGAAAGTCACTAAAATATAGATATTAATTACATAAGTTTGTTGTGTTTCTTTATTTCTAGCTTATTGATCCAGATGTAAAGCCCTTCCAACCACAGAAGGGAAAACCCAACATCATCATGTTCGTCGGTCTGCAAGGATCCGGTAAAACAACCACATGTACAAAGTTAGCGTATCACTATCAGAAAAAGAATTGGAAAGCCTGTCTCGTGTGTGCTGACACATTCAGAGCCGGAGCTTACGACCAAATCAAGCAAAATGCAACTAAAGCTAGGATACCATTCTACGGAAGGTACAGTTTTTTTTGGATAATTGTAGTTTTTTTTTTTCAGTCCAGGTTTCGCTTTTGCGTGGTTTCGTGTACTGTTTATTACTTCTCGCAATATCATTCCTAACGCTCTAAAAATAATATAGTTTTATATTTTCAACAATAATAATTCTATTTTGTGAATGGCACAATTTATTTCTTGTCAAACATCAGATTTTCTACGTGTTGTAGTTGAAAAACAAGTCGTCATCTCAGCAGATTTCGAGGGTTCGAATCCCATCCGTGGCGGATGGAATTGGTCTTAAGTCACGAACCTGATAGAATGTTCAGCCTTCACAATACATGTGTTGAGATTACTGTTCATTTTTCTCTCTGCTGCACACTTCTCAGTAAGCTAAAAGCTCGTTTGTGAAGTGCAGAATACATTGTCGCGATTCAAACCTGGCACCTTCTTATTAAATCCACGCCCTAACCATGTACTACTCAATAATAATTTCAAGTAATATATTTACCATTTTGTGTTCCAGCTACACGGAAGTGGATCCCGTGGTGATAGCTCAGGAGGGAGTAGAACTCTTCAAGAAGGAAGGATTTGAATTCATCATCGTAGATACGAGTGGAAGACACAAACAAGAAGAATCTCTCTTTGAGGAGATGTTGGCGGTCGCTAATGCCATTGTAAGGAAATATTTATATTACATTTGCCATTTTACAGGTTATGTTTTTGTCATACTACTTCTTAATTTGGAATAGTTATGATTCAGTTATTTGTTGCTCACAGTGATAACATACCAGTAGGTCTATTATTGATATATGTTTTCGGGATATATCTGAACTATTAAATGTATATGACTAGATTTACCTGCATTGCACAGTTGGAACCACATTTTTTCGCAATAGAACCTTGAGGTATCTACACGATAGGAGTGAAAAATTAAATGTGGCGGAATGGGTGACCGTATAAAGTAATTATTTATGCCGCTTGTAAGCGTTGGGTCAATCATCCTGCATCTTTCCAAGCGAATTCACATAATGCTGCATTGTGCAAATGTGGATACCTCTCAGTTCTGTTGAGGGAAAAAGTGTAATTCTGTTATTGATACAGTTGCTTGATAAGTAGATTTGACTAAATATTGATTGGGTTAATTTTTTTTTAGAAACCAGACAATATTATTTTCGTGATGGATGCCACGATAGGACAGGCTTGTGAAGCTCAGGCCAAGGCTTTCAAGGACAAAGTGGATGTAGGAGCTGTTATTATAACCAAATTAGACGGTCACGCCAAGGGAGGTGGTGCTTTGTCTGCGTATGTTCATTAGTTACTTTCTTTTTACACTTTCAACCATCGCACTAGGTTAAGGTGCGGTGGAACAGTTTGCCAGGGAATGTTGTATCTTCTGCTACATTCAACCAAATCAAAAACAACTTGAACTAACATTAGATGAGAGGCACAGGCCTATCAGGAGAAGCTGCCTGCCTGTTCAAAAAAATTGATTTACTTTGAAATCTGTAATTATTATCACATGTACTATAGTTCGTAAATTTTTAAATATTCGGACCTAAAAATAAGTTAAAAAGATAATAAGTTGTTGTACTTTGGTGTAACTATTTATCTATACTGTCATGCCGTGTAGGCAGAGAGCACAGAGCTCCAGACAGCCCCATCCTTTCACACACTCCTAGTCTCCATCACATTCATACAATTTGTCATACACACTCTCCGATTCCTTTTACTCAAAATGCATCCATCATTGAGGATCTGGTCGATATGATCGGACCAGGTCAGTCTCGGGCAGACGTGTTTCCTCACTCCTCATCGCTCACCCATCTTCGTTTTACTTATAGATCCAGCATTTGCTGAGGAAAGTGGAAATAGTAATAATAATATTTACATACTATGTATGTGTTTTTAATTTCAGGGTTGCAGCCACGAAAAGTCCCATTATATTCATAGGTACAGGTGAACACATAGATGACTTAGAACCCTTCAAGACCAAGCCGTTTATTAGTAAGTTGTTAGGTATGGGAGACATTGAGGGACTGATAGATAAAGTAAATGAACTCAAAATAGATGATAATGAATTATTGGAAAAAATCAAACATGGTCAATTCACACTGAGAGATATGTACGAACAGTTTCAAAATATCATGAAGATGGGGCCTTTCTCACAAATTATGGTAAGAATTATTTATTTATGTGTTTATAGTGTACTATGAATGTGAACAAAAACATTGAGAGAACGGATTAGACATGTGCGCCGGCTGCAAAAAAGCCGGCGGCGGCGCCCATGTCTAAAATTGCCGGCGGCGGCGCCACGCCGGCGGCGTGGATACAAAGTGGGGGGGAGCATTGGATTTTCTTGCACTATTGTTATAAATGATTAAATACTGAATGATAAATGATAATGATAAAATCGATTTATTTATTTTGAAAAACTATGATTATTTCAATAACAAAGTAAAATAAAAGCTCATATTTGAAAAATAATCGAAAATTTCATTATTGCTTTTTCATGGTGCTGGAGGGCAGATCAAAACAACTTACTTACTTACTGCTAGCCACTTGCGTTCCACTGCTGGACATAGGCCTCTTCTAAACTCTTCCACTGTCCTCTATCTTGGGCCATCTGCTGCCCTCTACGACCCGTAAGCTGGACAATGTCATCTGTCCACCTTTTCTGTGGTCTTCCTACGCCTCTTTTGTTCTCCCAGGGCCTCCACTTCAGGATTTTAGGTGTCCATCTGACACTGTCCTGTCTCGCCGCGTGTCCCGCCCACTGCCATTTTTGCTTTGCTGTGCAACTTTTGTTCGACGTCTGATCTGACGCCCAACATTTGTCTTCCCATTGCTCGCTGAACACATTTTAGTTTTTGTACGCTTCTGACAGTGAGGGACATAGTCTCTAGGCCGTACGTGGTCGCTGGCAAGATACACGAGTCGTAGACTTTAGCCTTCAGGCTTATTGGCACCTCTTTGTTCCCAAGGATGTATTTCAACCTTCCGAAGGCAGCCCAACTCAATCCTATTCGACGTGGTAGCTCCGCAGTTTGATTTTACTTTCCTAGTTTTATTTTGTGCCCCAGATATATGTACTCATCGTCGACTTCAATAGTTTTATTGTCGATGTCAATTCTATCGTGGGAAATAAACTAATCCATAAAGTCAAACGCGTCAGAATGAGCCTCACTATGGGCAGTGGTGCAGTCGAACAGGTTTCTCATTTGGCAATATTTGGGCTTTTAAATTGCGATGACAAGGTCGACCTTCCACAAAATGCAAAAACTCCTAAGCTGTAAAAACATATGTGTTATATGTGCTGTTGTTTGAAGTGGAAGGGTAATTTAATAAAATTACCTATGTAATCTTATAAAAATGTCTAATTTGCAATGTTATTTTAGGCGTAAAAATAATGAAAATTAATAAATAAACATAAATTGTGGTGTTTTTAGTCATTAGGTGCATAAACTAATAATGATTTCAACCAAAATATGTAATGTTTATCGGTGGAAAGATGAATTTCAATTTGAGAGTAGTCTGTAATCACAGTCCGAGAAACCACGTTAGGGGATAGTAATTTATTTTTTTATTATAACGCAGCCTTAGGTGAGCGAAATAATTGGTTGAAATAATTTAACCTTAAAATATCTAATTATAATCACATTTTGACACTTTGAAGATCGTAAACGTCAAAAATTACCAAATGAATATCAGTTTTTGTCGAGAGAAAAGGAGTCATTATTATTTCCACAGTGTTGTATTGAAACAAATGAAATATAGCGAATCTAGTCAAGTGGAATGAAAATAATTTTGATTAGGTACTTCGATAATCAAAGGCTAAACTAATGAAAAGAGAGAACGGTTAGAAAAGAAAAGACGAAAGGCCGCATATTTTGGTCAGATATTCTGCCAAAATTCACGTGGTTTAAAAATTTCAGCGTGGTATGATAAAATCGATCAAGAAACCATAAATTCTGATTTTTTCTTATGATTCCCAGTTACATAAAATACCTAACGTTTGTTTTTCATTTAATTTCCACCATGAAGAACCAAATTATTAATCCCTTGTGGCAGTCAAAACTATAAATAAATAAATAAATCCCATCATATTTCTTGTTTTACAATGGAATAAATAAGACAGAAAATATCCCATTTTTTTTTAATGCAAAACCAAATGAACGAAATATGTGAGACGCCGGAATGGGTTAACAATGCATTAGTTATAACTCGATATTTTATATAAATACTGAACCCTAGCGTTCCCACAGCTGAATGCTTCAATTTTATTACCTGTAAAAGTACTTATATTTCGATTTCTGGCTCAAGAAACACAAGATAAATACTTTTGGTCACACGGATCCCACGCCGCCGGCGTGAGCGTTTTGTCGGCGGCGGCGCGCCGACCATGATCAGCGGCGGCGCGCCGGCGCGGCGCTCATGTCTAGAACGGATAAATGATCACATTAAACCAGCCGACGATCAGTTACAAGCCTGATGGAAAGTCCATCCTTTGCTGTATATCTGTTGAGATAACTACTTGATATATTATATGAGTGAAAAGAGAGGTGTGAGTGAGCGCAACCGTCCGAGACAGACCTGGACCAGTTATGTCACGGACGTAAAAGATAGAGTGTACATGTATGATAAATTACACAAAAGTGACGGAAGCAAGGAGTGTGTGTTAGGACAGGAGCAGAATGAAGTTCTGTCCTCCCTGCCTACTCTGTAAAGGACGTGGTGAGAGGAGGTAGATAGGTATTTTAGCAATTTGTTTGTTTTTAGGGTATGATTCCCGGCTTCTCACAAGACTTAACGTCGAAAGGAAGTGAGCAAGAATCCATGGCAAGATTAAAACGTCTTATGACTATGATGGATTCTATGAACGACGCCGAATTAGACAACAGAGACGGGGCCAAGTTATTCTCAAAACAGAACGGAAGAGTGATCAGGGTCGCACAGGGAGCTGGGGTAACGGAAAAAGAAGTTAAAGACCTTATATCACAGTACACCAAGTTTGCGGCAGTCGTTAAAAGGATGGGTGGAATTAAGGGTCTCTTTAAAGGTGGCGACATGGCAAAGAACGTTAACCACACTCAAATGGTTAAATTAAATCAACAAATGGCGAAGATGATGGATCCAAGGGTACTCCATCAAATGGGCGGAGTATCAGGGTTGCAGAATATGATGAGACAATTGCAGCAGGGTGCCGGCGGTATGGGTGGTGGCCTTTCCAGTTTAATGGGCGGTAAATAGAAGGAGGTAACATGTAACATCGTGTGATATTATATTACTATTACAAAATTGTTTGCTCTTGTAGACTGTGAAAGTTTTAAAACCATGAATTTCAACTCGTGTAAGTTTCCTAATTATTAATCGTGGAATGTACTTGTGATTCTGTAATTAATTCCCATTGTCATTTTTACGATTCATCTTTATACGTAATTATAATCGGAGTTACAAATTGCCAAATTTTTCCGATAGGAGTCACATACATAATTTAGTCAACCTACACTTAACGTCACATTCAACATATTCCATTCCAATTCTACCACCTAGATATGTTAAAATAGTAACATATGAATGGTGGGTTCAATAATTTGATATGCAAACTACAATTTATACATAATAATATACAGGTTCCTAAATTTATGATTTTAGTAGACAGTTTTCTGCATCTGTTATGTTCTTCCGTTTGTCTGGGAGAAGTTTTATTTTTATTTTCATTTTATAAATAAAAACACTGTTTTTCACTATAAGTACCGTGAGATGAAACTAGAGTATGTACTTTCATTAAGGTAACTGATGATTTCGATGAATTTACAATAATATATTGGTGGCACAGCTGGCTGGGACATGGACAGTTCCCGCCAGAAGTATTGGGTTCGAATCTTGCCACTAACAGTGTATTCTGTACTCACCATTCAAGCTACCAAATCTTACACTAATGTAATGAAAGTACTTGAAGCTCATCTTACTCGAAAATTAAAACAGTGTTTTTTTCTGTGTTTTATTTTCACTCTGTGAATACACAAACTCTAGGGTCGCATAAAAAGTGTGTTTAATTTTTTAATTCTGCCTTTGTATATTATTTTGTAGTGACTTTTGATAAATATCACTGGGTTTTCCTCGTGTGCCTGCATATATTATGTCAGGGACAGTGTTTTATTATGAAATATGGTATATTGTTCATTTTGAAATTTTTTTTAAGTAAATATATTATTATTATTTAAATAAAATTATTGAAATACAGTCCGTTTTTATATTTTGAAATGAAGTTGTATGTACTCGTATCATAAATATTTGCATGCATACAGTCCGTAAATCTTTGTAAGCTTGAGTTGTTTATAGAACTTAGGCAAAAATACAACAGATGTCATTGCATGTCATGTTTTCTCGATTCTTATTTTTAGTTTAGTCTGAAGAAAAAAATAAGAAGTGTTAATACTTACTGAAAAATGGGACCCTTAATAATAGCTGCATTTTTTCATTTTCTTCAATGCCTTTTAAATAGGGCTAGAATCTGAGCGCTGACAATGTGATTTAAAACACCAGGACACAGTCTGCATACCGTGAAGTTTATTGTGTTGGAAGGTACTGATTCAAGTAGTTGTTTCTGCAGATATACAGCGAAAGATGAAGTTTCCATCATACTTATGACTGATCGCCGGTTGGCTTAATTTGATCACTTTACACTTATAGAATGTTCATTGGCCAGGAATCAAACTCAGAACCTCTAATTTTAAACACCGTACTAGTACTGTGCAGGTTAGTGACTGGGGCGAGATGAACCTGTATCATCTCACCCCAGTCACTAACCTGCACAGTACTAGTATGGTGTTTAAAATAAGAGGTTAGAGGTTCATCTCGCCCCAGTCACTAACTGGGTTGTACCTACCAATTCAATTTGGGAAGGCATTAATAAAATTCACATTAATTTCAATTTATATTTATTTTACTTAATATTTATTATGGCAGGTCGAAATACATTTTACAAAAATGTTTATAAAAATAAATACATTCTGTTACGCAATAAATGCACCAAAATTTAATTTCATTACCAAATCAATTATTTATCTAATTACCAGAGTTCGTTATATGGAGAAGAATATTTAGCTATTACTGGAGTTTGATAATATTGAGGTACGTCGTACTTAGCATAAGCCAATGGAGCCGCAGACACTTTGCTAACGATAGGTCCATTGTATGAATCTGTGGTGGCATAAGAAAGTTGGGCATTTTTGTAAGCAGCTAAATAAGGGGAACTGTATGTGTATGGAGAAGCACTCACAATTGGATTTGAGTATGTGGCATAAGCAATCTGTCCGTATTTATCAAAAGAGTCAGCAGAAACGTATTTCAAGGGGGCGACTTGGGCATAAGGGTCAGCAACATATTTGACTTGTGTTTCCAATTTGGCGACTGCGACAGGATTGGGGAATGAATTTGGAATGTATTTAACGGCGGAGAGACCTGGTGCAGAAACATATTTTGCTAGTGAGATTGTTTGCGGGAATGATTCAGCAACATATTTAACTGGGGACGAGTAAGGAAGATTGTATGGACTAGAAATATACTTGACTGGTGGAGCTACATCATAAGGACTAGATACATATTTCACTGGCGCTGCTACGTTGTATGGACTAGAAACATAGTTAATAGGGGCTTCAACATTGTACGGAGCTGTGATGTATTTCACCGGTTCCTGTACGTTAGGAACTGAAAGATATTTTACTGGAGAGATGGCGGGTGTTTCCAGTTTTGTCACAACTGGTGTTTCAACTCCAGTAATGAGAGATGGTGCGTCTAATTTAGCTACAACAGGGGTAATGACTGGTGATGCGGAGTTAGTAATTGGTTCTTTACTGACAACAGCATTGAATCCATTGATATCATCTGCTGTGTAGTCGACGGTTCTCTTTGTGCCGTCGGGATCTACGACTGAATACGATCCTTTGACGACGTCTCCCGATCTTACTTCGTGTTGGCTCTTGAAGTCTCCAGTGTTGGTGTCCTGTACATCGTAGGCGTATGCGTATTGAGGATGGTGGTCGTATTCTGACTTGACAGCCTCTTGTAATGGTGCGGCATGGAGGGGAACAACACTGGATCTCACACAACCAATCAAGGCAACAAGGAGAACGAACTGAAACAATGAAATGTTTACTTAGTTATTTTCATTGACTGGAGATTGTCTCTACATGTACTTCGTAAAAGTCACTGGTTATAATTCCCATTCGCTGTAATGCGTCAGCAGAACTAAACGTTATGTTTATTTTCGTAACATGGTTCTAATTATCCGATATTTGGAGACCTACGTGGTTGACTCAATTTTCCATGTAAGTCGTATGTGCACGGAAATATATTTTTCATTGATAACTTTCGGAACAATTTTTAATGAAGAAGACTACATTTAACACTTCTATTTTTCGGAGAGAAATCTAATCAGTGAATATGACGAAAATGTTCAATTGCACACACCGCACTACACTTACTTTAGTTATTGAAACTTAGGTACTGTTGAATTGCAAATCAAAAGGTGTGCATGAATGCATGCATAATTCAATTTTATGTATCAATCAACTTGGATTTATCTCTAATAGATTCTGGTATTGAGGATCAAGGTATCATGCTTTATAACCTCCAAAGCCAAGATTATTTTACAGGGGTGAAAAGGTGACACGAATCGCGCTATGCTGTGTTATCTAAAATGCAAAACTTAAGTCTCGCGACCCAACTATGGCGTCACGGTCACTTCCCACGGCATTAAGGTTCAAAATCGCGTGAACAATCGCATGATAAAATGGTAAAAATACAGGTTTTTTCCATTTTTAGGAGTTAATTTCGCTTCAATAAAAAAACTTTTACGGTTATTCTCTAGATTTTAATGCATATTATCCGTACAAAAAAAAAAATCTGAGCGACTTTCGGGAAACGAGTTTCTTCCTTTAGGAAAAAAGATCAGAGGTGTTTTTCAATTTTTTATTTGAGAAATCTATATAAGATATACTTAAATAAACCTTTTTAAACTTCTATCATTTCTGCAGTGGCGTAACTAGGGGGGGGCGGGGGGGGCGGTCCGCCCCGGGCGGCGCATTTCAGGGGGCGGCAAATTGGAACTACATATAAAAAAACATATTGATAAAACACACAAATTAATAAATATCTCTGAATTTTCTTAATTATTATGAAAAACTGTTAAATTACAACAATTTTCATTAAAAAAATTTGCCTGCGGCGCTAATACAACCTGTTTGCGTGTAAGGTAAGAATTCTTTAGAGTCGCCTAAATATTTTTTTTATTTCACAATAAATAAACTGGATTTTCGATATCTTTGGACTAAAATTTCGTTACTTCTTCCATGGTCACTTCCCCTATACAATACCTGTAAGCAGTATAAGCATATGTGTTACCTACTACTTACTATAGAAATATAACAGGTTCATCATTTCACCCATTTGTCTAAAAAATTTCGCCTGCGGCGCTCTTTTTTTGTGTCTTTTTTAAACGTTAACTTGTTAAACGTACTTATTTTGTTATATATTTATTTAAAGAAAGTAAACAAAACTGCAACACGACCTTCATTGTCATTAGGTTTTGTAAAAAAAATTCGCCTGCGGCGCTATTTTATATGATCTATTGTGCCACGTCTATATTAAAATTTTAGTTGCTCTCGCTTAGCTTCAAGGCTGCAGACACCCCTGGGTGGGATGTACTTGTATAGGTACTTTAAGGGTAGGGGGGGCGGCATTTTCAGAGTCCGCCCCGGGCGGCACTAATGCTAGTTACGCCACTGCATTTCTGTAAGAATATGTTTTTTAGATTACGATACTCGTAATTTCTTTTCTAATCGATTTCAGTTACGTTATTGTAGCCGTTTTTCAGGATTATCCGCATTCAGGGGGTTCCCCGCGTAAATAAAGGCGTTGATAACATCGACCGTGAAAACCTATAAATATAATTACGTAGTTACTTATTTTATCGATCATTTTTTGACAGACTCGTTAAAATATTGTTGATCCAAGGGTAGGTAATCATTCTATCTATGAAAAATATTTACCCACCGTTTAATCTACCCTCGTATTACGTTTTTTTTATGTTGTCGATAATATAAATATACGCTTATAGTCTTCCATTGTAATAATTGATGAGGAAGGCTGACAAGGAAAATAATTTATAAATAATAATCGATAATCGGGGGAGAGTATTGAATAAAAAGATAGGACTGTATAAAACTGGGCATGGGGGTCGCCAGCCTCAGAGCTAGGAAGAGGGCAACAAAATTTTTAAAAAATGATATAGCATGATAAAAGTGTAAATACGGCCGCAGCCGAAATTTTTTTGTGAGACAGGGAAGAAAGTCAGGATGCGGTTTGGTTTATCTAAAAATGTATATAATACCTTGCACAATGAGAGGTATGTATGAAAAATGTTTTACAAAAAAAAGTAGCACCGCGGGCGATGTTTTTAATGAAACATTTGTATTTTGATAAGATTTTCATGAAAATTTATGATACGATAAGAAAAAGTGTGGTAATAATGACGGGGGGGGGGGAGGGGCGGCTGCCCCTGCTGGCAACGCCCATGTACCTGGGCGTATAGTATAAATGGTAATGTGATTGACACGTTACTTAAGTAGATAATTATATTTTTATAAGTTTGTTACAAAGGTTTAAGTATTTATGGAAAAGCTGTCACAGTGAGCACCAAATGCTGTATACTTGACGAAAAATGTTTTTTCTTTAAGGTACAAATGGAAGACAGTTCTACAGGATGTCCCATGGAGGAGTGATAGACCAACTCATAACTGATCGGAATATACATAGAAATATGACTTTCGACTATTCGATTAGTTATAGGTAGTCTAAAATAAAACTTATTTGCTGTACTCTATTCTAATACTAGCTGAGTTACCAGTGCTTCGCAACGGCACGGTGTCTGCCGATGGTTTGAGCTGGACAAAATGTGACATAAGATCTGAACTCCTTTTTCAACGCCCTTTCCTACGATACCACACATGACCCCACAAACACTTGGAGCCTCTCATCATCATGGCACCTCCTAGTAAAATCTTTTTTTTTTCAAAAATCGCGACGTTAAATTTAAAGCAGATCGGTACGATTTTTTTCGTGAATTTTCACAGAAATCCATCGTAAAATATGGGACTTATGCGAACACGTACAAAAAACCGAAATATTTTTATATAAGTAAATTTTTATCTACTTATACGAAACACTGAAAAGTATTTGTTTTCTAGAGGATTTATAGTGTAGCTTTTTTTTTTAACTACGCTTTTCGTTACAAAATTCTCATCTTCAATTTCGATAAAAATATAAATGCTTCAGGCGCTGAAAAACGACTATTTACGAATCACATATATGTATTAGATTTACATAGTACGCCAATTAAAGAAAAAAACGTATAATCCTAAATTTTTGTTTGAAGGTTTTCTACTAACGTCAGCTGATCATTTTAAAACGCTCAAACGACATGTTTTCAAAACTCACTAAACACATTTTCAAAGATTTTTTGTACAACCAAAATTTACACAAAATTTAATAATTATGCTCGTTGATGTACATAATATTATTCAAGAAAAAACTGAAAACAATGATAAATTATTTCAAGGTCCACTCAAAATTAACATTATGTATTCAAACATCACTATTTATGAAACACAAAATCACTTGGACTGAAACTATTTGTATTGAAATTTAGAATATTTAATGAACGAGTAATTAGGCATTATATTCTTAGACTGAATGCTGTACCTTGAAAACCATTTTGAAGGTTTCGTTGCGTCTTCGTCTAAAATAATATATCGAATGATAATTTTACCAAGTTTAACCAACTTTATATAGGTTCTTCTAAACAAATGATTTTTGCGAAGTGTTTCCAAAACTTTTTTGATCGTGCCCCCTCACGAGAATACAAGTATGAACCTCCAATATCAACTCTCAGGTGACAAACCATTTATTTATTTACCTTTTTTGCATACTTCAATAAAAAACAGGTTAAAATAGAAAACTAGGTGTGACGTACCTACAGTGGTCAAATTTATGGTGGTCTCGCAATACAAAATAAGCACGACTTTTTAAAAATACATTCCCACATAAAGAAAGGTTCACACAAGATTCCACACAAGATTCGTGAATACTTTTTCTATCAACTTGCAAAGCCATTTACATTTCAATCGTATTTTCAACAACGATTTTTTAAATAAAGTAATTTTAAAAGCTGGATTGGCCACATCATGCGCCACGAGGGTCTCCTACATGACTTAATAGAGGGAATGGTTGAGAGGACAAATCACAGGGGGCGTTCCCGACGAACGAGGACATGAACTGCGTCGAGCTGAAGAGAGCTGCAGAGGACGGAAAAAATGGAGATGAAGACGTAAGAATTTGCTGCAAACCATTTTTTTTGCTTTTTTTTAAATAAAAAAAAAAGGATCTGGGTTTGCACACACAAACCCAAATACTTTCCTGCACACCTTGCACTAGGCTAAAAGCCCGTATGTGTGGAAAATACATCGCCAGCGCCAAAGTTTGAATCAGTCAATTGATTGGAGAAGAAGAAAACCAAAGGATCTGGGTTTACCTAAATACACTGTGTATTTATTTACTCAGTCATACACGGTCGTATGACTTTTAACGTATTACAAGTTTTGCCACAGTAAATTCAAAATCATTACATCAATGAAAAAGAAAAAAAAAATGAAAATATTTATAAATACAGAAAAATGGATTTTTGTACATAGCATAGTAGTTCATTTCTCATTTTGTTTAGTTAGGAACCACACTTGAGTAATATTTGTATGATCTATGTGTGCAGTGTGTAGTATATAATATAATAATAGTTCCATCCCATATCCGTGTGCTATTCTCTTCCTACGCCATCATGGCATGGCATGGGCATGAGAAGTTACATACAAGTCTCCACTACATCATGGGCGTCGTCAGCTGCCCCCTGCCCCCCATAGATAATTGAATAGACATGTTATGCATTTTCATACTAAACAATAAAACCTCGCAAAAAATCACATTATTACCACACGTTTTCCCATCATATTTTTTTTCTAATTTAGAATGAAAATCCATTAGAATAAAATTGTTTCACAAAAAAAAAATTGCCTGCGGTGCTTATTAGGTACATGCCTACACCTATTCTTGTGTTACATATTCTTTATAAATAAATAAATAAATCTTTATTGGTCATAATATATATTTAACAACAAAAACAAGACAATGCAGTGTGCCAAAAGGCGGACTTATTGCAAAAGCAATATCTTACAGTCAACCCTTATACCTAAGTAGGTAACTCTAGGTTTTCATTTCCACAAAAAATAAACTAGATTTATATTAAGGCCTTTTTTATAGATACAAGCTTGTACTATGAAAAAAAAATTTCGTCTGCGGCGCTATTTTTTAGTATTTACCTACGTTTCTTGAGAAAAATGAAACTGAACTACACACATAACGACCTTATGCACGCAAAAAAAAACTATTTACAACTATTCATGCTTCATTCATCTTAGTTCACTCAAGTGAATAAACTAAGATAGTTTGGGCATGTTCAGAGAAGGAAAGATGACAAAAAGATATAAGTATTTGAGTAACCGAAAAGGAGTGAGGAAGCGCGGCCGCCCGAGACTGACCTGGTCCGATCATGTCGACCAGATCCTTAAGGATGAACGCGTTTTGAGTAAAAGGAATCGGAGAGCGTGTATGACAAATTGCATGAATGTGACGGAGGCTAGGAGCGTGTGCAAGGATAGGGCTGTCTGGCGCTCTTTCCTCTCTGCCTACTCTGCAAGGGACGTGGCGTGAGGGTATAGATAGACAACTTTTCATGCCATAGAAAAAAATTGAATTTCGGCTGCCCCCCTAGCTCCGAATCTGCCGACGCCCATGTACTACATTACTGTATTATGATACTAAGGTAAATATTAGGTAGAACTGTAGTATTAAGATATACCTTGCCTACATCAAGATGCAAGCTCACATTCGTAAAATAGGTATTATACTTAACACGCTATCCTCAGCAGTTATAGTCTTGCCTACGTGGGATCAGGAATAATAGTCGCTGCTACATTATTTCGGACAGTGCCCGCTGTAAAAGAAGATGGAAAACTACTATTTTATGAACTTCAAATGACCCCTTACTCTGGGGTCTCTCACCCTTATTACTCTGGGGTTATTTTTTCTAGCTAATTAAGTGCGTACTAACTAAAACCAGACGCCCTTTTTCAATTATTTCTTGGAAAAATAAATTTCAAACATATTTATTGTTGCCATTCTTTTTGTTGGTTGAGGCGGCAGTCTCTCAAGCGGGAGGTGCCAGGTTTAAACCCCGACGCTGGCGATCTATTTCACACTTTGCGATACAGGCTTTTAGCCTAGTGCAAGGTGTGCAGAAAAGTATTTGGGTTTGTGTGCAAGCCAGATACTTTGATTAATTGTTAATTTAATTAATTGTTAATTGAAAGTTCTAGACAGGACAAGCTAAACTAAAAAGAACTATGATGAATCAGTGTGCTGAAAAGTGCTTTTTTAGACTTTTCAGAATGTACATTAATTTCCATTACATGTAAGTACTAATTTCATAATAAAAGTCACGCAACTAGTAATGACGTTGGCAGTTTTTCCATAAAATGTCGTAAATGGACTTACGAGTATTAAATATAATTACATATAAACATACATACTGCCACCCTAAGCAAGATCCGCGTATAAGACAGCATTGGTTATTTTGAGTTTCTTTTTAATCGAAATGCATAATATTTAACTTTAGATACATCTATTTAGATAATAAAAAATCGAATTTCCATACGGAACCCGTATTTTCCAACCCCCCTATTCCACGTAGTAATCTGCATGTGGAACCATAGGGGTGATATTAAATGTTTTTCGCGATTATCTCATCAGTTCCAACTTCTTGACATATGTGCGGTTTGGGACCGGGGCATAGGTATCTTTAATTCCAATGCTGGACATAGGCCTCCACTCTGACTTTCCACAGATCCTTATCCTGGGCAAGCTGCATCCACTTGCTTCCTGCGATTCGCCTCACATCGTCAGACCATCTTGCCTGATGTCTTCCTACGCTCCTTTTGCTCGTTCTGGGTTGCCACTCGAGAATCATTTTAGTCCATCTAGAATCTGAGTGTCTGGCAACGTGTCCTGCCCAACTCCATTTTAAGACAGCTGCTTGTTTTACCACGTCGGTGACCTTGGATTTCTCTCGTATCCCCTGATATCTACTCGTATTAATTACGTATTTTGCTTATTATATTGTTCTCGGTATATTTTCAGGACTGAAGATAACCATACAATTTTCGAATATCTAACTGCTCCTTTGAGTTGTCCATAGATTATAAAGAACATTTTGTGGATACGGTGACTTATACTATAAACTGTAATACGTTTTCATCTAAGTATAATGCCCAGCCTTTATAGGGAATAATGCATACGATTATGGATTCGTCGTGGCGAGTTATTCACCTCTCCGTCTCCCTAAGGTTCCGTTACATGAGTTCAACTTTAGCTTATCAACGTACAATATCTTCAGCGTATAAATTCAACATGAATATATTTTATAAGTAAGTACATCTTACATCAAGCTGTCATGTCGATGGAATCGAAGAGTTTTTGTTTATTCGGCCGATATCGCTTTTATTATGACCAATATAAAATTTTATAACAAACATCTCATGTCGTATGAACCGCCCGTGGATAAAAGGCGTACAATGAAACGCATTTAAAGTTATACTCGTATATTACTTTACTTACCGTATTGTAAATGTTAACTACAAAAGCAAAGTAACTAAATCATACACCAGAACTACAGACTTGTATAAAATTACAGAAATGTTGAATTTGGATGACGTAATATAGGTATATCGAAAAGTCAAAAATGATGTACAAGATGAAGAATAAACGGATTAAAATTAATATAAGTCTGGTGTTTAACAGAGATATTCACTCTAGAAATACTAGAGCAGTGAACGATTGAAGAGCATCAAAAGCTAGAACCAACAGAGTGAGTGAGATATGGATTTGTTTATTCGTCTATTAAGTTATTTAACGATATTCCAGATAATGTGAAGAGTCTACAAAACAGTCATCTGTTCAAAAATTTATTTACAGTTAGTTAGGTGGGAAAACGATGAAGAGGATCCCAGGAAACATCTCCTGACCAAGAAAATGGTACTAATTCAAGAACAACTTGGACAAACATTACACTGAGAACTACACGACACAGAAGGTTCATCAGCAGTAGCTTCCTGCCTGTTCAGTATCTAATAATAATACCAATAAGCTCTCAATGTTCCAAAAAAGAAGTGGGCCTGCGAATACACACAACAATAAAAGTTTTAGCTAAATGAGATGTAAATTGTTACCAAATCTATTTAAGTCGATTTTCATAGTGTTCCCACATTATTGATACCAAATGTAAATTTTGATCGTAGGATTAAAAAAATATTTACTGCAATTTAAATACATAATCTACGTAAGTTATGTGAAAATCTTCCACATTATTCACGTTTCAAAATGGTCTCTTAATTGAAATAAATTACCGTTGGGACGAAGTGAAAAAGGCTGTGATCTAAATAGATATTGTACATGAGTGCTGTAATAATTTATTTATTTCGTTTGGTAGATAATCCTGTTAAGGCTCGCGACCCAACTATGACTTCACGGTCATTTCCCACGGCATTAGGGTTCAAAATCGCCTGAACAATCCCACGACGAAATGGTAAAAACAGCATTTTTTCAATTTTTTGGGGTTAATTTTGCTTCAATAATAAAACTTTTACGGTTATTTTCTAGATTTTAATGCATATTATCAGTGGAAACATTTTTTTTTCTTTGCGACATTCGAGAAACGAGTTTCTGTCTTTCGAAAAAAAGATCAGGGGTGTTTTTAATTTTTTTTTTGAGAAATCTATACAAGATATAAAAAATCTTTTACGCTTATTCCCTAGATAAAAGTTCAATGCATATAATCAATTTTTTTCGAAGCATATTTAGGAACGGTTGTCGAGATCTAAGGTCTCCCGTTTTTAGAAATTTTTGAAATGTCAGTATGCGTACTCTTAAGTAATTTAGGTAAATAAATAAAAGTGTTTGTTAAATTTAGAGGGACATATGAAGGGGAACGATATCGTATTTAAAACAACTTAATGAATTATATTTTGATAGTAAGTGATCTAATAAAGTAACATAATTTAAACTTTTATGGGAATCCCCTTATCCGCTAAGTCCGGTCCAGTTTGCTGGCGTGGATTAACATTTTTTTAATGAATCTGATTTTTTTAATAAACCCAAATACACCCTTGTACTAAAACTTTACGGAAAGCTTGAAAAGCTTGTGTCGTGAAGTGGAGTACGCATCTAGGATTGAACTCGCGCCCGCCGTATTAACAGTCAAGCGCCTTACCAACTAGGCTAACGACCACCTCATTAGTAAATAGCATTATTAATTTTGGCATACCTACATTTTCGCATTTCCTTTCCACTTCCCTTCCCTTCCTCAGAAAATAGCATTTCAAATTTGATGCAGGTATGTTGTTATCTCAGGA
The DNA here is from genome assembly GCA_963576895.1 of Ceraclea dissimilis. NCBI lineage: Eukaryota > Metazoa > Arthropoda > Insecta > Trichoptera > Leptoceridae > Ceraclea > Ceraclea dissimilis. The sequence continues at coordinate 15,073,951 of OY756366.1, read as the reverse complement.
GATATGCAGCAAAGGACGTCCAATGGATGAATGGAGAATCGAGATGGATGGACTGGAATTGGTGAATATTACTTGTGTATTAATAAGTGAAATTTTAATCACATGGAGCTAGCCGACAATCAGGCATAAACTTGATGGAAAGTTCATTCTTCGCTGCATATCTGTTGAGATAATTAGGTAAGTACCTACTTATTCCAATAAAAAGTTGCTTATTTTTACGGTACCCAAAAATACGTAAATAATATTTATTTTTTGAAGTCCGTTCCTGTTTCTAAAGGTTAATAATCAGAGCGATACAAGATTTATTGTCTTCGTCGATTTATTTAGTCTAAATTATTAATATTATTTTATTTATTTATTTATGTAGGTAGACATCTAACACTTTGAATATCACTCACAGCAGGTATAACAAAACTTAATACAGATAATATGATATTAAATAATTAAGTACCTTGTACTTACACGCAATAGAGTTGGAAACGTAATAAAACCTGCTTGGAAAAATCTGTAACGTTGGATCAAATAATTAATTATGGATTTACTAATCATCAAAATATGTCCGGGTTCAAATATCAATGTTAACGATATATCCTGTTCGACACGGTATTCCTTTTCTGTTTCGATCTTGGGGAGTGGTTGGCAGTCGAATCTTATAGAACTAAACCTTTATTAGCCAAATTTAATACAACATTAACAAAACAAGATAGCTAGAGAGGTAAAGGACAGACTAATGCAGGAGCAATATCTTCCAGTTAAACAGGAAATGAATGAGGCATCAAAGAAAGTAGAATGTAGGACTGTCAGCCTGAACATTTCAAGGGTGGAAACATCGCATCAGCTGATCGTTGGCAGAGGCTATTGGCGTTGTTTAACTCAAGTTTAACTCAACATTATTATAAGTTGATGTGAAGTAAGGACTATTTTTGGTAAAGAAAAGATATATGGGAAGATAGGTAGTTAACGGTTATACTGAAAAATTCAAATTTGCCAACTTTCTTGCCAACGGTCACGTGACCTTCCAGTACAAACGATGTTTCCACCCTAATTTGTTCCTGTACCAGCTCAGGCTGACAGTCCATTAAAATGAAAGGTCTATGGGTGAATCATTACAACATAAATGTAACTAGGTACTACCTGGTAGCCGATCGTTTCAGAGTCAATATATCATGTATTTTGTATGTGTCTTTAATAACTATACTCGTATCCGCCTGGTCAAATATGTATTATGATATTATTTATGTTAATTACATCTAACGTGTGACCAAATCCATGACTCACATGACGTGCTATTGTTATGTTCCAAATGTTACATTGTATTGCCTATTATTTTATCTTTATCCTTGCTACTGTCATACTAACTTTGTATGACAAATCTACAAAATTGACCTCTGAAATTTTACTACAGAATACACGTAGGTCTTACTTGATTGTTATAAAAAATCAACTTGCATAATTTTCGTCGAAACCGGGTATGAATGTAATGCAGGGTCGTGGCAAGTTTTGCAAGTTGTTCGAATATTTTGCCTTCAACTGTCGCCGAAAATTATTCGTCTAAGATTTTATGCCTCGTCTCTTATTCAGTTCAGTTTGTTTTATTCTGTTTTATGCGTTGCTTCGTATATCTATAAATATATTATTTTTGTAAACAACTTGGGTCGATATAACATTAAGCAATAATAATATAACTAAAAAAAATGTGGTCAATCTGTATTTCCTTTTTTACAGCGAATTTCATATTAACATAGAGTGTAGCAGCAGTAATAACTTATTTGATATGAAATATCATTCTCACATTCTCACTAGCAAATGGCCCTCTTTTGTGATAGTTGTTCATTACTGTAGTTTTTGGTTTGCCACTAAACTATCTTTCTTCTTACTTTTTATAATTATGGGCTCCTCCCACTATATTGTTTCAATTCTTATAAATACTCACTGTCTCTGTATTCCTGTTTACTTTATTCACAATCGCCTGATGATGAGGGTGCAAATCCTCGAATACTAGTCGCGAAATCTAAAGTATTTTTTGTGGATTTTAATCTACATATTTAGTTTTTCATTTTTCATTGAAAAATCATTAACCAACCCTCCGTGAATTTTCACGGGGAGGTGCTAGTGCATAATAATAAATACTCGAGATAATGGGCGCATTAGATTTGGGAATTATCAAGAATAAATAAATCTATATTATCAGAAAAAAAAAGAGAATTAAATAGTTCGCTCCTAAAAAGGAGCACTTTTATTATCGAATGCAGTATTTTTCAGGCAAATGGTTTTCATATTATAATGGTGGTAATATTTTACCATACCCAAATCAAATTGTATAAATATTTATTAGTATCCGTTCGTCTAATATACTCGTCACTATTGGTATTTCCAGCGATTTATATTATTTGTACATTTCATGAATAAAAATGATATTTTAGAACCTTTAATTTGGAACGGACAACATTATTATTGAATCACTTATTATGCTAATTAATATATTCTATATAGTCCGTGTAATAAAGAATTTTGCCTTGCGGAACGAGAAGTATTTCTGATTTCTGGATATGTTATAACAGATCGATCTCCTGGTTCAGAATCCAAGTTTGCGACCTCACCCATGTGCGTTCAAAAGAACCGTTTGTTCCCATTTGACCAACCATTTGTTCAACCAGTTGAACAAATGGGACTCATTTTTTCCCATTTGACCAACCGCTCGGTTTAACAACTGGGAATCAATATTTTTGTAATATTTTCTTCCCGTCTGACCAACCAACCTTCAGTATGGAGAAATTACAACATATTTATGATATATTTATATTGATTTTCGTGACGTTTCTTACCTACCTGCATACATACATACACCTATCTTTATACATAGGTATATCTTGTACGAAAATGTTCGTAGGTAAGTACATATATAAGATGCTTCAGTTATTTTTTTATCATATTTAAAGGTATAAGCATGGGAATCGTCAGGGGGGGTAGAAGGGGGGGGGGGGGGGCAGTTGCCCCCCCTAGAGATTGGATTGGGTATATATTTTTTCATAGGAAGAAGGTCGTGATATACTATACTATACCCTCCGCCACCTCCCTTGCGGGGTAGGCAGAGAGAACGGATCGCCAGACTTTCCTATCCTTACACACACTTCGGACTTCCGTCACATTCATGCAATTCTTCATACACATTCTACGATAGGTAATTTTTTCTTGTTATCCTTTCATCGTTCATTCTCTCCACATGTCCCAACCATTTCAACATTTTCACTTTCATTTTAGGTCGTGATATGGTATGGTTTATTTGAAAATGTGTATGATATTTTGCACAATTATATGAATGAAAAATGTTTTTTATGAAAAAAAATAGCAGGCAATTTTATTATGAAATAATTGTACCTTCTTTGGTGGATTTTTAAACTCATTTTTAGAAAAAATATGATATAATGGGAAAACGTGTGGTAATAATGTGACGTTTTATCATTTAGTATGATAAAATATATACACATTCCAATCTCAAGGGGGGGGGCAACTGCCCCCCCTCCCTACCCCTCCTAGTAATCTTAGAATTGCATGAATGTGACGGAAGCCGAAGTGTGTGTAAGGATAGGAAAGTCTGGCGATCCGTTCTCTCTGCCTACCCCGCAAGGGAGGTGGCGGAGGGTATAGTATAGTATATCACGACCTTCTTCCTATGAAAAAATATATACCCATTCCAATCTCTAGGGGGGGCAACTGCCCCCCCCCCTCTACCCCCCTGACGATGCCCATGCTTATACCTTTAAATATGATAAAAAAATAACTGAAGCATCTTATATATGTACTTACCTACGAACATTTTCGTACAAGATATACCTATGTATAAAGATAGGTGTATGTATGTATGCAGGTAGGTAAGAAACGTCACGAAAATCAATATAAATATATCATAAATATGTTGTAATTTCTCCATACTGAAGGTTGGTTGGTCAGACGGGAAGAAAATATTACAAAAATATTGATTCCCAGTTGTTAAACCGAGCGGTTGGTCAAATGGGAAAAAATGAGTCCCATTTGTTCAACTGGTTGAACAAACGGTTGGTCAAATGGGAACAAACGAAAAGAACGAGCCAAAAACCGACGAAATTTCGTCCGTTTTTCAGTTTAACGTTTAATATTTATGGCATTTTCGACTATGCATAACTTTTTAATAAAACCATAACGAAAAAACTCAATAAGAGAAAATTTTAGCAAATGTAATGTTTTATAATTCTTACTCAAATCTTTTATCTCTAAAGTGAACCTGTAAAAAGTTATTATTATAGTTTGAACTCCCAAACCCTAAGAGACCAACCACTCTTAAACAACAGACCACTAGGCCTAGACTGGCCTACTACAAGAACAAGAAGGAGAAGAATCTTAATTTTCATTTGACTTTCGATATAGCATTCTACTTCTAGAAGACTAGACACTTTTTCATTGAATGCCGAATAAATTTGAGCCTCGTTGGAAAACATTGGACATCAGCAATCAAAGCTATTATAAAACAATATTTAGAAGAATGTATAATAATTCACAATATTTTTCTATTTGATTTTGAATGCAGTATGAAGTTACATAGTTTATTCGTGTATTATATTGCATCTTTACTATTAGAGATGCACATTGCACACCTACATGCATTAGGAACCCATCCTCGACTCTACATTGTTTAGCTGTCACACAGTTTTATTATTGATCTGCCCACTCAACAAAACGATAATGTTCTTTTAATTGCATTTTTTAGCATATCAAGTAAGCCGTAATAAAATAATTTAGTCGGGTCACTTTGAGACTAAAATTTAGATTACCATTGGTCAATTGGTGGAGTATTGGTGGAGGACAATGCCAGTAGCTTGGTACTACTTATAGTATAACCTAAAAATGTCGATAAAAATGTTGCAATCAGCTTGTCTGCTTATAACTTCACACATGGGAATGTTGCAACTGTTGTATCGACATTAATCTGGAGTCCTTGTGTTATTACTTAGTCAGCAGTGGTCTTCAGTCTTGCCTTTTCTTCTTATGCTTTTTCGTCATATCCTTAGAATCCAGTGTGGGAGGCAACGGAGAAGACAATGGTACGCACATGTGAGGAGAATGGAGCCATCCAGACTCCCTCACATTGCATTGCACGGCCAACCCCAGGGCTAACCACCAAAGAGATGGATTGACAGTTGGGAGTCGGCATCGCAGGAGGCTAATCCATCTTCATAACAGGCCACAAGGCCTATACTAAGAACAACAATAAGAAGAAGACTAATTAAAGTAAAAATAAAACAAAAAAAAATTGGTTTTCTTACACTTTATCATCAGCAATTAATATTATTTTATCTGCCAATCACTCTGTCTCTTTATCCTCTAATTTCTTTGCCTATCCTGAAAGAGATACAAAAAGAGAATGAATGTCACCTTGCTTCCGTGAAGTTCATACATTTCGCTGAACGAGCTCGAGGGTTATGATAACTGATAAGTGATTCTGTATTGAGTCGTATAAATCTTGTCGTTCTATCATTATGTCGACGTATTGATAAAATAAATCTGCAGAAATAATCTTAATACACGGCCCATTTCATTAGTTACCTATCTAGTATTATTAAATAAGTAACCTACACTTTTTTGAAGGTGACATTTTAATATATTTGACATTTTGTGCAACGTTGCTGTTATAGGCACACTTACAAAGTATATCTGGAAACATAATTCAGATAAAATATGGTCAAAATGCGATACAACAATAATGCCATCCAATAAAATGTGCTCTAAAATTGATCCAATTACATTTATAAGAGTATACAAAGTATTAAAAAATAAATATTGTATTGATATCAATAACAAATAGGTAATCGAAATATTAAAATGATCTTAAACATATCAATTTACTGCAATAAAACGAAATCGTTGATTGTCTATTTTGATTTTATTATTGACACTATTCTGTTGTATTTAGATTTTAAGGATTTTTTATTGCATCAAACATTTTAGTAATATCAAATTAACATCTTGTTTTCAAGAATGTCAATGTTATTTAAAATTATGCGTGTTATTTACATTCAGTGCATCTGCAATAGCTACCTTATCATTGTAGTAAAGCAGAGATCGTTTATATTTGAGAAGGATCATGCGAAAAATTGCACTGGGAAAAGGAAGATTACTCGACTAATAATACTATACAGATATTATCCAGAGACCTAACACATGGAATATGTTTTAGTGACTCAAGTGGTTAAAATTTTAATTTTTGTGTTTTTTTGGGAAACTTGAGATTATTCCCGGATTTTTTAGATATATTGCTGTAATTTAGTTGATGAAGCGGATATTTTTTTGATATTCGTTCAGACGATGTTATTAGGGTTATGTTATCTTTGAAATATATATCTATATATCTATCTGAATGAGCGAAGAGGGGTGAGAAAGCGCAACCGTCCGAGACTGACCTGGTCCGATCATGTCGACCAGATCCTCAAGGATGGACGCGTTTTGAGTAAAAGGAATCGGAGAGCGTGTATGACTAATTGCATGAATGTGACGGAAGCTAGGAGTGTGTGTAAGGATAGGGCTGTCTGGCGCTCTGTCCTCTCTGCCTACCCTGCAAGGGATGTGGCGTGAGGGTATAGATAGATAGATAGAAATATATATCTATTGAAGTCTTCTTAAATATTGCAAAATTTCTTTATAGACACTAAGTTTAAACGTATTTAACATGAAGCATAATTAATTAAATATTGTTTATAATATCTCAACATAATAATTAAATCTTATAGATCACATCCTTGTAAAAATATATTAATGCATAATGTATTATTACATTTATAATCCATTATGTAATACCTACGTAGGCACCACTTGTCATCACATAATTATTATTTTTAACGCTGGCAATTTTAATTCATCTGTCACTTTTAAATTTGGAATAAATCGTATGAAATAATAAACATTACGTAAATGAAAATAGAAGCTTAGACTTGAATTACTACGTTATTAATGATTAAATTTTATGTTCGGCGAATCTCACGGCGAATCTCAAAATCAATTTCAATTTTAAAACTTAAGTACCTTATTTAGGTGTTTCAATAATAAATTTCTGGAAGGATCACATTGAGAGAATGGACCAGACATTTTTTTAACGAATCTGGGTTTATCGAAATAAACCCAAATACACCTTTGTACACTTCACAGTAAGTTTGAAAAGCTTGTGTCGTGAAGTAGAGTAAATCGACATCGGGGATTGAACCCGCGCCCGCCGGATTAACAGTCGAGGGCGTTTCCAACCAGGCTACTGCCACCTCAAAATGTAGGTGATTTTAAGAGCCACCGTCCGGGGAGACCTCAAAAGAGATGGAGAGAAAGCTGGGTGGCCTCATCACTAGATCAGAACCTTTATATAGATTCCTTAAGATCAGGACTAACTCCACTTTACAGCACAATTATTTTTCTATAAGTGACTGCGAAGTGTAGATACTAATCAGTGGCGTATATAGGTTTTTGATTTCGAGGGGGGGAGGGGCGAAAAAACTCAATTAAAAATTTAACTAGACGTAAGTATTAATTTTTTCGCGAACGTACCTGCTAACATATCTACACGTGCGTTAATTTCGATAGGCCCAGATAGATTTTCAAAGATAAGTTGTTCATGAAGCTAATATTGATTTTGATACGTACTCGTACATCTCTATAACTTTAAGTATATCGATTGTTGTATTAATTAATTGAGTAGGTACATGAATGGTGCGGCGGTGGTTTATTTAACTTCCATAATATAATTAGCTTACATCTGAAGGTTGCTGAATTAATTAGGAACTTCTGAACTTTGTATGGTATCCTGAAATAGACAGATAATAGAATTTCCCGATTCCATTCAATTCATTGAATAATTTCGTGATTTAAATTAGTTTTCCACTGAAGTTGAAACTATTTCCGTTTCAATTAGTAAACATTTTATGTTTTCGTCGTTAGGATTATTAGCGATCCCCATCCCTAGTAAAATAAATAAATCTTTATTAGCCACAGACTAAATATAAATAACAAATTAATCTTATTAGACACAGGTGTACGCCAAAGGGCGGACTTATTGCAAAAGCAATGTCCTACAATGTGTATCTTTATATTTATTTACTTTATTATTATAGTATGTATTCAAGTTTTTCTTTCTTTTCTTGGGCTGAGTGCAAGATATTGCTTATGCAATAAGTCCGCCTTTTGGCACACTGCATTGTCTTGTTTTTGTTACTATACATATTATTTAACTGGCCAATAATGATTTATTTATTTATTTACAGTAAAAAAATATTGGATTTTTTTCTTTCGTTTCAATCCTGTGGATTGTCCCGCAGCGAAGATCTGCATCTCGATTCTCAATATTTTTGAGTGAATCTTTTTACAAACATCCATCCCCTGTGGGATCCCCGGACTGTAAAATAGCCCCCCTAATTTTTTGATAGTTTGTCTAGAGTCAAATTAACTTACATGAGACATTTTACTTAAAACTTGATAAAAAAGCGTCTATAAAATTATAGGAGTTTTCTTCTTTCGTTTCAATCCTGTGGATTGGCCCGCAGCAAAGATCTGCATCTCGATTCTCAATTTTTTTAGTGAATCTTTTCATATATGTACATCCATCCCCTTTTTCGATAGATTTTCTAGAGTCAAATCAACTTGCATGAGACATTTTACTTAAAACTTGATAAATAAGCGTCTCTTTGAATTATGCCATCAATCTTATACAGACTATAAAAAATATATAAAAGAAAACATAAAATCTTCCGAATATTTAGATTGATTCGTCATTATTATTTTCGCCAGAGTTCATTGATCTATAGGAATTTCATATTGATCAACACGTCAAGATCAATGAATCAATAAAATTTTACGGATTATTTGACAACATAAAAAATACTAAATCTTCATTTATTAGAACTATCTCAATGTTTTTATGTAAAACATAAATAATCTTATTATTCAAATTGCTGTATTAGTAACCGAATCATATATTTTGTATATGAATCAGAATCTATTACGTACGACAATTTCATCTGAATATGAAATTATTGCCAAAATATATTTGTTTCATAGATAAGCAATGATATTTTATAGATATATTTTATTTTCTAGGAATTTATTGTGAATTCTTTATATCTAAATGGATTGAATATGATTAAATACAATAAATTTGCTTCTTATTATTTTTATCATCAGATTTTTTACGAATGTTTCAGGAAAATTATTTATTATTTTTAAAAAATCTGGACTTGCGTACTTTCAAATACTTTCGTGCACACTTTACAGTAATAAAAGCTTCTGTCGTGAAGGGCAGAACTCATTTTTTCAGTGCAGAATATAATATTTTATACTTCAAAGTTTAAGTGAAGAAAATACGTTGAAATTTCAATAAATATGATGCCATGATATTTGTTCACTGGGGCAAGCTTATCACAATCTTGCGATCTCTTCCAGCTAATTCTAAGTTACATTAGTTTTATTTTTCATCGATATTAGTACGATAGGGCATACTAGTGGCGGGAGGTTAAGAGCCTTTTTGTAGTGTGAGACAGCATAACTACAAGCAAGTCCGCACACGCAGTTGTAGTAGTATTAGTGAGCGTAAAATGAACAAGAATGCACACAGATGCGTTCATTGCTCAAGGCAGGTACATATCTATATCCGTCCTTTCAGGAACACTACAAAAAAGGCTCTTATATTTCCGCTAGATCGATAGTATACGATCTTCCTGCACCATTACGTCCATTATCAGTGTTTGGACGCAGGGTACGTATTCTATCCATATAGGCTTTCCTTTGTAGTAGTGGTGATACTAACACCATCAACGGAATATCATTCTCGCGTCAGATTTGTACTATCCGTAAACCGGACAATATCACATATGTTTCTTAGTTGCTTTTGATGAGATATCATTTCTCCATTTAATCCTGAGTCAGAAACAGATTGAAATATTAATTGATCAATTGCCCGGAAACTAAAAAGGTCATCGTCTAGTCTCTAATAAAGTCTAGAATTAAGCTAATCAATTTTTTTTGCGGAGCGCGTTGCCCGATTTGGCGGCGTATCATAACGTGAGAACAAAAACTTAATAAATCTTAAAATAAATAAGCAGTCATTAAAAACTGGTCAGACTTCGTTAAAAAATTGTAATCAGGTAAATTCGGTTTGATGTCAATATATAACGTTACCAGCTATTTCCCTCGGCGTAACCCAGGCCAGTAAAAAAGTATTTTGTGATACGTACGTTCTAATGTTGTATTTGGGTTTTGTAACTGTGTGGCGAATTATTTGATTAGGTACATCAATAATCAAAGGATTTTGTAAGCAAGCATGCAACCAGAGTTCTTATTTTTAAAGCCGAAGGTATTTCTACGTTATCTATTTTATCAACGTCATTGGAGAAAGGATGGGTTGGATAAGGTTGGATTGTAAATAAAAAAGGACGTGTTGGTAACTTGTGTTTATTTTCTGATACTTCACACACAGTAAATTTAGACATTTACATTTTTTCAAAAGTACAACAATAACACACCCACGATGCGATGTTAACACGACTATGACACAACGGAAAAGGGGAAGAAGACAAAGTGACAGCTCCCTGACAGAACGATGTCATAGACAATAATCGTCGACCCGCTCTGCCAGAGACAACTGTAAAACCGAACAGTCATAATATGGTTATTAACTCTTCTAGTGCCAAAAACGAGATATCTCGTTTTCCTGAACTTCCCGTAGTGCCAAAAACGAGATATCTCGTTTTCGTAGATTGGCTGTATCTCTGGTAATATTGGACTTAGCCCAGTAATTTTACTTGGGGGTTATAGTTTAGACTCCAAATTATGTGCAGAATATACAAAAAATAATTTGACACCTTTGCTAATGCAAGAAACCTCACCAGAAATTTGCCATAATTACTAAATAGTACACCTATTCCCTATATAAAATGTATGGAAGATAATAATGAGATACCTCGTAACTGCAAGGTATGTCAAAAATCCATATTCTACGAAATATCAATATAGCTTCTAGTGGATTTATTTTGTGATTTTTTTCTACTTTCCGTATTTCTACTAGTCAACCAAAATAATCAATAATGCAGGTTATACTGAGATTAAAATATAGGTACCGATCCAGGCGATATATTTTTAGGGTGTAGACACGAGCGCATATAAACATATTTATTCATTCATTCATTCATTCACTCACTCAATCACTCACCACCCATTCATTTTACCACACACTCATTCATTTATTTATATAATGGCACATATGTATGGAAATGAGACATGGGCATGGTTACGAAGAGTGACATAAACCCAGTGGAGACGATTTATGATCCTCCCTTATAGGGAAGGCATTCGTGATAAAAATACAGTGCGAGATAGTTTTGCACTAACACAACCTCACTAACGACAGGTATGCGGGTGTACATAAGTTCCTTAAAGGGTAGGCCTTAGTAATATAGGTACAGATACCCTCCCCAGACCTTAAGTGGTAGACATAGATTAGTGACATGGGCGTCGCCAGTCTCGGAGCTAGGGGGGGTTGAACAAGAATTTTAAAATTTGGCATAGCATAAAAAACATATAAATAGCGCCGCAGGCGAATTTTTCTGTGACACATTGTGAAGAACGTCGTGATGTGGTTTGGTTTATTTGAAAATGTGTATGATATTTTTCACAATAATACGTATGAACATGTTTTTCACAAAAATATAGCGCCGCAGGCAATTTTTTAAAGAAATAATTGTATTTTGTGGATTTTCAAACACATTTTAAGAAAATTTATGATATGATGAAAAAACGTGCGGTAATAATGTGATTTTTTATCATTTGGTATGAAAAAATATATAGGTACCTATTCAAATCTCTAGGGGGGCAGCTGCCCCCCCTGACAACGCCCATGATTGGTGATATGGTTACTCATAGGAATGAACGAATTAAGGCAATTAGAATACGCCAGAAGAGATAATAGTGCATAGTAACTTAAGCAGAGACAAGTGAGCAGGTGTACATTTCTCCCTTAAAGGGTAGGCATTGGTTATTGAGATGACAGTTTATCAGACATGGTGGTTGGATTTTTCTACATTCCGTAGTATATACAATGCATTTTTCCTACAACAGTGTAGAAGAATCAAGGGTGAATCAAGAGTGAACAAGGCCGAGGTCGGGCTTACGACAGACTTCGGCTGGCTTAAGTGATCACTTTACACTCGAGAAACATTCGCCATTTCAGTTCACCCCGGCTGGGATTCGAACCCAGACCTTCGTCTCGCATCATATCCACTACACCACGAGGAGCGATGGCTGTGTTGTCGAATTTCGTATACATGAAGTACCTACATATGTATTGTTGAAGCCCGACAATTTTACCCCTAATTCTTCTACACTGTTGTAGGAATACTGCATGTTACTTATGGTCAACACTTCCTTTTTGTCTTTCCACTTACACACCACGACATTGTCTTTTTTTTCCAAATCATCTCACCTTTTTCTAGATTTTTGTTCACTAGCGATTTCGGGTTACCTTTCCTATTTCTCTGCAATGTACCACACAGGTATGTCTTTCGTTTGCCCAGTTCTTTGAATAACGCAACCGAGTTATAATAATAGACTCTATAACCCTTATCTAGGTAGTCTTGCAACAAATCCAGGACTATTCTTTGTGGCATTCCTGTGCTGATATCATCTTCCGCACCTGAAGTTTTGCCAGTATACATTCGCACTTTTAGAATAATTCCGCTGGACTTACAAAGTTATATATTTGTATTCCATATTTATGTTTTTTTATTTTTTATCTTCTTATTCTTCTTCTTCTGCTTCATCTAGGACTGCGTCCTGTCATTGCTCGGAGCCTGCTCTTGGGACACAGATGTCCAACAATCTCGCCATCTTTTATGTGGTCTTCCTGGGAGTCTGGTACCTGACGGCAGCTCGTTCGCTGCTACGCTCACCACTCTCTCAGGACAAGCTCTCTCCACGTGATCTCTCCAGTAGCGTCTTCTAGATCTTCCCCATCGGACTATGTCCTCGACGTCGCAAGTCCTTCGTATTTCAGAATTCCTCACTCGGTCTCGGATTTTTACTCTCGCAATGTGTCGGAGAGTCATCTCAGTTGTTCTAAGGCGATTTTTGGTCCCGGTTGTGTCAGCCCTTGTCTCGATACCGTACGTCATGATTGGACGAACACAGGTCTTGTATATCCTCACTTTGCTCTCCTTGAGCATGTGGTCGTTTCTCCAGACAGCATTTCTCAAGCATCCAGCAACAGTTGCGGCTTTGTTTGCTTGCTCTCTAACTTCTTCGTAGAGGTCTTTGCTGCTGGATATCTCGACACCAAAGTACTTGAAGCCCATTACTTTTTTTTTTTTTACAAAAGGATCTGGGCTTGCATACACAAACCCAAATACTTTCCTGCACACTTTGCACTAGGCTATAAGCCTGTATCGCAAAGTGCGGAATACATCGCCAGCGCCGGGGTTCGAACCTGGCACCTCCTGCGTGAGAGACTGCTGCCTCAACCAACTGCGCCAACCATGTACTCAATGTACTTGCCCAATTATTTTATCGTCAATTGCAAGCTTGCATCGTACTGGCTGTTTCGATATCACTATACTCTTGGTTTTATCTACGGATATTTTCATGTTAAATCTTTGTGAGGATGTATGGAATTTGTGCAGAAGTTTTTGGAGATCGTCTTCAGAGTTTGATATTAGTACCGCATCATCAGCATCTATCTTTTTATCCCCCATGTTGTAGCCCAGGTTCATTGATTTCACATCTTCTATTAGCTTGTCCATGATTATATCAAATAGGAAGGGGCTCAAGCTGCCTACTGCGGCTGGGATTTCTTTCAATAAATCATTGTTTACTTTTATGCGCATTTTATTGTTGGTATTCAAATTCTGAATAGCTTTGATGATGGGTAGTGGTACGTTATTTTCCACTAGAATATCTACAACATCTTCCAGAAGCACACTATAAAAGGCTTTAGTTAGGTCGACAAAACACATAAACTCCGGTTTGTTATATTCAATAGATTTTTCCCTTATTTGCCTTACCACGAATATTGCGTCAATTGTGGATCGGTTTTTTCTAAAACCCTGCTGTTCGTCACAACTTTGTATTATATTCTCCAGTTTTGTTCTTATAATACTTGTGAATAGTGGTATAAACTTTAGCCACGTACCCCATGTGATGGAAGCAAGGAATGTGTGGACGAATGAAGAGTGGTCTGGCCCTCTGTCCTCTCTGCCTACCCTATGTGATGGAAGCAAGGAGTGTGTGGAGGACAATAGAGTGGTCTGGCCCTCTGTCCTCTCTGCCTACCCCATGTGATGGAAGCAAGGAGTGTGTGGACGAATGAAGAGTGGTCTGGCGCTCTGTCCTCTCTGCCTACCCCATGTGATGGAAGCAAGGAATGTGTGGAGGACAATAGAGTGGTCTGGCCCTCTGTCCTCTCTGCCTACCCCATGTGATGGAAGCAAGGAGTGTGTGGAGGACAATAGAGTGGTCTGGCGCTCTGTCCTCTCTGCCTACCCCATGTGATGGAAGCAAGGAGTGTGTGGAGCACAATAGAGTGGTCTGGCCCTCTGTCCTCTCTGCCTACCCCATGTGATGGAAGCAAGGAGTGTGTGGACGAATGAAGAGTGGTCTGGCGCTCTGTCCTCTCTGCCTACCCTATGTGATGGAAGCAAGGAGTGTGTGGAGGACAATAGAGTGGTCTGGCCCTCTGTCCTCTCTGCCTACCCCATGTGATGGAAGCAAGGAGTGTGTGGACGAATGAAGAGTGGTCTGGCCCTCTGTCCTCTCTGCCTACCCCATGTAATGGAAGCAAGGAGTGTGTGGAGCACAATAGAGTGGTCTGGCCCTCTGTCCTCTCTGCCTACCCCATGTGATGGAAGCAAGGAGTGTGTGGAGGACAATAGAGTGGTCTGGCGCTCTGTCCTCTCTGCCTACCCCATGTGATGGAAGCAAGGAGTGTGTGGAGCACAATAGAGTGGTCTGGCCCACTGTCCTCTCTGCCTACCCCATGTGATGGAAGCAAGGAGTGTGTGGAGGACAATAGAGTGGTCTGGCCCTCTGTCCTCTCTGCCTACCCCATGTGATGGAAGCAAGGAGTGTGTGGACGAATGAAGAGTGGTCTGGCGCTCTGTCCTCTCTGCCTACCCTATGTGATGGAAGCAAGGAGTGTGTGGACGAATGAAGAGTGGTCTGGCGCTCTGTCCTCTCTGCCTACCCTATGTGATGGAAGCAAGGAGTGTGTGGAGGACAATAGAGTGGTCTGGCCCTCTGTCCTCTCTGCCTACCCCATGTGATGGAAGCAAGGAGTGTGTGGAGCACAATAGAGTGGTCTGGCCCTCTGTCCTCTCTGCCTACCCCATGTGATAGAAGCAAGGAGTGTGTGGAGGACAATAGAGTGGTCTGGCCCTCTGTCCTCTCTGCCTACCCCATGTGATGGAAGCAAGGAGTGTGTGGAGGACAATAGAGTGGTCTGGCCCTCTGTCCTCTCTGCCTACCCCATGTGATGGAAGCAAGGAGTGTATGGACGAATGAAGAGTGGTCTGGCGCTCTGTCCTCTCTGCCTACCCCATGTGATGGAAGCAAGGAGTGTGTGGACGAATGAAGAGTGGTCTGGCGCTCTGTCCTCTCTGCCTACCCTATGTGATGGAAGCAAGGAGTGTGTGGAGGACAATAGAGTGGTCTGGCGCTCTGTCCTCTCTGCCTACCCCATGTGATGGAAGCAAGGAGTGTATGGACGAATGAAGAGTGGTCTGGCGCTCTGTCCTCTCTGCCTACCCCATGTGATGGAAGCAAGGAGTGTGTGGACGAATGAAGAGTGGTCTGGCGCTCTGTCCTCTCTGCCTACCCTATGTGATGGAAGCAAGGAGTGTGTGGAGGACAATAGAGTGGTCTGGCGCTCTGTCCTCTCTGCCTACCCCATGTGATGGAAGCAAGGAGTGTGTGGAGCACAATAAAGTGGTCTGGCCCTCTGTCCTCTCTGCCTACCCCATGTGATGGAAGCAAGGAGTGTGTGGAGGACAATAGAGTGGTCTGGCCCTCTGTCCTCTCTGCCTACCGCATGTGATGGAAGCAAGGAGTGTGTGGAGGACAATAGAGTGGTCTGGCCCTCTGTCCTCTCTGCCTACCCCATGTGATGGAATCAAGGAGTGTGTGGAGGACAATAGAGTGGTCTGGCCCTCTGTCCTCTCTGCCTACCCTGCAAGGGACGTGGCGTGAGGGTATAGATAGATCGGCATTTAGCGAATAGCCCACAAATGCTTGGCACGTAAAGAGTTAACAATATTTTTTAATATCACAACTCTCCCTTTGTGACAAACATCTGATTTTCTACATGTCGTAGTTGAAATAACAAGTAGTTATCTCAACTGTGTGATAGGCTGGAGGTCGGTGTTCGAATCCCGTCCGCAGCATATGGATGGACTGGAACTGGTGAATCTTACTTAAGTGTAAAGTAATCACATTAAGCCAGCCGACGATCAGTCATAAGCCTGATGGAAAGTCCATCCTTTGCTCTACATCCGTTGAGATAACTATGTACATCATTTATTTCGACTTACATTTTTTTTTTACAATTTGGGCTCGTGTACACAAACCCAAATACTTCCGTGCGCACTTAACGGTACGTAAGCTAAAAGCTTGTGTCGTGAAGTGCAGAATACATCGTCAGCACCGAGATTCGAACTCGACACCTCCAGATTAGAAGTCCGCGCTCAAACCAACAGCGCCAACAATGTACCCGTATTTTTGGAGATGGCAGTGTTTTCATTTGGCATATTTCGAAGTCGAACTTTACTCAAACGTTACTCAGTGCACTGAACAATTGACGCGAAATAGATAAAAATCCATGGTCACCGACGTGGTAAAACGAGCAGCTGCCTTGAAATGGAGTTGGGCAGGACATGTTGCCAGACGCTCAGATTATAGACGGACCAAAAAGATTCTCAAGTGGCAACCTAGAACAAGCAAAAGAAGCGTAGGAAGACCTCAGGGAAGATAGTCCGACGATGTGAGGCGAATCGCGAATCGAAGTGGATGAGGATAGGGATCTATGGAACGTCAAGGGGGAGGCCTATGTCCAGCATTGGAATTAAAACGGCTGAGAAAGAAGAAGAAGATAAAATAAGCATTGATCAGATTTGTCATACTTTAACTCGAAATAAAAATGATAAAAAGTGTCCTTAATTACCGTATGGTGCCACCCACATTTACAAATAAATATAGTACACACTGCAAAATATTATATCGATATTAAACCAGACCAGAACGAAACCAGACAAAATTATATTTAGATCATAATTAATTATCTCTTTGGATCAAGCTGATGTATGTGATTACATAACATATTGTGAATATAATTATAATTGATCTTTCCTGATCCAGTTTCTTGTATTAGAATATATTTTACGTGTTATTAAATTATATTTTAGTTGTCCTTCCAAATTAAGTGAAGCATACGGATTACTCATAGCTACCACCAAC
This sequence comes from Ceraclea dissimilis, assembly GCA_963576895.1. Classification (NCBI taxonomy): domain Eukaryota; kingdom Metazoa; phylum Arthropoda; class Insecta; order Trichoptera; family Leptoceridae; genus Ceraclea; species Ceraclea dissimilis. The sequence goes on along the minus strand of OY756366.1, from coordinate 15,056,452 downwards.
CTACATCATTATTGTCAGTATCAAAACTATATTAAGAGTGTGCATACCCACATTTCAAAAATTTCTAAAAACGGGAGACCTTCTATCTCGACAACCGTTACTAAATATACTTTGGAACAAAATAGGGTAGATGCATTGAACCTTTATCTAGGGAATAACCGTAAAATATTTTTTATATCTTGTATAGATTTCTAAAAAAAAAAAATTAAAAACACCTCTGACCTTTTTTCCGAAAGACGGAAACTCGTTTTCCGGAAGTCGCGGAGTAAATATTTTTTTTTGTACTGATAATATGCATTAATATCTAGGGAATAACCGTAAAAGTTTTTTGATAGACGCAAAATTAACCCCAAAAAATAAAAAAACGCTATTTTTACCATTTTATCATGCGATTGTTCACGCGATTTTGAACCCTAATGCCGTGGGAAATGACTGTGACGTCATTCCTGGTACCAAGCCCTTAAATAATATTATAATATATGATATTAACTTTATGTCTGTAACATAATTTTCCGACTTTGGACGGGGGATTAACCGAAAAAGTATAATTGAGGATTACAAAGATTTACAGTGGATTAAAAATCTACTTACATAGCGTAAGACTATTTTATTTGAACAGTGATATGGTTTAACGCCAGCAATAACACCCACAGTATTTGTGCCAATCCGGAAGATTCTTTACCAAATTGTGCTGTTGGCTTGTTTGTTTATTCAAAAAACCTCTAACACAGAAATAGTCAAGACCTCCCTACAAAACTTAATCGATGATGCGATGACTGGTTGAATTAAAACATTTAATAAATTAGGTGAAAGAGTCGCTAAATCGCTGCCCCAGCTCACGCGGGGGCTGCTGTCCTGGGCTGGATGTCCCAGTTTTTTTTAATATGGTGCAACAGTTGGAAAAAATGAAAATCGGGTAAGCTGAAAGAAATCGCATGATTTCGAAAGGTCGGCCTAAAGAAATATCTGATCTATTGACGAACTTTTGGACAAGACATTGTATTGTACTCGTAATTTACTGACGAGTATACACAAGTCATAATAGCAGGCTTAGTATAGAATGCGAAAAACTAGATACTAAATTTGTATACGGTAACTCCTGAAAGGGCATCATGGGTTAGCTCACGGTAAGAAGTAATGGATACACAATTTCGGATGAGAGTGACGTGCTGGTGAGAAAAAAAACTCACGTGAGTTAATAAATACATTGTACCATTCCTGTCTTATAATCCACGCTGAATAATTGTTTCACAAATTTCACAATCGAATAACCCAGAGTTTTAAGTATCTAGAAAAGTCTCCTCCCTAGTAACAATTTAGCTCCTAGATTGGTTCTAGAACGGTTCTAGGATTGATTTAGAACCAATCTAGGAGCTAAATTGTTACTAAATTGCTAAATTGTTACCAGAGGACAGATGAATCGATGACACATAGGAACTACGAGTACAGATGTCTCCATTTTGGGAATTAAGAAATTATGTAACATTGGCATTGAAAAAATGACGAAAGACGACAATAAAATACTAAAAGCCGAACTTGACTTGTGTATTTTAAATAATCCGCATGTCGCATGTAGCATAGGTTTATTTGTAATGTTGTATGGAGACAATGAGATCATATGTTATCCAATTAGATTCCAAACACAATAGACAGTGTGATTTGTATGTATACTGTACTGTTAAATCACTTTTGCTTTTTATTAAATTCAATAGTCTCTTCATAAGGAAGTCGAAGCTTTTGGAATACGATAAAGTACTGTTATATTGGTTAATGGGTACAAACCTACAATTATTGGCCACATTTATGGTTTAATATTTATTTTACATCGTATAATCAGTTCTTTTTCAGGTTGGGTTCATTCCACAATAACAATGAGTGATGGTACATATACTTGTACAAAAATTTCATTTTTACTTAGAATTTACTTTACTTCAAATCCAAAGAAATATTGAAGTCCCTTTTCAATGCACATCTTCCTTATGTCGTCGAGTCGACGTCCCTTCGGCCAGATGTACATCATTCTTATGGATCGTTTGTAAGAGATCAAATTGGTCTTGCCGAAAAAGTTTTCCAAGATTCTTACAATTTTAAAGAAAGAAAAAGCTATTAATCGAGGTCTTAAAAAGGATCATTTTTTTCAAGGTTTCATTTTATAGCAAAGAGTGTAGATACATAGAGTTAGGAGAGTCTCAGGTTCTGTCTTTTTATTTACATCGTAAGGGATTGGGCATCAGGTGATAGGCAAAGATGCATACGCTTAGATATAGATTGAAGTTTTAATGTTAATTTTTGACTAGTATTTTTCTAAGTGTTAATACTTTCGGATCACAGTGTAAATCACGAAATGATAAATTGTTACAGTTATTATTATTTGTTTTTATTTTCCTAATAAATTTATTTCACCGATGAATAATGAGCGCAATATAATGTAAATACTTTGTCTAACAACGAATAAACCTAGAACTCCTATATTTTCAAGGTTGTATAATATAATAAGTATTATAAAGTTGTACCCACATATGACACAGACAAGTTTCCGTCTCAGGAGGATGTAGATTTTGTAGACTAGACTAATATGATTATCAAACTTGCAAAAAATAATGTAATATTAATGTAACATACTATTTCTTTACCTCACGATTTTTTACGTGCCTACTATTGGCCTCTTAATTCCACTTTTATTATTGTGGTTGGTAGCCTGGTTGGTAATGCGCTCGACTGTTAATCCAGTGGGCGCGGGTTCAATCCCCGACTTACTCCACTTCACAATACAATCTTTCAAGTTTTCTGTGAAGTGTACAAAGATGTATTTGGGTTTACTTCGATAAACCCAGATTCATTTTTTATTTATATAAATTAATAATTGATAGATTAACTGGAAAGTTTTTTATATCTTCATGTAATCAAGAGCTTTCTTCAGTCAAAATTCTCTTCGTAAATCAAACATTCAAATCTACTTCGCCATTACTTTGATTTGAGGGTCGCGAATTTTCGTCTGTTTCTTCGTGACGGTCGGCGTTACTTTCACACTTCATGCTTCCTAGAGCTTTGCGCAAAGCTACGAAGTCTTAAAAGCTCGCAAATAGCATTTTATCTCACACGTTATCGATCAATTGTCCATGGCGTGCAAAAATCGTAAGGACTGAAAACCCTACCGGAGGAAAGCTGCCCGGAAGGTCGGCGATGAGATGGTTGGACAGTTAGACAACTGGACATCCCAGGACAGCCCGCTGTCATAAAAAGGTCACACGACCTAAAATAAGAAGAGGAAAAAGAACTGTGTTAGAGTGTTATCCAATTTTTTTAGGTTTAACTACTCAAGGAGACTGCAAGAGACTGGGGGCCTCTAGCGAAGATATACACATACAGATTCTTTTTGCCTCCGACCCAGCCAAGGATGACGGCAAGAAGATGTACGTATGTATTTAGTATTACTTAGCTTTCATTCACATTTTTACCTACATTATTCTGTAACATTTGATTCTGCAGAGACCTCTTTTGATTTGTATTGTTTTGATATAAATGTCCTCAATAATAATTTATTGTTGCATAATTATTGCTGAGATTTATTGCTATTTGATATACATTACATTATAACACCATTCTGTATTTTGTATTTAGATTTACGTAGGTACACAATAAAATACAATACCGATTTATATCAGAAAGAACATTATAGAGTTCATTGTCGCCGTGGGATGGGACAGTGTTAACTTGAATCATATTATATTTATTGCGTAAGTTGTGTAAACATAGGATTATTGTATTAGGACTTAGTAATACTTTGCATAATATGTGTATCTTACCTGTAGGTGTGTGATTACTGATTAGTCTTGGATAATAATATTACCTATATGCATTACTACGCAAGTAACAATTTAGCCACCAGTTGGTACTAAAAAGGTTCTAGAACGGTTCTAAACCAATCTACATAGGAACTAAATTGTTTCGTGGAATACTTCGTTTCCCCTTTTTCGTTGCTTTTTGGAATGTCACAAGCACTGACATGTCTTTATTCAATTCTGTTAGGGCAAGCTGGAGACCAAATTAATCCTTACTTCTAACTAACTTCATCGAGTACATGGTGGTTGGCGTAGGTGTTTGAGGCGGCAGTCTCTCAAGCGGGCGGTGCCAGGTTCAAACCCCGGCGCTGGCGATGTATTCCACACTTTGCGATACAGCCTAGTGCAAAGTATACACGAAAGTATTTGGGCTTGTGTATGCAAGCCCAGATCCTTTTATTAAGAAAAAAAAAGACTTTCATTTTCTCAAATATACAAAGTACATTTTTTTCATTTATTTATTCTATAAGTGAACATAACATACCAAATAGTACACAGTTATAAATAATAAGCATTGTTCACTAGGGCGAACTTATAGCTATAGGTACACAGTACAGTAATCTCTTTCAGCTAGCACTATTTTTTTTTCAAATAAAAGATTAGACCTTTGTACTAATTTATTTACGAGTACTTTCATAGCTTTCTACGTAATGTTGTCACTACAGCTACGAAGAATTATTATAGAGAAATATTTCCTACCATTTGTCACGCTGTCAAAGTGAGATAATGTTTATTTATTATGAAGTACATTAAATTTATTGTTTTAAACTTAGTTTTAAATTTATAATTATTGCGAATATTCATAGCTTTCCCAATCAGTTCAATCTTTTCGTACCTCTAGACTCCAGATATTATTACACCTTTAGAGAATTTCTTAGAACACAATACTTCGTTAGTCGGGTAGATGTAAAACCAAGAAACAAGTCTCGCGATCGACGAGCCGCTAGAGCCTAGACTAGAGGTATGAAGATATTTTTGAATATTCGTAATTTTTAATATTCATGACGAAATAGTGTTTTCGATCGAAGAGAGGCATTTTCGTAGTCAAGATTTTTGTATTTTTTAGACCATTGTCATTGCATTCATCCATAAGTTCACAATTTCTATTTCATTGGCACACCTATTTGCTAATTCCAGTTCCGTTATTTTTAATAATCTCGAGGTTTTTAACCGCCCATAAATGGTGGGGTAAAATGGAAGACTATGTATTTAGTCTGGCGATTGTGAATGAAGTTTATTCACAATCGCCTAATAATGCGGGTGCAAATCTTCGAACACTAGTCGCGTAATCTAAAGTCATTATCAGAGCTGGGCGGATAAGCGTTAATCTGTTAATCGTTAATTAACGAAGTTAACTTTTTGATTAACGGTGTCCACCTATGGTAGTATTATAAGTGCGGTCTTATTGGGACACGGGATGTATTTCATGGTGTTTACTTTACTCATATAATATTTTATAGTCTGTGACTCGAGCAGGTGAAAGATGATAAGGAATACTTTATGTTGAATCCGTCTTAGGGAACCAGTGTCCACTGATGCTGTATTCTCGATATCAATCAGTACACACTCCACGTGGGCTGGTACTATAGAGGACATAGCCTTTATTGTCAAATGGACATAGCCTTTAATGTCGAAGTTGACAAAGTGTTATAACTTGTAATCAGAGGCGTGCCTCGGTTTCATTCCATATAATCCTAAGGCCGGGTTTCCACCCGCAAAAAAACTTCTGCAAGAAGTGTCAGACAGACTGTCGGACATAGCCTTTCTTGCCTAACACCTGGCCTAACAGCTGATCTTGCTTACCCTCAGTATCTTCTCTTGGATTTTATTCCTTACGCCTCTATTGCGGGGCAAGTTGAGAGAACAGATCGCCAGTGTTGTCTAACTATCCTTACACACACTTCTTGCCTCTGCCACATACACGCAATTCGTCGTACACTACACACTTTACGATTCCTTTTCCTCAAAACACGTCTGTAGTTGGGCATCTGGGGGGGTACTTTGTAAGCTTTCTCGCCCTAAACACGTAGATAAAATGTTTTAGGAAAATGACCCTTATGACGATATACATAAGGTCGTTTTTCGTGTGCATTTTATCTGCGTGTTTCGGGTGAGAAACCATTAGAAAGTTCCAGTACTGGTCGAGATGAACGAGTCAAGTCGTTCTTGGACGGCCGTGCTTTCTTACATGACTTGTTCCATCCAAGCATATTTTCTTTATTATCCTTTCTTGATGTCATCCTCTCTTGATGTCCCAACCATCTCAACTTGCTCAATGTTCACTTTTCTTCTAGTTACAGAACTCTTTTGATTGGCTTCTTTTTTTGCTTCACTTTGTCATAAAATAAATTCGTTTGTTATTTCTCTGTTTTCGCGAGAGATACTAAAAGTGTATGTTTATCATCCATATATTAAAGTTAACACATTAGGCTGTGATTTATGTGTCAGATTTTTGCTTGGAATATTGAGGCATCATACCATACCGGAAGAAAATGTATGAATAAGTAACCTTATGTAACATAAATTTTCATGATTTGTTTTTATTGCACCAATTTACAAAACACCTTGAACTAAGTGTTATAAATTAGATTATGTCTGTAATCTGAAACACCCCAAAAATTGGGTGGAAAATAACGCCCTCGTAATCCACCGTCAGAACTTTGCCCTGTGCTGCTATTGTTCACAAGACAGAGAGAAGACGGGTATGGGATGTGAAGGAGAATTTCGCCTCAAGTAACACAAGTGAGGTGGTTTAGTCTTAAGACAAAAACCCGATGCAGCAACGCATCAGCAATGGCTGTTCAGAATTTGTGTAGAATTGGTATCGTGTCTGATAGATAATACGATACATGCCACAGGACGATGAATCAGACCATGTCCTTTTGTGTGTCCATTTGTGATGCTGTGGTGAGGACTTCTACCAACATGACTTCGTCAAATTATTGAGTTCTGTTTTAATGCTGTCAGTTTCAATGCCACACCTGTCAGAGTGTCCGTTGTGCCCTGTCACATGCGCTATAGTCACTGTGGAGGATATTTTTGACGCATCTCCAAGTGCTGTGCGCTCTAATAATAAGTGAAGCCTACTCACGTAATTGCAAGGTTTCTGAAAAGGTTCAGCTATAAAGCTTCGATGTCCGATTTCTAAATTGGTTTGTGTATAATGGGAGTGGATTGGTTAATAAAAAAAGAGTACACAGTTGGTTGAGGCGGCAGGCTCTCAAGCGGTAGGTGCCAGGTTCAAACCCCGGCGGTGGCGATGTATTCCACACTTTGCGATAGTTTTTTTAAATTTGCCTAGTGCAAGGTATGTAGGAAAGTATTTGGGTTTTGTGTATGCAAGCCCAGATACTTCTATTAAAAAAAAACTTATGCCATGAATCGATATACAATATACACCATTTTCCTAGTTATAGCTAATGTGTCACATTTCTTTAAAAAATCTATTGTATCGAAATAATTACTATTAGGTTTACAGCAGAAAAACCCACTCAACATTGTTCTGTTAAAACTGAATACAAATTTTCGTCAGGGAAGTTGTCAGAGATTACACATTAGGTATAGAAAAATACGCAACCAATTTCAGTAAGTAAAATACGATATGTAAATACATTATTGGCCTTCGAAGAAAATTCTATTCTTGTTTCATGGAGTGGCATTGGAAGATGACATCAAGCCGGTGGAATTTATTTAGTAACAATGTTCTTTGAATGAATTCAGATATTATTAGAGGATTGTTAGGAATTTTCATGCCTCGTTAGAGAAAATCTCCAAATGAATAATTCAACGGTCAAATCATTGAAACAAGCGGTCAAAACAGTGGAACATCGCTATACGGCGTTTTGTAATGAGCTCAATTTGGAATAGAGGTGGTCGGTAGCTTGGTTGTTAACGCGCTCGACTATTAATCCAGCGGGATTCGGTTGTCAATGCCGACCTACTCCACTTCAAGACATAAGCTTTTTAAGCTTACTGTAAAGTGTAGAAAGGTGTATATGGGTTTATTTCGATAAACCCAGATTCATTTTCTAAAAAAAAAAAATATGAACCTCTTTCCAAACACAAAATTTTTTGGCTTCAATACCATCTCAGTTAGCACAATTTTTTTATCAGAAAAAGTTTTCAGTAACTTATTTTCAGTTGGAAAATTCGTTTATTCCATGGGTTATTTAGTGAAAAACTCGTCCATTTACATTGTAGGTTTTTCCTCAACAGAAACGAGATGTATCTATTTCACTCCGAGAGGCAAGACTACTCACACCAAGACAGATCATAAACTACATGAGACAGGTCGACCTTGAAGAGGAAATGTAGCATTGAAGGATGTCACAATATTCCTACTCTGGTTGCAGTGACGCAGGGGATAAACGGTCCCCTGACCTATCAATGAAAAAAAAAGTTCGTATTGGAAAAATAGTTTGATCAAGGTACACCAAAATTCCAAGGGTCCGCGTAACGAATTGTGGACGTATGCCGAGGTTTTCATGTCACAAGTTAACAGTTCATTTGTATAAATCTGTATAATGATATTGCGTAAATTTTGTTCGACTAGACAGTCTTTCAAGGTCGTTTTCAGAGAAACTGAATTGAAATGAATTAATTACTAAGGCTTTGATTGTTGTACCTAACCTAACGCTGAAATACTGAAACGTTTCGTTGGTGAACCTTCATTACTCAGCGATACTTAAATAATAGATTTCTCAATTAATTTTGAACAGATGTACTTATTCTTCTCCAGTCTTCGCTTTGTTCTTGATTGGTTTTAATTCAATGAAATTCTGATCGGGGTCATTCATACTTTGGTTTTAAATAATTCGTAAGCCTTTTTATATGTTTTGGTTTTTCATTGTTTCTACTTTATTTAGGCGTATATTGATCTGTTGAATGGCCAAAGAGGAACTCTAGGTAACTTTGTCAAATTACAGTTGTCTTCAAATCTCTTGGGTCGTCCTCCTAGCAGTCCTAGGTGAAAAAAAAAACTGAAACTATCCATTCTATTGATATGGTCTCTATAGAATTTTCTGGACCTGCTCCATCACATATACAACAAATTGATTTTTCAAAAATGTGCTGTGTAAATTACTAACTTCTTTTCTGGATTTAGTAAGTGTGGACGGTATCGTTGAATAACCTCATGTTTGGTGGTTCCAATAGGTAAATGGCGACCAAGAACAAGCCAAAGAAGCGTCGGAAGACCCCCAGGCAAGGTGGTCTGACGATATCAGGAAATGTGCCGGTGGTGGATGGATGCAGTGTGCCCAAGACAGGGAGCTGTGGAGGACCAAAGGGAAGGCACAACAATGGACCTAAGTTGCTGCAGAAGAAGATGAAGATGTTTGATATTTCTTCAATTCACGTGCGATGATAATCTTTTGAGAACGTTAGACAACAGTTTGCTGCAAATGATGCTGTTGTCAACACCTTTTTTTAGGAATTTTTGGAGGGTAAAGTTCATAATATATGAAGTTGATGTACAAAAGAGAAGGCGGAATGGTCTTTATCACCCTAATTGTCAATTGATGCTCTGTATTATTAAAACCGGACTTTCTGCTTTGAAATAAAACGCCTGAACAAACTGTCTCAACGACTCACTTAGAGGGAAGAGTTTTGTGTTTTAACTGGACTGTTTATTAAAACTTTTCCATTATATTATTAAATTGGGCACACTTTAGCGTTGTAATGAAAAAAAGTATTAAATAAATTATGTGAGTTCTGAATTAAAAGTGAAAACGAGAAATGAAGAGATTGTTTTTTGGTTTCAGGGATAATGTGTGACAGTAAATAAATGCTGTGTATTATATATAACACCCTTGGTGCAAAATTATGATTATCTATTTCTGGTCATTGGATTGTGTTTCCAGGTTATTTAAAGAACATTTTTCAATGCGTGATGTTTTGGGAAATGAAAATGAGAAAAGTGCGAGCACTCCTATTGTAATGAGAGGCCATTAAAAATTGCACAGAAAGACATGCATTACACAAAATAAACTGTTTTTAGTGGCGAAGCCTAGACCCTTTCTTGTGTTAAAAGAGCATCATAATAAGTACGCGTTAGCAGTATCAATGCCTTGTTTGCATTAGGCTAGTAGTTTAGTCGAGTAGGTAGTGAATTAGTAATAATGCTGGATTGACACAAAATTATTATCCAGGTATTGTTACTTATTCACTACCAACTTGATTAAATTATTAGATAACAAGGCATTGGTGTCTACTCTCTACTACCTTTTCTGTTGCAACTTTTCTACGAACTGATGGCCATGATGCTATAATAGGAATAAAATTAACATTTCTAGAAATATGAAACCCCGTAATTTACAGTTCTGGTTTCCCAGCTGTCCGCGTTGTATAATATTATTTACTTTCGACCTAGTTTAAGGAGAGTTAAGCCATATCCCGTGGTAGAGGAGGGTGATATGTGTCAATTTAAACATTCATCAGCTTTTAGGCTTCAGAGTTTAACAGTTATCCACCCACTGAAAAAGTTGTGTTGGATATTTTTAATATTCTAAACGACTGCGTGAATAATATTAAATACGAAAACGAGGGAGGAATATTTGTGACAATAATTCATACAAATTGTAAGGTTGGCGTCACCTGCTTGGCAAGCATCGGACCGAGCGGGCGTTCATGAGTAAAAAGGCGTGTGGATGGGGCGTTTATCTTGCTTCGCGTAGGTAACCGACATGAAAACCAGCTCGGCTCGCTGTCTGGCAAGCTTGTGGTTGTGGCATAATACACCCATTTTCGTGGTTCACTTTTGAATATTGGCCTGTTTTAATGACTGGCAGGTAGTCCTCTTACATAAGCCACCACAGTCTTGAGTCCTGTCTAAAGTTATTATCAAATGCACAACTAAATGGTTCAACCATCATAAAAGTTATTAAGTTCCTGTACAACATACTACATAAAAGTGTTTACTCTGTTCTTCAACATTCATTCAAGGAGTTTGCTGGTTGCTATTTAGAGTATTAGCAAAGTGAATAGGATCTCATACCGTATCTCCATTTTCCTGTAAAAAATGGCCGACGAAGGATAATGTTTCAGGCCTTTGATATCTTGAAAGAAATCAGTCCAGTTTTTAGTCATCTATTATTTTGGAAAAAATGGCACACACACACTCGTCGTTTCTCCCGAATTAGAGATATTATTAATTAAGTCCAGTATTCCTACAACAATGTAGAAGAATTAAGTATGAACACTGTCAGGCTTACGACCGACCTCGGCTGGCTTAAGTGATCGCTTTACACTCGAGAAACATTTGCCATTTCAGTTCAACCCGGCTGGGATTCAAACCCAGACCTTCGTCTCGCATAGTAGGGATCATATCCACTATACACCACGAGGAGCGACGACTGTTTTGGCGAATTTCATGTACATTAGTACTTATGTATTGTTGCATTTCTTACTGTTGACGGGAGAGGGTGGTATTTTTTTTACACTGTTGTATTCTTCTACACTGTTGTAGGAATACTGCATTGTGTACAGAGGTGGGCACCGTTAATCAAAAAATTAACTTCGTTAATCGATAATCCGTTAACTAAAAAGTTAACTTCGTTAATCGTTAAAGCGTTACATTTTTTAAAATGTAACGGAAGTTAACGTTAATCCGTTAAAGCGTTAATCTAAAAAAATCGCGGTTAAATGGCATGAAGTAGAACTACATAAGTACTACTACTGTCACATTCACAATATTATCGCGATGTATTCGAACAAAGTGGGTACACAAATACATTTAATGTGCCTACAACAAATAAAACACACGGAATGGGTGGCGAGTCTCATTATTGAGTAAGAAGTAAAATGTCTTATAGAAGTTTTACAAACAACTAGGTACATTTTTTATTACACTCGCCCATTGACGTCGCTAGCTTCAGAGTTTGAAAAGTGCCGCAGTCGATTTTTTATTTTCGACATAATTTGACTTTTGATCTGAATTTCTTTTCCAACGCCCAACTCATATACTACACCACACATAACTCCATACAACCCTTGGATTATCTAATACCAGTGCAGCCAGTGGATGACTCTATGCAAACAATCAAATATTAACGGACTTAATTAACGGAAGTAAAATGTAACGGAAGTTAAATAATCCGTTAACAAATTTTGGAGGAGAGAAAAGCGTTAAATCGTTAACCAAAAAGTTAACTTCGTTAATTAACGATTAACGGATTAACGCTTTTCTGCCCAGCTCTGATTGTGTATACTACGAAATGTAGAAATCCAATGGTTTACAAGGATAATTTGTAAACCATAAATAATTCAAGTATTAATTAAGTTCTAATATAGAGTGGCTTTGGGTAACTTATTGTTCCACAACTATCAGACAATTTATTAGCCACCTAATTAATTAGTATTCGACATACGAGACCCGATGGCAAGCGAATTGGGAATTCGGTGCCAATAATAATTGGTCGTTGCCAGCAAATTGTGAACTAATTTAGTCCAATTATATTGTAATTGTACCAAATGTATAGAATAGTTATACTTGTTTCAAATAGTTTATGCTGGAAAGCAATAGAGACAATAAAATGTAGGATTAAAAATTCCGAGGTCTCTAACACTATATTTTAATAACGAAAATATGCAACAACTATTTCTTGGACAGCATATTTTGTGGGTTGAAAAGGACAGAACGCAGAACAGCCATATAACTGTCAAAAACGGCTCTCTACCATTTTTTTCCTTGCACTTTTATTCAATTCGTCATACACTTTCTTCCACTCCATTTATAAGTACCTTGCATTATGCTAATATCTGTACAATGTACATCTTCTAGGTCTTCATACATTTTCTTCCTAGTAAAAACTCCCGTTCTGCTCTCGTATTTTTAAAACTATGCATTATAAAATCCTTACTGAGCTAACATTAATTACAACATTCTTTATACAATGTTGGAAAGAATACCGTATCAGAGGTTTTTTTCTATTTTTAGATGTCTGTTTTTCTAAGATGTTTCATACAAAAATCTTATAAAAACATCTCGGAGAGCAATATTGTTATTATAAGTATCTCCCAGCATTCTCATTTTCCTATTATCTCGCTCTTCTGATTCTCAGTTCCAATGGCTGGATACAGCATTATGAACTTTGCCATGGAAATATATTCCGAGTATCCATACCTTGAGAAATGTTTTATCTTGAGAACATATAACAGACTCAATGTAAACACAAGTATGTAGTTTGTATGGAGTATTTTCTATGTTGCTTATTATAAGTCTGTTTCCATTGTAAACCCTTTGTGAATGAAACATGTCAGAGGATTGATAAAAGAAACAACAAAACGTATCGTTGTAAACGCATGTTTACTAATGCTTATTATATACAATATTCTTATTATCTAACGAACACATTCATTATAAATAGTATTTGAGTGTATTATATAATCAGTCGACATTGAAATGTAATATTTGTTTGTTGCCTCTACTTACAAGTGCAAAGCGGGGGCGGCGTATTTAGCCAGGAGAGGCGATGAGTAGGAGGCTGGGATACCATAAGACAGTGGGGACAATAAGCCGCCTACTTGAGGTATAACAGGACCAGAGTATGATGAGGTAGCCGCGTAGGACAAAGGAGACTTGGCTAAAATAGGAGCGGAAATAATCTGAGGTGATGAAATAATTTGGTGAGGTGAAAGAATTTGGGAAGATGAAAGAATTGGACCGGCAATCTTAGGAGCGAGTAATGCAGCTGGAGAGGAATAAGTCAAAGGAGATGACAAGGCAATTGGTTCAGATTTGGCGATGGTTGCAATTGGAGCAGATATAGCCAAAGGAGATGAAAGGGCAATTGGAGCAGATTTGGTGATCAATGGAGCAGCGATATCAATGCTAGCTGGTTGAGCAATGGGAATAATTGGAGCAGAAATTGCTGGAGCAATGGCTTTTAAAACTGGTTCACGTTGTACGATGGCATTGAATCCGTTCAGTGGATCGGAAGAGTAGTCCACTGTCCTCTTCAAACCATCGGCATCAAGAAGGGAGTATGATCCTTTGACAACATCACCTAATCTGACTTCCTCTTGGCTCTTGATGTCTCCTGTGTGTGGGTCGGTGACATCGTAGGAATAGGCGTACTGTGGAATAGATTTGGGCTCTGCGAGGATGAGTGGTGGGATGGCACTACCATAAGCCACAGCAACCAAACAGGCAAGGACAGCGAACTGAAACAAAGGATAATTTTTATTATGTTGGTGTTTTAATATTGGGAGAGTAAGAATTTATGGAAGCGTAAACTATCATGCACCAAGTTAGTTTGTTGTACAAATACCAAGGGAACTTTCACAGGTGCAAATATTGTTAGAGGTGAACATCAAACAGTTGAAATAATACTAAAACAAACAACTATAAATTCGCTTCGTTTTCTGTACAATGTAATAATTTGTTCAAGTTCTCATGAATTATTATAACTGGAATGAACATTTCACTAAAGTTACAACAATAACAACCAGCAAAACTTTGCAAGAAAAACTTGAATCGGGTAAAGTAATTAAGAGTATTTTCTAAACAATCCTGGAAGAACTAATTTGTATCGCCGCAAAATTCTCATGAAATATCACAATGTTTTAATTTGATTTACGGGAAAACCTTGCAACTTATTTCTCAATTTCTTATGTAATTAATTGAGGTGTTGTATTGGAGTAAAGTTGTAAGAAAATAAATAAATTTGTATTGGTTATATTGTAATCGAAGAAATAAACAAATAATAAACATACCTTGAAGGCCATTGTGAAGTTAATTTGATCAATTATCGTTTGATAATGTTTGAACTGGAGCAAGGAGCTGAGTTTATATAGTCGATGCAGGTAATATCGATAATAGTACTAGGTGACAGTTCCTTATTTGAAAAATCTTAGTTATGACGTAGTTTGTTGTAATATGGTAATTATTCGTTTTATTATGATAAATTCCATCGCAGAGTACCATTCATTAATCTATGCGGTAATACACCATGAATATTGAATCATTATAATCTGTAGCAGGTACGTGTACTATTACATCAACTCAAGCAACTATGTAGAGTTCGTGGACAATGTCCATTGGCTGTTCCGTTATTAGGTATAATTATTGTTTGTTCTGTGCCTTGTTTTACCTTCACGGCAAAGTTGGAATGAACGAGTTTTTTTCTAAAGAATTATCGTACAACAGGTTCTAATCTATGTTCTGAATATCAAGAAGATAATGATTGTTGTATGCATAATAGAAATAAGGTTTTATTAGGTAAACAAAATACAGAAAGAATGAAGTGAACATCATGAATCGTGCAGTTAAATTAAAATGGCAATGGGCAAGACAATGGTAGTTGGACGGACAGTCGGACACCTATGTATACTTACAAATGAAAAATTGTGACCATGGGCAAATTAAAAAGGTGTCGGAACATACAGATTGACTACCATCAAGATGGGGGATTAAAATGGGTTGGTCGATCCCACAAACGCCTCATATTTACTGTGCCACAGGAACGTAGATTACCAGAATGGTCCAAAATGCGATGGATAGATTCTGTCAACATTGCTGATACATCCGCACTAGAAACACAAACCTGGAAGATAAAGGCAGCAAACAAACAAGAATAAAGGAGACTCCTGGATTCAGCCAAGTATCACCCACGGCTGTCGAGCTTTCTCTTATCCAGTTTCAATCGTTACGACTGGTTTGTAGCCCCATGTCTCCTTTTCCACTCATTCATATCTCGTGCGGTTCTTTTTGACTTTTTATATGAGTCGAAGCCCATATACTGGCACAGGTCGTCCAAGTATTCTTTCTTTGGTCGTCCTCTGTAGTTTGTCCCCTCGTTAATTCCTTCAATTAAACCAAATAGGACTATGTGACTGATTCAGCTTATGATGATGATGATAATGTAGGCTAGACAGAAAAGATGAACGGATCGATAGAAAGAATGGAATGGACGTCTTTTTCGAACCAGGATGCATCCACGAAGTCCAGATGAAGATATGGCAAAAGGTTAATAATATTTGCTGTACAAAACTAGATCGCAATTAATAGATCTCGTGACCTTTCTGTGTTCCCGCGTAAGGTTGTCAAGGGCAAAGTGATAGCAGTCGTAGTGTTTAGGTTTATAGAATGTGTTTTCCCATAGTTAATTAATTAAGTAATTAATATGTATGCGTGATTGCTCCCATGAGGTCTGTGATGAATTGTGGGTTGCAAACAGCAATTTCACACAACCATGTAATTAGCAGGATCTTAGTACACTGTTCATTATTAATTTATCGGATGTTCTTAGCACACGCTGCACAGTCATTTCTGGTTGGTAAGTCAACCTCAACGTTTTGAAAATAAAGGAAATTATTGTCAGAATACTGACAACTGAATGCACAGTCGACTCGTTGGTTTCAAAATCGTCACTAAAAACGCGTCAGTCGGCCAGTCACATATCGGCCAATCGCCAGTCACATAGTCCGGAAAGTTAGAATCTAACATCCAGGATTCGCGTTACGGAAGCTCAAAAATGCATACAACTTGACTACTTTCCACATGCGTCCAAATGTTAGTTTAATCTGAATGTTTGATCGATCTGTCAGAAGTCAGAACACATCGACGTTTTCATTTTTAGTGACTCGCTTGGCGTCTGGCGATCGCCTTTATCCAACACGGATGTAAAGTGAATGCAGCGCTCCTAGTGGTTCGGTCCAAAAAGCTCTGACAGATTCATATAAATTTTTGTCCAATTTGTTTAATTTAATATTTTTTGCAGATTTCTACTTATTTATGTTCCCTTTAAAAAACAAAGATATTGCGTGAAATTTTATAACTCTTTTGCGTGAGATTACGAAGTAAAACACACCGAATGATATTAGAAAGTAATCTGATATTAACACTGCTAGCTACACACGTACGGAAATTTAGAATCTAACATTCAGCTAGCTGAATGTTAGCTAGTGTGTGATGGGCCAGGGATCTAACTGACACGATCGGTCGTCAGTCTCGCACGGCCACACTTCCTCAGACCCCTTCTTTCACTCATACATAATTTTTGGTCGTCCTGTCATCATTCATTCTTTCAACATGCCTAAACCATCTAAGCTCATTCACTTTCATTCAAGAATCAAATATTACCATAGATAATAATAGCACAACTAATTAATGTGTATTAAATAACATATAATTCATATTATTGCTACATTCGTTCATTCATTCATTGATTCTCGTCATAATAATTACCTTGGATCGCCATAAATATTAGACAAGTTATGGATCTTTTCCGTGTTGCCGCCAGAGGCGATTCTAGTAATTTATTGTTCAAAAGTTTTAATATAGTCTCAAAGTAGACTTGAATAATTAGTCCGAGAGCCCACTGCTTAATTTATGACGTATCTGTTTTTTGATCGAAATGTGGTATAAATGATAGTTTATCAATAGGGTATTACATCGCACTAGGGTTGCCTATCAAAATCCTGCCGCAACCCCACCTGCCCCCCCCGAAAAGGTCCCTCTTCGCGGTTTTTCGCATTTTATAGGAATATGGTAAGAGATAGGAGAAAGTAGTCAATGACAAAAATAATCCTTGCTAAATTCTCTACAAAAAATGTTAAGTCAATTTTTTCGTAGAACTAGCAGTTTACCCGCAATGGCCGGTCCAAAACCGAAATTCATTTAAAATGCTAAAAAAATGTATTTAAACTAAATTAGTTGAAAATTGATAAGAGCTACAGGAAAATAGTCAAAAAACGAATTAATTGCCATAGTCTTAGCTATAAAACGAGCTATAACTTATTTTCACACATCTAATATTTTAGGAGTAATTGCAATAAAACTCAGTGACGAAAATTCTTAAAATTTAGTTTTTCATAAAATAACCAGCGATATAGTGCCGCAGGCCAAATTTTTTTTCCATAAAATGTTAGTGATAATGGGATAATAATAAAATCAAAAAAAAAAAATTTTTATCAAAAAATATCCTGTTTTTTGACGGGCCATTACGGGTAAACTACTAGTCCTATGAAAAAATTGACATAGCATTTTTTGTAGAGAATTTAGCAAGGATTATTTTTGTCATTGACTACTTTCTCCTATCTCTTACTATATTCCTATAAAATGCGAAAAACCGCGAAGAGGGACCTTTTCGGGGGGGGGGGGGGGCAGGGGGGGGTTGCGGCAGGATTTTGATAGGCAACCCTAGTGCGATGTAATACCCTATTGGTAAGCTATCATTTATACCACATTTCGATCAAAAAACAGATACGTCATAAATTAAGCAGCGGGCTCTTGGACTAAATGAAGGCATTAGAAGAAATAAAAAAAGCAAATTTGTACATCGTGAAAAAGAATCTTACTTCATAAATTAAGTTTTGAATTAATACCTACATAGTTTCCGATGAATTAGACTACTATTAATTTCACTAAAACTCCTTCTTCGCTTTTTGTTCTTAATATAGGCCTTGTGGCCTGTTATGGAGATGGATTAGCCTCCTGCGATGTCGACTCCCAACTGTCAATCCATCTCTTTGGTGTTCTGCCCGGGAGTCGTCTGCCATGGGGTTGGCCGTACATTTAGTACAATGCAATGTGAGGGAGTCTGGATTGCTCCATTCTCCTCACATGTGCAATGTGCATACCATTGCCTTCTCCGTTCCCTCCCCCATCTAACGTTATAACCCAAAAAATAATCGAATTGATCGTTAGTCGAATGAGCATTAGTCGAATTGCCATTATTCGAATTACCATTAGTCGAATTACCATAAGTCGAATTAGCATTAGTCGAATTACAATTAGTCCAATTACCATTAGTCGAATTACCATTAGACGAATTACCATTAGTCGAATTACCATTAGTCGAATTACCATTAGTCGAATTACCATTAGTCGAATTACCATTAGTCGAATTACCATTAGTCGAATTACCATTAGTCGAATTACCATTAGTCGAATTACCATTAGTCGAATTACCATTAGTCGAATTACCATTAGTCGAATTTACCGTAAATTCACATTCTTCTCCCTTCTTCTTTTATTCGAGTATTTTCAAGTTTAGAATTTTATCCCTGAATTCCCTGAAGAATACGAACCACGCACTTCTGTTTATTGCTTTGTTCTTCTTTCAATATGAATACAATTTATATCTGGAGCTGATTTATTCCGAAAGATGTTTGTGCTGACATAAGTATATTTTTATTTCCTACACAAACTTATATGAATGTTTTGTAAAAAACTAAGAGTGCGGATTAATCGGTTTTTCTGGGTTTCACAAACAAATTTATATTAGCGTACCTTCTTCAAAAGCACAAAACTGGGCTAACGATAATAATTTTCACGATGATTCAATAAGTCATCATAGTTTTTCGGGCTTAAAAATTATCCATTCCAAAGCTTGTGCACTTTTATTCTGTTAGCTGTTATACTGTCCAATCTCACACATAGTCGTCTCGTACGAAACGTACACTTGTACCGTTTGGATACTAATGAAAAAAATACAAATCTAAATATCAAATGCGATAGGAACAGTGAATATACAAAATGTTAGGTCGATGCCAATCAGAGTGGAAAAAGCTCCGATTGACATCTCGTCGGAAGTGGGTATACATTGAAAAGAAAGAAAGGAAAAAATATTGAATGACACGTAACAATAATACAATGACAATTAAATCAAAAGCAGAACTGAGTGGGTTCATATCAGCATTCACATTTGACAATACTACTCTGAGGAATAGGGCATTGAATAGGGTATAAAACATCATATAAAATTCCAAATAGTATCACAAATACTCGTATTAGACGAAATTTAAATATACAAATTTAAAAAAAACAGCCATAACACCCGGTTTACAATCACTCATATCTCTATAGTGATGACCGACTTCTTCTTCTTCTTATGAGCCTCTTTCCCTCCACTGCTGGTATAGGCCTCTTCCTGTGTCTTCCACAATTCTCTATTTCGGACGCTTTGTCTCCACCCATGCCCCACCGACTCGATGACATCATCGGCTCATCTTCTTTGTGGTCTCCCTACACTTCGTTTACTTTTGTAGGGTCTCCAACTCAGTAATCTGGGGGTCCATCTGCCGTCCTTCTGCCTCGCCACATGACCCGCCCACTTCAGTGTCCCTACTACTCTCTCCGCGATGTCTGAGACCCTTGACCGTCGTCTTATATCTTCATTTCTTATCCGGTCTCTCAAGGATACACCTATATCATTCGTCGCGTCGATGACCAACACCAGAATAAAATTGTGGATAATTTTTTAGGTCTTGTATCGACCCCTTGTATTCATTAACACCGTATATTACATTTATCATATTAAATGTTTATTATTATCATTGTTTTAATATCACGTGGGTCTAGTTATTATTATTTTGTTTAAATATTTGTGTAGTGCGAGTTTATTATCAAAGTCATTAATTAAATTCACTTGTTCACAAATCAGTAAAAATGTAATTAATTGTGATGATTCATACATATTTGCACTAAAATGTGTCGAACGTCGGTGTCTAGATAAACATTTTTCAAGCATGGTCACTTCAGACTACCCCAGCTATAAAATAAATATTATTTGATACTAATTTAGTGCCCGGGCCGGCGCCTAAATTTTAGGTTTGATGCAACCATGCAATCACTATTGCATGCATGTTATTTTGTAAATAAATTCATTTTTCTCATTAAAATCATTATTTTTTTAAAAGCCTATGTCCTAGCCAGGATTCTTCTCTATCTTTACATAAAATATCCTTCGGTGTTAAACTGATTCCTGGACATAAGCAATTTAGTAACTATGCAACCTACTAAAATATTACCTACGTGATTTTTTCTGTAGCACTTGTCGATGTCTTAATTGGGCAAATGGGCTAAAAGTTTCAATGGACTCTGTAGAGACTTAGCTCTTATTGTGTATATCAATATGTTTTTTTTTTATTTAAAAAGGATCTGGGCTTGCATACACAAACCCAAATGCTTTCCTGCACACCTTGCACTAGGCTAAAATCCTGTATTGCAAAGTGTGGAATACATCGCCAGCGCCGGGGTTTGAACCTGGCACCTCCCGCTTGAGAGACTGCCGCCTCAACCGACTGCGCCAAACATGTACTCTGTGTATTGTGTATGTGTATTGTGTATATCGATATATGTATTGTGTATATATCGATATACGTACATTGTGTACACGACATAAATAATATTTTACGTCTAATTAAAATATTTCTATCTTGTAGTAGGAAGTGTACAAAATTTATAATCATTGATTGAAATATTCATGTAATATTTTGGTAAGTAGATTAAGTAACACATATTACTGTACAAAATCTGTGGGTCGATATACTATATAAACTTGTTGTCGTAAATCATAAATTATTATGATTATCAATGAAAATACTATGGGTAGATCATTGCGGTGTAAATGACAAAATGATCTACGGACTATGAACCAAGATGAACCCACGAAAGGATTAATAAAATCTACATTGATCAAATTATTTTATCATTGCAGTTTTCTTTACAAAATGATGATTAGGCAAAAAATGAATAAGGTGGAAATATAACGTAGGTTTGAACATCTGTGAACTAAGTTTTTCGTATCATTAATGATACATTTAAAATAGAAGGCGTTTGGATCTCATAATCATAATAGATACTTCGTTAGTGCATATTGTACACCGTTATATTTTGAATTACCTACTGGGTGCGAATGCCATTGTGGCCTCCTAGGACTACCACAAGAAACCCCGGACGACCACAGCTCCGATGGAGAGACGACATCGTGAAGTATGCCGGTGCAACATGGATGCAAGTGGCCCAAGATCGTTTGGCATGGAAAGGGATGGAGGAGGCCTACGTCCAGGAGTGGATAGCTACGGGCTGAAGAAGAAGAATGCTATTGAGATGAGGTCGCTAAGAACAGTGTGTGGTTAAACGTCGAGAGATAGGATAAAAATGAAGTGATTAGAGAGTTGACCGATTGTAAAATAGATGTCGTGGCTAGAATGAAATTGAATAAGCTTAGATATACAGGGCATGTTGTGAGGATGAATTATGAAAGCTTAGCAAATAAAATTATATGTACTTGCGTGAAATAAGAGGTGTAAGGAAACCCAGGCGTCCAAGAATTTTCTATGCCTAGATATTTTTATTTAGTTTAGACCATCCAAAATATCACGTACCTAATGATAGTAGGAGTTTTAATTGCATTATTTTAAATTTAAACGTAGTCAGCAAATAGTTCCCTTGAGGCTACACAATTATAGAATCTAAAACGTTTATCATATTGGTATCATCATCAGCCAAAAGACTAAAAACAGATATTAAATTACAGGTCATAAATGACAGTTGCGTTCTGATCTCGATCTGTGGGAAAGGTAAATAACAATAATATAAAAAAGGGATCTGGGATTGTGTACACAAACCAAAATACTTTCCTGCACACTTCGAAGTATGCTAAAAGCTTGTGTCGTGAAGTGGAGTAGGTCGGCATCGAGAATCGAAACCGCGTCCACTGGATTAACAGTTTAATTAACAATTTAATAAAGATAAGATACAAACCACTCATATACTCTAGATAACTTTAGGTGATTTCTCAGATGAAGTTAATTCAGTTCTTAATTTTCCTTGTCCAGCGCAGATTCTCAATACATAAAACCAATTTGATTATCAAAAATTAGTATTGATAATCTATATACATAATTGTTATTGATATCACGCTACACACTACAGTAGTAATATAATTTTAATAGCGTTCCAGTTCTGATTGTAGCACGTATAGATAAACATCGCGGATTATATTATATCAATATAGGTATTGAATGAAGATGACCTTGCCCAAATAATACACGCAGGTAATTCAACCTATTCGCTTTACGTCATAATCTTTCTTACTAATGATAAATTGTCATTGAATTTTTACAGTGTTCATATTCATAGTGTAGGAAGTATCAAATTTCAAATGCTGTTATAGTGGTCTGGGGGACCTGACACGGTATGTGAAGAAAAGTACTCCGGTAAACGAATAAATTCTGACTACCTTATGTAGTTCTAGCAGTCGAGAATATTTGGAACGTTATATGTGTAGACTCTAGACTGATAGGGTATAGTGAAAAATCTAATTTTGAACAATTTTCCTCCCCCCCCCTCCCCGTCTTGAAAAAACCCACACAACTGTTGTGTAAGAAACATCGTTGTTTGGAATTTTCTGATTTCCGTAAATCATTAAATTTCTCACATATCATATCTATAATTTGTCTTTAATTTTAAGTTTCTTGCCATTTGACATCACGATAACTTCGTTATGGTTTTACTCACATCACGTTCTTCTCTGAAGATCTGGTCCAGGTTATCCTAGGACGGCCACGTTTATAACATCTCGTCTTTATGCCACATCAATTCTCTACATTTCATTTCATACATAGTAATTACAATTTCTCTAAATGCCTAATTCCTTATACGATCCACCAAATTTTTACCAAATATTCTCCTTATCGACCAAAATATTAATTAAATTTGATTGTATATTAAATTGCTATCTATCTATACCCTCATGTCGCATCCCTTGCAGGGTCGGCAGTGTAGGCAGAGAGAAAGAGCGCCAGACAGCCTTCCTTACACACACTACTAGCCTCCGTCATATTCATGCAATTTGTCATACACGCTTATAATTATATTAAATTGCGAACCGATTCAACTGATGCAACCGATTGTTCAAGTATTGCGAAAATGTCGATAGTCGCGTCATCCATCGTTAATTAAATTCGATGTCGTAAGAATCTCAATCAGCTATTCGAAGAAAGTATCGGCCACGACTTTCGTGTTATCGTTATGGCTATATGGCGAGCTCGTAATATTATAATATCATCTTTACCTTGTAAGACATGTTGCAATACAAACATGCCCTTCAAGAAGTTTCGATTAGTATGCGTGGCCAATGTGAAGAGTCATTAAACTGCCCTAAAAACAATGGGCGAAGTAAGGTACCCAATACATTATGATAATTTTATACCTCGTACGAAGTAATGGTCATTTGTATTGTAAAGTCCGTGCGCTATTTTATTGTTTCGTATTGTACTTATACTTATCAATACTTACCAAATATTGAATGTCAAAGACATTTATTACAAGTCAACCTATGATTGATATCTGTCTTACGAATAAATGTGAGTTCTTGCATTTTTATTTATTTAAAACAATTATAATTTCACAAATGCTTATACCTACAATTAAAACAAAGTATAAATTAGTGACTGAAATGGCGAATGTTTCTCGAGTGTAAAGTGATCACTTAAGCCAGCCGAGGTCTGTCGTAAGCCCGACAATGTTCATCCTTAATTCTTCTACACTGTTGTAGAAATACTACATTGTATATACTACGGCTGCAGAAAAAATCCAACGCTTTACAAAAATCAAAAATAATATAAATTAGTGTTTTTCCCGGATATATGAGTAATATTAGAAAAGGTCCTCCTTTCAACAAATATTTTATCCTCCTACGGAACGAGGATATTAGGGAAATGATTGACTGCAAGACTGCTGTTGTGACAAGAATGAAAGTAAATAAACTAAGATGGTTTGGGCATGTTGAGAGAATGAAAGATGACAGGATGACAAAAAAATATATTTGAGTGAGCGAAGAGGGGTGAGGAAACGCGGCCGCCCGAGACTGACCTGGTCCGATCATGTCGACTAGATCCTCAAGGATGGACGCGTTTTGAGCAAAAGGAATCGAAGAGCGTGTATGACAAATTGCATGAATGTGACGGAGGCTAGGAGTGTATGTAAGGATAGGACTGTCTGGCGTATACATAGATAGGTACATAGGTATCTTAAATTATTCATCCTGTCGCTATTCATCCTCTCAATATGTGTAAACCATCTCAACTAATTCACTTTCATTACAGTCATGCATACTTATTAGTAGATGCTGTATCTTATAATATAGGCATCGTACATGTTTGGAGGACTTGAGTAATTTCTAACACCTTCACAATCTATTACCGAGTCCAAACCTAACACTCAAGATTACTGAAATATATTGTGGTATTCATGTAATGGTATTCCAAGCATGTCTCCACAATGCTGTGTTAATGGCCTAAATGCCTCGGTGTGTTTTCTATACAAATGTATACATTATACAATATACATAAAATACTAATTGACAAACAATACAAACAAATAAAACTTTACATATAATATACATAGACTTAAATAATTTACAGATTCTTCTTCTTCTCAGCCCGAAACCGTCCACTCCTGAACGTAGGCCTCCTCCAAGCCTCTCCACTCCTGTCTATCCTGCGCCCTCCGCATCCTGCATTTACAGACTAATTGTACAATATCTATATATATCATCACTCAGTGTACCTTTCGGGGTAGGCAGAGAGGACAGAATGGAGAAGAGATGAAAAGGGTTTATCAAAAATAATGAATGTTATCAAGCTCAAATGGTTTTGGACATGTGGAGAGAATGAATGACGGAAACAGCTCACATGTCTGAAACAGGGGGTTTTTAGGAAGGGTCCAGGACTAATCTGGCTCGACAATGTCGACCGCATTCTCGAGTTCTGAGTAACAGGAGCCAACGAGCATGTATGCACATTGCACAACAGAAGCAAGAGTGTATGTAGACTATGTAGATATTATATAGAAACAAATTATGCATAATTGAGTAATTAGTGTTTTTTTTTATTAATCTAAAATGAGAAATAAATAACGTTGTAAATTTATTACACCATTTTTTAAAATCATGTGAAATATATGACCTTGAATCAAAACCGCAAACGTTTAGTCTAAATTGCATTTTTTCGTTACAAATTCCAAAACACATTGATCACTATTATAAATAATTAATAATTGATAAATAATCACTCTGGCGTAGGCTTCCCTACTGTCTTGTGCTAGCCGGAAAAACTGCACCACCTTCTGGATTCCGGTCCATTGTCTGATGTTTCTCAGCCAGGACATTTGCTTTCTCCCCACGCCGCGATTACCTTCAATATCCTTCAATCTTCCTTGTAGCAGGGAGGTGTCATTCCGGACGGTGTTGCTGGGGGATGCCCTTCTGGCTAACCCTGGGGCGTCTGAGCAACTTTGGGCTGAAAGAGCGAATAAAAAGGCGCCTAACTGGCGCCTGTGTTATTCGGGTGTGCGGAGGGACCTTTAATATATGTACCTTCAATTTTACTTCTGTTTATTTACTCAAAGCAATTTATAAAGGGGTTCACCCATAAGATTTACAGAAAACCACTCCTCGTTGCCGCATAATTGATTTCTATTCATGAAAAGTGAACAACAAAATATTTAGATGCATTTTACCTGGAAAATTTATTTCAAATATTCGGACCATAAACATTTGCGAAATATTCGTTGTGTGATACCACAAAGCATGTATCTGAAAATGTCTGTAAGTCTCTACCGGTAAAAGCTCGTAAAGAGCATCTAAAGTTGACCAGCTTTGGACATTAAATATTTACATGAAAGCTTTGCAGCCCGTTTTAAGGTAATTTTCATGAAGGTATTTTAAGCTCGTGTTCCGGCGCCATCGTGTTTTACATACCAAATACATTGGTCAAGTATTGACTTAATCCTATTCAGTTACCAAAATCTATTACGTGTTTCCAATAAATTGTAACGTAACTTTCCCTACGAGAAAATGCTGTATTGAAATAAACTCCTATATTTATATTTAAGTGGGTATGAACCCTACAAAGTATAATATTATTTGACCTATATCGTTTTCTTATTTTTCAAGGGTTAACCAATACCTATGATCAAGATTAAGATCCTTCAGTGAAGCAGCCAGGGTTCGACCTAACCCGCGAACAATGGTCGACCTTAAACAGGATCCGAACTGGCCACGGTAGATGCGGATACTTGCTCCATAAATGGGGGATGAAAGATCATCCTCTTTGTGAATGTGGCCAGATCGAGACTGTCGACCATATAGTAGAGAGGTGTCCTAACAAGAAGTTTGCAGGGGCTCTTGAGGAGATCCATAAGGTGACGCCAAGGGTATTAGATTACTTGCAGAATATTGACGCGGAGCTATGACTCCTAGATTACTTGTACAATAGTCGTGTGCATACGAAAGAAGAAGAAGAATACCTAAAACATTTTTATTCAGCAAAACAGTTTTGTGCGCTAACATTCACGTGTTATTCATCGTTAGACGATAGACATTTCTTAACTACAGAGGTTTCAAAGTTTTAATAGTGCCTTTTCGAAAATAGTTATCATCCAACGACATCTATTGATATTTTTTACAGCAGAACGTGTGTAAAAATGCACTAAAAAAGCACTAAACGTTTGATTATAAAGATAAAATATTTGAATAATTAGTTGAACATAAATTTCCAAACGGCAAATAAAGCGATTTATCTAAAATTAAGAAAACATGCAATAATCTGCATACAACCGTGTAACGATGCTCGTCATATTTTATTGGCTATAAAACATTGTTATACGACCATTAAGTAAATTATAATAATGGCATATACATAATTTATACAACCAAATAAATTTACATCGAGATTTTTTTAATCAGACCGGTTTATATGAGAGTAGTAGTCTGGTGGACTCATGAAGTGAGAACTTCTTTGCAGTAAGTTTACAATTAATATAGGTTCGATAGGTTGGGTTCGGGGAGTCGGTAGAAAGCAAATGTCCTGGCTGCACAACATCAGATAGTAGACCGGAATGCGACGAGTGGAAGATCTGCTCTGGGCAGCCCAGGACAGAGAAGGTTTTCGCACGAGTGATCGCCAACGTTGTGGACCCGATAAGGCACTGGAAGACGAAGATACGTTCGATCCCCATTTGATACTTTTAGGTTATTTTTGGATTAGATGGATGGGTGACTTGTAGGCATGGCAAAGACGAGTAGAACTCCCGCAACCTCGATCACAGACAACACGTGCGAGACCCTACAGTGAAACAGCCAGGCTTCGGAATTTTGGGGGAATATAAGTTTTTATTTGGTAGGGGGGTGGGGATCGATCCAGTATTTGACTTTAGTGGGGACTAAGCCTGACTATTCAATAGATTTCTAAAAAGTTCTTTACCTGAAAAAACTTTAGGGGGGAGGCTATTAAAATTTTAACATAGACGTAAAAAAACAATCGTAGTGCCGCAGGCGAAATTTTTTCGTGAAAGTGAATGAGAAAGGTCGTTATTTACGTTGGCATTATAAGTGTTTTATGTTAATAATACAATGGATAAATAGCGCTGCAGGCGAAATTTTATTAGGAAATGGGCGAATGATAAATCTGTGATATTTCTGTAGTAGATGGCAAATTATTGTTTGACATTACGGGGGGGGGACCTTGCCTTAGATAGATCCTATACACTCTACAACAGTCGTTCACAAACCCAATAAGGTTACTTAGGTACCCAATGTAATGAAAGAAAAATAACGATAAAAAAGTTCATGAAAACCTTTTGCCTGAGTTTTTTATTCTATTGTTCCATAGTAGTTTCATCAACCTTTGGTTTTTAATTTTAATTTGTATTTATTGGGTTTAAATTTGAATTTAATTTTTATTTTATTTTATTTGTTTTGGATGCTATTTATTCTTATTATTTGAGCGTACTTATAATATATATTTAATTGCTCTTTAATGGTATGTATGTGTGTATGCATTTGATTTATATGTGTGTGTATTTATCTATGTGAATTATATGTCACTTATTCACATTATTCATTATTATTATTATTCATATCGGTATGTATGTGTGTATGCATTTGATTTATATGTGTGTGTATTTATCTATGTGAATTATATGTCACTTATTCATACATATATAGTGCTAATACATCGTCTTTATCTATTTATTTTTCATCTGCATGGGTCACATTACTTGGCTTCGTTCTTGTGGCATTATATATTCTTTATTTGTTTTGTTTTGTTTGTATTGTTATTTAAGTGTTGTTTAATTATTATTTTCATCATTATTATTTTTATTCTTTATTTATTTATTTACCCTATTTATTTATTACTTAGTTTTTTCTTCCCTATTGTAATTGTTTTTTTTTTTATTTTTTTTTTTATTTTTTTTTTCTCTTCATTATTATTATTGTGATTATTTATGCTTTTGGTTCATCCTAACTTCATGTTTGTTTCTAATTTTCTCAGATGAACTCCTTTCTTGCCGGTGAAATTATTGTTTATTCCTTATTTGTTTTAATTTTGTTAATTTATCTTTATACTTTTTGTTGTTGGTTATTTGGTGATATTTCTTTCTTATATTGTACATATTGTCTACTTTGTATTCTATTCTATTATGGATTGGCTTTTCACCCGGTACCAGAGTGTTTCCGCCAAGAACCGCTGTAGAGTTGACAACTCGTGCCCATCATGGGCGTAGGTAGACGAAAAGGCTAAAATTATAAAACTAGAAAAAGACACATTATCAATACAAAGAAAATACTTTGTAAAACACAATCATTACAAATT
Organism: Ceraclea dissimilis; assembly: GCA_963576895.1. Taxonomy (NCBI): domain Eukaryota; kingdom Metazoa; phylum Arthropoda; class Insecta; order Trichoptera; family Leptoceridae; genus Ceraclea; species Ceraclea dissimilis. The sequence goes on along the minus strand of OY756366.1, from coordinate 15,027,224 downwards.
AATTCCATTCAATGATAAAAATTTGGTCAGTACTTTGTATACTGGTTTACGGTTAAGCGATAAAAGATACGGGACATTAACTGGGAATTGAATTTCCAACTTACTCAGGTCCAAGAGAAAGTCAGGATATTGGTCGTTGATTGGACATCCGAAAAATACATGATCCATATCCTCCTCAGCCAATTCGCAGTCGCACACCGGGCTCGCCACCACGTGGATCTTAAACAGGTGGGATCTAAGACAGACATGCCCGATACGCATACGACAAATTGATGAGGATTCGAATTTACTTAGTCTCATGCTCGCGAACCATGGTTTTTTAGATAGGTTGGGTTGTAATGCTGCAAAAAATCTACCTTTTACAATTGATGAGTTTTTCCAATGTTGAGATCAATCTCTCCAAAGCCTATCCTGAGCCACAATTAGCAGATCCGAGACGGGCACAGTGGAATGAGCTCTGCTACCCCTCTCCAGAGCCATCCTCGCAAATCTATCTGCAAGTTCGTTACCCCGAATGCCACAGTGACTAGGAATCCAAGCCAGAGTGACCTCCAGGCCCCTATCTTTACAATCACTTAATAGCTGTACAATTTTGATACCAATACAATCCCCAGGAAAATGATACGGGCCAGACTTGAGCATCTCCAGTGCGCTCAAACTATCACTCAGAACGACACATCTGACACCAGAGGCAGTCTCCAATATGTATTGAAGGGCCTCCAGGATAGCAATGCACTCCGCGGTGAAGACCGAAACCTCACCCGGCAACTGAAACAATTTGAATAATCCGTTACACTCGGAGTAGAAGGCAGCACCAACAAATGGAGAATCAGGAATTTTTGATCCATCAGTATAGATCAAATGGTGTCCCCTCCACTCCGATTCCACATAGGATCGAAACTCTACAGGGGCAAAGGGGCCTTTATGAATGCCCAAAGACAGCAAAATATTTGGCCGGCAAGAAAGAGCCCGATAATTGACTCGATAAATAGGCAGTTCCCTGCCACAGGGAACCTTAGGGATGACAGACTGATAGTGTCGGAGACTATTGACAAGTAGTGGGATAGATTTGTTTCTCCAGAATCGAGACGAATCGCATAATGCGTTCAGGATCCGTAGTCTACAGTGCAGAGGATGGTTGATGAACCTACCGCGCCCCAGATAAAATTTGTCAGCAAGAAGTTGCCTACGCAAGGCGAGTGGGGGCTCTCCAGCCTCAACCTGCATAGCGTTAATAGGAGAAGATCTCATAGCGCCCAAAATTATGCGGAGACCCTGCGCATGAATCCGATCCAGTTTTGCGAGATTTTCCTTGGATGTAGGCTCAATGAGAAAGCAGGCTAAATCTAAATGACTTCTGACGTATGCGTTGTAGAAGATTCTTTGTACAAAAGGGTGGCAACCCCACCAAACACGGGATACGGCACGCATAGCATTGAGCCCTTTCAAGGATTTGTCACAGATATAATTGACGAATGAATTCCAGGATAATTTAGAGTCCAGGGTTACCCCTAGAACTCTTACTGACGACGTGATGGGAAGTGATATATCACCACACAGAATGTTTATTCTTGGTATTTTAGTTTTTTTCGAAAAAACAACCACCTCACACTTGTCAACAGAGATCTCCAAGTCGTTTGAATCAAACCACACGGACAGCCGCCTCAAAGCAGAATTCAAGACTGACTCAGCCTGCAACACTTCACGACATTCCATGTAAATGAAAAAATCATCAGCATACTGGAGTATTTTACACGGATCCGAGATTGACCGATCTAGATCATAGGTGTAAAGGTTGTAGAGGATCGGACTAATCACTGAACCCTGGGGAAGGCCTCTGTGAACCTGACGTGAATCTGGCCCCACGAGAATAGTTCTATCTACCAGCAAGTTAACAATGAAACCACTCATCCTCGGAGGGACGCCCGTTTCCAGCAATTTTCGCTCTAGAATATCAATCCTTACCCTATCATAGGCAGACTTGATATCCAGAAAAACAGCGACCAACGAATGTTTTCCAGAGAAGGCTACATTAATGTCGGTGATCAAAATGGACAGCACGTCCATAATGCTTCTCATCCTTCTGAAACCAAACTGGGAATTTGAGAGAATACTGTTGTGCTCAAAAAACCACTCCAATCGCCTTTTGATGAGGTGTTCAACTACCTTGACCAAGGAGGAAGAAATAGCAATTGGCCTATATGAGGAACCCGAGGCAGCGTCACAATTTTTCTTGAGAACAGGGATAACCAGTTGGGTTTTCCACCCAGGAGGGATTTGACCACACTCTAGAGCACAGTTAATCAATGAGAGTAAGTACTCCTTTGCCCCTGTATCACACATCTTAACAAAACTATAAGGGATACTGTCCACCCCTGGTGTTCTGTCCTGAACCGCAACCAGCACCCACTCCAACTCGTCCATGCTGAATGGTGAATCCATCCACCCACGTTCGCTGAAAGAGTAACCAAATGGAATTTCATTCTTGTTCGGCACTGAAGGAGGAGCCAATTTATTTATAAACTCCTCTCTCCAAACTCCGTCATATCTATTGTGCTGGAAAGGAAAGCTTTTAGGGTTATAAAAAAGTTTGATACTTCTCCAAACTGACGATAATGGTACCTCTGGCGACAGCGAGGAGCAGAAACGTCTCCAACCCGCGCGTTTCTTATTTTTTAAAGTTTTCTTGGCGAGCGCGGCCGAATTACGATACCTCAAGTAGTTTTCCATATTCATGCTATTCTTGTAGACTCTACAGGCGGATTTACGTTTTTCGACAACTTCCTGACAATCCTTATCCCACCAAGGGGGTTGAGGAATTGTTTTATTTCGTCGTTTCTTTACCTGAGGTACGTGGGATATTCCGGTGTTTATCATTGCCTCCGAGAATTTAGAGTAGCAGAGTGACAGATTTTCGTGTGATGGAGGAGGTAATGATCGGACATCTGATTCGAGGTTATCGGAATAGTTCTCCCAGTCGGCCAAAGAAGTATTAAAGCGAATTCGTTTTTGTTGGCCCCTAGGATAAACGAAAGGTCTTTGTTCCTCTATATAGGAACTGATGGGACCATTAATCCGAATAGGGAGGTGGTCACTGCCATGTGTGCAGTCTAGAACCCGCCAATCAAACCCAGCGGCTATATCCGCCGAGACAATACTGAGGTCACTTGCATTCGGTTTACGAAGTGGAGTATCAATTCTTGTAGGGGAGCCATCATTTAGGACACACATATTAAACTCCTCCAAAATATCGACGAGGTCCTTACCTCTTCGATCGTTGCGTACCGAGCCCCAGAGAGAATGATATGCATTAAAATCCCCCAACACCAAGAAGGGGGGAGTCAGGGTAGAGAAAAAGGATCTGAGTGTAGAGTAACTCACTCTACTGCTACCAGGAATGTAGATTGAGAAAACTGACAGCTTACCGATCTTAACACCAATCACATCTAGCCCCTCACGTGCATCCAGCGATAAGGGAATGGCCGGCAGCGACGAGCTGACCAGAAGGGCAACCCCGCCCCAGCCATCCGCCCTGTCCCCCCGGAAACATGAAAATCCACTGATTCCAAAGCGGAACTCAGGGACTATCCACGTCTCCGAGAGGGCCACGATGCTCGCTTGGAACTTATTGATTAGGTATAAGACGTCCGTTTTTTTAGGGAGTAGACTTTGGCAATTCCACTGTATGATTGAGCGTGGATGATACATCGCGAATTGATTCTGTTAGAAGTGAGATAGCTGAGGCAACGTTGGACGGTAGATTAGGTATCAATTGGATTAGAGAAACGAGTAAAGAAGAGATAGTAGTAATTATGACACTTGGGTCGGGATCAGTAGAATTTTCCGGATACGAATGGCCGTTGAAGGCGCAGCCGTTTGCCGGGTCTAGGGGTTGACCATTGCTGTAAGAGAGAAGGGGGGCTATTTGGTTTTTAATGTTAGAAGTGGAAGGCTGAGCTCTATGATCCGGGATTCTACGTGTTGTGAAAACGGTAGCCCGTCGAGATTGAGTGGACTGGGAGATTGAGGGATTGAGAGTATCAGCTACCTTCGCGTAAGTTTTCATCGCTGGAGGCACCCTTTTGGACGCCTCCGCGTACGACACATTCTCTCTTGCCATAGTTGTTTTTACTTCTTTTTCTCTAATGACAACCGGGCATGATAGACTGGTGGCAAAGTGATCTCCAGAGCAATTAATACACTTACCTGAATTTTCCTGATTACATGCGGCTCCAATGTGGCCATCACCCCCACATTTGAAGCATCTGGCCTGAGATCGACAATTTTTCATCTGGTGACCGAATCTTAAGCACTGGAAACATTGTGTTGTTGGGTAGGTATACAGGTCCACGGACAAGGAGTTATGGAAGAGGTAAATGTGATTGGGGAGGATCTGACCTTCGAATGTTAGCACCACTGTCTGAGAGGGTACCCAGGAAGGAGTGCCTGCTGAAACAACCTTTCTATTGAGCCTTCTTGCTTTAATTATTCTTCCGCAACGATCAGGTGCCTGTGCGAATTTAACGATTTCCTCTTCGGAGACATCCGTACTTATACCTCTCACAATGCCCATTTTCGAGGTCTTGTAAGTGGGTACGAATGCTTCCAAGTTGTTTTGTGATGCGAAATTGCCCTTTACAAATGAATTGGCCGCAGTGGCAGAGGAAAAGGTGAGTTGAATTTTATTTCTACCCACCCTCAGCACTCCGCCAGCAGCCAAGCCCTTAATTTTATTTTCTATGAGCAATCGCCCAAAATATAAAGGGTGGAGAGGAGAGTTATTTTTATTAGTGATGTGTACTATATATGGTGCAATTGAAAATTCGGTGTAACAAGCTTTTTGTGCGTTAGTGGATGAGGGGGCTACAGGCCCCATCAAAACAGGAGATGGAGTTGGGACCTCCTTCTGTGAATCCTCATCAGAGGAGACGGTGACCTCTTTCCTGCGTTTTCTTTTTTGCTTATTTGGAACCGTTATGAATTGGCTGGGAGAAGTTGGGGGCTCCAGGTCTGGGACCGAAATCATGGAGCCATCAGTCTCCGATTCGGCGTCATCCGGCGGCCGAGTCATTCCGTCTGGGGGTTTGTCCCCCATCATAAAAAACTGAAAACTTACCTGGTAGGTAACCTAGTATATACACTAACTTACTTTGAACACACTTAACTACTATAAATAGATAATCCCACATAAATATTTTAGTTCGTTTGTTTATATCACCACTTCCCATTTAATATCATTTCTCTCATGGGTTTCCATGGATACAATTTTTTTCCATAGAATTACTACTAATCCAGCGTACAACATATTTGAAACAGAGAGTACTTTGTGTCCAATTTCCACAATTTCCAGTTAATTCATTCCGGGGTAATCTTTTATATGAAATGGTTTTGTGCATTCATTTATTGAGTGCATTTAGTAAACATTCTCAAAATACACTTAGGATATAAAAAGTTTAATAATTTGTAGTCTTGAATGAGATATTTCTTTAGACAAAACATCAAAATTCAAGGTTTTTCAAGAAAATATTCACCATTAGTTGTGTTAGTCCAAATGTCACTTTTTAAAATGATAAGTTGTTTTTAAACTAATGAGAGGTGGTATTATCATTATTTGCAATGTAAAAGGTAAAATAGGCTTTTAATTACGTTTTGTAAATGAAATTTTGCCATTTGCCAAATTAAAATTTACGACAAGAGCAAAATATTCATATTGTCTTTTTGTCATACCAATATTTCATATATTTTCTCTGTTACACAGATGTCATATTCTCTAGATGGGTGCAGTATTTTTTCTCTATCTGACATAGATTACATTGCTTCCGAATATTTGTTAATCGATGTTCTACAATTATTAAAATCTTATGCAAAGTTGCTACACCACAAAAAATTGCCATACCACAAAAAATAAATATATTGTAAGTAGGTAGGTACCTGCTTTGAAGTGAAATAATCCTACATTTACTTACTTACTTACTTAAATATTTTAGTTCGTAGACTCTAAACCGTTCATCCGATTGAGATGAAACTTTGGGAAATTGTTGTGCTTGCCCCAAGGAGTGTTCTAATAGGGGATACAAGGAGGGGGGCACAAAGGGGGGGGCAAGAAAAAAACTTTTTTTTTCAAATAAATATAACTTTTAGTGTCGAAAAGATGAATGGTAACCCTCCCGACATCCGGAGGAATAAGGAGGGGGGGATTGGGGGGCTGGGGGGGTCGGAATGAAAAAGTGATATTGGTGTCGAATCCATAGTTTTCCACCTCAATAAGATGAATAGTCACCCTCCCGACATCCGCAGGAATAAGGGGAGGGAGTTAGGGGGGGGTCGGAATGAAAAAGTGATATTGGTGTCGAATCCATAGTTTTCCACCTCAATAAGATGAATAGTCACCCTCCCGACATCCGCAGGAATAAGGGGAGGGAGTTAGGGGGGCTAGGGGGGGGGGGGGGGTCGGAATGAAAAAGTGATATTGGTGTCGAATCCATAGTTTTCCACCTCAATAAGATGAATAGTCACCCTCCCGACATCCGCAGGAATAAGGGGAGGGAGTTAGGGGGGGGGGGGTCGGAATGAAAAAGTGATATTGGTGTCGAATCCATAGTTTTCCACCTCAATAAGATGAATAGTCACCCTCCCGACATCCGCAGGAATAAGGGGAGGGAGTTAGGGGGGCTAGGGGGGGTCGGAATAAAAAAAGTGATATTGGTGTCGAATCCATAGTTTTCCACCTCAATAAGATGAATAGTCACCCTCCCGACATCCGCAGGAATAAGGGGGGGCTAGGGGGGGGGTCTGAATGAAAAAAGTGATATTATTGTCGAATCCATAGTTTTTCACCTCAATAAGATGAATAGTCACCCTCCCGACATCCGCAGGAATAAGGGGAGGGAGTTAGGGGGGCTAGGGGGGGTCGGAATGAAAAAAGTGATATTGGTGTCGAATCCATAGTTTTCCACCTCAATAAGATGAATAGTCACCCTCCTGACATCCGCAGGAATAAGGGGAGGGAGTTAGGGGGGGATAGGGGGGGTCGGAATGAAAAAAGTGATATTAGTGTCGAATCTATAGTTTTCCGCCTCAATAAGATGAATAGTCACCCTCCCGACATTCGCAGGAATAAGGGGAGGGAGTTAGGGGGCTGGGGGGGAGGGGGGTTAAATTGAAAAAAAAAAAAATTATGCAGACCCCCCAAAACTGTGAGTTTTAGTGGCTCTGCAGTACTTTAACTAAACATGATGATACCACTGATTTTGGGTTCCACTGCCGACCTACTTCACCATCCATACACAAATTTTGCCGTTGCGAAGCACGGGTAATACAGCTAGTGAAAAATATATTGGTAATGATACACTTATAGCGAATCCACTGTGGCTAACGTAATGAACCAATTTTTAACAAAGATAACGATTAATTATAGTAAAAGGATAGAATTTTTTCTTAAAGAACAAAACACACACCACGTGCCGTCTGCTGTCCCGTTATCTCGTTCGTCTACTTTGTATTGCTGTATATTGTGTATATTGGTCCCCTCATACCAGCTTTTAGCTGTATGGGGACCTGTCACCTCAATGAGTATGTAATTTAGTGTTGTAACCATTATTTGTAAACTGTACATATTTCTAAATAAACTTATATAGTTTCCAGAATGCTTAGACCATCAATTATTAGAAAGTCTCTCGCAGGTAAATTTATTTCACATCGTATTTTATTGGCAAGGGGAGAATTTATACCGTGGACTGGACGTTAATCGAGAATGGATTGTGTACTTAGAGACTTTATTTACTTGCAATGTAATTTATCGGATTTATAGTATTTATACACTTTACCTTGAAATCCGTGATCCCAATAAGTCCTCAATGGACATTAAATGCATTTATATATTACCTAGTCAGATATATAACGATTTATAAATAAAACCATTGAATTGTATTTAAGTAATTTAGATCAGGATGCAAGCTAAGTATGTACCTGGAAGAACTAGTGATATTTTAAAGTTCTCAAGTCATGTGTTATTAATATCATTGCAGAAGTAATTGTGACAATAATAAGTGTCATAAGAAACTGTAATGGAGTCGATATGAGAAATGCCTCGGATAATGCGATGATTTTAAAAGTTTATCCACATGTATGGAATTCAAAAGACTACCATATTTTTGTACCTGTTTTATTCCCTCGATTTAAACCTCGCTCATATTTTCGTATAAAGACTATTTGAAATTAGCAATTTTTTGTGCAATGGTAAATCTGGAAATTATGTTCATTGTACTGGACGGGTTCCAAATACTCTTTGCTAAAATAAGACATTAAATAAATAAATCTTTAGTAGTCAAAAAATGTTCAAGAGTTACAATAGAAGGAGTACATGGTTGACGCAGTTGGTTGAGGCGGCAGTCTGCCAGGTTCAAACCCCTCCGCTGGCGATGTGTTCCATACTTTGCGTATGCAAAAATGTGCAGGAAAGTATTTGGGTTTGTTGTTCAAGCCCAGATCCTTTTTCTTTAAAAAAATATAATAATAAAGAAATAATGCAAGATTAATTAATTCGTAATTCTCTATGGGTCCAAAAATAGTCCTTTTTTCCAAAAAAAAAAGAAAAAAAGACAATAATAGTTTGCTAAGGGACGGACTTATTGTAAAAAAAAATATTTTACGGTCAAACCATTATCATGAATACATTTTAACAAAAATTATAAATTATATTAAATCGTTCAGAAAAAGGTGTTGCGAAGCCGAATGAGTAAAAAAATTCACTTCATAAAAGTATCTCATCTTGTTGCTCTACTTTATAAGCACTAATTTATAACGAGATTTTCCTGAGAAGCCGCAGCGATTACTGCATCTCGTAAAGGTCAAGGTGGCCGTGTAAATAAACAGTGCAAGTTCGATGGCTGCCGGTAATGAAGTATTACGAGTACCTCCTTGCATGGGAAGAAGAAGGCATGAAATTGAGAGTATATTTTGTATGCCATATATGCAACATTGAAGCAATAAAGAGATGTTCATGTGTTGTGAAGACAAAACTGATTAAATTTATTTTTACAAGCTTTTATTTAACTTCCGCCTCTACGATTACGTCGTTTACCCATTTCTTCTGAGGTCTTTCGACACCTCTTTTGTTTGCCCATGGTCTTGTCTTGCTAAGTGCCTTGCCCATTGTCATATCGCTGTAAGATTCATGACGCAATGATTTTTTGATCAATTGACACCACCGATGAAAAATTCCTTCTAAACTTAAATAGCAATTGAAATCAGGACCTCCTGAATACAAGGTCAGTATTGCACTACAGAGCTGACAATTTATATTCTGAAGTTCTTCAAGAATATCGCGTTGTTTCTAAAGAGCAAAGAAAACAAAGCAAAAGAAGTTATTCCGACGTGTTGCTGTTTTCTCGATTAGGAACAAATAAAATTATTGGACAATTGACAATTTATTGAATGATATTTTAAATTCCCTTAAAAGTGCTTTACGAATTACAATATCCATTAGCAAAAACTCGCATCTTTAAATTTGTTCAAGTCTTAAATTAGTGAAGTCCATTTTGTAGAGGATTCAATAAGACAAATGGACAGAGTAAAACAGACGCTGGCCTCCATGTATGGTATCTAGCTTCGCCTTTAGTGGAGAAATAATAAGATAAGAACATCCAGAAAAAAACTATTTATAGGTACTATTACCAAGTTGTATTGAGTTGCCTTCAGTCCACATCAAAAACTTAGCCGACAGTTCCCCTATAAAATAGTATGGCAATGACATTGTATTATTATAGCAATAAACACTCGTAAAAACAATAAAAAATATTGACAGGATGACTAGAAGTAAAAAGATTTGTATACTTACTCGAAAGTATAAATGTAAGGAGTTCTTAATTATTGTGGTCGCCAATGGAACATCATGTCTTAGTAGATTGATTCTTATGGATGGACGGGTACATACTGAACCGAAAAGCATGAATGTTGAATTGTATAAACGTGAGGGTACATATGTAAAAAATCCACACACAATACCATAATTTGTGATGTTGTGTGCAAGACAGATTATTTTAAGTTCAGCAATTAGGTTGGCTACTCATTCTGAATAAATAAATAAAATCTTCAGTGGATTTTACATTATAATGTAAAATTAGTAAAAAAGTAATGTCTGCCAACCTTACCAACGCCACTTGTGACGATAAAATGAAATTGTACACATGATTAGGTAAGTATGGAAACCAAAAAGAAGATACAAAAAACAATATACTCGTACTTACATATTATATTGTATATGTATAAACATACATACAAAAAAAATACAATACACGCAATAAAATAATTAAAAAAAAAGAAAAAAAGGGTAATTTTTTAAATATTATTTTTACGTCTTTTAATAGCATCGAACCGTATTGAAAATTAATATTTTTTTAGCATTACTAGCAGTTAATTTTTGAAAACCTACTCGTATCATTAAATGTAAAAAGAGAAGGCAGTTTGAACTCTCTCTGTTTCATCCGCCTACTCTTTAAGGGGTGAGGGAATTTGAATAATATAATAGATAGATCGATCGATTATAATGTTAACCAGAATAACCTTAATAAATGTTTGGAAACTGTTAAGGTAATGTGATTAGGTATAATGGAATTATTATATAGATGTCTATAACGTAATGGAATTATCTATTATCAGATTACGAGACGATCTGATCATCAAATTACAAATTAAAGCCCTTTGTAACAATCACGTATAAATTGGCGTTATTGCTAATTGAACTGTCTTAATCTATAATATCTCATAGTGTAATGATCACATGTACATTGTACAACTAATACGAGCAAATTAAAAAAGTATTTATCTATTTATTTGATTTATCTCAACAGGCGCAGAGGGCAAGTGGACTAAGAACCTCCTAAATTGGAGACCTCGAGATGGGAACAGAAGTGTGGGACGGCCACAGCTGAGATGGAGAGACGACCTGGTCCGACACGTCGGTGCAACCTGGATGCAGTCTGCACAGGACAGGACAACATGGAGGCAGATGGAGGAGGCCTTCGTTCAGGAGTGGACGGGATAGGCTGATGAAGAAGAAGAAGAGTAATCACACATACATTAATACATTGTACACTATAGTATATAATTTATAATTGCCAACCCCACTAGGTTATGACCTGCATCGGGGTTGACAATTAACCGAAGTGAAGACATCTTTATTCTACAAATACACGACAATAAACAAAATAAAAAATTATATTCCTCATTATGACAAATTAATCATACAAAGCATACTAAGAAATAACAAGTTGCATATCGGCATCAGAGTCGACTACTTGAAGAATTTCTGCAACAACACACCGAATGGTACATCAGGTGTATTATTGTTGCAGATTATTACTACCTATTATTATTGACACGCTCGTATTGTTATTATAAATGTATAATTTGTAAACTTTTGTTACAATATTTTTAAGATAAATTATTATGCCACATATTACATAATTAGAGTTCTACTCGTGAAGCACTTTAATGAGACACCGAACCCGGCAGCATGCGGTGACTGGATCCTCTCGATCGCTCGGTGTTTCTCGGTGGGCTTGAGCTTGGCAAATTCAAACATTCGATTTGAATTTCTTTTTCAAAGCACTTTCATACGTTACCACACATGATCCCGCACAACCCTTAAATGCCCTCAAATGATTTAAGTACGTCTTTTTTGTTTCTGAAGAAGGCTGATACAACATATTAAGCCAGCCGACGATCAGTCACAAGCCTGATGGAAGGTCTATCCATTGCTGTGTATCTGTTGAGATAACTACTTGTTATCAAACGTTATTTTAGTCACTACAATTAAATAACATATTTATTAAAATGAAATAAAACCGCTCGATACGACGCTATTAACATCTATTGAAAATTTTTACAACACGACGTACGAGAAAATGTACGCAACCTATTTCAGTAAATTGTAATAATATTGTATTATAAACTATGACGTACATGAATATGAAACCCACACCTTATTGTTTAATATCAAAAGTACGAAATAATCCTAGCGGTGAATCCCAACAGCAAAATTAAGGAATTAAATTATTAAATGAGGGTTTAAGGGAACTAAATTGGTTTACGTTTTTAGACATGAGGTAAATTTGAAGTTTATTTTGCTCAGGAATATAAAGGTAAAGGTAATAATAATAAAAAAAAGTTTATTGATATAATGAAATGCATTAAACAAATGGCGGGTTTATTGCCATGGGCAATATCTGCCAACCAACTACTTGAGAAATCAAACAAATACAGAATGTGCGTACAAAAGTGTACCTAAAATGACTATTATAACTAAAAAAGTAGTAAGAGTTAAGATTTCTCAACCGATGAATAGTATTAGATGGACATCCATCCGATGTATGACCGGATTGATGTCGATGGTTGATATACAATATACATGTCGGTTCGATTTCCGGCCGAATATTACTTAAGTGTAAAAGTGATTATATTAAACCATCCGACGATCAGACTCGATGTTTGTCCATCCTTTGCTGTATATCTGTTGAGATAACTAGGTACTTCCGATTGAATTTGATTGATCTTCCATCAGTCTTATCTCAAACTTCTTATTCGGCTATCAGCTCACTTTTTTATAATAATATGGTGTCCGCATATAAAAGTGATAACTTATAAATAATGCTTGGCGCTTTGATTCACTGTTTGGGCGTTTTGATAAAGATAGCAATACGACAATAAATAAAATGTTTTATTATTATAAGTCTCATAATACGAATCAGTTCAAGATTATATTATGAAGATCAATAGTCCAATATAATAAGTTGTTATACAATGTGGGACGTGGGTATTCATTGACTTACACGGTTATTCTTAGCAACCGGTTCGATAGTAGTATCGGTTCGATGCTTCAATTGCTGATGTTATTACTGTTATTAGTAAATTGGAACCAATATGAGATGTTATATTATCTTTTGTGCAAAATTCAAGCTGGTTTGCTGATTTCTTCATCCATTTTAAATTTCATACAAATAAGTCATTTTTCATAAGTCATATTATCATACCAATAACTGAAATTCACAGGATCACTGCTGACGCTGCCAATTAGCTAAGAGATTTACTTTTAAATCTGTAGTTCCCCGGTCTTATGTCTTTGCCATATGCATTAATAAAAATAGCATATGTCGAAGCAAGGATACAATACTCTAATGCTGGATTTCACCAACTGTTTAGGTGAAGAATAGCGGAGATAGAAGCCACCTATAATTTATATTTCATACAAAATTTGTGTTCGGTGACTCCTATCTCCTCTATTCCTCAAGTAAAAAGTTGGTGAAATCCAGAATAACTGTACTTCAGTAGTCAAATATGCCCTCAAACATGTATTGACTAAAAGCACTGTGATGTGGCATTAAACATATGCACGCTCTAAAAATTTTGCTTTTTGCCGATGGCGAAAATGCATTTTAATACTATCGTAATATTTTGGCAACCTTCCATTTGGTCGATAGCCTATTTTAAACACACTGCCCTTAATTTTCACCCATTATATTATGAACTTTTAAGCGTACGAGATGAAACTTCAATACGTATTCAGAGCTTATAGTGCAATATACTCAACATTCGACCAGCCTCGATCTCTTTATAGTTATAATTTTGCGATTCAAAAACTGTAAAACATAATTATAACAGATAATTATCCTACAGTTTTGTTTTTCTGTTTCTTCAGCCCTGATCTCTCCACTGCTGGATATAACCCTTCTCATCCACTGTCTACCTGCTGGTGAACTTATGACTTTGTCTACCTTAAAGGTTTATAAATTGGTTCGAACGGCATCTACCTATTTCTAAAACCGAAGGTCGTGAGATTGAATCTGAATGCTGAAAAGTGTATAAATAATCTATCTATCCATCTATCTATAACCTCACGCCGCGTCCCTTGCAGGGTAGGCAGAGAGGACAGAGCGTTAGACTTCTAGCCTCCGTCCTGTATTAATAATAACATAATTAAACAAAGTTCCAATTCCACTATTCCGAATCTCTCGACAATTGGTTTCGAAGCCTCTTCATTCCCACTGGAAGAGTGTACGGTTATTATTGACGAATCTTTATAACTTCACTTTATTCGGTGGATTGGGGTGAAATGAAAACATAATGGAATAAATTAATGCCATGTCACAATAAAACTTTTTTTTTTTGGAGAAGAGGGTGGGTCTAAGTCGTTAGAAGGTAATTTTAGACAGACTAAATAATGACATTGACGTACCAATTCAGGGAAAACGTTTGTGGGTGATTTCGATCTGATTGAATGATACTCGTATAAATAGATTAAACGTTCGTAATTTTATCACTAATGATATAATAAGTCTCGTCAGCTCGTCATTAGGTTTAATCTTAGGCGTGGTAACAGAGCGACACAGCTTACCTATCATATGCCATGATAGGATCGCATATAGCAAACTAGTTATATTGATAAAGAGTAAAACAATATACCTAGAGTCTAGAGCTATCTATCTACAGAACTTTTACGATTAACGTCGTTCGCCTAAACGCTAATGAAATGTTAGTATTATGGAGAAAAAGTATTTGACTAACGGAATCGCTTATTTATCGAAATGGTTGTGATTCTAGTACTATTATCATAAGATGAAACTGCTAAGTACAAGTAAATTAGATTCTATAAAATTTAAAGATTATGTGAAACTGAAACAGAGAAAAGGTTGTATTTTGTAAGTTCAGATAATTTATGGTTAATCAGTGTACATTTTTAATATTTTGTATACCAAAAAAGACTTTTTTTTGTTTTCAATTGAAATCACTAAAATTTAATTACTTAACACATCTGGAAACGATGATTAAACGCACTAATTGCGAATTTCAGAAAGGTTTTTGGTTTTACTATGTGACTGTTTTAAGACATTTTGAACAAACAGAATTTATTTAACTATGTATAAAATCACTTAATTTTATAAAACACCTACGCTGCCGCTCTCAACACTTGAGCGCCATTTACGAGTTAATTAGATAGTTAAATAAACGCTGTTCAAAAAGCACTGATTGCGATTAGGAGATTTGTCATAGACACGACATAGATTTTTTAGATTTGCTATTAATATTGACGAAAGGTAAATTTTATACATTTGATTGACACAATAGACTTTGATGTTGAGTGAAATAAAAATAATACATAATAGGCACTTAAATGAAATAATAAAATGCAACGCACATATATAAGCTTTAATCAGGGGAAGACTGTACTAAGTATTACGTGTACAGTTTGTCATAGTGCGCACCTTAAAAGGTCGTCAAGAAATGGTTCAGTTTCCAATCTATGTAGGTATATCCACACTCACGGATCTAGATCCATAATCGCCCATTAAGCGCTCCCGTTCCGTGTTCAGGATACATGTGGGCGGCGAATGTTGCAATATTGTACGAACTATAGGTACACAATCGATGGCCTTTAATTTATTTTTATATAATACAGGCGACACTAATTAATAATAATTATACTTCATCTTAACCATTATTAACATATAATAAACTTGATAAAACTCGTTGGGGTTAACTGGAAGAAATCGCAGTTCGCCCTAGTCGACAATGCTTAATAATATGTGGTCAATCCACTATTAATGAATATTAAGATACCTCACGAAAAATGGTTAACTTTTAGAGTAGGCATAGTATTGAGATTTTATCTAGGGGATGACAGTAAAATATTTTTTACATCTTGAATAGATTTCTAAAAAAAAATGTGAAAAACACCTCTGTCCTTTCTTCCGAAAGACAGCAATTTGTTTCCCAAAAGTCGCAGAGTTTTTTTTTTGTAATGATAACATGCATTAAAATCTAAGGAATGACGGTAAAAGTTTTTTAGAATGAAGCGAAATTAAATCCAAAAAGTAAAAAAAAAAAAACGCCAATTATAACATTACATCATGAGATTGTTCATGAGATTATAAACTTTAACGTTGAATAATTTTTATTATTAAGTATGTGTATTATGTGTCAAATATTTATTCCTTACTGGGGATTGCTATACCTACATGGTATAAAGGGACGTTCGTTAAAAAAAGGTAAATTAATTAAGAACATTGGAAACCTTGGTAGGGTCTAGAATAAACTCATAAGGGAATGGTGTTCAGGATGGGTATCTTAAAATAGTTTAACATTCATTATAGTTTAACCTTCATTAAGCCTTAAGCTACACAATGTTTTTAATTTATTTCAGGGTTTAATGACGGTCCGTTAAATAAACGTCGAGATTTAGACATTTTAAGTATTAGCAATTTGATTTTAAACATAAGTAGAAGGTAAAATAATTGCAATTATTTTTTTATTATTATTTTTTAACACGAGTTAAATTTTTAAAGTTTAATAAATCGTCTTGTTTCCTACGTTCTTTATATTTATCGCAAACATATTTTATTTTACTGCTAATTTGTTGCGTAAAATAACTAAACAAATCTTTATTGGGCAAGAAAAATGTACTTACAGATAACAGATATGACAAAAATTCATTGTCATCAATTATCTTTTATTCCTATTTCTATGTTTTTTAAGATATGTTTTAAAGGTTGAATCATTTATTTATTTTATTTTTGTTTTACTGAGTAGACATACTAACAATAAGTTGAGAAATTATACAAATCTTACCATCTTAAATTATTACATTTAACCCCCCCCCCTCATAGAAAGTAAAACTTGTGTTAAGGGGGGGGGGATAAATAAATTAATAATTATTACGTGTAATTTATCTGTATTATTTACTGTAAGTATAACCCACTCTCATTTTTGTGTTTTTAAAAAAAATCTAACTTAGAAATATTTATATTAGTTATTTTAATAAAAATATATTATATGAATAAAAAAAATATATATCTAATCTAATGTAACATGACAGCTGGTATCGCCTCTGATTAAAATAAATTACTATTATTGGCGACCTTGGCAATACGTAATATTTATATTATAACTCGTATGTTATATAAAAAACAACTAGGTATGAATTAATCTAAATAGTGCTTATGACAAGAAGAATCAATTCTATTTTCGTAATCATAATTTATATTCTTTTTAATTAATAGATATACATGGTGATTTCAAGCTACATTTTTTCGTAAGTACTTGATTTTTTTTTTTGAAACCATATGTTATTTTTTTTTAGTTTCAATCGGCATTCACCCATAAAGAAAAAGTGATCTCTAATTCATTATGTTTTTGAAGCCAGGAAAAAAATCATACACTAAAACCCATGTGAATATTTCTAATTCAAGAATTAATCTCTTTTCCGGTTCTCTGAGGCTAAGGTATCCAAAAGTAACCGCATCCGGAGTCAGCTTCAGAATTTCTAGCAGGAAGTGAGGTAATTTGGAATACAGTTGGACATAACTTTTAAAAGATGGAATTCTGAGGGCTCCCAAAATACTGGTACAACCACACAGTGTTGAAGTCATCATTATGCTTGTGAGAGCTATAAGAATAAAGGAAGTGTATTAAATAAATCTTTGTGAGAAATTTATCATAAATGAAATAAATTTTTATTTCCACAAAAGTATACAAAACATCATTCTAGTCTTCTTCTATACAATACGAGTACATTTATTTTAAAATAATACAGAAACATAAAAAAAATGCATAAATAGTAATAAAAAAAATTGAAATAATTATTTTAAAATTTTGTTTATAAAAGATTTATTAAACAGAAATAAATATCTAGTTATTATTATCATTTTTTGTAGACGAAATCTTTCCATATCTATTTTCGTTTTCGGGATAGAATTCTTTTTCCTCTTGGATCTGTTTAGCCAGGGCTCAAGTCTCGTTCCTGTGATGAAGAGGTCCAACTTTCTCTTCATCTTTTCAGGGTTCTCTTGCATGACGAACTTAGGAATTCTTGTGTGGTCCATCCTTTCAATATGATCCCTCCAGAACCGCCTTCTTTTCCCGCTTCATCTTACGATGTCCTCAACATTGATAGAACGATCCACATAATGTGACCCTTACGATACAGAATTAATGATTCATTTTTAAAACATTAAACAGTTTAAATTATTTACTATATAAATGAAGTCTCTTCTCAAAAGATGTTTCTTCTAAAAAGACGCATTGAAACACACACGAGTTTATAAGTAGCGATCTTATTAATATTATTATGATAGCATTGTCATTGATTTGAAATGAGTGGGTGCACAATAGTTTTTATTTTTATAGGTTAATCTGTATCAAAATATAATGCAGTGTATTGTCGTATTGTTCATGTGATTTGTGGGTACTATTAACATTTTAAATATTGTTACGCAGATGATATGTGACATATTAAATTATGTGGCGAACAAGGCGGGACATAGGTGTTCTAAATAAAGATTGAGATAAAAATAAATTGAACCTAAATAATAGGACCAAATCACAAATGGACGAAATCACATAAAGATAAAAAAAATGTGAGGTAATCCACATGAATTTATCGTGTTGTGATATAAATGCTTCTGGAGATTGAAGCCCTTGGGTTTTCCGACCATTGAAAGAAGCAACAATAAAACATTACAACAATAAAAAAAAACATAGAAATTTTCTGGACAATTATACACCCACAGTTGCACATATTATGTGCCCTATAAAAGAAGGCAATTTTAAAGCGAAATACTTAATGCTTAAACTATCCTTGTACGATTTCTAGCTTAGTGTGCTAATTTCATCGTATGTGATAGCATCTCATTCCGATTTCGTAGCTATGTGACGTTGTATCTTTGTAATTTCCTCTCTATGTGATACCCTCTCTCTGGGATTTCGTCCCTATGTGATGTCCTCGTTGTCTTCTGGACAAGAGTGCAAACGAAGAAAAATATTTTGTTCCTATGTGGTGCAACCTCTTTGGGATTTCATCTCTACTGACTCTTTGTGTCTCGACTTCGTCTTTGTGTGGTGTCCTTTCTATGTGATTTCGTCCCTCTCCGCCACCACTGATATCCGTCTCTTTGTGATTTCGTCTCTATGTAATGTCATAATGTGGATTCCTTAGTATGTGTACAAGTATTTATCTCATTTTATTGTCACAAGCGGTTGGTTGGCAGACATTGCCTACGGCAATAAACCCGCCATTTCGTACAATGTGTTATATACAATAAAGATTTTATTTATTTATTTTCTTGTGATTTTGTCATACATGATACCATCTCTTTGTGATTTGTGTGATTTAAACCCGCGTATATGTTCATTTTTATCTAGTGTCACATCCTTTCTTCACTTTTTATATCCGGGAATATGCTGGGTCGCCTTCAACAATAATAGATAACTAAAAATATCATATAGGTAGTTAATTGTCTTTAATAAAATCATACGAAATAAATTACTTACTTACCCAACAATATCTGCTCTACCTGATGGCTTTGAACTTTAAAACTTTGTAGGTTTATACCTATTAATATGATAACAACTTTGCGGTCCATAAAGCTAAGGGCGTTACATACTCAAAGTCTCGGTATTATTGTTATACTAGCTAACTTACCTGTGCTTCGCAACGGCAAATTTGGATAGTGATTGGTGAAGTAGATCGACAATATGACTCCAACTGCGTTCATCTGTTCATACATTCTGACAACTTTCTAGAAGGTTCTTCAGTAATTCCCAATTCTTTTTTTTTCCTTAGCCTTATGCTCTCTATTCCTGCTCAACAATATGCTGTCCAATCGCCAGTTCCAGGTATATGCTGGGGACGACATTAGTAGGGTAGACAACTCAACGATGGACTGCCGCAGGGATCTGTCCTTGCCCCTTGCCCCTCTGCTCTTTAAATTGTATACAAGCGACCTGCCACAGACACACCGCAGATAGTTCGTTTACGCTGACGACATTGCCCTTGCGTCTCGAGGTAAAGATTTTGAAACATGCCAGAACGATTTGCAGGCGGACATAGCATCTTTTGCATATTACTTCAAGAGATGGAGGCTGAAGTTGAACTTGTCCAAGACGGAAGTAATGGTTTTCCATCTTAGAAATCGTCTGGAGAACCACAATCTCAAAGTCACTCTCGGGAGTCAGACTCTCAAGCTTTTCTATTATTTTCGCTTCAGTAAATGTAAAGTTTGAAATTAGAACATTACTGTTTCAAATAGCTTTTACTCTCTGTTTCAAATAAATTGTCCACTAGATACTTGATTCTTAGTAGTAATTCTACGGTAAAATTTCGTATATACACGGAGACCTAAGATACAAAAAATGTGAGACGGACAGTAGTACGTGATGCAAATAAATAAATTTACGGACTAAAATACTTATGTCGGATGTAATGATTCAACAAGAGTAAGTTTAGTAGTAGGTAGTTATAATATAATACTGGTTCAAAGTATATCTACTATATCATGTAGACATATCTTGGTTAAGAATTTTCTACTATTATAGCACCTACTACACCTACTTTATTTCTCTCTCAATCTAGAAATGTTTGTCATCAATTTGCAAACTAAGTGAATCTAAAATTTTAGCGATTTTGAACGTTGTTTTTTTTAATTCATCAGTATCCATCCAAAGTTCGCTGAAGTGCCAGTGTTTTGTGTTATTGTGTGATATGCGGCAAGACAGGACAGTATCAGATGGGCACCTAAAATTCTGAACTGGAGAACAAAAGAGGCGTAGGAGGACCACAGAAAAGGTGGACAGATAACATTTTCCAGCTCATGGGTCGTAGATCGCAGGAGATAGCCCAAGACAGTGGAATAGTTTCTCTTCTAAGATGCCTATGTCCAGCAATGGAACGCAAGTGGCTAGCAATTGGAATTGCACTGGAGTAATTTATACACATTTGAATATTTCGTTTTTTAATTCCTATCTAAGAGTATGAGAATCCATTATAGTTAAAGGCAAAAGAAGATCTGCTTTCGTGTTTATTTTACTATAAAATTACAAACTTCCCCACACATGTTTCACTTCTACAATACGAGAAAAGAACAAGAACAATTTTTTTTTGTAGTAGGTAGGTTAAAAATTTTATGTTCTGAGGATTTTCTGTGAACGCACTCTTGAATGTCTGTCCGATTCATTTTTACTATTTGGTAAAAAAAACACATTTTGCGTATTAGCTTGATTGCAATCGACACGACCAATTAAATTTATTGTCCTTCGATTGTGATAAGTGCATTGGAATTATTTATAAAATAATACGTATTATTACAATAGTTCTCGTATTCTATTAACTCGTACTCTATTAACTCGTATTCATTACCACCACGTGGGCATTCAGAAATTATAAACTGGATATGAGATACGAGGTAGGAACTTTATCAATTGATAGGCATATGAAGGAATTCACGTATGTGACATTTAAACAATAATATATGGATGTACAAAGATAATAAATTACATGTCAATACTTCCACGTTGTGCGTATTAAATATATTAATAATGATATGAACTTTAAGGGTGCTTCAAGGCCACGCCCGTCCGGCAAGAGGCTAGGTAAGCCAATATAGATAGAGGAACGGAGCAACGTCAGATGTCATAGGTTCTATCGCAAACTTCTTTTTCTGCATCCTGTTCTGAGCTGCTGAACAATTAGTCTGGCTAGAAATCATTCTGAGAGGTGAAACCTTGAGATCTCCTTGTGCTTTCATAACTGAAGATAAAAAAAGAATTTTAATGACTGTACCCAACAGAAATTACATTTCTTTTTCTGCGAGTGCCATGTCAGGTTTCCCTGTCCTGTGCTAGCCGGAACAACTCCCCCACCCTCTGGATTCCTGTCCATTGCCTGATGATTCTCAGCCAGGACATTTGCCTTCTCCCCACGCCGCGATTACCTTAAATTTTCCCCTCCATAATGATGTGCGGCAGATCGTATTTTCGGTTGAAATCACATTTGCTAGATTACAAAATAAGAACTTTAGTAGATCCATTTCCATGTTATTCGTTCTTCGGGTTTCCTTACTGCGAGTCGAATGGTTGAGAAACAGAGCTTTCGGCAGCGATACTACTGTCATCTTCAGAGTGATGTAGTTTTTGTATGTAAAAGTCCGTCGAGGTATCAGTAATTTACTGCCGTAGCGTAAGCAGTGGTTTGTTGAAGTGTGACGTTATTGTGATGTGTGAGTGTTACTACCACAGCGTGAGGAGCTACAAGCAAAGCTTATAAGATTAACTTTGGTAGAACTAACTAGAGTAGGTTTACAACTGGAACCTCATCAGGAAATAATTCCTATATATAAATATAGGATTAAAATTATAGATAATACGAGTAGATACAGTATTGCTACCACGATAATAGTGTATCCAATATTTTTCCAGCAATCCAAATGACTATAGAACAAACTAATAAACTATAGTATAATATGTAACAATACATAGCAGATTGTAACAATACAAATAATACTACTGTAGTAATTTGGTCTGTTGGAAAGATATTAATGATTTCTCTCTCTTTTTATAGGCAAAGCACCCGAACACGATACATGAATAATATTAATGATGATCATATGGAAATAATGAAGGCAGAATGAAACGAAAATACGGCTTTTGATTCAAGTCTGAAGTTACATAAGTTTAACCCCCACGTAAAGGTGAAAGGCAGAAGGATAAATATAGCGATTTGTATCAGACAAAGTCTACCCTTTGATTCATTGACTGATCGTCCGATATTAGCAATGAACAGAACATACTCCCTCACTTTGTCTTACAGCGTCAGCACATTTTTCTTTCGGAGAGTTTTTTCTACAAAAGTCTACTCAGTATAAAATAAAAGGTCCAGTTCTATTTTTTCCAGAGAATAAATTTCTTTATTTAATTCTCAACCATTTTTATTAACATGTTAATATAGACGTACGTAAGTAGTTTTTTTTTGTTTTTATGCTTTTATCACGGAAATGTCAAACATCATCCATATCATCACGGGATATTCCACAATATGGAGAATCCAGCGACAGGCGTGAGGATGTACGTTTTTTTAAATATAGGTCAGGGTTTATCCCCTGCGTCACTGCGACCAGAGTAGGTCTATTGTGACTTGAAGATGTACGTTAGTCGCTGCCTTATCAAAGCATGCATGCATTTAGATAAACCTTGCAACCGAAATGAACTCATTTCATTGCTGCAAAATTAAATGCCGTAATATTCTTTCTTGTGTTTCCGAATTCCCGGATTCTACAGGACACATGAAAACTATATTGTTAGAAAAGTGTGGAGTCTAAGACGACGCCCTCACGGTTGGCATTTTTGTGTAAGTCAATGAAAATGGTGATGTTTTTTTTTTAATGATCTGGGCTTGTACATACACACAAACCTAAATACTATCCTGCACACTTTGCACTGGGCTAAAAGCCTGTATCGCCATAGTATCGATATGTATCGATAGTTATGGACAATCTCGCGTTTTGTTCTCTCTGATTGTATGCAAAGGATATAGTGTTAGACAGATCCATAGTTTCTATTATATTCTTAAAATAAAATAAATAAAATAAAATAATCTTTATTGTACAGAAAACATACAACGGGCGGGCTTATTGCCAAATGACAATTTCTGCCAGCCAACCCATCTTCTGATTTTGATCATAGAAAAAGGACGACTTCTCTTCTACCATAGTTCTGGTTACTGGAAGTACTTAATTAATTAAAAATCATCTCTGAAGTATATTCATTGTTCAGTCACTTTTATACAAAACTCTACTAGGTATTTATAGTGAAGGAAGAACAAAAAGCTGTTGTTCTAAACATTGTTCTCCACTTGTCACTACTTCACTTGATCTTCTTGAGTGTAAACTTTTGCTAACTTCAAAAGGAAGTAACTAAAAGGAAAGACATGTTGCACATAAAAAAAGTACTCTTACTTGTAAAATTCAATGAGATTGTTGCCCTAACTAAAGCATAATAAAACAAGAGACTTGTACGAAATGTCAAGTTGAATGAGATATTGCTAGGAGAAAATCTTATTCTAGCTTAAGTAACTTTTTGAATTCTTTGTTTTTTGTTTATTTGTCTTATCACCTTCTCCATGATGATGTGGTTGGATGATTGGATAAAAATATCCGAATCTTTTTCGCATGGACTTCTATTTTTTTTTGTGATTACCACATTACCTATTAAAAATTGTCAGCAGATGGCCTGTGTACAGGCAGTAACTTCATCATCTTCGTTGTCTTCAGCTTTCATGTGTTCATTATTGGACATGGGCCTCCATGTTCACTGTTCCCTCTTCTGAGCAGACCGCAACCAGCATGCAGCCTCAGCAACGTATTAATATCTTATGTCCAATTTAGCCCCAGTCTTCCCACTCATACTTACTATTGTTTTCTGTCAGCTCGTTTTAAAGTGAGACACTTTTTCCCCGTCTGTCCTTTTTAATTGCCCGGCTTCGGTCTGCCTCGCAGATTATGGACAACCCTAAATCGAATTCGAGCCGGACATGGAAGATGTGGACACCTCCTCCATAGGTGGGGAAAGAGGGAACATCCTTACTGCGAGTCTGGCGAGATCGAGTCGATTGATCACATTGTGGGGCACTATCCTAACAAGAAGTTCCAAGGGGATTTTCGGGGAGACCATGAGGTGACGTCAAGGGCAATAGAATATTTGAGAAATATTGACGCGGAGCTTTGACTCTCAGATACACTGTACAATGGTCGCTCACATACGAGAGAAGAAAAAAGTTCTAATTGTAAGTTATTCATAAGGTTGAGGTGTCTAAAAAAATCTTTATGAAAAAGATATTCTATTCAGGAGTTCCCATGAGAGTCTGTATTATCCCAGCCACTCCTCCTTCGACTGTGCCCAAGACAATTTTACGTGATCGAGGATATCTTGACTTTAAAATAGAGAAAAAAAGCTGTGTGAAGAAGACTTTTAAAGAAATGTGTAAGAAGATCTTTTTTATCATCTTAAAATTGCGCGTGTTGAATTTAAAATGGAATTCGAAGACGTATTGGACTGATTGTAAAATAGAAGTATAATGTGTAATAGTATATAGTGTCTAAACACAGACTATACGTGACTTGGGTATTGTAACATATAGTTTCCTAACTTTACTTTGCCTTTTAATATTATTCCATTTCATAATGAAGGTATCTTCTATCCCGCACTTCAGTTAAAAAAAGTCTGATAGTTTCAAGGGTGCAAATCCTCGAATACTAGTCGCGAACTAAAAAGTAAAATTTTATGGATTTTAATCTAAATATTTAGTTTTTTCATTTTTCCTTTAAAATTGACTTCCTTAATGTACTAACGGCCGAAAAGATCGAGATTATCTGATATTTTCGTTTAAAATGACTGTCTTTCTAATATAAAATACTCGTGTGTATGAGGAAATTTTCTCGAAGTAAAATCGTTCTATTATCGCTAAACTTTTAAAAATGTTGTATGAGAGGTTAAGCGCAAAATAAGAACAACCTAAGCGACAAATTGCATTTTGGGTCCGAATATTAAAAAAAAAACCTGCTAGTCAATGTCAATGTGTCTTACCTTACTATTCTATCAACTAAATTGCAGCATTATAGCACCGACTGGCAAAAAGGCGATTGCTGTAATGCTGGCCGGTGAAGTATCATACTATTGTATATTACAAGTATATTAATAAAATAAATAAATTGGTACCGTACTGAAATAAACAAACTACGAGAATAATCTCAAGTTTCGGTAAATTTGAGATGTAACTATTGAATTACGAGTATTTCTTATCGAGAATAATTACAGAAATCAAATTTCTAACCACATCCATGTTTTAAATCTTGGTATTGTTTATCAAAGAGATGGACCGACGACATTGTTCAAATCGCTGGAGAAACCTGGATGCGGAAGGGTCAGAATATAGACGAGTGGAAACGGATGGAAGAGGCCTATATCCAGCACTGGAGGGAAGAAGGCTGATGAAAAAGAAGAAGAATATCGTTGGGTGAGTAATCCTCCCTTTCCCGAAGAATTTTTCAGTTCAACGATCTGTATGCGGAAGAGAGTATTGTATTTTTTGACGTTGCTACTACTTTATACTATTCCTATTAAGAAAATAAGAACTATGTGGGTCAGTTTATGATATTCCTTCATATTTACACAAGCATTTTGTAGTTTATATACAGCAGTCAGTGACGGATCCAGGATTCAATTTGGGGGGCTGAAGGTCGTCACATGTAATTATGACCTTGTGGTATTGTGAATGTGAATAGCGCCGCAAGCGATTTTTTTAGACTGGGTGAAGAGGGTCATGATGCCAACACCTATCGTTAATTTATTTTTTCTAAATTAAAAATGTTTCATAAAATAGTGTCGCAGGCGAATTTTTTTACCAAACAATACAGTAGTTTTATAAAATTCATGACATGATGAGTAAACGATGTGGTAATAAGGTGACTCTTCGGAAACTAGTTTTCAATGTACTGTCTTATATTCACGTTAGGTTAAACCAATAGTTTGTATTATATTATTCCAATAAAATAAATTCAAAAATCAATGGTTTAAGGGGGGGTGGGAGTGCTTCAGCCCCATAGCCCTTCCTGGATCCGCTAGCGTACAGATGTAGTGAATTATTAGAAAGAAATTCAATAAAGATATACGGATTTCATCACGGAAGGGGAATGACGGAGGAAAAATTATATGAAATAAGGAAAAATATTATTTTTCTTTCCCTCTCACAATATTGGTTTTCAACGATACAAATATTTATCTGGAAAATCTAAAGACATATTCTCAAGAATAGAAAAATAGAAAATGTTTACTCGCATACTAATAATTGAGCTGTATATTATTTTATTAGGTAAAGTAATACATATAATAGTCCGAGACTTCTCTATCTGAACTGTGAGTTTGAACTTGGTTTTACCCCAGGCAGGTAGCTCACCAAATCCGAAAACCCTCCTCTTCTTGCATCCGGGCTTCGTACGTCCTTGGGGAACCTCTTACATTGTAGCAAATAAAATCCCTTCTGGTCATCGTCTTCATGGAAAACTGCCTCAAAGACATAGGGAGAGTTGAGCAGCTCTGTGCCAGAAGAGATCGACATATAATTTTATCTCTTCTCCATTCTTCTCGAGTGTACCGTGTGTTGGTTGTCGATGTTGTCGAGCTTTCGGCCTAGTTGCTGAAGCCATCTTTAGGACTAATGTAGTACCCGAGAAGAATGGAGGAGAGATTAACAAGGACCGTGAAAATTTACAAAGGTATGTATATAAATTTATCTTCATCTCTTTTAGACAATAATCTAAGAGGAAGAAGAAAATAAGTAGATGTAGTAATATGCTTAATTGAATAAAATAATCAATGTGGTATATCAAGTATCCGTTTGCCATTAGTGACAGAAACACGCTTCCAACTGACCAACACGTGACAATACTAAATTATGAACACGGTGTGCATTTTTCATCGATCATTTTGTAACTTAAATACTTGCACGATTGCGATCAATGATCAATGGAAAATCCCTAATAACGAAATTGTGACGTGAATAATATTTTGAAGGTTGTATGTAAGAATGGATCGTGCGATTCAAACGTCGAAATCAGAAACAGGACAAAGTTCACCGATGTTATTAGTGCTACTCGGAACTTAAATGGTCTAGCCCGACAGTCGCAGTAAAGATGGAAAAGGCGCATACTGAGTTGAAGACCGCTGCTTCTCAAGTGGGATTCATACCCCAGAGAGGGATATGGCAAGCGAAAGATGGAATGAGATGGCTTAGGATCAGGATGTGTGGAGGTTGTCCAGAGAGTGATTTAGTTTAATTATTTTTGATTTACAAATTTTATTCTTGTAATAGATGGCGGGTGTGTCAAAGATACCACCCTCTCCCCACAGTTAGAAATGCAACAATACATGGGTACTTGATATACATGAAATTCGACAACACAGCTGTCGCTCCTCGTGGCGTAGTGGATATGATCCCTACTATGCGAGACGAAGTTCTGGGTTCGAATTCCAGCCGTGGTGGACTGAAATGACGAATGTTTCTCGAGTGTGAAGTGATCACTTAAGCCAGCCGAGGTCGGTCGTAAGCCCGACAATGTTCATCCTTAATTCTTCTAGACTGTTGTGGGAATACTACAATGATTTAGTTTATTTTATCGGTAAAAAAACCAACCTACTCGTAACTCCGTCCGATTCTTCTAGTTTAGAATAAAACAATGTTGAAAATGAGTCTGCCTTATAAGGTGTCCAGTATAAGATTTAGATGAGTGTATCTTCTACAAAGTTATTTATTATCGTTGTTCCTGCAGTTAACATGACTGCTTGTGGGTGTTTATTGCCACAAATATACATTAAGACCTCCTTCTGTTCGCTTCAGTTCAATAAGAAAGATGTCCAGGTGGCGTACTTTATAGAAGCATTATATTGTTCTGTATTATCATAGTTCTTCAACTTGTGTTTCGTGGAAGTTTTGAATACTTTTTCCGCATTTTAAATAAAAATATGTCTACTTTTTATTTTGCTGTTAGTGCAGTAAGGCCTTTCCGTTTATCAGACCACTTTCGAACTCGAACAGCAAAAACAAACAGTTTTAAAGTTTTACGAAAAGGAATTCTACAAAATAAATCCGACATACTTTCTCCACACTTATGCAACAACCATTTTAAGACAAAATACAAAAATCCACAAAATGGCAAACCCAAATATTTTCCTGCACACTTCAGAGTAAGTTAAAATCTTGCGTCGTAAAGTTCAGAATAGAACGTCAGCACCTGACCTGAGGAAATCACTTGATAAGAAGTTAGCCCTCCAACCAACTTCGCCAAACATGCACTCTTTCATTCAAGAATAAAACTGCGGAAAGTTGAAGACTCCTGTTCTAGAGTAATGCAAACAGTAGATAAAATAAGACCTTTAGTATAGAGAGAGAAGGAGTATGCATACCGACATTTCAAAAATTTACAAAAACGGGAGACCTTATATCTCGACAACCGTTACTAAATATGTTTTGGAACAAAATAGGGTAGATGCATTGAACATTTATCTAGGGAATAACCGTAAAAGATTTTTTATAACTTGCATAGATTTCTCAAAATAAATCATTAAAAACACCTCTGATCTTTTTTCCGAAAGACGGAAACTCGTTTCCCGAAAGTCGCGGTTAAATTTTTTTTGTACTGATGCATTAAAATCTAGGGAATAACCGTAAAGGTTTTTTGATAGTCGCAAAATTAACCCCAAAAAATGGGAAAAACGATATTTTTACCATTTTATTGTAAAGTAAATAAAGTTTTCAAAGAAACAGTACGCGATTTTGAACCTTAATGCCGTGGGAAATGACTGTGACGTTATTCTTGGTACCAAGGCCTTAAGTCCGACTGGACATGGATAATTAATATTCCAGCTGTCCCACGCTTCATCCTGGTTTGCCAGTTACTAGTGCAAGTAATAATATTATTATTTGCTCAATGGTTACTCAGTTCCAGGAACTACAGCAATTACAGAAATGTTTATTATTCGACACAATATTGTTCCTGTTATGGTTATTATAATGAAATTGTTCAAATTTACTACAATCGTGTGAATATTTCAAGCGAGAGTAATTTATATAAATGTACTTTTGAGTAACAAGAACATTATCTCACTTTTATGTAGTTGTGGTGTACGAAATAGAAACGCATATTCATTCTCGTTCAAAATTAATGGAAAAATTCCTTGTGAGTATCCTGCATTGTTGATAGTCTAAAAACAGTAGACTTCGTAGTTTTAGGTTTGTTTTGCAATTGTCCAATGTCCATTGTGTAGAAATTAATAATTTAGAAGATAATTGCAAAACCAACCTAAAATTCTGAAGAGATTCTAAACTTCATAACTATGCGGGTTGGTGACAAGCAAAATAAATTGTCTATGTTTCGCAGATCTTGCAACAATTGCGGCACCAATACCATTAAAACTGCTTTTTGCTGCAAGATTAAGACATTGGCTATGACCTCCAGCAAGAACAAGACTAAAACAAAGTAACCTGGAACGCTAAGAGCACAAATTACTCAGCTACCTAAAAGTTTTCGAACCATCGCAGTTAGTTTCACATTTGAGACATTTTTATTTTATTTTATTAAAATATAGTTAGCCCTCCAACCAACTTCGCCAAACATGCACTCTTTCATTCAAGAATAAAACTGCGGAAAGTTGAAGACTCCTGTTCTAGAGTAATGCAAACAGTAGATAAAATAAGACCTTTAGTATAGAGAGAGAAGGAGTATGCATACCGACATTTCAAAAATTTACAAAAACGGGAGACCTTATATCTCGACAACCGTTACTAAATATGTTTTGGAACAAAATAGGGTAGATGCATTGAACATTTATCTAGGGAATAACCGTAAAAGATTTTTTATAACTTGCATAGATTTCTCAAAATAAATCATTAAAAACACCTCTGATCTTTTTTCCGAAAGACGGAAACTCGTTTCCCGAAAGTCGCGGTTAAATTTTTTTTGTACTGATGCATTAAAATCTAGGGAATAACCGTAAAGGTTTTTTGATAGTCGCAAAATTAACCCCAAAAAATGGGAAAAACGATATTTTTACCATTTTATTGTAAAGTAAATAAAGTTTTCAAAGAAACAGTACGCGATTTTGAACCTTAATGCCGTGGGAAATGACTGTGACGTTATTCTTGGTACCAAGGCCTTAAGTCCGACTGGACATGGATAATTAATATTCCAGCTGTCCCACGCTTCATCCTGGTTTGCCAGTTACTAGTGCAAGTAATAATATTATTATTTGCTCAATGGTTACTCAGTTCCAGGAACTACAGCAATTACAGAAATGTTTATTATTCGACACAATATTGTTCCTGTTATGGTTATTATAATGAAATTGTTCAAATTTACTACAATCGTGTGAATATTTCAAGCGAGAGTAATTTATATAAATGTACTTTTGAGTAACAAGAACATTATCTCACTTTTATGTAGTTGTGGTGTACGAAATAGAAACGCATATTCATTCTCGTTCAAAATTAATGGAAAAATTCCTTGTGAGTATCCTGCATTGTTGATAGTCTAAAAACAGTAGACTTCGTAGTTTTAGGTTTGTTTTGCAATTGTCCAATGTCCATTGTGTAGAAATTAATAATTTAGAAGATAATTGCAAAACCAACCTAAAATTCTGAAGAGATTCTAAACTTCATAACTATGCGGGTTGGTGACAAGCAAAATAAATTGTCTATGTTTCGCAGATCTTGCAACAATTGCGGCACCAATACCATTAAAACTGCTTTTTGCTGCAAGATTAAGACATTGGCTATGACCTCCAGCAAGAACAAGACTAAAACAAAGTAACCTGGAACGCTAAGAGCACAAATTACTCAGCTACCTAAAAGTTTTCGAACCATCGCAGTTAGTTTCACATTTGAGACATTTTTATTTTATTTTATTAAAATATAGTACCTGCCGGCTTAACAACATCTTATCGCCTTTCATCGACCAGTGTGCAGTTACAAAATACAGGGAGATGACAATATACATATTCAACATATCAGTGTATAATTCAGCAATTGTTGAAGGTTTTCACGATGAACATTTGACATGATTGCTTAGTTTTCTTGATTGACTATTGATTGATGTTTTGACACTTCTGCTGATGTCTGAAGAAAAAGCCTTCGCCCTAAAACCAAGCAATCAGTTGTCAATGGACAATAAATCTATTCTTATTGTAGATACATTACTGATCATTTCTTTCGTTTAATCCACATACCCAACCATATAAAAATCACAATCATACGTATTTACAAATTATAAAAACGTCGTTTTTTCATGAAGTGACAAACGCTTAGCATAATAAAATTATGCGTAATATAGGTAAAAGGTTAAGTAAATATGTAAGACCTATACACCTGTTAATTTTTCATATCCTTTTATTCCTTCCTACTTGAATTTGTATTGTCTTACAACAATATATCACTCGGCCTACGCAGTATCGCATGAATAACGATCAATACAAAAGTGTGTTATTTTATTGACACTAGGTCTACGTGATTGATCACCGATACAATAACCCTTGACATCTGATGCTTCCAGTAGGGATGGAAAATAAAACATCGTTAACAAATCAATGCTGAATTTTACCAACCTTTTAGGTGATCAATAGCGGAGATAGGAGCACCTAGCACAAATTTTGTTTGAATAATAATGATAACTGGCTCCTATCTCTGTTATTGCTCATCCAAAAAGTTGGTGTAATCTAGTATTAGCTGCTATGCTCCTTTGCTTTGTTTTAATTATATCGAAATTTTACCCAACGTAACCAAACCTATAGCCAAATGTTCTGGCTGCAGCGCATGATCTGTGATCTGCCTTTCGCGTTCTTTTTTATTCCCTTCTTCTTCTTCGTCAGTCTTGGTCCCTCCACTGCTGTATATAGGCCTCGTCCATTTGCTTCCAGTCTTTTCTATCTCTCGCTTTTCTGACCCACTGCCTACCCGCTACCGAGGTCATGTCGTCCGCCCATCTTTTCTGGGGCCTTCTTTCTTCTTCTGTTTTCCCATGGCCTCCACTTTACGAGCCTGGCTGTCATCTATTCCCTTCTTTCCATTCTTATTCCCTTAGTAGTTTATAATTGCCTATTTGATTAAATGGAAATTTCATAGTTTGATATTCTGTGTTTGGTCCAAGACAATCCGTCCTTTGTTCCCTTTAATCCGTCCAATGTATATGTTTTTTTCTTAATGTTAATATTGTAAAAAACTGAACTAACTACCTACGTTTATGATTCCACTATATTTTACGGCACGAGGCATACAGTAAAAATTTCGTTGAAAGCGAATCGCTCGTCCACCTACACTGCTTACAACAGTAAGCAGTGAAATCAAAACTGTCTACGGAACGATAAGTCCAATATCTACAGAATCATCGACATTACTCCGCATAGGTCTAGCACCCCTATCACATATTCTACTGATACATTCTCTAAGGGTGAATTTAGTAGAGCCTTGTTGTTTTTCTACTTACAATAATAACTTTTGACATCATACAATATTTGTTTTATTTAAGACGAAATGAGGCAGAAATAAGTGACGCATATTTTTTATATGATGGCTTTTTGAGACGCGTTTGTTTTTATAAGTATCCTTACTGAAATATTAATGAAATGGTAAAATATAAGGAAAATTCTTCTGTTATTCTTACGAAGTCCATTCATAATACACCATTTTTTTACTGGAAGTACATAGCGCTACACAAAAGCTAAATAATTGTATATTGTCAAGGTAGAAGGAAGTAAACAGCAACAATAATAAATCAATCGTTGGTTTAGTATGAAAGGATTTTAGTTGATTACGATTTCCAATCTGGTTATTAGAATCTTTTCGTTCCTAACCCACGAAATGCCTAAATTGATCAGGGTTAGTATTTTCAGAACAAACGTGCTTCGCAAGCGATTTGATTGCAATTAAAAATGCAATAGTTCAAATTGCTGAAATTCTCAAAATCCAGCTCAAAAAGTGAAAATCATCAATAGAAAAATCAGTAAAGTAGAACCAGAAATTTTTTGGTTACTTTTTACGTCTACTTACTTACTTACTTTCCGGGTCCGGACCTAACATTTAGCCACTGCAATATTCAGCGACGCTTTGTCGCTTGTCATCTGCATAAATAGGCATGTCATTAAGTACAAAACATCCTGCAGCGTTTCATAGTTACAACTCGCATGGTCCCCCTCAAGAAAGCTCCACTTTGCGAGGGTGGACGACATAGTTGGAGGACATAACTAATTATCTAGGATAAATCTCAAGATAATCTAAAAATACTAAAAAGGACTGTATTTAAAGATAATGGTATGCCTATATCTTATCACATGACGCTCCACAGAGGGCAGAAATGGATAAGTGTAGGTATCATTGGAGAACGACAGGCTAAACGTGTTTAATATTAAGTCTATAAACTGTTATAGGTATTGGTCGCGTGAAAGAGTAATAAAGACGTAGAATCTCAGTTATATTATCGATTCGGTACTATCAAAAGATGGCGCTATCAAAATAATACATAAAAGCATAACTAAAGTATAATAAGAGAACAATATAGGAAAAAGTTGTAAAGGAGCAGTAACATTTGGCTATGGGTGATTTCAAAAGTCTGCTACTATTTGATCTGCTACTCCCAGATTTTCAGGATGTGAAATAAATAGGTTTATAGTGAGAAACACACACGAGAGTAGATGGATTCAATATTTTGAAAATAAAGAGAAAGCAATTTAATGATCTGGAGAAACCATGTGCGAATCTCGGTGTTCGCGATGTAAACCGCACTTCACGACACGAGCTTACCACAGTATCCTGTTTTCTGTTTCCTGTATGCTTTGTGAAAATATGTAGGTTCAGGTGCATCACAAGTCCAGAGAAAAGGTAATTATCAGAATTGTAGCAAATTACTGTGAACTGTTTAATGATACAATATCCTCATGTCAAAGATCTACTTGGGTTTTGAAATAACAATTATTGTTTTGCGTTTATTTAACATCTTCTTTCCATCATTGCAGCCTAGGTACCCTATCGTTTTAACCTCTTCTAGAAACTTTATGTGATATTCTGTTCTCTTCCCGTAATGACGTGGACGGCATTCTCCGATCTGGCCTATGCCCTGCCAATTCAATCGTCAGATTTGTTTATGTAAATGTATGTAGTTGCGCATAGAAATAGAGTTAAAGAATTTTGATGTTCTTACAAAAAAGAGCAGCGGGTGTTATTTTAAAACATCACTAATATCAATAGTGAATGACGCCTTTTCAATATTTCACGAGGCATTATAAAAATATAGTAAGTTTGAGTCGTAATGCGATCCATATCTTTATATTGATCTATTTTATTGATACAGACGATCATAATCGTCAATCTATGGCATGTGGGTGTCAATGTAGATCACGAAGAACATATTTATATTTCAGATAAATCCAACAGGTAATGTTGATGTTACCTATGTCTTATTGTTACATACAGATGGTGTTGCATATGTAAGTTGAAATGCATTGATGGAGAGCTTCCTCAATATGCTGTAAAATTGTAACAATAATATTTCCTCTCATGAACATTTTGAGAGAATACATTTGTATCGTTTCAGAGTTGAACGTATGTAGATATTACGAAAGTATCTCTATGTAGCTTGTTCTCGAAAACATACAAGTCATACAACGGACATACGCGCGTATATCAATT
Source organism: Ceraclea dissimilis (assembly GCA_963576895.1). Taxonomy (NCBI): domain Eukaryota; kingdom Metazoa; phylum Arthropoda; class Insecta; order Trichoptera; family Leptoceridae; genus Ceraclea; species Ceraclea dissimilis. Next base: position 14,992,174 of record OY756366.1, on the reverse strand, counting down.
GTATGTTTTTAGTTCTTTTTTTTCATCCCGTTGTTTATTCCTGAGAATTGTTATAGCTTTCAGTATCGGTGCTGACATCATCTTCAGGATAAACCAACAGATGGATTCGTCACGCTGTGAAAGTTTATGAGAACAGTTGATGTGGTCTTGTTGTATTGAGAGAACAAAAGTTCTGACATTAGAAAAGATAGTAAGTGCACATTATGTTCTGACTTCATTTACGAAAAGTTTGGCTCTGAATCTCATAGACCTACGAGTAGACTGACATTCCAAGATAATACGCAAAATATGCTTAAAATTCTTGTTAATTATCAGTACGTATATTAACCCAGAGCGACTACCAGGAGCGTAGGAAGACCACCACTACGATGGAGAGACGACCTTGTCAAGTACGTTGGTGGCAACTGGATCCAGAGAGCCCAGGATAAAGCGGTGTGGAAGCAGATGAGGGAGGCCTTCGTCCAGGAGTGGACGGAAGTAGGAAGCTAAAGAAGAAAAAGAAGATATTACGAAATGCGCAAATATTCATTCAATTGCTGCATCACGCAAAAAGGACAATTTACACTTTTTCGTTTAGATGCGAAATTTAGAGAATTTATGTTGCCTCGTGGTTAGTGACTTCAGAAGATTATATTTTAAAATGCTGAAAAAATATTAGCAAGAGAGAGAAGACCCCCGTTATTGGTATTTATGGATCTACTGGCGCAAGCTACATTATTATTTTTAGTATTAGAAGTTATGGCTTTAAATATTTAAGGCACTTTCCAACAACACAGGCTTATATTGTGACAGCTGCTGCGTCGCGATATTTCATCGTAGGAATGCTTATGTGAAATTTGAAAATGTTCACAAAATTATACGGTGTTATATGACAACGTTGATGCTGATGAAAATGGATACATTTTTTAAATTAAAAAAAAAGATTTTGGCTTGTTGACAAACTCAAACCATCCGCTTACTTTACAGTGAAACTTGTTACAGAATAATATTATAATATATTGACAGCGCCGAGATTGAACCCAGAGTTCATCCGTTTGGAAGATTTGCGCTCCTGCGAGGTAACGGATTAGATTTTAGATCTTTTTGCTAATATCCCATCAGACCTCATATTTTGCGGAGTGAGCGCCACACACTTCCATGCTTATCCATGCTTACATCCTTCGCTTCCGTCACGTTCATAATGTTCGTCATACACACTCTGGGTGTCACGCATCCGTCATTGAAAGTGTTCACTCCAGGTGACTTTAGGACGGCCACATTCCCTCACAACCTTTCTTTCAGACTTATATTTTTTTGACATTCAGTCCTCAGACCCCAGACATTATCTCCGCATTTACAAACAATTTCAACTTGTTCACTAACATCCTGTGCCATATTGCGCCTGTGGAGGAGTAGAGTCTGTCACCCACATCACCAGAGAAAGGTTCACTCACCAAGTTCAGCGGTACGATCGAGGCTATACACAATCTGGCTCCTGAGGCTCTTCAATATCTGGGTTCCCACGATTTTAAACTCTGACTCTGCCTTCTTCACGCCATACTAACATTCTAGTTACAACACTCGTTTTGCAGAGAATAAATATCTAAAAAAGCTGAGGTTCGCTAATTCTAAATATGTGTTTATTTAGGGTGCTACGAGTATAACGTTGTGTGGGCATCACGTGTGATGTAGCACGTAGCGTATATCGTGCATAATTTAATAAGGTGATGCATATTGCATACCCGCCCAGCAGCTGCGAAGGTTCTATGAAATGTCTCCACGTCAGTTTGCTGGATGGATATTTACGAAATCAACACAGCACGAGCTGCTCGGAAGGGAGAAATATAATATATTGTAGGTAGATGCGAAGTACAATGTATTTTGAATGTCAATTTCTTTTACAAATAATAATAATTCATTTATTCAACTCATCAATAAAGTACATATTACATAAATTAGAAACAAAATAACAAAAATAATTAAAATCACCCCTCAAACTTGAAAAATGCTTGTGCTTTGAGGGGGACACACATGAAGCAAGCAATAATAAAGAAGATAGATACGTTAGTTAGTAAATATAGTAAAGGAATACAAAAATAAAATAAAATAAAAAAACAGAAAAAATGAATAAAAACAAAATAAAGTAAAGTTAAAAAACAAAGAATATAAGAATAGATGTGAACAATCATTTAAAACATGTACGAGTACATACTACCATTTCTGATAGCGTAACCTTAAAAATTAACTGCTTCGGAACAAAATCACAATTAATTTATGCGTTTACGTATACGTTTATTCATAAACTTAGCTCGCTACCAAATGAAAGAAAAATATCTGCAAAAATGACAAATTTGCTTTGTATGTTTGCACAGAATTTTGATGGGTTTCATTGATTTGTAATATTGCATAATTTATTATTATCATCACCAAAACGTCTTATATCTACACGATCCTTTTTAGACGCCTCGTCTCCAATACAAGGACCTGGGGGGGTACTTTGTAAGCTTTCTCACCCAAAACACGCAGATAAAATGTTAATGGAAAATGACCCTTACGGCGATATACATAAGGGCGTTTTTCGTGTGCATTTTATCTGCGTGTTTCGGGTGAGAAACCTTTAGAAAGTTTCACCCCTGTTCCCTCTGAACGTTTACGCAGGTGGGCGGAAAATTCACAAATATGCGAACCCTTCGTAGCGCAAGAACACCTTCCTGCAGGAAGCGAACTACACTTCAGGACATGGGTTACTCTAAACCGCCTGAGGTGTGGGGTTGGGAACTGCCGCGATAATAGGGTGATGGGGCTTTCTACAGGAGGAATCCGGTGCATGCGACTGCGGGGCAGCGCAGACCATGCAACATCTGTGGGAGTGCCCGTTGTGCCCTGTCACATGTACTGTGGAAGATGTTTTTGCCGCGTCTCCATGTGCTGTGCGCTTCGCACAGTATTGGAAATCAATATAAGTTTTCTGGTTTGACACGCTTAATAATAATTATCATATCACAAACCACTATCACTGAAGTGAACCAGATCGATAGCATGTCTGTTATACTCGTAATAGTGTCCGACCGAGTTGAACACTGGCCAAATGCAGAAATGGCAGGCCATGTTGGATTAGTGTGGCGGCCAGCGGGAAGATTATAATCTCTTTGATGGGAAAGTTCTCTGACGAACCGACTTGAAGTAAGATAACATTTTTCTGATAAATCTACTACTTTTTGCAGCAGTATTTTCACAGATATTTCTTATACCACACAGTATAGTGAAGTTCATATTATTGAATGTTGTTTATTTTTATATCAACACCTCGTGAACTCAGAAGTCCGGTTAGTGGTGAAATACATATATAGATGACATTTAAGAGCCTGTTTTTGATTGCAATGTTATATGGAGCACTTATTGGTTTGACATAAGTATATTATTTGTTATTAACAATTCGTTACTTACTACTTGCAGACAATTAAAAAATAATATAATTTTTATGATATTCATAAAATGATTAATGCGTATAACTTATCTAACATAGCGGACATTAATTAACTTCTAGGACATTTAAAGGTTTCGGTTAAATAAATTTAGCGCTAGTAGGCGTATTTTGATATGTCATGAAATTATTTTTAGGTTCGATCCATTGTGAAGGTAAAGTCCATTTACTGGGTGCCTATATACCCCATTATTGGGATACGCTTTATGATTTGTGATTGGACCGTCACAAATAGTATTAAGGAACAGAACTGTTAAGCTGGCCAGGATAGTGACTCTTCTTCTTCAGCCCTCTGTCCTTCACCGCTGGATATAGGCCTCTTCCATATTCCTCCATTCCTTTCTGCTGTTTGCTGCTTGCAGCCAGTTTTTTCCCCCCACAGCGGCTATGTCGTCGGACCACCTCTTTTAGGGTCTTCCGACGCCTCTTTTATTCTCCCAAGGTCTTCTTTTAGGATTTTTGCGGTCCATCTTCTGGGGTCTTGTCTTGCGACGCCACGATAGTGACGCTTACTCACGAGTAATTTGACAAGTCTCTCTCTCCATTCTCAGAATCTGACACGACACTAGAAGAAGAAGGTATTATTGCTTGGGGCTGGATTTATGGTTGGACTTTGGAAGGAATTCGGGAAAGTGACGACCACATCCATGAAGAGTAATTACATCGAATTCTAACATACAACCGATGTAACTTCAAGGCACCATACTTGAGATGGTTGGGTCACGTCGAGAGGATTAGAAAGAAAATATACCTGAAGAAAAAAGAGGTGTAGGAAAGCGCGGCCGTCCAAGAACCGCGTGGTTTGACCGTGTCGACCAGATTCTCAAACAGGTGGTTTGAGTAAAAGAAATCGTAGAGTGTTTATGACGGATTGGATGAATGTGACTGAAGCAAGAAGTGTGTGTATAGACAGGAAGGTCTAGCGATCTATTCTCTCTGCCCACCCTGCAAGGGGTGCGGCGTGAAGGGATAAAATAGAATAGAATAGCACCAAATATAGTCTTTTTGTATAATATAAACTTCATATTTACCTGACGCCTAATAATGTTCCTTGGTGCTAGAATATTGTGGCATAATAATGTTAAGCTTGTTACTGTAAAGATGTGTCAAGATTAGTCTGGTTCTGGGAGCGGGACTTGGGAGTGTTACACACATACATTCATAACTACAAACTAGATAATAATAATATTATATTGTAGGTACACCGTCCTAGTCCTGGGGTATGTAGTCAGTACTTACTAGCAAAATGTGTATTTTCCATTTACAGCACAAGTACCCCAACCTACACGATATCAGTGAAGGAGCAAGAATACATGGGCCCAATGACAGAGATGAACCATCAAAATAAATAATCAAAACTTTATCGAATATACTGCATATAAAAGTAGATTGCATAATGCATATATCATTGTCAAAAATGCCGTGAACGGATAGATGACTTCATGCAAATAAGAAGGGTAGGAAAAGTATTTGGTCAAAGGGCGTACTTCTTGAAAAAGCTTTCGAGTAAACCAAAACAATATTGATCCTAAACCTAAAATACAAACATTCTGCCCGAAATATCACTATTTAGAAATCCTCATACGATTTTGCACGTATTGTTAATAAGCAACCAACTCGTTGGTTTCCTTACGATGCAAGATACGCCAACGGGAAGCATAGGTACAATACTTCCCTAAGGTGTGACTCCCTGAAGCCACCTACGTAAGACATCTGTAAATTGTTAGGGACTATGCTATTATAATGATGCAAATACTTAGTAGCAATAAAGTTTTTAAAAGCAAACACGATGGTGATTCAGATGTCAGCGAATATGTGAAGAGAATCAAAGAGGAAAGACGTGATAGAGCGTTATAGCTCAAGATTCCCAGACAGTGCTTTGAAATTCCTGATCAGCAGTTCTGATCACACTGGCACGGGATCGCGAAGATCTCTAAAAGATAGTGGCAATCCTACGATAGGTACACCACCAGAAGAAGAATAAGGAACGATATACTATGGGGATTTTTTTTTACTAAAGAAAATATTGGATCAATGGAAAGGAAAAAACAACTCATAAAAATGTTTTTTTTTTTTATTTTTCTTCATTAAGCAAACAGACAGTAATACAAAAAATCTTAAATCTTAAAAAAATAATAACTAGTTAAGTATACCAATAGATGTTTGTTATCAATCTTACTACAATGGCAATTATCCTCTATTGATATCGGTTGATCCATCAGCAGTTCTATCTTAGAAAAATACATCTATAAAATTTTTTACACAGCGAATTTCAATATCGTGCTTTTTAATAAAAGCATGATCCTATACCTAATACCTTGCTGAAATTGCAAAGCTCACGTCAATGTTGGATATTTCTTGCATGTATATTATAATAATGTTGCACCTATGTATGTATACTATAATAGAAATGCTCACTTCCAAAGGAGCTATTCATTTGCATGCATTGCAGACAACAGCATACATACTATACCTGGGATGGATATGGAACTAGTTGAATGTTGTATTTTATGCTTAGACACGTTGTAGGAAAATATATGACATATTGAATTTTACAAGAGTCAAGTAAAGTGTTACAACTAGGGATGAAAATAATGAGACAAAATCGATGACTTGCTAATAGTATTGATGGTGAATAATAATAAGATTATTAAATCTGCCTATAGACAATAGACTTATCGCACTTTAGGGGAACCCAGAAGAAAAACGGCAACAAGAAAGACCACCGAAACGTTGGTGCGTGACATTTGAGAGTCCACATCATCAGAGACCAACACAGCGGCATGAATAGGTCCTCGAATCTACATATAGGAAAGAAGGAGAAGGTATTAGTAATCCTGATTGTGTGTTTAAAAAATAGTCGTTAATAATATGAATTTTCATCTATCTAGTTATACTAACTTTAACTTTTTGAGCATGTTTAGTTTAGAGTTTAGAGTTATAATCGCTCTAAGTTTCTTGAAATTTCAACTTGCAACATTTATTTTTCCGTTTTCTTTTTTCTTTCGTTAGCCCTTCTCTCTCCAGTACTGGATGTAGGCTTCTTCCATCATCTTCAACTTATTTTTGTTCCGTCCCCATCTCATCCAGCTTCTTTCGGCTTGTTGGACGATGTCGTTGGAGCACTTTTTGGGAAGTCTACCAACACTCGTTGGGTTTCTTGTTTTAACGACACGCAAAAATATCACTATATTGCATGGGTTAATTCACGGTGAGTAGAAATGGATACAAAGTACCAATTTCGGGTGAATGTGACGTAAGGGTGAGTACAAACTCAAGCGAGTTAATAAATACATCGTGCCGTTCAACTATTCTTGCAAGCAGTCAAATAAAGTTATGTAAATATTGTTTGATCTAGGTTTTTGCAAATGGCTAGAATGCTGGGAAAACAAACATAAAAATCAATGTATTATCACGATGTCCTTTTACGACCAATGTTGCATCCCTGAATGATACGACGAGGTACACTTACCTATAAGATTATGTGTTCAGCAAGGGGAAGAAAGGATTGAGATTTATAGTTGTTTGTCTTGTAAAGGCTGAGAATAGTTTGTGACAATACCTAGTGCATCCTGTAAAAACTTACATACATTACATACCAAATACTAACGTAGATCTTAAGTTGAATTTATGTGAGAAATTGTTCGTGATTTGTAAAATTCAATAATAAATATTTTATTATACTTTGAATTTTACATGCAAATGCACTATATTCAAACAAGCATCTTACTCGTATATTTACAACACAATTTCAAAACCCCTATTTTATAGACAAATAGCGTTTTTCGATTCATGTTTTGATTTTAGAATTATCTTTTGATTTTTTCTCCTGTATTTTTTTTGTATCGTATAGACATGAGTTCTGTTTTTCGTTTTTTGTTTCTAAATCATGTTTAAATAATACGATCGTAAATCTTCTTCTTTAGCATTTTGTTGTAGAGGTTTTCATTCACGTTTTCTGGATTTTCAGAAACGTAACCCATTCAATTAATCATCATTCGTCTCAAATCAAACACGACACACTTCACAAAACACACAAAAAAAAAACTCGATACTGATGACATAAGTCTCTACCAACAAAAACAATAAAATATAAAAAGACATCTTTTAGTAAAAGATAAAACAAGAATTAATAAAAAACACTCAATGATAAAATCACTAACACAGAGAAAAAACACAACACAGTTCGACGAACTGTGAACATGATTCTGAAAACTGAAAACTCTATGGTTATAAATCATTACGACTTTCTTAGTTCTGATTCTATTTAAAAAATAGACAAAAATTTTATGTTGATTTTTGTATATTCGCTCATGTTCGCTCGACTGTTAATCCAGTGGGCGCGGGTTTGATCCCCGATGCCAAATTACTCCAATTCACGACACAAGCTTAAAAGTTTACAAAAGTGTATTTGGGTTTATTTCGATAACACATGAAGAACTGAAAGTAATTATCTCGGGCCTTGGTCCTCGAAAGGCTCCAGGAATCGACAGGATCACAGGGATAATAGTAAAAAAAGTTTGGGAATGCTGTCCCGAAAAGGTTGTAAGTGTCATGCAGAATTGCATCGATCTAGGCATTTTTCCTAAGGTTTGGAAGTGTGGTCTTCTTAAAGTTATACCCAAAGGCAATGGGAAGCCCTTATCGGATCTCAAAGCATACAGGCCTATTACATTGCTGCCGGCGTTTGGAAAGATCTTGGAGATTCTGGTGCGTAATCGACTGGCTGAATCAATATTGCCTGGGTGTCCTCGACAGTTTGGTTTCTGCAGGGGTGTCTCGACGGAGCACGCCATTCTGGAATGCGTCAGGTGGAGGAATGAACGATCAGAAAAATATGTTCTTGGTGTTTTTTTGGATATCTCGGGAGCTTTTGACAATGCATGGTGGCCTCTGATTCTTGCAAAATTGAAGCTGCGGCAGTGCCCAAGAACTCTTTTTAACGTAGTTTCAGACTATTTTCGAGAGAGAAGGGTTGTTATTTCACACGGAAGTCACAGAGTTGAGAGGGAGGTCACGATGGGCTGTCCTCAGGGTTCTGTACTTGGCCCTTTTCTATGGAATATACTATTTGATGACCTGTTGACTTTAGACCTTCCCGGTCACAGCACAATTATTGCATATGCTGACGACGCACTTTTAATGTTGGCTGGGAATACCAGAGCTGCTCTGGAGAATACATTTGCATTGGCCACAGAACGCATTCTGAGCTGGGGAAGGTTAAACCGGCTCACTTTCTCCCCTGCTAAGACCGCAGCGATGCTTATGAAGGGGTCCTTGAGCAGAAATAGAAATCCTGTACTAAGGATGGAAGGACAGTCGATAAGGCTTGTTGAAGAAGTCAGATACTTGGGTGTAACTCTGGACCGACGATTTTCTTTCATACAGCATGTTAGGACGGTTTCGGAGAAGGCCAGAACACTTTTTGCTGCCTTACGAGGACTTAGTGTGGGGACATGGGGTGTCCATCCAAAGTCTCTTCTCTTGATTTATCGTGCCACTTTTGTTCCACAGATTTCCTATGCTGCAAAGGTTTGGTCGCATAGGTTAGAAGTTGGCTCTGTGTGTCTCGCACTGCTTAGAGGACAAAGGCCACCGTTGCTGGGTTTGACAGGTGCATACCGTACTGCGGCTAGTGATGGGCTACCGGTGATGGCTGGGGTTTTGCCAGCAGATTTAGAAGTCAGAGAGGCTGTTGCCAGGCGCTGTCTAAAGCGTGAGGGGATCACTGAATATTTTGGAATTGTTCACAGGTCGGAGCCCGGACGTAGTGGTTTAGAGAGAACAATGAGGAGGATACATGAGAAGACGATGGATATCTGGCAGGAGAGATGGGACTCGGGTAGAACTGGGAGACATGTTTACAGATTCTTTCCGGATCTTCGAGCGAGAATGCAGCGCAGATTTGTTCTGCTGGATCACTTCTCCACACAATTGGTTTCAGGTCATGGAGATTTGAAAGGTAAGCTCTTCGAGTTAAACCTTTGCAGCGAACCGTGGTGTCCTTGTGGTAGTGGAGCACAGTATGCTGAGCATATCATTTGGGAGTGCGAGGTGATGAGAGAAGCGAGATATGAGATGTTTGGTGGTATGACGGAAGACACTCCCCGACCAATCTGGTATGGGGAGCTAACACTAAACAAGACCAATTTTAACTGTTTTAAACGCTTTGTAGAAGCATGGAAGCTGAAATGGGAGGAATTGCGTCGACCGGGTCTTGCTCCGAGTATCCTTGATTGAGTTTTCTTCCCTCAGTTGAGCAATAGGTGTATGAACGGCGGCTGAACTCTTTCGTTTGTGTGCGTCTCTTCTCCCTCTCATGGGATGTATGTATTTTCCCCAATGATGTTCCTTGGAACTTGCTGAGGCCTTTAATATTTCTTTTGTTTGTTTTATTTCTTCTGTTTGTCATCAGGCTGTGGTTTCCTTCGCACGTGGGCCGGGGACAACAGGTAAGTATGGATGACTATTTGTAAGAAACTGTGTTTTGTTTTCTGTATTCCGTGTATGTGCTGTCTGAATTGTAAAATGTTGTCCTCTAGATTAAGATTTAGTACGTAGAAATACGTAATTGTAAGATGATAGTTTCTAAGAAAAAATGTAGTAGTGTGTAGATCCTTGCAGTGAGAGTCTCCTCCAAGGAACATTAAGGGTGTTCAGAGTAGTTTCGGGAGGGGTTTGTTGAGGGGAGTCCTTCCGGCGAACCTTGAGCCCTCCTCTGAAAAAATGTTTTGCTTAAAAGACTGGATGATATAGGAGCTAAAGCTCCTGAAACATCCAGGGGTGGAGGTGGGTTTACCCGTAATGTAATGTAAACCAAGATTCACTTTAAAAAAAAAAAAAAAAGTATTATAAAATTTATGCAAGTAATTCATTCATGGCTATTATTTTTCAATAATATTCGTGCGCATTAATTAAAAACGTCATATCTCCATATATTATGCACTAATACTCTTGCAACGGTGTGACAAAAATTATCAGATACACGAAGAATTAATTGATTTAATATATTATGAAATATGACAGACGACATATTGTTCGTTTATTAATTTGTACAATTAATAATTAAAATTTTAATTAAATAAAATTGATGAACAATGAAAATGTTATAATTTTATTATTTTACCTTCGCAATTTATCAAAATATTTTTGTAGAGTGTAGATTTGCACAAAATAAGCCTGTTCAAATATTTTTTTGTAAAACGGATACACACGGTCAAGGATGTCGTCAGATGGGGAAGGCAACGGAGGAGATATTGGTACGCGCATGTGAGGAGAATGGAACCATCCAGGCTCCCTCACATTGTGCTCCATGGCCAACCACAAAGTAGGCGACCCCCGGGCAGACCACCAAAGAGATGGATTAACAGCTGGGAGTCGACCTCGCAGGAGGCTAACCCCTCTTAAATGACAGACCATAAGGCCTACTTTGATTCCAGATTGAAGTCCAAACTCCAATCAACTGAGCCAAATATATACGCCAACATATTGTCCTTTTTTAAGGAAGAAGAAGAGGAATCTCCAACATCACATTACGAAAGCAGTTTAGTTGCCAATCTCCCTTGCTCCATCTACGTAAATGTTCTCTGATACAATATTCATCGTTCAGTGTTAGTCGAGTCTATTGTGATACAAAATACAATTAAGTTGGTATACTATTCAAATTTTCAATAGACTCTAAATTAATAATGTAATACAATCTGGTAATTGAATATTTGATATAATAATTTAATACGAATAATTTGGGTACAGAGACAAAGGAAAGTTTTCCAATTACGTTGCCCCTTGATGTTTTAAGTCTTCAATACCAACAATGAATTATTTATTATTGTGTTTATGATTTATTGTGTTTGCGTTTAATTTTATTGTACCGCACGTCTAAGCAATTCACTTAATTTCCCCTAGTTAAGGGCTTGGTAACAAGAATGACGTCACAGTCATTTCCTACGGCATTAAGGTTCAAAATCGCGTATGATAAAATTGTAAAAACGCATAGCGTAGCGCATGATAAAATTGTAAAAACAGCGTTTTTTTTTATTTTTTGAGGTTAATTTTGCGTTTACCATAAAACTTTTTCGGTTGCATATTATCAGCACGAAAAAAATATTTTACTCCGCGACTTTCGGGAAACAAGTTTCCGTCTTTCGGAAAAAAGATGAGAAGTGTTTTTCACAATTTTTTTTTGGGAAATCTATACAAGATTTAAAAAATCCTTTACGGTTATTCCCTAGATAAATGTTCAATGCATCTACCCTATTTTGTTCCAAAGGATATTTAGTAACGTTTGTCGAGATATAAGGTCTCCGTTTTCAGAAATTTTTGAAATATCAGTATACATACTCTTAAGTTCGTATATTAAGCAATAAAGCAATAATGACGTAATTAATTTCCTTTCTTAATAAGCTAGGCGTTGTGAAGGTGAATGAATATCAAATAATCACTAAAGAATTACAATTGACACTCTTTTACGCAGTTATGCTTGTGGTGAAACAAACTCAAAACTTTCAAATTAAAATCTTTTAAATAGAAAACAACTATAAGCTTTAATTCCTAAACCCGTCATCGTTACAAGCTTAGAGTCCTGGGTGGGTATTGTCTGATTCCAGGAATCTCCCCATTCTTCCTTGATGTGATTTGGTTACATTTAATCCAAACTTAGTAAAACTTTGTAAACAGACAGTTACAATACAACAACAAGCACTTTTTCTACAGTTAAGGAACATGAGCTTCCATCAGGACTATGATTAACCCAATGTTCGGTTTGTCCAATCATTAAGTCAGATCATTAAGTCCAGTTCGATGAGAATTCTTGTATCTGGATCCATACTGGAATCATGCGCTCTTTTACGACCATATCTTCTTTTCTTTCTATCTTCTTCATTATCTTCACCACTAGTTGTAGAAGAGTACAACTATCTGTTGCCATCAACGGCCCGTAAGCTGGACGATGTCATCTGTCCACCTTATTTGTCTTCTTCCTACGTCTCTTTTGTTGTTCCAAGATCTCCACTTCAGGATTGACCATAAAACACTATCCTGTCTTGCCACATGTCCCGTCCACTGTGAATTTTACTTACCATTAATCTAACCGTGTATTTTATGACTATTTCTATGAAGACACTGGTGAAAAACCAATCAATATTCATCACCATTCTGCGTTGTTTAGGCAGAGGGTCACCGAGCAGTAAACGTACTTGGCACGACACTATCGAAATAATCAATGTGAGCTGTGTGCAAACTAACATGATAATGATGTTTGTACGTACTAACAAGTAATGACAATCATATGGTATTTCGCCATTTAACTGATGAAATCTTCCACGGCACGATCTAGTTCAGGACATACGATTTACATAGGTTAACTAGACAGGCGGCTATTGATAGTACGGAGGAGTGTGGACAATGGTTTATACTATTCGTGGTAGTGGTGGAAGAAATGTATGATGTCGCATTCAGAGAAACTAGTATAAAAGCTTGCAGACTAGTGGGGTTGTTATCATTTTGGTTTGTGCGATTATCCGTATCAAAGCTAATTACATTAAAATGGCAATCAAGGTACTTACATACATAATTAACTATACTTGTTTCAAATACAACTGTTATTGTGATGTTATTTTTATCTGTTTTTAGTAACATTTTTTGTTTTGTGAGTTAGCGTGTACATGAAAGGTGTTTTGCTTACATTTTTTTATTTATCATACAAGTTTTTTCGGGTTTGCTCACGATTTTTTTTTCTTTTAATTTTGTGATCTGTGTCTAATAAAAGTGTTTTCAAGTTTTGATAGGTGACTAGAGATCCTAGAATTTTTGGGATATTATTTAGAAGATATCGCAGACTTTTCACAAAAACTTTTGTTGATGTTGTAGAGTCCTTGAGAGTCGATCGTCATTGATTTTTCCTGTTTCAACTTTTAAAGTTTGTTTTCCATTTATTGTATTTTTGAAATTATCGAGGAATTGAGATTCAAGATGTATTCAAATTTAAAAAAAACATGTTATTAATCATTTAAATGATTTAAATGATCGACGAAATTTTCAAAACTATGCTCGAGTTTGTTTCAAGATAATAGTTTTTTTGGGGTCATTTACTTTAGTGTGTGCAACTTTACTATCATAAGATCCTAATGGACAAGACGTAATTTTTATAGAAAAATTTAATCATCCTTCCTTATCTTGAATCGAAACTGAAAAGACCGCTGACTCAGTTAACAGTATTGTCAAATAATTTTCTAGAATAAATCGGATATCTATACAACTTCATGAATAAAGTATAATTGTTGAATTATCAACAGCAAGTTCAAGTACAAAAGTGATTTTGTAATTATTTCAAATAATATTATGTTAAACCTTTGTGGAGTTTCTTTCCTTCTCCGCGTGTCATTGACATTGGTCCTTTGAAAGGATTGTCAGATTCTTACGTTAATGACAATTCAGAGAAAAATTACGAGTTTTGCTCTTCAATATTTTTCGTTTAGTGTTTTGACATAAGAAAATTATTGTAATCGTTGTCATATTTTATTGTTTCTTTTACTTATCGTGTTATTGTTGCAATAACGTAGAACTGAAAACAAAAATCTATACAATATGTTAAATGTCCTAATTATTTTCCATTGGGGGCGTTTTTATTCAAGTTCACAATCACATACAAAATGCAAAAAGTTCCACTTACGAGTTAGCCAAAATTTGAATAATCGCTTTTTTACAACACCAAGACTATTTTTTGCTTGCACATAATTTGAAAGACTTGTATTCATCTTAAATTCATTCCTCTTCTTCTGCTGCCACTTAGGTCCACTGTTGGACATAGGTCTCCCATTTGGTCCTCCACAACTCCCTGGGCACACTGCATCCATCGCCCTCCGGTACACTTCCTTATATCATCAGATCACCTTCCCTGGGGTCTACTGACGTTTGTTCTATCTTGTTTGTTCATCAGGAGTTAAGTTCACTACATGTGCTTTTTTGTAACAATAAGTTTATTTTATTGTACAATAATACTTTTTAAACAGATTAGTATAAAGGTATACATACATTTCTTTACGATGTACTACTCTCTCAATAAGTTAATAAATACTTGAGTAGAGAGAGGAGTGTTTGGGAAAAGAATAACTTGGGGAGAGAGGTGACTTGACACATTAAAAAAAACTGATTGCCTACAGGTACGGACCTTTCGTAAGAAATTTTATGATGTAAAGTAGTTTGACTAGGACCGTTCAAAAAACGCGATAGAACTTTATTTACATACCATGTCCCACGCATAACTGTGTAGGACTATTCCTCAGTGGAGGGAAAGGTCAAGAGATGACAGAGTATGTCCCAAGTTCCTATAAATTAATATAAATAGGTTTTCAACAAACATCACCCCTGGACATTTTACCCGCACACATAAATAATAACAGATTACAAACGTACCAGGTAGAATATTTATTACTTTAGTTGTAACTATGGAAAGGGAATGAAATATAGGTAGCGGTCCGTTTTAGCTATCTGTGCAATCAAAGCGTTGCGAGCGCGCTATTTTCTGGTCCAAATTGCGCTTTCATTACAAACAGATTGCGTGTGACGTCATCATTTTATACCTATTTCCGGTGCTTACAACGGTCACGAAATTTTGGTAGTGCACTGTGTGTGGAAACGTCACAGTGACGTTTGTTCTGTCAAAGTTTGAAAGATATCGCCGATAATATGTATATAAATTGTTAATAATGATTTTATTTTCTGCTGATGTGCTTTTAGAATAAACAGGTGATGTGATAACATCGTTCAGTTTACTTTCTGAATAAAAAATAAAACAAATATCGTCTTAATGACAGATTGCACGTGCAAACAACTGTCCCGAATTGGATAGCGCTTATAGCACGCTATCTAACGATAGTCAAAACAGGACACATGATTGCACCGCGAGCGTCGCTAGAGCTGATAGCACAAATCGGACCGCTACCATAATTTTCAAAATAGAGATTTTACTCCCACTTTTCACGTAAATACAGAAATATCTCGTAAATTTGAATAGTCTATTGTATTTTTGAATATCTATCTATCCCTTACGCGTCCCTTGCGGGATAGGCATAAAGGCCAGACCGCCTAATCCTAGGCAAGCTTTCGGGTTCCTCTTACTCACAACGCGTACTTCATTGAAGGTATGGTCAACGTGATCACTCATATATATATCTTTTTGGTCATCCTGTTTAGTGTAAGGCAATACTTTAGTTATCAGAAGGTTGAATAATAAAATGCGTGCATGTTGTTGGGACCAAGGTTTATTCAGGGCTAATTTATGAAATGATGATTACAAGGATATATACAAATGTCTTAGGATCTAGTGTACCTAAATAGCTATACCTAGGTAGGGGGTGTTCATACTCCCTACACCTGTCATCATTCATTCTCTCAACATGCCAAAACCACCTTGGCCTTTGCAATTCATTAAAGTCACTACACCCGTTTTACAGTCACTCATCTCTCTAATGACTTCCTTGAATCTTTATCCAACGTCACAATGTTATCCCATATTAGTCCGAGAGCCCGCTGCTTAATTTATGACGTATCTGTTTTTTGATCGAAATGTGGTATAAACGATAGCTTACCAATAGGGTATTACATCGCACTAGGGTTGCCTATCAAAATCTTGCCGCAACCCCCCCTGCCCCCCCGGAAAAGGTCCCTCTTCGCGGTTTTTCGCATTTTGTAGGAATATGGTAAGAGATAGAAGAAAGTAGTCAATGACAAAAATAATCCTTGCTAAATTATCTACAAAAAATGTTAAGTCAATTTTTTCATAGGACTAGTAGTTTACCCGTAATGGCCGGTCAAAAAACAGGAAATTTTTTGAAAAAATAAAAAAAAAAGTTTTTTTTTTTTCTTTCACATTCTTCCACCCATTATTACTAACATTTTATGGAAAAAAAAATTTGGCCTGCGGCGCTATATCACTGGTTATTTTATGAAAAACTAAATTTTCAGAATTTTCGTCACTGAGTTTTATTGTAATAACTCCGAAATTATTAGATGTATGAACATAAGTTATAGCTCGTTTTGTAGCTAAGACTATGGTACTTAATTCGTTCTCTGACTATTTTCCTGTAGCTCTTATCAATTTTCAACCAATTTAGTTTAAATACATTTTTTTTGTATTTTAAATGAATTTCGGTTTTGGACCGGCCATTGCGGGTAAACTGCTAGTTCTACGAAAAAATTGACTCATTATTTTTTGTAGAGAATTTAGCAAGGATTATTTTTGTCATTGACTACTTTCTCCTATCTCTTACCATATTCCTATAAAATGCGAAAAACCGCGATGAGGGACCTTTTCGGGGGGGGGGGGGGCAGGGGGGGTTGCGGCAAGATTTTGATAGGCAACCCTAGTGCGATGTAATACCCTATTGGTAAGCTATCGTTTATACCACATTTCGATCAAAAAACAGATACGTCATAAATTAAGCAGCGGGCTCTTGGACTATATAGATTTTACCCATCTTGGAATCCATATTGAATTGTATTTTCTAACCATAGATTATTATGAATAGACAGGCGATGTCGGATGTCCATAGACATAGTATTGTAAAATTGCAACTCCCTTACAACAGGCAGGTCAAAGTACAGACTGTGATGTCAATGGGTCGTCAACAGATCTTAATATTGAAATATTTACTGAATATATGGTATGAATCATGACCTCAAGTTATGTAGATTGTAGAACGATACACTATTAGTTTACTATGAATATAACATGTTTCAAATTCCTTCCTGAAATGAGATTATGTTACACAAAGATCTTGCCACCCACTCAGTATTCAGTTGTATCTTTCATCGCTTCCTTCATACATGATATAACATACTGCGATAGAATAGAGTTTAAACCTACGCTAACAACTTATATAGTCCTGTTACTAGGTACAAGGTAGGTTCTACAAAATACTTGACGTGTCCAGACTCCCTACATACATTACATCTACTCAGTGGTTTACTACTACTAAAGTTTTTGCTACTACTCGTATCACTTCATTAGCTATTTGTCAGTTCGGGATTCTGTACTGGATAAAATTTATGATGTGATTGATTTGTATTATTTTCTATTCCAACCCTGATGGAACAGAACACCAGGACACCCTATTCTATCACACACTCCTTGCTTCCATCACATTTATGCAATTTGTCATACACGCTCTCCGATTTCTTTCACTCAAAATGCGTCTATCCATGAGGATCTGGGGCCCTATTTTTGAATCAGTAGATATTTGCCGTATACGATAATTACGTCATTTTCTACTACTTTATAAACAAGCGTATTTTTGAATGTCGCATACGATAATTATTTTCTTACAGAAAACCGAGAAGCAGAAATTCGAATGCTTCATGCGGCCAAATGAATCTTTCAATTTTGACAAATTCGTCCGTACGTGATCAGTTCAGCCCAGTCGAGGACGGCATCGTCATGGCATCGTTTCCTCGCACCTTTTTGTTCACTTATGTATAAATCTCTTTTCTAAGCGTGTCGAAACCATTAAAGTTCATGCACTTTCATCAATAGAATTGGTAATTCTTGCAACACCCCTTTCACAAATCAACGCTGCCCTCTAAATTGTCTGGATATTTTTGTAATGTGCCCTTTTTAGATCCATCCAATGTTTTCTAATCATTGAATAATGGTAGACTCTAAAATACCTCTAGTAATTTTGAATGCACGCTAATGAATTCTGTCACTTATTGCATATTCCATGAGTTGATATTCCTTTATGTATTAACTCTTCCGAACGGTTGAGCCAAAACGCTCCCAACGTTTGTAATGGGATTAAACGTTTCATCTATAAGTCTACCTCCGTCAAATATCAGACCCTGATAACGTATGTGGAGTATGTGGTACTATAATATGTTGTACCGGGAGTTGATAACAATACACAGCTAAAGTTTCAACTTCCACACATTGTTCTTGTAAACTTTGTTTTGTACTTTGTTGGTATTGTTGTTTTACAAATTGTTTGCCAACATTAGATGAATTGGATTTTACTGCTTAAAACCTAATCTTCATTAAGGGATAAGAAATCAAGTGATTGAACAGTTTGACAGAGCGACTACAAAACGGATGTTATAACTATGTAGTATAAATAGTATAAATTGAGATGGTTTGGACTTGTAGAAAGGACGAATCGTGAAAGGAAGCTGGGCCGTCTGAGAATCACTTGGCTTGACCTTATCGATCACTTGCTCGACTATGAACGTGTTTTGAGTAAAATGAATCGTAGAGAGTGTATGGCGAATTGCCTGAATGCGTGACGTAAGAAACACGTGTGCGTAAGGATAAGGGAGTCTGCAGATAAGGTGTAGGCTTCTCAGTTGTGTGGTTTTAAAACAATACGTGTAATTTGGCCGTATCAAATTTCTTTCATCAGTTTTCTTCCCATAAAATGTCTTCCTGCCATACTAAAATACGGAAAGATACCTTCGAGTACATCTGTGATATCATATTGCTGTGTGTCATCATTTTAAATATTGATAATAATTTTATATCTCTATTGGAAAACATGCTGTCAATCCACGTCAGAATTAACTTCCCTACTCGTAACATTATCCGTAGTCAGGTACCCAATATTTCACCGGAAAACCTGCGAATTTTCCCAATTTCAAAAAGTGTCAATCATTTCGTGAATTTATATAGAATAAGTCAGATAAGGGTATCATAGTATTAGACTTAGCCTTAATATATAATTTAGAAGAGATCCTCGAATGTTTAATGAAAACCAAACATAACTGTACTTTCCAGTTTATCTTATTCCTGTATTTAATCATGCACGAAGTATAAGTGAGTTAATTCCATTTCCCTTCTATTTTAAATTTTGTAGAGAGGCAAGTACGAGAGCTAACGTCATACTGTTATTTTCTAGGTTTTCGTTATCCTCGCTGTTTGCGCCGTTGTTGCACATGCTGGTGTCCTCGCTCCAGCTGCGGTAGCAGTTAAAGCCGTGGATGATGAATACGATCCCCATCCTCAATACTCATACGGATACGACGTACAAGACCACTTGACAGGAGACTCCAAGACTCACCAAGAGACAAGAGATGGCGATGTAGTCCAAGGACAATACTCCCTCATTGAAGCTGACGGCAGTCGCAGAATCGTCGATTACACAGCTGACCCAATTAATGGATTCAACGCTGTGGTAAGGAATGAAAGATTAGTTCATGCCGTTGCCCCCGCAGCCGCAGTCGCCCCAGTTGCCCCCGTAGTAGCTGGTGGACCAGCTGTAGTAGATGCTCGTGCCGCCCCCGCTGTTGTTGCCGCCAGACAAGTTGTCGCTCCAGCCCCTGCTGTCGTAGATGCCAGAATTGCTCCTGTCGCTAGAGTTTCTGCTGCTCCTCTCGTCTATTCTGCTGCCGCTGCACCCCTCGCCTACACAGCTGCTGCTGCCCCTTTGGCTAGATTTGCTTATTCATCTCCAGTAGCTGCTCCAGTTGCCTATTCGGCCGCTGCCCCAGTTGCCTATTCGGCTGCTGCTCCAGTTGCCTATTCGGCCTCTGCTCCATTTGCCTATTCAGCTGCCGCCCCTCTGGCTTACTCAGCTGCCAGGCCTATTGCTTACAACGCTCCTTTGACTTATTCAGCTGGCGTAGCTCCTGTGGCCTACTCTTCTCCAGTGGCGAGGTTGGCTTCACCAATTGCCAGATATTCCCTTTATTAATTAGTTTAGGTTAATAACCTTAGCCCCATTTGCCAATACTATTAATGTCTGATTAATTTATTATTCATCTTTATCTTGTAAATAAATCAATACCCTTGCAACATTCAAGATAATATCTATTACGTATCTATTTATGTATTATCTCATATATAAGACTATATTGTAGACTCTATTCTTATGACTGTATGTATTCTAATGGTGAATGAATCGACGAAGGATTCATCTACATGAAATGACTTCAACATAAATAAAAAAAATAATCTATAAAATAGTTTTATTCAATCCATTTTTACTTCGTCAAACGAAACTTCGTTCAAACTGCTTTGCATCAATTTGGGATTACAAAGTGAAAACAGATCCCATTTCTAAGTAGACACACGCATCGTGAAATGGGATAATAATAGGTTGAACCTAACTAAGCAATCAGTGCCCAGATTAGGGTACAAATTTAATACGGTCACAAGTTTAGTTTGGTCCTGGTCGTTGATTAACAAGATAATAGTTGTAAATTGGACCATTTAGCATCCAGTAGGTGTATGTACCTAAGTTGTACATATGTCGTTTAGTTGACCGTACTGTACTTAAGTTCTATAGAATAACTTCTTACGTAGTTGGGGTTAAATTTTAATTCCTTAACTTAATAAAGTTTAACCCAACGAATACGTGGCATACTAGAACAATTTAGCTGGGGAATAATTTAAATATAACAGAAGACACTTACTTACCTGTAGTTTTCAATGTTTGTGTTTTGATATCTTTGAAATATATTGGACGAATTTGCACTCATCATCATCAGCCCGCGGTTGCCCACTGTAGGACATAGGCCTCCCCTCTCCTCCTCCACTTCTCCCGCTCCTGTGCAATTCCCATCCACTGGGGTCCGGCAAACCTCTTGATATCATCCATCCATCTGGTAGGTGGTCGCCCTTGTGGTCTTTTGTCGCCCCTTGGTCTCCACTCCAGCAGTCTCCTTGTCCATCTGTTGTCCTGCATTCTTTCAATGTGCCCCGCTCATCTCCAATTCTGCACCGCTATCCTCTCAACCACATCAGTCACTTTAGTCTGGCTGCGTATCCAGTATCCAGGCACTCGTTTTATTCAAATAATAAATTCTTTGCCAATCAAATCGAACTCAACATTTCCAAGGTTTGAACATCTGGAGAGTACTCAAAAAGTGTACATCAAACATTATCTCCCAAGTAACATCATTTAGCGCTCTGGCCTCTGACTTTCGGACTTTGGGCTTAATTAGCTAATACATGGCGGGTGTGTAAAAAATACCACCCTCTTCCTTCAACACTAAGAAATGCAACAATACATAGGTACTTAATGTACATGAAATTCGACAATACAGCCGTCGCTCCTTGTGGTGTAGAGGATATTACTATGCGAGACGAAGGTCTGGGTTCGAATCCCAGCCGGGGTGAACTGAAATGGCGAATGTTTCTCGAGTGTAAAGTGATCACTTAAGCCAGCCGAGGTTGGTTGTAAACCCGACAATATTCATCCTTAATTCTTCTATACTGTTGTAGGAATACTACATTAGGACTACCCCACCTATGATGGTCCCGGATTCGAATACCAACCACGACAGATGGATAATTTGAATTGGTCAACCACATTAAGCCAGCCGACGACCAGTCTTAACGATTTATCTGTTGACATAATTGCTTTTTATTTAGGCGTTCACTTTCTACCGAATTAACTACCTTGATCTTTTCCTCAATCAGTATGAACCACTTTGACAACACGTGAACGCCATATAAAAATGATTGATATTCTCGCCTTTCAATAATAAATTCGCTACAAGTTACTCACGATGCGTGTATTAAAGTTTTGAAATTCATTCATTATTTCATGTATCGAAGTATAGTAATTGATTGTCGGTCACCGATGAAGTTAATTCGTTTAAGGGCTTGGCACCAAGAATGACGTCACAGTCATTTCCCACGGCATTAAGGTTCAAAATCGCGTGAACAGTCGCATGATAAAATGGTAAAAATAGAGTTTTCTCCATTTTTTGGGCTTAATTTTGCGTCTATCAAAAAACTTTTACGGTTATTCCCTAGATTTTAATGCTTATTATCAGTACAAAAAACATTTTTACTTCGCGACTTTCGGGAAACGAGTTTCCGTCTTTCGGAAAAAAAGATCAGAGGTATTTTTGAATTTTTTTTTTGAGGAATCTATACAAGATATAAAAAATCTTTTACGGTTATTCCCTAGATAAATGTTCAATACATCTACCCTATTTTGTTCCAAAGCATATTTAGTAACGGTTGTCGAGATATAAGGTCTCCCGTTCTTAGAAATTTTTGAAATGTCGGTATGCATACTCTTAAGAAACTGGCTCCTTACATGCGGATGACATTTTAGTGTTGACGAAATGTCAATGCAAACTTGTAGGTAGGTACTACACGCATGTTACTTTGTACTATCACGCTGTTACATATATTTATTATCATCGCAGGTAAGTTCTATTATAAAGATTACTTGGTCAATAATAATTGTACATGTAGTGTAATGGTCTATGTATGTTTGAGTTGCTTCATTTTTTACGTTATCTATCTGTACCATCAAAATAGCAAATAAATATAACAAATTAGCCATATTTGGTGCTAAATTGCAAGGCTTTTAGTAACTGATTCAGAAATAATTAAGTTTTGTATATACGAGATATTTTAGGCTATAGTTAAGAATAGAGATTTGTTTTTGTATTGATTAATGCATTTCAAGACTTAGGTGCTCTGGAACAGGATATCTCCTAGTGGGGCAATAAAATCCAGTACTTTTTCTGATTTTTAGTTTATAAAATGCTTTTGGATAGTAAATAAAAATGAAATGAAAATGAAAAGTACCGTACGATTCTCCGTATTGTCAAAGGTCCCCTTTTTTTGGAGTTTCTAGGATCTTTTTACATTACATTTTTTAGTACATTTTTGCCGGTTGTTTGGAGCTCGGACTTCCAATCTGTTGATGCCGGTTTCGAATCTCGGTGCTGACGATGTGTTCTGCACGACACAAGCTTTTGGTTTACATTGAAGTATTTGATTTTTTATACACAAGTCCAGATTCTTTAAATTTCGTTACTTTTTTTTTTAATGAATCTAGGTTTATCGAAATAAGCCCAAATACATCTTTGTACACTTCACAGAAAGCTGAAAAGCTTGTGTTGTGAAGTGGAGTAAGTCGGGGATTGAACCCGCGCCCATCGAATTAACAGTCGAGCGCGTTACCAACCAGGCTACCGACCACCTCTTATATATTATAATTTTTCGTTCATTTTAAGACCTTTTATTGCAAGCCCATCGTCTTTTTAAAAAATTTCATCTTATCCTAAGTTTTATAAGATGTATACCTACTGGCACAAATCACCCAGTTAAGGTGGACTGCCTTATTATATATATAAAAAAGGTGATCAAAGTAAGTAGGTAAGTTAAGCAAGATATTTTACGAACACTTCTTTACTATGGATTTTTGATACAAATTGTACAATTGCACTCAGACGAATTATATTGCAGATAGATTCAAGTCTCGTCCAGTATTCCATTGTCTTCTTCTTCTTCTTGTTCTTAATATAGGCCTTGTGGCCTGTTATGAAGATGGATTAGCCTCCTGCGATGTCGACTCCCAACTGTCAATCCATCTCTTAGGTGGTCTGCCCGGGAGTCGTCTGCCCTGGGGTTGGCCGTGCAATGCAATGTGAGGGAGTCTGGATGGCTCCATTCTCCTCACATGTGCATACCATTGTCTTCTCCGTTGCCTCCCCCATCTGACGACATCTTCGATCTCGCACATTTCTCTTATTCTGGTATTCCTTATTCTATCTCGGAGGCTCTTACCAGATATACTCCTGAGAGTCTTCATTTCCGACACTCTTAGCGCATTTTTTGTTATTACGGTGTCTGCTCTGCATTCGATCCCATATGTCATGATTGGTCGAACACAAGTTTTATAAATTTTAATTTTGCTGCTGATCTTCATGTCAGGGTTTTTCCATATAGAATTTTTCAGGCATCCTGAGACTACTGCAGCCTTGTTTATTTGACCCATCACTTCACATGGTAAATCCGTTTGTCCGCACAAGTCCACACCCAGATATCTAAACTTTTCCACCTGCTCTACTGAGACTCCATCCACTGAGACACTACACCCTACCGGTGTCCGAGAGAATACCATGCTCTTAGTCTTCGCAACTGATATAGTCATGTTGTATTTTTGACTAGCAAGATGGAATGTGTGCAACAGTAATTGCAGGTCTTCCTCAGTCTCAGCAAATATGACGGCGTCGTCCGCATAACAGACAATATCAATAGCATTCTTTCCCAGTCTGTATCCCTTGTTCAGTGTCGTAATATCCTTCATGATACCATCCATAATAAGGTTGAAGAGGAATGGACTCAAACTGTCCCCCTGTCTGATGCCAGTAGCGACTCTTACAAGATTTGAGAGTTTACCATCTACTCTGATTCTAGTGTTGGTGTTAGAGTTAAGTTGTCTTATAATGTTCACTATTTCTGGGGGTGCTCCTCCTTCAGACAGTAGATTGGTTATGTCGCTTAGTTTTGCGCGATCAAAGGCTTTAGTGAGGTCAATAAAGCACGCAAAAGCCGGCTTATTGTACTCTATAGCCTTTTCTTTTATTTGCCTCACTATGAATACTGCATCTGTAGTGGAGCGATTTTTTCGGAAGCCTTGTTGCTCCTCGCTATTATGTATGACCACCTCTAATTTAGATTTCAGGAGCTGCGTGAAAAGCTTAAGAGTAGAGCATAGCAGTGATATTCCTCTGTAGTTGTCAGGGTTAGTTTTCTGTCCTTTTTTGAATATAGGAATTGTAATGCTGGTCTTCCAATCGTCTGGTATACGTGATGTTGTTAAGATCTTATTAAACAATTTATGTAGTTCTTGGATTAGATCTTCGCCTGCATACTTCAATAGTTCGTTGCTGATGTTGTCAACTCCAAGTGCCTTTCGGTTTTTAAGCTTTTTAATTGCTGCCGTAATTTCCTCTATCTGAATTTCGCTCACCTCATCTACAGGGGACATTTCTGGTTGGTTTTCTCCATCTGTCTGATACAGGTTTTGGAAATAGTTCTCCCATTCCTCCAAGGGTATTTTCTTTGTTTGTACATATTCACTTACTGGTTTCTTCTTACTCCTGAGCATTTTCCATACTTTCTTCTGGGCTCCATACAGATCCCTTTCCATATCCTCCGTGAATTTTTTCCAGTAGTCCCTTTTGATTTTCCTTATTTCAGAATTTATTCTGTTCCTTATCACTACATAAATCCGGTATGTCTGTGGTGAGACGGCACTTTTGTATATCAGATACGCAGATCTTTTTTCAGAAGCTAATGTTTTAACCTCTTCTGAAAACCAGGGTTTTGTATTTTTTATTCCATTCAGATTTACCTTTCTTTTGCCGAGTGCGTTTTCAGATGCATTATGAATATGTGTTCTCATTTTGCACCACGCCGTTTCCACATCGTCATCTTCAGTGATAGGATTACTCGCTATGTATTGCATTATATTGCATTGATAAGCACCTCGCATGTCATTATTTTCTAGGTCTTCTATATTCAGCTTTTCAACATAGTTTGGGGGTTTTTTCCGAAAATTTGGCTTTTCCATTCTAATTTCCATTCCATTGTGAATAAAATAAATACAAAATAGACAATTCAACGCTTGGAGGCACGTGCATGAACAATATGACTCTGATACATGGGCGTCGCCAGCCTCGGAGCGAAGGGGCGGGCAGCAAAATTATCTAAATTTGATATACTATGAAAAAAACGTAAATAGCGCCGCAGGCGAAATTTTGTTGTGAGATACATCAGAAAGTTGTGATGTGGTTTGATTTATTTGAAAATGTATGTAATACTGCACAACAATATGTTTGAAAAATGTATTTTATTAAAAAGCAATAGAAAATAGCGCCACAGGCAATTTTTTTTATATGAAACAATTGTACTTTGAAGGATATTCATGAAAATTTATGATATGATAAGAAAACGTGTGGTAATAATGTGATCATGTGTGAGGTTTTATCATTAAGTATGAAAAAATATATACCTATTCCGATCTCTAGAGGGGGGCAGCTGAGGCTCCCCTGACCCCCCCCCCTGGCGACGCACTAGCTCTGATATATACTATACCACAAAACACAATACATTACACAATACTACAACGTATTAGTCACGTACGTCGGATCGATGACCAAAGGATGCAATTTTTATTTAAGTCCAATCACATTTTATTGTAGTTCGAACATCAGTAGCAGGCCAAATACCGTAAACTATAAAAAACACATTTCGAAAGGTTTTTTTTTCGGACTAAGCGAAAATAATATTGAGTGCATATAAAACTGGCGTAATCTTTATTATTACGCTAGTAAAAATAATACGAATGCGTGTGGACGTCAACACTTAAAATTTTGCGAATCAATTTTTACAATTACCCAAAGGCGGTGATAGTTTGAGTTAATTTCAAAAGTTATTAACTAGTTAGAGGTACCCATTAACATTTTGTTTAAATTAAAACTTCGCATAGATAGTTCTGTAATGTCATAACTATTCGTAAAGTGTCTCTAACAGCGATTAGGGTACCTACCCAACTTAATTGTTTTTATCAAAAATATTCAAAGTATGTATTCTAAAGATCAATAAAATATTTTTTTTTCATAACTACATCCATCACGAATTTAATAATTTGCAGCTGCCCATCTGCCCTCCCCTGACGACGCCCATGCCACCTATGCAGTATTTAATTACTCATTTTCCCTATCATTTGAGTTAAATTTCGATTGCGTCGGGCCTGATTTTTTGAGCATTCTCCTTTTGTTCTGAGCGAGCTAAGCTAGGCTAATCTGGCGACGCTTCTGCTTAGTGATGACGTTGATTAAAATAGATTAATAAATAAATTTGTTGCCTCAGAGCACACTCAACTAATAAACCAATAATTTATTGATTCATTATCATCAACTGAATTAAATTCTCCAAGGAATTCTTAATCAGAAAACACATCAATAACAATATTAAACTTTTTTATATATGAATCGGTATATTTTCATTTATTTTCTTCTTCCGGTATTAACTTTCCTTTATTATTCTGAACTCTGTCTAATAAGTTCACGTCTGATGAGAGTGTCATGAGATTTATGTCCGGTCAACTTAGGTCCGGTGTCAGCTGAGATAATAATATAAACCTAGGTTACGTTCAAGGTTGTGATTGAAGAATTTATGGCCAATGCCGTGCAGGAAGTTTATTGGATTTAAAATTAGATTCCGGAGAGATTCTAGTGAATTAGTTGATTGAAGGTCGACTCTGTTAATAAAACAAATCCTTTGACGTCAAATGAAATATTATCTGAAGAAAATATATGAAATATTCCTATCATGTACACCTTAGTAGGAACAGAACCAAAGTAGCAGACGTCATGGATCGCGTAGCAAGTCTAAAGTGCCAATGGGCGGGACACGTCGCAAGACAAGACCCAACAAGATGGACCCCAAAAATCCTAAAATGGAGACCTTTGAAGAATTAAAGAGGCGTCGGAAGACCCCAAAAGAGGTGGTCCGACGACATAGTCGCTGTAGGGGGAAAAAACTGGCTGCAAGCAGCAAACAGCAGAAAGGAATGGAGGAATATGGAAGAGGCCTATACCCAGCAGTGGAAGACAGAGGGCTGAAGAAGAAGAAGAAGTACACCTTATGTAAGCTGTACAAGAAAATAAGCGTAGGAAGACCTCAGGCAAGATGATCTGACGATGTGAGGCGAATCGTAGGAATCAAGTGGATGTAGCATGCTCAGGATAGCGATCTGTGGAAAGTCAAAGGCCTATGCCCATCATTGGAATTAAAGCGGCTGAGAAAGAAGAAGAACCCCTTACATTTTTAGGTTAGGTAACGAAACTCCGCATAAAAGAAGTATTTCCAATTTTTTAAAAAGATTTGAGCGAAATTGTTGCGGTCAATAATGAGTAGGTTATAGACTTCTCTCACCAAGACATATCGTGAGTTACATAAAATCGAGATGTACGTAACATTAAAGGATATAATAGTTGATCTATCTTGGTCGCAGTGATCCAAATGATACTTATTGGTACCTTGACCTTCTCAACAAAAAAGTGTTGCAATATATGTATATAAAACATTTACTAAAAATGCTTAAAACTTATGCTTACAACATAACTATAACAAATTAACAAAAATATACCACAATACGGTAATTAAATATAGGGAAGACATAAACAAATACAATTCTTGTCATTTTATCATGATATCCACAATTCAAGATTGTTTTGTAATTGCAGATTTCAAGAGACCAATACTTGGCCACAGGCTAGTTGCCTTCGTCTCTGTGACGACGGGTTTAAAATTTCTTATATTTTCCGATAGTTGTTTTATGGCATCTGTCAGGTCTTGAATTGTCTTCTCATTGAGAGCAGTTTGACTTTTAATTAATTTACTATTCTCTTCTATCATATCGAGCATATATTTCAGTTGCTTTTCCTTTTCTTCTTCAGATCTCCTTTCGTGAATGTTTTCGCAAATCGATTCCATTAATTCTCTAGGGAGATTATTAGAAGAATCCCAGTAAGGTTTACCTGGATATACAATCATTTCATTATCGACTCTAAGTTTCTGAACGATATTGATTCTTAAATTGATTCTCCAGGCTAAAGCTTCCAAATTGCTTAAGAATTCAACTTGCTCCTGCAACCTTTGAATTTTTCCTTCAATTTCTAAATCCTTCACATCGCTTACAGCTAATGCAAGCAGAAGATTCATTAATACTATCGGAACACAAATCAGGAATAGAACGAAAAACAATTGGACAACTACAGAATTGGTTTGTTCTTTTTCAACTGCATTGTCTTCTGAGCCATCAGCTTGCGGAGCCTCCATCAATGATGAATAATCGAATTCAGATGTCATCATTACAACCGTTTTTATTAAAGAATCCCATGGACTCATAAATGATTCATTTTGTCGTATTAATATCCAAAATATTAAAGAGAATCCAAAAACAAGGAAGAAACCAAACAGGGCGAATACCTGTAAAGAAAATCAATTTTAATTAATTTATTACATTATTATTACAATTAAAGAACTTAGTATTATGCCATCACATAATAAAAAGAAAGATCATCGGTGTAAATACTAAATATTACATTCAGAATAACTTGCGAGCATCACCGTTGAAAAGGTTCAAGTTATACGAATACTTGGCTTTATTTGTAATAATGAATTAATAAAAGTAAGACCGGTCTAGGGTCTCAGACAATGCGGATAGAGTAGGGACACTGAAATGGCAGTGGGCGGGTCATGTCGCAAGGGAGAAGGACGGCAGATGGACCCCAGAGTACTGAGTTGGAGACCCTACGAAAGTAAACGAAGTATAGGGAGATCACAAAGGAGATGGGACGATGATATCATCGAGTCGGTGGGGCATGGGTGGAGACAAAGCGCCCAAAATAGAGAATTGTGGAAGACACAGGAAGAGGCCTGTATCCAGCAGTGGAGGGAAAGGGTCTGCTAAGAAGAAGAAGAAGAAGAAAAGTAAGATTGAATCTACAGCATATTTTTTATACAAAAGTATTTTTTACCAAATAATTTCGTACCTTTATTACTCTTAGGGCAACTGTAGCAAACATTTGGAAGTAGTAACCAAACTGCGGAAATCTCGATAAAAGTACAGTAATTTCAATCCACGATAGTAATAAAGCAATAGCGACTGCGAGTCTTGTCTCTGAAATTCCTTGAGTTCTGTGTATTAGAATTATGAGAAGAGACACTAAAACTGAACCAACTTTAACCCAACCTTCCACTCGATAAAAGTATTTGATGCCTTTAAGTCTCATAAACGGAAGCTCCTAGAAAAAAAAATGATGATTAAATTATGTTAATCATGAGTATAATAATTTTTGGGATAAATGACAAGCTTACCAATATTATAATAGACGCTATTACAATGACCATATATGTTTGCTTAATTTTCAATGTCAATGGTGCGATCCAATTCAAATAGTCTTCGTGAAACATATTTATTATCATATCAGTCAACAATAACACGTATAAACTATAAATTCCAAGAATGAGCAAATAAAACTTTCTAAGAATTGTCCATTTCAAGTACAGGAAACTTTCGATATACGGATGAAGAATCAGTTTGCTCAATTCAAAGTTACAGCCGTAACCAAATAGTGCTTCAACTGCGGTCATCTGTATGTATTTATTTTCATCATTGGGGATTATTATTGCATAATTGAATACAACATCACAGTCTGGCTGATCAACGCTGCAATTGTTACGTCTCATATGCTTGTTGAATATCTGAGTATAATATTCTGCAGATCTTGGCATGTTATCCTTAATCACATTTGCAATCAAATGTCTCTTTCCAACGTTTGTTGATTCAACGACTTCCGCTAAGTTTGATCCATTGTTCAAAAATATTTCGATACTTTCTCTCTGACAGTGATGTGCCGCTCTGTGAAATGGCAGCCATCCATAATTGTCTTTAATGTTCATTAATAGTTCCTTATCGTGATTGAGGAGTTCTTTGATTACGTCATTTTTTCCTTTTTCTGCTGCAATATGCAAAGGAGTATATCCTTTGTTCTTTGTTTTCAGCGTTGGATCAGCTCCTTTATTTAATAATATTCGAATATAATTGCTTCTATTTTCTTGCGCAGCCCAGTGCAATGGAGTCATTCCGTTTTCATCGTCTGTGATGTTCAGTAAATCCTTCATGTCTTCTGCTTCTAATAAAGCATAGAGGACTTCAACATTATCTGACTGCATCGCTTTATGTAATACAGTATAGCCGTTAAAATTTATGTTATAAGCGGCTCCTTCATGTAGGAAACATCTGACACATTTTGGTTTACCACTGACGATAGCTTTAAAAAGGGGCGTTTCACCAATGCCATTCATTATGTCAATGCATTCTTTTTTATTAGTCATTTTTTCTATTAACAAATCTGTAATTTCTAAATTTCCTATTTCAGCTGATAAATGTAAAGCCGTTTCTCTTCTTTCGTTGTTTTGATTGATAATGCTGGCACCCGATTCTAAAAGAATAGAAACTCCTTCGAGCCACTCATGTTTTACAGCATACTGGAGAGGAGTATATTCCTCACTGTTTCTTGATTCAACGTGATTTATGTTGCTAGTAGAATTTGCAATTGCTCTTAAAATAATTGGTTTCTTATAATCGATTGCTAAATGTAAAGGAGTTTGTCCCGATTCATTTAATAGATGTGGAATGGCGCCGATATCCAGTAGTAACTTAGTCGCCTTTTTACTTCCAAGCATTACAGCAATGTGGAGTGGGGATGTTTCATTAGGTTTGTTGGTTAACCATAATTTTCGTGATATTTTATTTTGTTTACCGTAACGAATTATTGCTTCGATTATCTTCGAAAAGCTAAAACATAAAAAAAAACATCGTATAAAATGCCTGATATGTGCTTGTTTGTTTCTAGTATAAAGTAACATGGATTTATTTATAGTTACCTTCTACTGCTTGTTTCGTCAATTTTTCCCGCATTTTTATTAGCCATTCCGCAAACATCTAGTGGTGTCCTTCCTTCTCTATCATGTTTAGTGATGTCAGCGCCACACGCCAACAATGCAAGCACGCACTCAGTTTGAACACGCGCGCATGCTTCGTGCAATGGCGTGCAATAACTCCAAACTACGTCCAACTAAAAATAACAAAATAATGAATCGTATAGCTAATATTTTATTTTGCCTATATAATTTTAAAGTAAGAAAGTTAAAGCACATAATACTAAGCTTTCACTACTTTGTATCACGACTTTTCTGTATTTTATAAATATACCTACAGCTTTCGTCGGGCTGGAACAGCTGTGAGTAGAATCGCATAAATTTAAGTATTTTTCAACAGTCTCTCCTTGTAATGAATTCAGAACCTCCTTGATTTCTTGGCTGACTTCAAATTCCTGATAAATCTTTTCCTTTCGACTGCTTCCTTTATTTTCTTTCGACCCATCGAATTTTTGCAAGTCTCCAACTTTTAGCCCGAGTAATATGGCCAAGCAATCAAGGTTACCTTCCCAAGCTGCATAATGTAATGGGGTTCGTCCACTTCCATCAGCCCTTTTAAAAAGGTCAGGTTTCATCTTTAGAAGTTCTTCAAGAATACCATCCTCACCGTAATATGCAGCAATATGGCAAACAGACATTTTCGCCATTCTGCATGTGGCTTCCGGACTCGATGCACATTCTAGACATCTGTACATAAAGAGGAACAATTCAATCAATTATTTTACAAGCATCGAAAAATTAAATGATAAGAAACGAAACAAGAGGTGATAGGTGGACACTCAAAGTTCCAAATTGGGGACTCTACGAAAGTAAAAGGAAGGTACGGAGAGCACAGAGAAGAAGGACTGAAGACATTGTTCAAAGCGCTAAGGACTAAGAGACATGGAAGAGACCTAGATATATAAAGCGGTGCGCGGTGGAGAGAAATAGCTGTGGTTTCTAGGAACTTAAAAATGAACGTAAAAATGAAATCATGTTTATAAAAGTTATTATCCAGGCCATTACACATATTTCTTTTAAACTAAATGCTGTTTTTGAAGGGAAATCATACACAAGCAATTAGAATTTATTTACATATAGAAAATTAGCCACTTTTTGTGGATTGTATTTTTTTTTCAGGAATACTTTATGTTAATAAGATTTTGCAAAATAGCGCTGGTGGAAACTGAAGAACATTTTTTTCTCGGAATAAAAATATTTCACTGCCAGGAGATATAATAATAGGCTTGAACTAAACTAAAAGAGCCTGAATCTGTATTTATTTTAAAATAAAATGAAGAAAAAATCTCTATTTGGTTTGATAAATTTCTTATAGACATATCGGTATGTTGCCAAGCAAAAATGGCATTGGGCTGGGCATAATATGACCAGACAAGAAGATCCTAGATGAATAACGGAAGTGTTCTGTTTCGAAAACCTCCCAAAAGGTGGTCTGATGACATTGTCCAACAAGCCGGTAGAATCTAAATGCGAAGGAGGAAAAACAAAGACGAATGGAAGCAGACGTAAGGAAGGAGGGTCATCAGAAGAAGGAGATGATGATATCGGTTTATGCATAATTATGTCAAGAATAACAACATAAGTAAATAGAATATTCACATTATTCACGTTTTTATAAAAAAAATGATAAGAGTGTCTAAACGTAAACTCAATATGTTTTGAATTCATGGTCTCTCAAACAAATGGTCATAATCCATATTGACAATGGATTTGATACGTCACAACTATTTAATATTTTTCTTTCTCAAAGGGAACTGGATCAATGAATCCCCAATAAAGATCTATAATCTCCAATTTAGCATTGGCTTCATTCAATCATTACTCCACATTTTCAACTTACCTTTTAGTCCACTCCAGATCTTTCACTTCAGCACTGTCCAAAATATCTGTATTCCTTCGTTCTTGAGTCCTTACAACAGCCGATGAATTTCTGCTGACCAGCAAAGGAGTACTTAATCGTTCTTCAACGGCCACCGGCTCCACAATACCCTTTTCTTTAACAGTATTAAAAACACAAACATTACTTTCGTCTTCGGGTATGCTTTTACCCATCACTTTAGTCAAAACGATATTTTTAAATGTACGTTTAGCAATTTCAGGTTTGTTCTTTTTCACTAAAGGCTCCTCTGAGTCACTTTCTGAAAACGATGATTCGTCTTCAGACATTTTGGTTTTTGAATGACAATATTTATAAAAATTAAAACAATAAAATTCACTAGCAGAAAAAAATAGCCACAAAATGTAGTGTATGTCTAAGTATTCCGTATCTCGTCGTAAGGTTTGTTACTCGACTGTACTCATAATATGACAGATAATGTCTCATCGTATGTATGCAGATAAGAGTTTTTATTGATGATAAATTATAACTTATCTTTTTCAAACTAATAGAATTTACAAGATAAGGCAATTAGAATTTGATAATACAAAATTAGTGAAGATCGCGGTATACCAATATCTAGTATGGACTCATTTTATTTCTGAAATAGGTATGGACAAAGTTTAGATACATTTGCTAAAAGTCAGAACTTGCTAACTGACAATAAGGCCCCACTTAGGCGTTATATTGACTTTATTTGCAAACGCCTGATGATGAGGAGGAAAATCCTCGAAGACTAATCGCGTCATCTCTTGTAGCTTAAACTAAATAACACACCCGTACTCCGTAGTTATCTCAACAGATATACAGATATATAGGAGAAGGGGCCAGTAAGTATGTATTGTACTACCGTCATCCATCGACATTGGGCTGGTATTTACCGTACAGCCCTACAATGTTTTTAGTTCCCTAACATCGACTTTGTTAAGCCTTTCTTAACTAGTGTAGATGGCGTTAGGAGATAAGCCAACTTTTTAGTACTTACTTTCTATTACCGACGTATTACAATATTTTTCTGAATGTCACAATTTCTGTTTTTGTAGTAATATCAGATTTTCCACACGTCATAGTTGAATAAAACAGATATACTCGTACAGCGAAGGATGGCTTAAAATATTCGTTCTAAAAAATTAATTTCTCATTCAGTTCTATATCATTGGTTCCTTCCGTTAAATAATGAATCCCTGACTTTTAGACTTCAAAATTTGATAAAAAAATGGGAATCCACACCTAATTGAGTAAGGTCACTTAACAGATAATAAGTTTTATAAGATTAACACGCCTATTAAAAACGTGTTGGAAATTGATTAGGAATCGTTATCTATAACAGATCGTTTTCAAGAATTCTACCAAAATAAATCCAAGATTATAAAAATACTTATGACCATAATGTACCTACTTATTTATAATTCTTTATTTATATTTCGTGATAACAGACTATGACTGATTGGTTTAATTTGTGACAATGTGACAAACTGTTTACATCGAATATTCGGTACCGAATCGGCGGATATTAGCAAACAGTCAATGATTTCTAGAAATCCATTGACGTTTTTCTTTACATATGACACAAGTTTATTGATAAAGGAGAATGCTCATAAAGTATGGAAAAAAAATCCAGGACCAAGGCTGATAAAGAAGAAGACGGGCTACCTTACGTCCTTATACTCATCATATTATACGCTTTTAAACCACATTTGTAACTATTTAATGCTACTTTTACTAACACATTCATGTGATCCATGTAAACATCGAATAGGTATTTCACACTTGATTTCGACGATGCCCCCTATGCAGTATTTAATAAATCATTTCTATTTATCATTTGAATTACATTTCGTTTGCGCCGAGCCTGGGTTTTCTTAGCGTTCTCCTTTAACAAAGTGTAATAATAAATAATAATAATAATTAAAATTGCTTTATTTCAGTTTAAGAAACACTACAATTTAATATAAACATTACAGGTCAAATCACAATTTAATACGATATACCTTCCTTCTAAAGCTTCTAAAGCCGTGCAATTGTTATCAGCGCACTTCTATACGGATCTGAAACTTGGGTGGTTTACAGACGGCACATCAACCAACTGGAAAGGATGCAGCAGCGACACCTTAGATTAATGATGGACATAAGGTGGTTTCACAAAGTTTCCAATACATGTGTACTGAACAGGGCCAACTGTTCTACCATTGAGACTCTCATGAGCAGAGCCAGACTCAGATGGACCGGACATATCGTGCGCATGCAAGACAACAGGCTCCCTAAGTGCCTCCTGTATGGTGAACTCCTTGAGGGTAGTAGGAAACACGGGGGACAGTACAAGCGCTATAAAGACATTCTCCATGAAACTTTAAAAGGAAAAAGTCTTGCTGGTAACTGAGAAGCAACAGCCAGAGACAGACCAGCGTGGAGAAATGTTATAAAGACCTTTGAAAGCGCCCCCCGATCCTACAGACAGTATAATAGACCCCAAGAGAGTTTCATCTGCGAAACGTGCAATAGGGTAATTAAGTCCCGCATTGGCCTGTACAGCCACCAACGTGCCCACGACAGAGACGCTGCTCGTGTTGCTCAGGGTATGCCACAATGATACTCGTAATCGAGTTAAAGGCTATATATATATATTGCTTGTGCGAAGGATATATATTTAGTTTAATAGAATTTTGTTTTATGGTATGAGAAATTATGTTATTAGAGGAATGCTAGTAATAAGTTAGATAATTTGGACATGTTGAAAAAATGATTGATGTCAGGATCTGTAAAAATATACGTATTATGATTGATTAGATTCTCTCCTCAACATCAAGCCTTTTATGAAATTAAGATTCCTATGTGAAAATAAAATGAAATTAAAAAAAAAACTAAAGTTTAATTTAGTTCTTCATTTTAAGTAGGGATGGCAAAGTTGAAATTATGTGAAATTCGTTTTGTGTGGCAAGGTATCTATCATTTTAGAGTATTTCATGAAATAAGTAAAATCTAATTCTCGTTTGCTTGACAGTTTTGTAGAATATTATAATATAATCTTGTTTTCCAAAACTAATTTCATAACAAATTCTGTTTGGGTAAAATATTGACAAATGATTACTTTTCCATAAGTTGAACAAGACTTTCATAACTTAATTCAAAATCCGACCTCGCCCAACACAATCCCTTCAATGGCTTAAACATTACCCTACTTTAAAAGCCTTCGAAATTTTCTACCCCGTGTCGATCTATCTCTTTTCCTCTCTTTCGATTAAGAACATTTCCCACCCGGGAAAATATAAGTCTGTCTCATTTTCATCTGTTGCGTCATTGGTTTGAATTGATATTGGCGGCATTTTCCATTCACCCCATTGGACGCTCCCGGTGACGTGGGAAGAGAAAGAATGTATAAAACCAAGTGAAATGGGCGCATATGTAGCAAACCGTAGCTCGGCGGCATTCGGTAGTTTGACGTAGTGGTGTCGCGACGTTCTACGCGGATCATCTAACGATACGGTAAGTAAGCTCTACACTCATTCTCGTAGAACAAAAGATTTGCACCGTGTAGAAAGGTCACAATTCATTACATGCGAAAACGTTTAATCTCTCTACTTTACGTTTCATTCCTTTTAAGGGACACATTGAAATATTTATGGGTGTAGTTTTACACACCTAGATACATTCTCTACGTAGGTATTATGACTCATGAATATTTTTCGTTTGCATAGCGGCGGTAGGTACGTAGATTTTCCTTTGTGGAAACGTGAACGCAGAACATACGTTGAAAAGCTGTTTACTTTTTATAGAACTGAGTGTTTGTCTTTAATCATTGTTCGTTATTATTATACGAGGTTTTTCTCTATTTTTGTTATGTTAATTTGTAAATCTAAAGATTTCTGGCGGACGGTATTGCGGATAGTATGATTCTGTATTTTCAAGTCATGAATGAATATATTTTAGCAACAAGTGACCCTCTATCCAGTAGTGAATATATTCTGTATGCTGAAGGAAATTCACCTACTCTCAGAGGAATATTATTATTATGACACAGATTGTTGAATTATTCATGTGTGTACCTAATATTCTTGTACGTGTGAAAGGATATCCATACATTCATATTAAAATAACGTATGTGAGGAATAATAAGAAAGAAAATGTCCCAAAAAGACGAAATCATTTTGTATTTTCAGCGAAATTTCTTCATGACTGATTTTCCTTTTCATTTTCGCCTTCAAACAATGATTCTTTACCATTTTCCTATCATTTTCTTTTTTGTATTCGAATTTAAGTATCTCATAAAAAGCACAATTTTTATGTACTAAATATAAGGTAATACCTATTTCTTTTTGGTTCTCAACGTTTCATATGCGGCGTAGCCCATATAAATGAATGTACATACAACAAACCTATATCGATACATGTATTTAATTAGCATATTGAATGAAAATTTTTACATAATAATTAGTTAGTTATAAAAATACACCACATAAACGCAATAACATAAATGTTATAGAGGTTGCATTTACTATTCATCAGGCGCAAATGTATCATCGATTAGGGTTAGACTATTCTGTGTGATTGCTTTAAGTTTTTTTTTTTTCATTTCCTTCAAATAGCCTATGTATTTTACTACTTCTTCATTAGCTGCTGGATATTAGCTTCTTCTGTAATTTTCCACTTCTGTTTCGCTAAGTTTTCGTTAGAACGAATTTCGTCATAGCCCAAGAGCCGGCCGTTAAAAAATATGACGCATCTGTTTTTGATCAAAGTGCGGTTTAAATTATAGCTTACCAATAGGGAAATATATCGCACTAAGGTTGCCTATCAAAATTTTGCCGCAACCCCCCTGCCCCCCCGAAAAAGTCCCACATCGCGGTTTTTCGCATTTTTTTAGGAATATGGCATGAGATAGGAGATAGTGGTCAATGACGAAAATAATCTTTACTGAACTCTTTACAAAAAAATCCATACATTTTTTTCGTAGCAGTTTACCCTCGATGGCCGGTCCAAATACCGAAATTCATTTGGTATAGGTTCTATAAAAAATAATTTAAACCAAATCGTTTTTATCGATCTTAGGTAAGTAATTTGATGCTTGCTTTCATCAAATTACTTATCTAAGATCGATGAAGATTTTTGCTGTTTTTCTCCTGCCGCGTTGTTGCGAATCTGAGGGTATGAAAAATTAATTATATTCGACTAGAACATTCCTTTCATTTGGGAAAAATTACGTAACTATATTTAGTGAGTAAGAAAGAAAGCGAATGTTTCTAATTTCTAGGAACCCGCGGGGAATGAACCTACAGATGTAATGTCTAACTAAATAATCATTACACAGTATTCCTAATGGACCACCAAGCAATGAACTCCGTAATACTAATCTAATCTAAAATCTTCTTCGTATTTTCTATACAACATTAACATTTTCAATACAAAATTGTAAGTAAGTATCTACCATTTCTAAATGCCAACGACGTGCCTGAAGTTCGAGAATAAAGCAAGCCTTTTTCTAGTTTTTTTTTTGTATTTGTCTGATTGTGCGCTTATGTAAGATTCTGCATTGTTGAATACGCTTGAAGCGCAAATAAATAAACAGAAAAAATGTTTTAATGTAGTTTTCCAACTCCTATAAGACATTTCCTTTCACAGCAATGAGGTTCGCTTAGTTTGCTACCCATTCTGAATGTCATATACACATTTGAGCCAAGGGGATTTGGTTTCACTGTAACATTTACTGGATCATTTCCCGGGATTTGGAACAATTTTGTTTCTCTCTTCCACCGCCTTTCATTCAGCTCTGTATTTTCCCCTTTGCATTCAGGTTCGGCTCGCTTCTTGTATAATATTGTCAGACCACCTTTTGAGGGGCCATCCAACACATCAGCTCTTCGTCCAGGGTCTCCATTGAATAATTCTGGGTGTAGGTGTATGGGCGTCGCCAGCCTCAGAGCTAGGGGGGTCAACAATTTTTTTTTAAATTTATTTACGTAGTATACAAAAACGCGTAGATAGTGAGGCGAAGAAGGTCGTGATGTAGTTTGTTTATTTATAAATGTATATGATACTTTAAACGATTATATGTATAAAAAATAGCGCCGCAGGCCATTTCTTTTTAAACTGATAGATTTTAATACTAATTTAAGAAAATTTATGATATGATGGAAAAATGTGTGGTAGTAATGTGATTTTTATGAGGCTTTATCAATTAGTATAAAAAAATGTATACCTTCTCCAATCTCTATGAAGACGCCCATGTGTCCATGTAGTGTCCTCCTGTCTGGCTTTATTTTTTTATTTTTTTTTATAAAGGATCTGGGCTTGCATACACAAACCCAAATACTTTCCTGCACACCTTGCACTAGGCTAAAAGCCTGTATCGCAAAGTGTTGAATACATCGCCAGCGCCGGGGTTTGAACCTGGCACCTCCGCTTGAGAGACTGCCGCCTCAACCAACTGCGCCTACCATGTACTCATGTCTGTTGCCATTTTAGTTTAGCAATACGATCCATTACGTCGGTATTTACTCCGTGTTTTTTTAATAAATTTGTCATGCAACAGATTCTATTGTGTTACATAAATCGTGGTCTTAATGTACCTACGAGTATATTCAATTCAATAATTCATGTCGGAGAAAAACCTTTGTGTTGTATTATTAAATTGTACCTTATTTGTATTACATTCTTATTTTTATAAGAAAACCTCATACTTGTAATGAAACCACTCTGTGATTCTATGCGGTGATTGTATTTTTAGTCCGTCTGCTCGCAAGAATATCTCCATAATACCTCCCCCCTCAGAAATACAAATGGTACTTAATAGTAATGAATGGAAGAAAAATGAAATGAAAATCAACGAATCAGAACCTTTCATTGTTTGGTTGTAGGTACTCGTACATACTGTTAGATTCTTCCTTTCTTCTTTCATTCTATTTAATATGAGGCAATGCCCTCGTAAAAAAATGGAAGTGACTATATAAGGTTTAAAAAAGTGCTTGAATAGAGTGAGGCGTCTAAGTAATTTTGAAAGAAGTGAGTTAGTTAGTGCTGAGGCAAATATTGACTAGAACTTCTTCTTATTCCTATATAGATTGATCAGGTTAGTTTCCCGTGATGAAGAGGTCCAGCTTTCTCTCCATCTTTTCGGTGGACATCCTAGGGGTCTACGTACATAAATCATTTTTTTATTTTCGTGCCGCGATCGTTGTAACCTGACCGGAGAACCCTTCCTCTCTCTCATATTTGATGCTTGAAAAAGATGTTGATGAAAATGTGGATAAAAATTGTTATTCAATTTCATACCAATTTATACTATGAGATATTTTTCGATAAGTTTTTCTTTCAAAATATTTTATCAGATGTCGATGTGGCTGTTACAATATTTCAGTTCAAATATTTTTCGAGACGCATGCCTCATAAAATAATCAATTTTTCATTTTATCTAACATGTTAGATACTCGTACATTATTATTCATACTCGGTTTTATAAAAGAACATATTGTTGGAATACTGGTTCATGATTGTTGCTTTTACTTTTGAGTTTCAAAACTTGGAAAACAGAATACAAATTATTCAAAAATTTCTTTCCCAAGTATTGTAATCCTCGGAAGAATTTTACTGTGTAGTAAAATTTTATAGTCTATTCAACATTTTGTCTTTGAATAAACTTATTTTTACGTTTGCCAAGTTTGACGTTCACAAAATATTTCAAGTACGTGTAAAACTTGAGCACTACACTTATAAAAGAATATATTACTAATATTCCAAATTTTACTTTTCAAGACTTTTCTCTGCCATTTTATAAGAATTTATGGAGTTGTAAAAAAGAAAATATCATACTTTACTAGTGATGGCTTTTGTACGTGAACTTTTGTACGCCATTCTGTGTCCCTTCTCGCATATCTTACATACATCATACATCTCTAATCAAAATGTATTAGTTACATAGATAACATCCCTATGAAAAATTGAGAATATCTGCTTGAAGAATTGTTCATTCTCTTTCATAAGAAACGTTTCTATTTTTCTGATAACCATCAGTCAGCAAATTCTCGGTATTCCAGCTTAAAATTATACCTACTGTGAATGTCGTTGGAAAATGATTAAGAATTTTCCGATTGATTGGTTTAGAATAAAACAAATTAATATATAATAGTGTAATTGGGGTTAGCTGGCAGAGATCGCAGCATTGCGATAAGCTCTCCCCAGTGAACAAATGTTATAATGTCTGATAATGTTAACATAATTTTGTATTTAGTTCACCAAAAATAATTATTGTTGCGGTTTTTTAGTGTGAAAACTTGACATGATTGCTTTTGATTTGCGGGTGAACCGTATGGTGATGCAGTCAAGTAGTTTTCTATCTTATGGGCTTGGCACCAATAATGACGTCACAGTCATTTCCCACGGCATTAAGGTTCAAAATCACGTGAACAGTCGCATGATAAAATGGTGAAAATAAGTTTTTTTCATTTTTTGGGGTTAAATTTGCGTCTATCAATACACTTTTATGGTTATTCCTTAGATTTTAATGAATGTAATCAGTACAAAAAAAAATACTCCGCGACTTTCGGGAAACGAGTTTCCGTCTTTCGGAAAAAAGGTCAGAGGTGTTTTTCAATTAATATTTTTTTGAAAGATCTATGCAAGATATAAAAAATCTTTTACGGCTATTCTCTAGATAAATGTTCAATGCATCTACCCTATTTTGCTTCAAAGCATATTTGGTAACGGTTCTCGAGATATAAGGTCTCCCGTATTAGAAATTTTCGAAATGTCGGTTTGCATACTCTTAACATAACTATACGTGTACATATGACTGATATAATATTCAGACAACGTTGCATCTGAAGGTGGATAATACTTCAGAGATACAATATAATGGCATTATTAATGTGTGTTCTAAACCACTACAAGTTTACTTTAGTCTCGTCCTGTTACGACAGATTTGTACATGCAAAACTACTCTATGGGGAGAAGAGATAGTACGAGTAATGTGCTTACCTGTGCTTGATGACAAGCTTCCCTCCCAGGAATCCCAAGGGTAACTCACTGAGTCAATCTCACATCGTGAATACTTTAAGTTTCAACTCGTAATAATGCTGCAAGAAAGGAAATATGAGAGCGTTTTTCCTGTTCTTTTTAAGAAATGTTTCCTTCAACTTCATAAATATTTCCATAGCATTCTGTGAAGTGAAGCTCATCATATTACCAGATAATCACCAAAAAATAATCTCAATAGAGGGCCGGCGTACAATATAATACTAATAATAATATTGAATTCATAATCATGAACCGCCGTGCAACGGAAATTCTCCGTAGAAAAAATGTTGAATTAATGTTTGTAAAACATAATCTTGGTTGGAAATATCATTTCATGAATAATTCAGTGAATTCGTCTACGGTCGTAGAAGCTGCGAAGCCGTAATTCGTAGAAATGTTGGCTCCCTGTATTACAACATCTTAGTATTACAAAATTTCTACATTTATAATATGATTATATTACATACATAATATAAATAGAATCCTACACGATTTTAGACTTAAATTACGGTAACTAACTTTTTGTGCCGGCGTAGCTCAAATAAAGAAATTTAATCTTCTTCTTTCGTATGTACACGACCATTGTACAATTTTAAAAAGTTACCTTTGAGTCAAAGCTCCGCGTCAATATTCTGCAAGTAATCTATTGCTCTTGGCGTCACCTTATGAATTTCCTCAAGAACCCCTGCAAACTTCTTGTCAGGAATAAATAAGGAAATTATAAATTGATACAAAGAAAACAAATTAATTATATAAATAATTTATAACCATCTACTTAGATGAGCTTATTCAGGCGTACCTATTTCATGAAAAGGTCAGGCCGTGCAAGTTTTAAAAATAGGAAAATTTGTCAATGCAACTACGTGCAGCAAACAATCTCTCCAAATCGGGAAATGCGATGGTTCTGGTTGGGCCATGAGACAATAATCCCAGATATCGACAATGAGCGCTGGTTTTTAACCCACATGATTTTCATATTTCTTACGTCTAAAACCTCTTCCAAATACTTTCTTTCTTTCCCTTTTCCTTTCTCACCTGTTGTCCATCCACTTTGACAGAGAAAAACATTTCGTCTGTGTCTGTCAAAATGTGAGGTGCACAACCATCAGAAATATGACCGACTTAGTTGGCAGACGTTAGCTCTGAAAGTTTTCAAATAACTGAACTATAGGTACAAAATCTAGCATCATACAAACACACAAATTTTCTTAAAACCTGCTTCAAAATCTAACATAGATTGCTCCCACATGTGTTGTGGTATATTTTAATAATGACATCATTAAGCGGAATAATCCACTTATACACATTCTCCTGAAAAGCAAATTATAACTTTTTCTTAATGAATCCCAGAATAATGAATTAATATAACAATAGCTTGGTGTGGTTCTATTTAGTTTCATTTCATTATACATATTTTTCACATTAATTAATTAAGTTAAGAATATAGTATAGTTACGTACATGTATTATTTTGGTGACAGGAAAGTTGTTCGATTTACATATTTTCGAACGCACAATACTTCGAAAAACAACATTTCGAATGGCAATAATTCGAAATACAAATTTTCGAATGACAATAGTTCGACGCACTTTATTTCGAAAAACATATTTTCGAACAAACAATTGTTCGAAATTACAATTGTTCGAAAAAAGTTTACTGGCTAAAGGCGCAAGCCAATATAGTGTCGCCGTTAACACAACTGCGTGTTGTACCATATTTAATATAATTTGTGAACTAGGTATAATGTTATGTGTATTTAGACACTAAATAATTCTAAATTTTTCATAATTTATTGTTTGTTTATGCAAAAAGAGTTTCAATAATAATACCACAAAAGGGTATTACCTTAAGATCTCTGATAATTTTCTATCAATTTTTTTTCACTGGCAACAAATGACAAAAGGCGGCAACATGGCGACACGAAACTCAGTTCAATAAGTACCAATGTCATTTCTTGGCTACTTTAGTTAAAAGAAAATAATAATACAAAAAATAATTAGATTTTTTTTTAGAAAATGTAAGAAGCCGTAAATCTCAATAGTAAGTATATCCAAATTTAAAGTTTAGAAACTACCACTAATTTACGCCGGAATCTTTTAATAAGATCATTAGACTAATTTATGGATTTCAAGGTACACTATTTTTGCATTTTTAAATAAATTATTTTAAAGACAATTTGCTAATTTAATATTTTTTGTAAAAACTAAACGGATGTATGTCCCGGGATTTCACCTCAAATGACGATGTTTATATTA
Organism: Ceraclea dissimilis; assembly: GCA_963576895.1. Lineage (NCBI taxonomy): Eukaryota > Metazoa > Arthropoda > Insecta > Trichoptera > Leptoceridae > Ceraclea > Ceraclea dissimilis. Next base: position 14,947,322 of record OY756366.1, on the reverse strand, counting down.
TGATTCGAAGAAGAAAAAACGTGTGCTTAACTAAAATACCTGTTTTACTAATATTACTCAGTTAGTAATAAAAAAAACTGTATTAACTAAAATGTCAAAATACGGAAATAAATCATTTTGATAATATTCATAATCAGGTACCGTACTTAGTAAGTTAGTAAGTAATCGCCTCATTTTCTTAGTAACACTAAAAGTGACATTAGCTCCTTATGAACTCATCCACTTCATTCGCAGTTGGAGGGAACCTGTATAAATCGCAGTTGGATGACGTATGTAAGGAAAAGTCAAAACATTGCGACAAAAATGGGGTTTTGGTAGTCGGTTGAGATATAAGACAATCCTATTTATATAACCCGCCTCGAAACTTTGCAGAAAATTAAATATATTCCTGTAAAATGGGAATCGAATAATTGTGATTCGATGATTTTGCTTTTCTAACAAATGTGAGTTCGAACATATTACTTTCAAACTATTGTTATTCTGATTATTGTTTTTCGAACAACTGTTCTTCGAACATTTGGAATTCGAAATACTGTTTTTCGAACATCTTTCATGTAACCATTATTTTCAACCCAATTATACGAACGTCGAGAATAATTTAAATATTTCACCTTTATTTCTCTTGTATACATTATTTAATTTTTTTGGTGTTTTAAAACAAAAAACGCCCTCACGACCTTCATTTTTAGAGAATGACAGATGATTTTTTTATGTAAATAGTAAAGCTTTTTTATACTTTTCATTTATAAAAACAAACTATTTAAAATCAACACTGTGATTTTATATTTGTCATTCGTTTTATTTTTTTTTAATTCTAGGTATACAGAAAAAGTGTCATGGCGTGACCTTTGAATAAATCAAAAAAATAAGTCGGGGTAAAGGTAGACATAATGAAATAGGTTTCAAACTTAATAATGCTTCACTCTGTCCTGTTCCTTGATACCTAACTGAACACACGGATGTCACCAAGCTTTGACTTATTACAATTTTATTACCTAGTTTTAATTTCTTGAATCAAATATTGTATCCCGATAATGTTGTAACATGGTTGTAACCACTCAGTGCTGTGTGTGTGGTGATTTAATAAATAGCAATAGGATAATGAAAATAATATGGTTTGAAAATAGCATTATTAACATTTTTGATGATTGCGATTTTCCCTAACATATTGAAAATAGCAATCGTTAAATAATAGAAACCACAAATAGCGACTAATGTAATATAATGATGGGTAGGTAATGCTATCTGTTGTAGCAGATACGCGAGATGTGAGGGTGAGGCTGCTATAGCAATAGCAAATAGCATGCTACGCAGTGCAACAGCACGTGCTATTCACATTATTTCCAAATAGCAATAATTTCCATAATGTGAAAACGGGACATGAATTGGAGATGATCGCCAAACAAAACTAAGAAATTTTGGTTAATGAATTCTTAACAGAAAATATTCTATAGCTGCTTGTAATCAATTAATCGGGTAATTTTGTTTGAATTTGGTTCACCTTTTTACGGGGATTTATTTTTATTTTCATCAATTTTCTTTCACGCCTCCCAATGAATAAATTAATATTAAAGTATAGGGGTTTTGTTATTGGCGGCCTGCTGGTTGGAGTAACATCCAGGGTTGCCAGGTGTTCCATAGTTCAGCCCTACATTCGGTATTAGTTACAAAAATAGCGAAGTAAGGGTGGTTCGGTATTTTGTTCGTAACTCTTTTATTTCTCTAATTGTCTCACAAAATTCAATTCAGTAAGCAATAATGCTGAGCAATAAAGAGAATTTAGCCATATGTAATAATGAGGTGGTCGGTAGTCTCGTTGGTAACGCTCTCGACTGTTAATCCGGCGGGCGCGGGTTCACTTCCCGATGCAGACTTTCTCCACTTCACGGCTAATCATTTTCATGATTATTGCGGATTCTTAAAAAAAAAATTGTGGGTGGGCAGCCGAAACGTGGTTAGGGCTGAATTATGTAGTCGTTGGAAGTTCAAAGTCAGCCAGAGTGGTTGGTACGTGTCGTGAATTTCACATCCAAATCAATCGTTCGAGATCAACGATTAGATGCAAGCGTTCATTAGCAATTATAATAGTGTGTTCGATTCTATATAAAGTGTATGGTGTATTTAATTAATTTATTTATTTACCCTTTCAGCGAACAATCTCATACAATAACTCAGTACATAACAGGTAATGAATTATTGTATGAGCCTAATCCTGTGATATCCGTGATATCTGGATAGGTAAATTTTTCCCAGTATTAGGCTGATGAGTTTATACATATGTGAATCATCTAGTCTCTTCTACTGATAATACTGAGAAGTGTGTTGGCAAGTCTTGCCTCCGCGTAAAAAATAATTTGAGAAATGCTCACCATGGCGAGCTTATTTCTTGCAGCTAACCATAATTCATAAGTTCGAGAAAAAAATATTATCCAGGCATCACAAACATTAACTTTCATGTTGTATAGGTATAAACAGTTCCGAAATGTAACCCTTCATCAGAGATTTGTTGCTCTTTCTTTGTTTTCATCCTATTTTCGGCCTATCTCATCTGGCAACACTGGTTCCATGGTGTCTTTATAGGCAGGAAAATTAATGAGATGTTTACAAACAAAATGAGATGGTAAAATAATGTACCACAGAACCAACCTAGATAACTGTTGCTTCCCTGTTGCGTGACTGCGAGGGTCTACTTGTGTTTCTGGTGAATATTCCATCTCAAGGGCGTAGCAAGGAATTTATTTCGGGCGGGGGGGGGGTTTCGAGCTTCGGAAAATTTGATCATACCTATTGGAATAAAAACGAGTAAATTGCGCTGCAGGCGGATTTTTATTTCAAGAATGGTTAAATTAATGAACCTAGTTACGCATATGGATATATTTTTGGGTTACAAGACAATAAACGACTTATACCGCCGCAGGCGAAAATTTTGTCATGAAACATAAGAAACCATCACTTAACTATATTAACGCCGCAGGCAAAAAATAATGAAACAACTGTTATTTAATGAATTTTCATAATAATTATTGAAATTCATGACTTGATAAAAAAAACAATGTGATTAATTTCTCCTATTTATAAAACGCTGGGTTAGCTGAGGAATTTTGGGGGGGGGAATGAACCCCCGAACTCCCCCACTGCCTACGACCATGTTCTATCTATTCTGCTCCCTGCTCTATTGTTTGCTCTCTCAGTAATGGAAAAACTGAAGTTTATTATATTGCAAAGTACCTACGTAGTAGTGGATTCATACAACTTTTCACATTAGAAAGTATATGAGGTACTACTCCATACTATATTTTCATTATGTTTTTAATAACAGAATACAACTATGATACTTTTACTTTTAGAAGGTTAATCAACCCTAAAAGTTGTGTGTATAATTTTAACATTGTTCCCGCGAGATTGGCGAGATGTTATTTCTAACCATATTGTTATGATGTTCTGTATAAATTAAAATGATGAGAAATGTACAGGATTCGCATAACCCACGTAATAATCCAAATGAAACATTTTCAAGAGCACAATTTAAAAGAATTTTTAGCGAAGATTTTCAGAGACAGAGTAAGGAATACCATAGGATAAGAGAAATATGCGAGGTCAAGGATGTTGTTAAATGGGGAAGGCAATGAAGGAGACACTGGTATGCGAATGTGAGGAGAATGGAAACATCCAGGCTCTCTCACATTGTGCTGTATGGCCAACCCCAAAGTAAGCGACCCCCAGGGAGAGCAACAAAGAGGTGATTAAACAGCTGGGAGTCGACCTCGTAAGATACTAATAATCCCCAAACAACAGGCCACGAGGCATAACATAAGAATAAGAAGAAGAGAATTTAAAGCTGACATAACGTGAACGGAAAGATAAAGTGTTCATATTCAATAAGGTGTGTCCTTTAAATGATGATTTCACCAATTTAAAAGACCATAGTGGGTACTTGAACATATGCGAAAAATTGCGTCGGGAAAATAAAGATTACTCAGCATACATAAACTGAGGATAAGACTTAAAATATATATGAATGAGAATATATTTTAGTAACTACATTAGTTTAAAATTAGATTTGAGAAAATGATCCTTAGAGCTTCACACCGCAGACTTTTTATTACTTCATTTCACTATTTATATTTCGATGCAACATGCCTTGATGTTAATCTCACTCGTAGTAGCTTTTCAAAATGTTATGTTTGTTTGACTCAACAAGTTTGACAATTCGTCGCTTACGTTGTTGCATACAAAGTATAGTTAATAATGAATCGCAATGTTATTTTAATCCATATGTTGCAGTTCAGTTCACAAAATACCACCACAATATACTCGTAGATACTTACCATAAAACCAATGAACATAATAATGGTATTACTCTACAACCAACACAGCATCCATTAACTAACAGTTAACTGGTGCAGTTTCGATAAAGCTTAATGAAAACAAAATGCATTTCCATAGCCTGGGGGTAGAATTAACAAACATTAACGTATAATATTATAGTAGGTAACTAATAGCTGCATTATATTAATACATTATTATACAGAATTGTGCAGTACAATGAAATATATGAACGGAATTTTAAAGCCAGCATTGTAATTCAGTTTTGTACACAAGCTTACTGTGAAGTGAACAAAAATGTATTTGGGTTAATTTCGATAAATAAATTAATTTCAATAGGTTTCACACCCAGGGCGTACAGGACATTGGAAAAATATGTAGGCACAGAAAATAGTGGTCGTCCTTATTTTGCCACCCGGGATCCCTTGGCTGATTATAATTTGCCTAATCAACAATATCAGAAGCTGTGAGCTTCCGTTCGACAATTGCTGAACTCTAATAAGAAAATAAGTAGAAAAAGTATTGGAATTTCTTAGATTTATATGCGATTTCGTTAACATTATTTTCAGCTGTTCTTTTGTATGTTTGTGATTGTTCAATTTATCTCACATCTGCAGTAATTTTGTCCGACGATAGAAATATAAAAAAATATGGTTAACCTAATGTAATTTCAAAAGATTTATTCTTCATATTTCACCTGCGCGCCTTCCGATGAAAAGGTTTTTATAATAATACCATACACTTACTCGTAATTTGTTTTGTACGCCTTTATATTTTCTCACGTTTCCTAACAAAGCATTATTTCTTACAATAACACATGATAACACTTATGAATTATTTGATAAATTGTTTTAATCAAATTTTTATTACAAAACTATTATGGGCACTGAGAAGAAATCTTTCTATTTGCGCTTCAACTTTTTTTTAAATTTTGTATTCGAGAATGTTAGCGCGAAACAATAACGTAGGCGACAATGTGAATTTTACCTTTTTAAGAGAAACCTGGAAACAAATTAAAAAATCCAAAACAGCCAATTTGTTAAGATTATAATTACTTACCAGTATTTTGGCTAAATTATGCTTTTATATCTGAAAAAACTGAACGGAAAATCCTCAGATCCCGAAAATTTCAGGGGTACTTCCGGAATATTTTTTAAGGATAACAAGGATCCAAATATTGTAACTCTAAAACAGCCGATCTGTAGTCCATACTTTCATCTATCATTGTCTTCAGTTTCAAGATGTTTCTCTTAGTATAGACTGAGAACAATTCAGGGCGCCGAAGCCGAATGACAGCATATAGGACAGCACAGAAAAATCCTTTTTTAAATCAGTATTCAATTTCTACGAAATGCTTTGAATGCCAACAAAAAAAAGCTTTTCTTTGAAATAATGAATGCATAATATCAAAATTATCTCTTCGTGTGGAAATAATAACATTTTGAATGAACGAGCGTCAGTAGGTATCTGTTTTAACGGATAAATAACGGAATACAAAGATGAGAATTAAAACCTTCATTTTTCTATGCAAATTTATTAAAATTACTCTACATAATTTCATTATTTCTTAGTCTGAAATAATTCTGTATCAAAATAGGATTTCAAAATAGAATTATAATGCAAAGGCAGGTGAGTTTGCGTTTGACATTATTATGAAACTATTTTATTCACATTGTCGTTGCACTGACTACTGAATAGTGAATACATTATAGAAGTTCGCTTGTTATGAGCACGTGTGGGGGTTATTGTCATATACAGAATAATGTCAATGCATTTCATCTATCCAGTTATATTATTTCATCACTACTTATATGAACTCATGCCATTATTCAAACTTTATCATATCATCTATAGGTATTTATTTATAAATTGATGTGTTCGTATAACTCATGCATATACCGAGGAATTGCTGCGAAAATTTAGAATAACATTTGCAATAATATACTCTAACGTCGGCGGTTTTTGGAGATAAAGTTTTTCCTAAGAGATGCCATGATGATGAGGGGATCCAAGCGTTCATGTATGGTATCATATAAAAGGGCGTTAGAAAAGAAGTTCAGATACTCGTATTAAGTCACATTTTGTCCAGCTCAAGCATATAAAGTATGCCGGGTTGTTTTGTCAAATTTGCCGTTGCGAAGCACGGGTAACTCAGCTAGTTGGAGATATCCCTAAATTATTTTAGGTATTTTAGGATTTTTTTGCATGAGGAAATATATTACAGATTTTTTTCTCAACAGATTCAGAAACAACAACTTCTCACTTCTATTGAGGAAAAATCTGTAATTTATCATGTCAACTTTTTGAGGTAGAAGAGCAAAGTAGTTTTTTCTTCTTCTTTAGTCCGGTTCAACTGACGTTAGAGATCATGGTGGAGTAGGCCTTTCTGTTTTCCGGAAAAGATCCCCAAAGATCCTTTTGTCAATCCAATGAATCTCGGCGTATTCTTTCTTCTTCTTTCTCAGCCGTCTCTCCACTGCTGGATGTACGCCTCTTCCAACTTTTCCAGTCCTCTCTCTCTCCAATCCACCCACTACCTGCGACGGGGACAATACCATCGGCCCATCTTTTCTGAGGCCGGCCTATTCCTCTTTACATGACCTGTCACTCCTTGTCTAGCAACATGACTTGCACATTGCCATTTTAATATTTGGCACCTATTTTCCGGTTGTTGCAACATAGTAGCGTAACTTATTTATTTATTTAAATCGACGACTGTGTGTCAAAATATCATGTGCCTGAATTTTTTTTGTTTATTTATTTACACTTTTGGTGAACAAAATACAGAGAAGCAACCTTATTGCAATACTGCGATCTCAGCCAGCTAGCTCCATACATTCCTTACCATAAGTCATTCTCTAGCCAACTCCAAACCAATGAATGTGTCAAAGAACTTGCTCCACTTGAATTAAGCAGATTTAATATTTTACTTTAGTTACTATTCTGTATGTCATTGTACAATAAATAACCAATATCGTAGATAGAAGAAGGTGTGCTAAAACGTTTCTTCTATGAATTTCCAATACAGAACCATTTTGTATCAATCGATACGGTTAGCTTATCCCAATTTGTCGATGTTTAGTCATTGAGTTGTTTCAATTCTCTCGACAATCCTCCTTCAGCTTCAACAGTTTTTCCCGAGGGACTTATTGAGACGTGGGACTGTTTATATTGTTAGACCCTTTTAGTGATGAGTCTATGTTTTCATAGGACAACTTAATCTAGAATCAATATAAAGCAAAGAAAATTTTGCGAGTATAAGTAAATACATTCTATTTGAAGAACAAAAGACATTTTTCTCTTAAAGATATCTAGTGGATACTGTAAGGCCATATTATCTTTATTATGATGTTCATATAGAACCCTTTTTTGTGTCTTTTCTCCCCCTTTTTCCAACCTTTCTATTAGGCTCTCTGTACCTTCTCAAACTCGTAGTTTTATTGTTTCTGCCTACAAATAATGATTACTTATACTTATCGTAAACTACGCCTTACGCAGAAACGTAGACGAATGTGGGGACAAACAAAAGCTTTTGATTAGGTACATTGTATATAATTATAGGTAGGTATATTAATGAGTATGTGTATCTTGGAAGTTTGTTTACAAGTTTGTTGTCTTCCAAACGATACCAAACACGGACTTCCGAGGCGCTTGGGTTTCTTCATTCCAACGGCGCCTCCTACCAAGAAAAGGCAGAATCAAAATTTGTAAAACGATATGAGTTCTACTCGTGAAGCACTTTCGTGAGTTACCAAACACGGGGGAAGCGGTGACTGGATCCCGACCGCTCGGTGTCTTCCAAGGTTTGAGCTGGACGAAATCTGACTTACGATCTGGATTTATTTTTCAACGGCCTTTCATTCGATACCACATATGACGCCATAAGATCCTTGGATCCCCCTGAAACGCTTTACATCTTTTTTGTCTTTGAGAAAGCTGATTTCTTTTTGCACAAAATCGTATTGTCCCCGATTTTATGTATGTCTGCAGAGTTTCAGGTCTCTAAGTAGTCTAGAAGTGGTTGAAAAATTGATTACAAGATTTGCGCACAGACAAAAAAAACAAAAAAAAATCAACGGAGTGAAGTTAAATAAAATCTTGTAATAATAATAACACCGATGACGTCATGGAAAATGTACCTACCCATGCTGAAAGAATTTAAGCAGAATTTTTTCCACATGAACACATTTTATTCAGATGATCACAGTGCCTTTAAAGAAACTTAATCGTTATTTTTAATTGAAAATTTTAAAGAGCTCTGGGGATTTCGTTTACCATTTAACTATTACAAACAAAGAGCTCTTTCAATTAAAATTCAAGTTCATAAATTCATAATATTAATACGCCACTGTTTTGATTACTTTCGAATTTTTTTATGCAAACCTTTTATTTCAAATATACCATTTTTTTACCATCTACGTTAGTCAGTCATGGTGTGCCGTCTATACATTCAAATATATTCCATACATTCAAACAAAAAACTGATATTAATTCGATTAGTCACAACGTGCCTATTCGATTTCACCAAGCACTGCAAATATGCGACACAAAAAGTGAGACTTCGACGAAAATTTTTAGCCACCCATGAACGCGTCGCTGCTTTACACTTACATACATATTCATAGAACTTGCAAAACTTGCCAAAGGCCCAGCGTTACAAACATACCGGACTTGGATTTTACCAGTATTATGGACATGGAACACCTGGAGCTTACTCCAGAAAACTGTCTCGATCGGGGAAATTGGAGGGAGAGGATCCGAGCCGCTGACCCCAAATAAATGGGATATGGTGTGGAGAAGAGAGAGTTTAATATCTTTGTTGTATCTATTATGAAACCTCTAGGCAGTTTACTATACATAGTTATTAAGTGATGGAGTTTCCATTGAGTACATTAACATAAAGTTTTGTTCTGGTACTAAATGTAAATTTCAATGTAAATGTAAACCATACTATAAAATTTACATAAACCCCTTTCAGCTCAATTCTCAACTCGACCGTGGAGAGCCGTTATAATATTTTTTCGCTGATATTTGCTAAATTCATAATAATATTTTTTATGGGATTTTTTCGATTCGTTTAAAATTTGCTTAGATACTGAAAAATAGCAGGTGTACCCGATCGTTACCACCAAAAATCACATTTATACGCATGCCTACTTTTTTTTCCACAAACGTACCTAACCCAATGTAATTTCATTTTTTTACTGATCCTCAAAAATTGTATGAACCCGAAAAAAGAAATGTAAGTTAGAGGTGTAATTATTTCTAATCGCTTGAATTACCTACTTCAGAGCATAGTGATTTTCGGTATATACCTACTTTTCCTTATACTCCTACCTGCTTAGTTTTTGTTTGGTATTTTTTTTGATTGGTACCAAATCTAATTCTATAACTACTTCGTTCGCTACTTTCAATCAATAGGTACAATGTTTTGACGCAACCTTTTAAACCAAATGATTGACCGTCTACGACCTACTTTATGGTACGATATTTTTTTTAAATACGATGTATGTACGTACAAAAATACCTATTAGTACTGAAAACGGATATATAATATCTACATTTGGTCAACAGTCGTTTACCCTTAATTGTAGTTCATTTTTCATGAAAATAACAATATCGAAATGAAAGGGTTTTAAATACGGCTTTATTACTTTCAACGAAAAAAACATGTTTGTTTTTTAATGATCTATACAGTCATTAATTTTATATCAAGCTACATCAGTTTACCTGAAAGTGATATATCGCTTTAACTTCATACTAATAACATCAATTTCGGTAGAAAGCTGAGGAATAATTAATTAAGAGACTATTGCTGGATTTCACCAACTTTTTCGATGAGGAATAGTGGAGACAGGAGCCACCTAGCACAGATTTTGTATGAAAAAATAATGATAATTGGCTTCTATCTGCACTATTCCTCGCCTAAGAAGTTGGTGAAATCCAGCATAAATACGAGTATGTTTCATTGATGCTTTTATTAATTTTTCGCCCCATATGTACGTTAAGCTTCATTTGATTTCATAAATTTGTACCTACTTAATATGTTTGTTTTCTTCAATCTAATCAACAGTATTCACGCCTAGAACATTAATTTCAAGGAATCGGTATCTATGTAGTTATGATTTATTTATTTATTTATTTAAGTAAAAATATTACACTCTTCGGCATTACAGCGCTCAGCCTTTGCGCCGAAGAGTGCACACAGAACAAGTTTCGAACAAAACAATAATAAACACGAAAAAAAAACAACACAACATACTAATAAAAGAAGGCAATTTACCCTGGTAGGTATCACAATAACATAAGAGATATTTCTTACGTTGAATAAATTCCTGAAAAAAAAACGAAAAATACCTCTCACATTTTTTTTTTATTCATGGAAAATAAATATACCTACGCCAAAAATTTAAAAAAATCTCATAGTGAAATTCATTATATTCTACTGAATTACCGTAAATTTTTGAAATGTCATCAGTATGTCTATTCTTTAAGGCTCGTAGAAAAGCAAAACAGAATTCGCAAATGGGTGGGGCTATGACAAAAATTCCCCTCGAACCCCTTCACACCGCACCAAAGGACCTCCCCTTTTGTATTGTCTACGATCCTAAGTTTACTTTGTATAGGAACTGCCTGTGCTCAGTAAGTGTTATCGCCGTTATCGGTATTCTGACAATAGATAATATTGTAGACAATAGATCTAAGATCAGTAGATATGCAGCGGTCAGGTAATGTTTACGAAATTCGGACATAAAATAACATGTCATATTTTTTTTATTTTATAATATTCGTCCTGAGCTACTACACAGTTCATACTATGAATTTTTAGAATAGTGCGCAACGCAATAAACGCAACAATCTGACAACAAAGGTTTGTGGTAGAGTGTACCGCAGTACCTGTATACGAGTAGGAATACATAACGCCTTGTAATACGGAGACCTTTGCTTTGTTGTAATATCCTTTGAATTAAATATTATAATCTGACTGAATTGAATAATTAATTCGTCTACTCTCATAATCCTATTGTTCCTGATGTTGTATACTATTTCCATCATTTAGTCTCCATACACACTACACAGTACATTGTTGTGTTATCACGACACATGGGCTTCGCCAAGGGGAGGCGGGGGTGGGCAGCTGCCGCCCCTAGAGATTGGGGTTGGGACACAGCCATATTATCGCAAATTTTATTCTAAATTTTCGCAGTAATCCATCGTAAAATGCGGGAGTTACGCGAACACTTACAAAAATCAGATTTTATATAATATATAGATATACATGAGAATTCATATCTCCTTACTAATTACACCATTATCTCCTGAAATTATTACAAATGATTTATTAATATGTCTTACATGAAAGATTTCATACGAAATAACATTAGTTACAATATAACAATATAAATTCATTGTTGTATCTTCTGTATATTATTTTAGGTACAGCCAGAATCTCATTTATGATAGCCATTGTTTCGCTTTGATTACACTTTGTATTTGAGTATGGGTTAGCAATAAGAAGAAGTAATTATTGAGCAGAACGATAGTAATAATATTATTATACCGAACGTAACCTTTTCAGCAAAATGTTTTTATCTGATTTACAGCACAGAGATTGACCTTTGCAACAACAACAAAATTATTATTATTGTGAGACACACCAGGAATCACCCGTCAAAATTACGGATTTCTCCATAAATATTTATCTATAAAACAAAGTCGGATTTTTTGTAAGTGTTCTTAAACTCGCGCATTTTACGATGGATTTCTGCGAAAATTCATAATAACATTTGCGATAATATACTCTGTGTCCTAACGTCACCGGTTTTTGGAGAAAAAGTTTTTCCTAAGAGGCGCCATGATTATGAGGGGATCTAAGCGTTGCGTGGGGTCATGTATGGTATCGTATGAAAGGGCGTTGGAAAAGATGTTCAGATCTTAAGTCATATTTTATCCAGCACAAGTCTCTAAAGTATTCCGGGTTGTTTTGTCAAATTTACCATTGCGAAGCACGGGTAACTCAGCTAGTTATGAATAAACTCAATTGATTTGATAAAACAATTACAACAGATATAACAATACATCATAATAGACCTGATGTAGTTTTTCACAACAATCAAACTAAAATCACTTACTTAATTGGCATAGCTTTACCAAATACACTTAACATTCAAACAACAGTCGCAGAAAAAATCGTAAGTATACAGAATTAGCAGGTAAAATAAAAAAATATTTGGCATTCTACGTCGGTATATATAGTCCCATTAGCATTATTAGCTACACGTATAATACCAAAATCGCTAATAAATAATTTAATTTAAAAAAAACAACGGAAATTTTATAGATATAAATGCATAAATCTGTAATTATTAATACTTGCAATATTGTAAGACGATTTCTAAATACTGATATTTCAGGCACAATGCTAACTGCGGACTAGAAAAATGACCTTTAAAATAAAATATAGCTTCGTTGGGAATTATGTATGTTGATAATAGATTTCAAGTTACGTATATTCTATGACTCACCCTTATTTCGATACTACGTAATAAATACGTAGGCGTATTTTTTACGAATCTCTCAGAATTCTCTAATGGTGCTGTCAAACAAACAATACAAATCATCGTTGAGTTGAATTCTATCCAATCATTGTGTAAACAATTCTGAGAAAGCTTATTAAATTTATTCTGAAACCACGGGAGATTTGTATTACTTATAATAATAAATTCAAATTATCAAAGTTCACACGTAACTTGATCGCCAGACTTTGCGGGGGTGTTTTTCATTCTGAAATGATATGGAAATAATTGTTACTTAGAAATACGACTCTTCCAGATTATTTCAAGGGCAGCGCAAGTATCATCGGGTAGATCTCATGAAAATGTACGCCTTAGATATAATATTTATTTATTTATTTACACTTTTGGTGATCAACATACAGAGTATTTCAGTATACATTTCAAATCTAATTAAAATATTACGACGTCAGTTTGGCGTCATTAGAATGGACGATACAAAAATCTCTCTTTCTTACTTTGAAAGTAATTCCCAAATTTCGATGTATAGCAATGATGTAAAACAGTTAAAGGAAAAATAATCTGGCAGTCTGAAGATGAAATATAATTCATTGTTATTTTTGAAAATAAATAAATAATTAGACTTTGAAGGAAAGAACTTCTCTACACAATAATAAACTTATGATAAGTTGCGCGAGGTCCTCTCAAAAGTTCAAAGAGTGAAATTATTATCTCGTTATAAAATCCCAAACAATTCTAGAAGGCCCAAGGACGTGGTTATGAATAAATTTAAATTTATTAGGCTTATTTAAATTAAATTTTTTATCGTCTTATTTCCATTTTGATTGGGGAAATTTCAAAATGACCTTCAGTAGGGGGAGGGCAACCCCCCGTATCCTAAAGAAAGAGAAATGTTTTTAAGTATTTACGTTACCTACAAAACTTAAAAAAAATATTTACGACCCTAATTGGAACTGTAATTCCGTAACGTATCCTTTACATTCTTATTTGCAGACAACGAAGTCACGACTTTATTCACATCGTCTCAGAAAAAAAGGCCTGCGGCGCATTGCGGATACCTGCTTATTATTCATTACATCCGTCTTGTCCAACGTGCGGACGTTACCTGCAAGTGGAGTTTAGATTGTATTGTTGGTAGCCCTGATTGTCGAATCTTGTCGTAAGAGCTGTCAAAGGTTCCCAATATTCTCACATTGTATCTTTTACAAGTAACCTACAATGCCGAAAATATTACAGAGTAGTGCTAGAGAAATCATTTTAAGGAAAATATAGTTTTGCGAGTTGGAAAAAGAAAAAATACTCCAATAATCCCTTCAAGCCGCCACCACAAGTTAGAAAAACAATGTTGCCAGTTTATTCTAACAATTCAAAAATTGGCAAAATGTTTTAAACAACAGTTCTGAAATATAATTTGAAAGTAGCGAAAAAATTTAACAATATCGCATTATCACATCAAGCAACACTAAACCAAATTTGCATCAGGGGACTTCTTACAGAGAATAGACTGTAGATTATGCGACATTAGTTATTTAACTTATGCGTTGTGCCCTTTCTGCCTACCATTAATGGACGTGGTGTGAGGAGATAGATAGATAGACTTATAAAAGTTTAAGTATTCATAAAATGGAATACTTTATTTAATATGTAAAGTACGAGTAGTATAAATATAAGAAAATATGGTTTCGTTTAGTTAACAGAGTATAATATTTCTTTATTTTATTTTCTCGTTATTTGACACATTTTATTACCGCCTCCTCCTAGTTATGACCCTCATTTACCACCTCTCTGAGAGCCCTTTTACGCTTAATTAAGGAGGGCTGATGGTCGACCGAAACATTTAGTAAATCAGGTGAAAAAGCCCTATTACTTATTTTATTTATTTATTTATTTATTTATTACACATGGAACAGATACAGTCACAAAAACAAACATTGACAGGTACAAAAGTACGAGAATATCCATACCTCTACATACTTCACCCCATACTATGATACTCGACCAATATGATGCCCCATTAAATATTTTTAAAAAGCCGGTAAAAAAAAATATATTTGCGTGTATTGCCTATTTTGAAAAAAAAGAAGGAGTAAACATGAAAAATCTCACTTCATGTATAAAAAAAACGGAACTTGTAGGATTTATCAGGAGTATGAAATATTCTTCATTATTAAAGGTCCAAGAATCGAGCCCTTAATATTTCCATTTATCACTCTTTTTATTTATTTATTTTTATTAATGGAAGACTTGTCTCCTGAGGCACATCAATACCTGAGATCTCACAATCTTAATCTCTGACTCTGCTCTCAACTATCATACGACATACATACGTTTTAAAATGATACAACTAATATATGTTTAGTTAGGCTAGATTCATATTTCCTGATGTCGAAAAAGGCGTCGGAGCATACATATGGAGACCGACCTACGTGTTAAGAGCCTTTATATAAATTCGCATTAATTAGTACAGTGAAAAGTAATGTAGTGTCGTAGTTAATATTTTGTAATGTCTACCAGACCAGATGACTTACTTTTATAAGGCACATGAGACTGTTTCGTTATGCTTGATGATTAATTGCCGTAATTACAATAAGTAACTACGTTATTTAGGGTTGTTAATTAACAAAAGTATCACAAAATCCAACGCGAGTAGCTACCTACTTCTTATTATCATATCTATATTCTATATTTATAATTTTATATCGCTCACCTTCGTGTTACCATAGGGTGATTAGTTTATTACTTCTTTTTTTATGACAGAGTTACGGCATTTCAATTTTAATAATATCTATCAACCAAATACATTTCACTCGAAGTATTTTGTAGAAATTTGTCTATTCTTGCGCACACTCCTAGTCTCCATCACATTCATGCAATTTATCATATACGCTCTCCGATTCCTTTTTACTCAAAACGGGCGGCCGCGTTTCCTCACACTTCTCCATGCACTCACTCAAATATAATATTTGTTGTCATCCTTCATTATCTCAACATGCCCACACCATCTTAGTATATTCGTCACAACAGCAATCTTGCAGTCACTCATTTCCCCAATAGAAACTTTTTTTTTAGTTTGCTATCTACACAAGATTTGTATCGATTTTTTTAATGAATCTGGGTTAATCGAAATAAACCCAAATACACCTTTGTACACTTCACAGTAAGCTTGAAAAGTTCGTCTCGTGAAGTGGAGTAAGTCGGCATCGGGAATCGGTGTTCTGGTTCTGGAAAATAAAGTTTTATGTTCTGATGACGACACCATTCAGTAGCTGAAGAAAATTAAAAACATGCATGATGCATGTACAAATTAATAAAAGGTGAAAGCGATCGTTTGTTTTCATTTCAAATAACACAACTTCGGCAATCTGACACACAACATCAAATAAATATTTTGTTGAATAATTTAGAGATCAAATAAATAACGATTAACATTCATATTCTGATCCGCTACACGACATCAACATAGCAATCCTACCGCATAATTCTGCGCTGAGGGAATTAAGAGTGTGCATACCGACATTTCAAAAATTTCTAAAAACGGGAGACCTTCTTTCTCGACAACCGTTACTAAATATGCTTTGGAACAAAAAGGGGTAGATGCATTGAACCTTTATCTAGGGAATAACCGTAATAGATTTTTAATGTCTTGTATAGATTTCGCAAAAAAAATATTTAAAAACACCTCTGACCTTTTTTCCGAAAGACGGAAACTCGTTTCCCGAAAGTCGCGGAGAAGATTTTTTTTCTTGTACTGATAATATGCATTAAAATCTAGGGAATAACCGTAAAAGTTTTTTGATAGACGCAAAATTAAGCCCAAAAAATGGAAAAAACGCTATTTTTACCATTTTATCATGCGATTGTCACGCGATTTTGAACCTTAATCCCGTGGGAAAAGACTGTGACGTCATTCCTGGTGCCATGCCCTTAAACTCAAACCGAAATATTCCAAGAATTAATTTATTCCAGTGTTTATTAAACAAACAATAACATTGAGCAAATCAAACAGCGCGTATTATTTTATAATAAAATCTACAAGTAATTCACAAAGCCGACGAATTATTCACTACAAACTTCACAATGAATTGTTATTGTTAATTTTTCCGTCAATTCATTTTATTTTCACTGGAATTTTCAGAACCCTTTCCTACAAAAATTATAGTAATATAAGTTTCGTATAGATTTTGTACAACAGATCCAATTATGCCACCTTAGTACGGGCTTTGCCTAGTTAGGTGGCAAAATTGTGAATGTATTTATTATGTCTGTTTATGAAATAAAGTGTTTATTGTTGTTATTATTATTATTAATTCTGTAACCAATCAAGTGCATACTAACTAACATAAGAAGTTTTTTTTTTTCAATTATTTCATAGTAAAATAAATTTAGATCATACTTATTTTATTTATTTATTTATCGTATGGCCAACATCACGCCTATATCATTTAACATTCGTTATGTCAAAGTGTAAAACATATTAAAAGCGCAGAGTGAACTGCTTGTCAGAGACTTAAATCTAGATCCCTTATGTATTGTATTGCTTCGTCGTTAAGGGTTAGGAAGTCTGATGCATTGCCACTGTACTGTACTGTATTTACACATTTATTTATTGAGATACTCAAAAAGGATTGACATATATAATACACCAATAAAAACATAAACACAAACCCAAAAACAAAGCAAACAGCACAAATTTATAGTCAACCCCCCTATTACGAGTGTCCACAGAATGCACATTGACAAATAGGTATATTGTATGTGATTGTGTGGACTTATAATTATTAATCATAACCTGACGATATCAAATACAAACACAACAATAGTAATTAGTAATATCAAAAACTCTATGCACACAAAAATAATAAATCTATGTAGGTTATACAAATAATATAAAGTTTAATAAGTTACAAAATTGGACCTAATGTCATTTTCAATTGTGTAGTTGTAAATTTTACAGTGTGGGAACTGTTTCTTTGTGTGATGTTGTATGAAAGGCATTATTTGAATCAGTTGCATTTCTTTCAGTCCAATCAGGTCTATATTAAAAAAAAAACTTGGTGGAAGATCTTTGCTGTTTTGAATACTTGTGGGATTTACCCAAATACAGGTTGCACCTAGCTATGGGCAATTCCGGTGAAATTTACTTTTTGTACAAACAATGTATTATTATTTGATTATGTGAATTACGAAAGTATTTGAAAAAATAAATAAATAAATTGACGCAGCAGGTGTTGTTGACTTCGGTTGTAGTCAAGAAAAAACGATTTCATTCCAGGGGGAGGGCTTGTCTATTAAAATACTATAATGTGACAATAGCAAAGTTTTAAGAATTCAGACTATTGTCATTTCAACGTACAAAATTAATTTTAAATTACTTCCTTATAATGTCACATACAGGATTCGACACAATCATTTCTACTCTTTGAAAATGTTTCTTCAAGTGTGCCTACAAAAAGCTCATTATTTTCAGAGTTGTTTTCATCACTGAAAGCGTCGCATGGAAGCTTTCATATAATTATGAAATTACTCTTGCAATTTAACTCCTATACACTCATAGTAATGTGTGGTATTTTCCAATTATGATAACGTGTGAAACTTTACAGCTTTCTCCAGCAATAAACGCTTCAAGTAAATCTAGAAACAGCATTGAAAGCTTCAAGTTATATAACTTGCCATAACTATTTTGAAACTGTTGTTGATTATGAAGTTTTACCTCACTACTTTGAATTAGTCTAACATGATAAACTCTCGTTTAAACTATCCCATCTTGACAGGATTTCCAGATTTCAAAGAGATTTCATTCGTGACGTCCATTAGATAACCAGAACTCTTATCCATCAACCCCTACATTGATATTTCCAATACCTACTCAATACTGCTTTCCATCAGTGACTCTCTTCGGATATCTGCGTTATTATTTCCAAAACAACTTTCAAATTGTAATATCAATCAAATGATTGAATACAATTATTGAATTGTTTTAAAATATGGCAGAAAATATTATTAACTCTATGTCCCTGAAATCAAACTTATGTCAAACTCATGATCATGTAATGTCACATACAATGTTGAAACAGGTAATAACAAAAAAACGAATCTTTTGTTTGACAATGATATCAAAACTTAGGATTGATGTAGAGAAAGATATACTCGTATATATCTTTGACCTTATAGAAAATCTAGGCACTACACAAAATCTGCAAAGAGTTTTGAAACCTTGCTGTCTCCTCATGAATTAAATAGCGGAGTGATAAATAAATAAATCATTAATAACCACTAAATATGTATAGTTACAAAAACAAGACAATGGTAGTGTGCCAAAAGGCGGACTTATTGCATAGGTGATAGTAGGTACCTAGTTACAAAATCATCCTTATTCTTTACCTCTCTCTTTTCTGTCTTTTAAATATGTAGTGATTTGTAAATTAAAGGCGAACCAAGTGAAACTCACTCGTGAAAATCTGTCTATTCGGGTTTAACCTGTATGTACAATGGATGTATGTACGAGTATGTGTATGCGTTTTTCGATTTAAATTTAAAAATATGAATAAATAAATAAATAAAATCTCTATTGAAAAAAATCTCAAATGGCGGGTTTATTGCCGTAGGCAATGTCTGCTAACCAACCACTTGTGACATTCATTCGATATACAAAATACATACAAGTGTATGAAAAAGAAGAAAAATATAAATATTAATAATAAATACAATACTTATACCTACATAAAAATACATAGGTATATAAAGTATGCGAGTGGAGGACAATAGAAATCTAATGACAAAAATAGAAATCAGGGACATTGAATAGCGCTGTAATTATGAATCATTGGAATTATTGATACTTACGTTATTAAAATAATAATTTACCTATTATATTATTATGGACTGTAAGCTGAATAGAGTTTATTATGATACCTGTGTCAGGGCGGTAGCTAGGAATTCATTTCGGGGGAGGGGAGGGTTGAGCTCTAGACCAGAGACAATAAGCCATGGGGGCCGCCAGCTTCGAAGCTAGGGGGCACCACTAAAATTTTGATATCGGCAAATGGAATTAAAAATAGTAAATAGCGCCTCAGGTGATTTTTTTTATAAATGGATGAATTGATGAACCTAGTTGATTTCAATGGCATGGCATCTGGATGTATTTTTGGGTTGCATTACAACATAATAAACGACTAGCGCCGCGGGCGAAATTTTTGATAAAAAGAATCCTTTGAAAGTCCAGTTTATTTTTCGTGAGCACACCTGAGTCTAATTACATTAACGCCGCAGACAACTTTTTAAAATACCTAAATAACTGTGATTTAATGGATTTTGACAATAATTATTGAAAATGCATTACATGATGAAAAAACGATGTGCTAATAATGTGACTCATTTCTTATATGCATGAAACATTGGGTTATCTGAGGAATTTCGGGGGGGGGGTTGACACCCCCCCCCCATGCCTCCGGCCATGACCTGTATGTATAATTATATTTGATGTTAGGACATACTGCGTCACATACCTCATAACATTTTGTTATTGAAACTTTCCATTATTTTACGAGCAATTACGTATTTTTATAGCTGGTAACTGCTACTGTGTAATCGTCTGTAGCAATCGTTACATATGTTGAGGATAATCGATGAAATAATACCACTTTACTACTGGAATTAAATCAATTGTGTACGTGCATGGAATTTTTTAAATGAATAATTGAATTGATTTCATGGAGATTAAATTACTAAGAATTAAATTACAAAAATTGGTGTAATGATAAAATACAATATATATTTTAGCTCTGCTTATTTTTGGGGAGTAATTATGCCTAATATTGAGTTTTCAATACATAATTTGAACTTGTTGAATTTGTAAGTGTAATTGTAATAAATAATAAATATATAAAATAAATAAATATTATACAATTTGCTATTGAATTTGAATGCTTATACATAGAAGCTTAGAAGGTTTGGGCATGCTGAGAGGATGACCAATAAGATAATATTATATGAGTGAAGCGCGGCGGTCCAAGACTGACTGGGATTAATCATGTGGACCGGTGAAATTACGGACGCGTGTTGAGTAAAAAAAATTAAAGGCTGTGTGTAAAAAATGTGACGAAAGCAAGGAGTAGGGCAGTTTTGCGTTCCGTCTTCTCTGTCAGCTAATCTGCCATAGATAGGAAGATAAATAGCATCTTGTTTTAAAAAATATATACGAATTTCATATCGCTACGCCTTTTAAGAAAAGCTTTTTCAAGCGAACATTACTGTAAAGGAGAATGGGCATTTTGGTCCATCGGCGGCCATCAACGAAAGGTATGTCAAATGAAAGTACACCTCCTAAGGACTAACTTTTACTATGAACGTTACGCTGTAATCCATCAGGGAAAGGTAGTATTTAGGGATGTTTGCCCGTTAAAGGGATAATCAAAAAACTACTAACGCGATCCTAATTATAAATGTTTTGTAGAGATAAATAATACAAACAAACAGTACTTATGCCCTAAACCCTAATCTTACTATTTTCACTACATCCGATCACTGTACTCGTACATCACTAAAATCTACTTATTTTTACTCTAAAAGACACAATAAAAGGCTTGCCTAAATGTGCTGTTATTGTTACACTTAAAGTAATTCCTCAGAGAAATATACACCTTAGAGTCCACGATATAGCGCCAATAGCAAGGATCGAAATCGCTTGAGGTCCTGGCTTCGTAGGAATCGACTAGATTTTGGATTTTGAATCTGGATTTTACTTGCTCAGATCGATGACAAACCTTGTGAACAACGTGAGCGAGCGCTGCGCTGAATATGGCTGCAAATCATCCAATTTGTGTTTCATGTAATCGATCAGTGGTCAACAGAAGACGATACGAAATAACTCATGCATTTTTTGAGGAAAATACCGCAAGTGCTCAATACATTATTGATGCTGTTGCTCCACGCCAAGTAAGTATTTCGCGACCTTTTATCATTTATCGTTTAGTAATTAATATTTTTTTAAATATTGAATATAGCGGTCAAGAATACGTTTGTCGACCATGCTGACAACGAGCTCAACGTGCTGTGCAACCCAATGAAAATGTCCCCCATGTATGTATGCTGCAAAATGATGAATATTCTCGAGTGCCCAACACTGGAACGATCTGTGTATTTGACCAATGTAAAAGAATCCAATCTCGCCGGATTCCAGAAAATATTTTGCAGGGTTTGTTATATTTCTACTATTCTTGTAAATGCATATATTGTTAGTACATTTACCATATTGTATATCTTTGATGTGTCTGATATGCCAGGTGCCTAATATGAGGTCAAGGACGAAAATAAACAATAAACAATAGACAATTGGGATATACCGTGATGGTATAGTAGTAGTAAAACGTACTTAATTGAAATAAATATATTCTATTTGTGTTATTTCATTTTAAATTTTCATTTTGCCCTTTAAATAAGCCAGATTACTTAGTAAAACAATGCAAAAGCTCTAAAACTTAAATGCGGTGTACTCACTTCCTATGTCAACCACGGCGATAAAACTTCTACACAGTAATTGTAGGTATAAAATATACTAGAAAATATCAAAATTATTTCTGGCCGCGGATGGACCAGACTCCATACAAATTTGCCCATTCTCCTTTTCACGGCACTGCATCGTAAAATAAGGACGTACGACTATATTTTACAGACAGTCCTCGAAGATTGAGAAACATTGGTAGGAATGTTTATTTTTATTACCCCCCTTTATTGATTTATTTATGTATACATTAGTACATAAAATTTCGTAGGCGGTAAAACATAATATAATCATAAAAGAGGATCAATATTTGATGTTTTCCCATCAGTTTGTTATGTATATCGTATCGTGAATTTCACTTATCATATTTTTAGTAGAAGTCACATGACATATGAAGACATACTCGTAAATGTTCAATATAATACGACTTATCAATGTGTCAATATTAGTTCTATTCTTCCATTCCTTCAGAGGCAGAACCCTCCCCCCCTAGAGAAATGAATAGGTATTTATATTGGGTCGGTAAATTACACAGCATCGTAAAAATAGCATCATTTTTATCCATTTTTTTTATTATTATTTATTAAACATACACAGTATACTTTAAATATTTATATAAATAATAGGTATTTGACTGTAGCAATGTCCGTGTTGCTGCACGGGTATGATTAAGTTACTCGTGTTCCGAGGAGGATCACAACAGTAATGTAAAACATACAATTCAAGTTGAAATATGTAATGTAAAATACACAACTACAATTACAAACACACAATTACAAATACATAACAATGCAAAACAACAGCAGAACGTAAAACACAAATATAAAACATTCACGACAACATAATATCTACAAAAGGATTAACATATAACAAATATTCAAAAATTGTTGGATTTATTAAATTACTGTTAACTACAATAATTTCACTTAAAAAAATTGCCTGCAGCGCTAATTACACCTGTTATTGTGAAAGTTTTCTTTATATTTTTATTTAAAGACATCCAGGACCTTCCTCACTCGCTCTCGAAGAAATCGCCTGCGGCGCCATTAACTAGTTTTTTTTATGCCAAAACGATATCAATTTTTAGTAGCTTCGAAGGTAGATAAAAATTTAATTCCATATTCGAAAATTCGTCCCACGACAGTTTATAGTTCCTCCGAAAGTACCTACTCAATAACATAAATTTTATTTATTACTAACACCATCAACGAAATTTCAAAGTCATAAGAAATATACTTGAAGCAAAAGCGATAAAAAAATATCGATTGAATTTCTATTAAACGTAGCGCGTGTAAGGTCTAATTTCGTTTGTAAACAGTTCAATGTTCAATAATGTTCAACAGTGTTCACATGGTTCTATAGGGATCTACTTACCCCCCTATAATTACCCTTTTCCGCCTACATAAATTCCTTCCTATATATCCTATATAGCCCATAGGGAAGATTGTGGTCAATCGACCTGAATCTAAAACGGATGTAATTTTTATTTCATCGTGTTTTTATCAAGCTGTTAAAATGTCAACAACTTGTCAGAGTTCAGTATCCATGTGAAAAGTTCCTTGTGAGGGCGTTAGTTGTACCTACTACATTCATTACTACCCTCCTATCTCTTGTTTATGTACGTATTGAATAGTTCGTACATAAAAACTACGTTTTACACTTTCGGTTTTCTGATTTTATATACGACAAAACGTCATTCATTGAAATAATTTGTAACGGAATATTGAAGCCACGTTAAATTCGGATTTGTGGATATTTTCGAAAGATAACGTATCTATTGTAGTATTCCCACAACAGTGTAGAAGAATTAAGGATGAACATTATTGGGCTTACGACCGACCTCGGCTGGCTTAAGTGATCACTTTACACTCGAGAAACATTCGCCATTTCAATCACCCCGGCTGGTATTCGGACCCAGACCTTCGTCTCGCATAGTAGGTATCTTATCCACTACGCCACGAGGAGCGACGGTTGTGTTGTCGAATTCCGTACTCCGTACTACGGAAAGTAGAAAAAATCCAACCCTTTACAAGAACAATTGGTAATAATTGAGGTGGTCGGTAGCCTGGTTGGTAACGCGCTCGACTGTTAATCCAGTGGGCGCGGGTTCAATCCCCGACTTACTCCACTTCACAACACAAGCTTTTAAGCTTTCTGTGAAGTGTACAAAGATGTATTTGAGTTTGTTTCGATAAACCCAGATTTATTAAAAAAAAAAACAAATAAATTTCAAGTGCTATGAATTATTGAAAATGATTGTCTTTTAATTAGTTACAGAATTATAGGTATATGCAATTAAGTATGACAAACACTTGATGATATTTTTCAGCTTTCTGACATTATTCCTTTTCTGTTTTCCAGGCATGGCGGCCAAGCAGGTAGCCGCGGTGCTGCTGATCATACAGCTATGCTCCACGCTACCAACCGCCCTATCCATCGACCTGTCACGACTCTATGGACATCTAAGCGCTAAGAGAACCGGTAAGTAGACATATCAAACATACATACACAGAAATTAAACAATTAAGTTATAGTTGAATCAATTATTACTGGCGAACGCAGTCATAAAAATGTGACCGAGAAGGGACGATTACCTGCTAAATAACAAATCTCATTAGACACAGTAGTATGCCAAAGAGCAGACTTATTGCAAAAGCAATGTCTTACAGTCAACCCGAGAGAAAAAAGAAAACTTATTCATACCATTATTCATTCCATTTCTAAAAATTGGTTAAATGTTAAAAAAATAATAATGAATTATTTATGTAAAATACAGTTTTCTGGCCCAACAACAAAATTCTAATGAAAGAGGTCACTTGAAAGTAAAAAAATAACGGATCCAACGAAATGAGATTGTCTGATAAACAATTTAATGCGTCTATAAAACGTTGAAATAGGAAATTTGAAAATATAAAACTATAGTAAGTGGGCGTCTGCGGGTAACAAAGGGTACTTAGGAACCCTCAGAGGGGACATAAAAAACCAAACATTGCGGTGAGAGCATACCCGTGTTTTTTAGGCGGAGACGATGTACCGTAATTTGGAAGTTGACCTTAACATAAGTTTTTGAATACAAGATTAAGAATATTAAAACGTACTCGAGTAAAAGAAAACGTCATAGGAGAAATGAATCATATTATTTCCAGGTCGTTTTTTCATCTTGTCATGAATTTTCAATATTCAATTATTGTGAAAATTCATTTATTTTATTTACCTGAGTATATTTTCTTTATTTATTTACACAGCTCAGCGTAACGGCGATTAGCTTTTGTGCCGAAATGTGTTAGACCAAATATAAATGAAAAAACAATCGGCTGAAAACTATTAATATTTTCATACATATTTTGTTTCTTATATATTTTTGTACCTCGCCTTTGTGAATATGTATTTGTAACATAAATACGTACATATCCCATACAGTCATATTCTGTTGTACTGTTATGTTCACTCAAAGAATAAATAAGTAAATGTTTTGTAGTTTGTTTATCAGGGCTACGCCAGTCACATTACATTACGAGTCATACACTTAACAAGATATTTACCCTTTTAATACCCGTACAAAATTCAGTACAAGATGAAAAATTGTTTCGTTTTTGTGTATCTGAGACCCAAACATGCCCTCACAAAATAAATTGTCTTAAGCGTAGGACAATGAACACGAATACCTCACTTATTCCATTACAAAAAAATGTAGTTTTTATTATTATTTACGTAAATAATATTTCAGCAGAATGGATACGTAAAAGAGGTTAAAAGGTATAATTCAAAGAAATTTATATGTACGGACATTTAAATTACAACTAAAAAAAGTATTACGTTCCTGCGCTAAAATGCTTTTTTGATTAGTACACTGAAAAGGCTTCATTTCAATTTGCGTTTTTTTTCCTCCTTTCACTAAAATATCCATTTAGTTTGAAAGTAATTAATGTAGTAGTCTCGTCCTCGAGAGAGTTACAAGTTCATCGTATAGAAATATTATCTTCGTTTTATTTCAAAAGGATCGTTTTATGTTTAAAAGAAAAAATGTTACTTTTTAATTATGAATAATAATTAATTAATTCGCAACTTTTATAAGCACTAAGTTGAAATTAAATACTTAGTATGAAACTTCAGGAATCTAGCAAGTGAAATTAATTATGATGTAATGAGATAAAAAAATATGCAGAATACGAAAGTATATTATACTTAAGTAAGAAGTTCGTTAAGTTAAAATGGCAATGGGCAGGCCACGTGTCGAGACAGGGAAATGGGAGATGGGTAACCAAATCCTAATATGGCGACCATGCTGAGAGCAAAAGACCTGCAGGACGACCCTAAAAAAGATGGGTAGATGATGTAGTCCCAGTCGCAGGAAGAAACTGGTTGAGCGAAGCTCAAAATAGAATGGAACGGAAAACGTTAGAAGATTGATAATGATAAGTGATAATAATATTAGCGCTGCATGCAATTTTTTTAATGAAACCACTGTGATTTAATAAATTTTCACAATAATTTCACAACAAAAAAAAAACATATTGAAAATTCATCAAAGATGAAAAAACGACCTGGAAATAATATGATCAATTTCTTCTGTGTTATAAAACGGTGAGTTGGCTGGGGGATTTCGGGGGGGGGGAGATGACTCCCCAGCTAGCTATCATTATATAAATAAAACATCTTGAATATTTGAAACGTTATTTTGTATAAATAATAACTATTTCTGTTTTGGGGAATATCTAATAACACTGATTGATTGGCATATTATTCTGACTTTAGTACGACTGTTATCGACATAAATATTCTTAGTAATGATTGGAAATGCCTCTTAAAAAATATATGAAAATCTAAAATACATTTCCAAAACAGACAACTCATTGTTACACAATATCTTTATGTGTTTAAAGGTTATCTAACATTTGTTTCTTCTCAATGTTCTTTCACTATACATATTTTTGTGACAGTGGAGGGTTAGTATTGACAGGGGATCAGGTAAAGGGCATTGGAGAAAACTGCTCTTAATGTTTCTATTTAGAATATGACGGGCATGTACGCAACAATAGAGAAGAGTAGATTTCTGTAGCAGGGAAGCTTGGGCTAACATTTTTTTATTGCATTATGTCAGGTCAGACCTGTTATTTATTTTATAATCCTAAAACAAAGGGTAACTATGGTATCGTTTTCTTAGTTATCTTTGTGCTTGTTAGGCACATGCCTGCATCATTTGATAAGGATACCATTCGCTTCATAATCTCCACCAATTCACTTTCCTATGATAATACAATATTTTAAGAAATGCTCTGACAGGATAGGTGAACCGACGGACAATACTGCTTAATATGGCGATATTTGGCAACCTTCCTGTATTCCTACGAAAAACGTTTAAGGGTTACGCGTATACATAGCTAGTATTACAGAATGCACACACGAAATGTTTCATTTTTTGTATTCAGTGTATCAAAGAGAGAAAAATATTATAAAAACTTGTATGAAACACACACCTCTGGTGATCTCATTATGAAACGGTAATAGGGCGCTTGCTACGGTAGACGTAGCTTATCTATTTATTAGGTGTATAGTTCTCTAATAACATCGTATTTCCATAGATTTCCACGCCAGACTAGCTCCGTAACGATCCAATTACATGAACTCTGTCATAAACCTGCAAATCTCACCCGCGCCGCTGTTACAATTACCATTATACTCATCATACTCGTAGATGTATCTACTTTCATTTTAATTGGATACCTCATAACTTTTTTTTATAATTAGCGATATATTTTTTGTAGTTATCTCAACAGATCAGGATTATGACTGATCATCTGCTGGTTTAATATTCGTTCAGGCAATCAACATTTACTAATTCCAGTCCATCCATCCGCCGCAGCCGGTACTCTACATCTATGTATGCTGTGAAGGCTGATGATGACTGAAATAAGAAGGAAACGCTATACATTTGTATTTTTTTTTAATAAAATGGATGTAGAATTCATTGACAAACCCAAATACTTTTCCTGCACGCTTTGCACTAGGCCTGTATCGCAATGTGTGGAATACATCGCCAGCTCTGGGGTTTGAACTAGCTTGGCACCTCCCGCTTGGGAGACTGCCGCCTCAACCAATTACGCCAACCATGTAGGTATCTAGTCCATCCTTCGCTGAATATCTGTTGAGAAAACTACATGTTTTTCAACTAAGACATGTAGAAAATCTTATATTCTTTATGTTTTTAAAATAAATTAATTTGCTTCTGTAATAACGTGTATAGTTCTTCAAATACAAAAGCCTTCATATCTATAAAACCTGAGGCAACAGGTATTTATAGGATACAGCTTTTTTTCTTTTACATTTCACTACCGTTTTAAAGGCAAAAGCATAATAAAAGTCTACAGTCTAATACACAATACAAGTATTAGGTTAGATATAAAAGTTTGTTGTACGGACAAAGCTTATTATTTTGAAAGTAGAGATGCGAACCGATACTCAATTTCGATGTTATGATATCGACGTAAAATTCATAATTCTTGGATTACGGGAGAAGGTAGTTAGTAGATCTAATATAGTAGCAGTTCCGGTGCATCTGATGATATTCTTTTTTACGAGCCCTGTAGCTTCCATTTCTGGATATAGGTCTCACTTTACTTTCTCCATCTCCGCCTGATCTCTGTCTAAGACCTCCGTCATCCAACGCATCTGTATGCTATCGGAAACCTCGTCGATATAAAAACAACGTTCGTATTCATGAACAACTCTCTTTTTCATCTGGTAATGTTCCTTGCTTATTTATTTATGTTTATTATTTACACTTTTGGTGAACAATATACAGAGATATGTTAACATCACATTTTTTCATATAAAAGGATCTGGGCTTGCATGTACAAACCCAATTACTTTTCCGCACACTTCGCACTAGGCTAAAAGCCTGTATCGCAAAGTAGCAAGTAAAGCAGCGCCGGGGTTTGAACTTGGCACCTCCCGCTTGAGAGACTACCACCTCAACCAACTGCGCCAACCATGTACTCTAAATCTCTATAAATCATAATATCTGTTTACTAGGGCAAGCTTATCAATTTTCTGTGGTTTTATTCGATAACGTTTTAAAACTGTAGTTGGGTTTTCCACCATATTACTGAGTTTTAAATATAAATCACAAATATGTGTATAGATTGACGTCATATTTTCAATATTATTTTGAAAAACAAAGATATTGAACACGTTTTATAAACCCCTATATCTATTTCACTTTACTCTCTCGTTGGGGGAGTATTTTACGATTCTTGGAGTACGCTTTATTCCTACATTGTTTTCATAACACTCTCCTTTCCAAATATTTTAGAAATTGTATACCGCCATGATGTATTATATTTCACTTTCGTATATTATGTTTTCTTTATACGCCTATCTAATTTTCCCAAAAACATATGATGAATATTAACAAGACGTAGAGTTTATGGGAAAGAATATAATGTGTAGCACTTAATATGTGTGTTTTTGTTTAACTTTCTTGAAGTTTTCCCCCTAAGATAAATTATTATTGAAATATTATTATGCCAAATAATTTATTAAGTGAAAACATTGAATGATTTTTGTAATTTTATTTTGTTAAAAGTGAAAGATCTAATAGTCCGAGAGCCCGCTGCTTAATTTATGACGTATCTGTTTTTTGATCGAAATGTGGTATAAACGATAGCTTACCAATAGGGTATTACATCGCACTAGGGTTGCCTATCAAAATCTTGCCGCAACCCCCCCTGCCCCCCCCGAAAAGGTCCCTCTTCGCGGTTTTTCGCATTTTATAGGAATATGGTAAGAGATAGGAGAAAGTAGTCAATGACAAAAATAATCCTTGCTAAATTCTCTACAAAAAATGTTAAGTCAATTTTTTCATAGGACTAGTAGTTTATTATTTTGAAAGTAGAGATGCGAACCGATACTCAATTTCGATGTTATGATATCGACGTAAAATTCATAATTCTTGGATTACGGGAGAAGGTAGTTAGTAGATCTAATATAGTAGCAGTTCCGGTGCATCTGATGATATTCTTTTTTACGAGCCCTGTAGCTTCCATTTCTGGATATAGGTCTCACTTTACTTTCTCCATCTCCGCCTGATCTCTGTCTAAGACCTCCGTCATCCAACGCATCTGTATGCTATCGGAAACCTCGTCGATATAAAAACAACGTTCGTATTCATGAACAACTCTCTTTTTCATCTGGTAATGTTCCTTGCTTATTTATTTATGTTTATTATTTACACTTTTGGTGAACAATATACAGAGATATGTTAACATCACATTTTTTCATATAAAAGGATCTGGGCTTGCATGTACAAACCCAATTACTTTTCCGCACACTTCGCACTAGGCTAAAAGCCTGTATCGCAAAGTAGCAAGTAAAGCAGCGCCGGGGTTTGAACTTGGCACCTCCCGCTTGAGAGACTACCACCTCAACCAACTGCGCCAACCATGTACTCTAAATCTCTATAAATCATAATATCTGTTTACTAGGGCAAGCTTATCAATTTTCTGTGGTTTTATTCGATAACGTTTTAAAACTGTAGTTGGGTTTTCCACCATATTACTGAGTTTTAAATATAAATCACAAATATGTGTATAGATTGACGTCATATTTTCAATATTATTTTGAAAAACAAAGATATTGAACACGTTTTATAAACCCCTATATCTATTTCACTTTACTCTCTCGTTGGGGGAGTATTTTACGATTCTTGGAGTACGCTTTATTCCTACATTGTTTTCATAACACTCTCCTTTCCAAATATTTTAGAAATTGTATACCGCCATGATGTATTATATTTCACTTTCGTATATTATGTTTTCTTTATACGCCTATCTAATTTTCCCAAAAACATATGATGAATATTAACAAGACGTAGAGTTTATGGGAAAGAATATAATGTGTAGCACTTAATATGTGTGTTTTTGTTTAACTTTCTTGAAGTTTTCCCCCTAAGATAAATTATTATTGAAATATTATTATGCCAAATAATTTATTAAGTGAAAACATTGAATGATTTTTGTAATTTTATTTTGTTAAAAGTGAAAGATCTAATAGTCCGAGAGCCCGCTGCTTAATTTATGACGTATCTGTTTTTTGATCGAAATGTGGTATAAACGATAGCTTACCAATAGGGTATTACATCGCACTAGGGTTGCCTATCAAAATCTTGCCGCAACCCCCCCTGCCCCCCCCCGAAAAGGTCCCTCTTCGCGGTTTTTCGCATTTTATAGGAATATGGTAAGAGATAGGAGAAAGTAGTCAATGACAAAAATAATCCTTGCTAAATTCTCTACAAAAAATGTTAAGTCAATTTTTTCATAGGACTAGTAGTTTACCCGTAATGGCCGGTCAAAAAACAGGATATTTTTTGAAAAAATAAAAAAAAAAGTTTGAATTTTTTTCTTTCACATTCTTCCACCCATTACTACTAACATTTTATGGAAAAAAAAATTTGGCCTGCGGCGCTATATCACTGGTTATTTTATGAAAAACTAAATTTGAAGAATTTTCGTCACTGAGTTTTATTGTAATAACTCCGAAATTATTAGATGTATGAACATAAGTTATAGCTCGTTTTGTAGCTAAGACTATGGTAATTAATTCGTTCTGTGACTATTTTCCTGTAGCTCTTGTCAATTTTCAACCAATTTAGTTTAAATACTTTTTTTTTTGTATTTTTAATGAATTTCGGTTTTGGGCCGGCCATTGCGGGTAAACTGCTAGTTCTACGAAAAAATTGACTTAATATTTTTTGTAGAGAATTTAGCAAGGATTATTTTTGTCATTGACTACTTTCTCCTATATCTTACCATATTCCTATAAAATGCGAAAAACCGCGAAGAGGGACCTTTACGGGGGGGGCAGGGGGGGGTTGCGGCAAGATTTTGATAGGCAACCCTAGTGCGATGTAATACCCTATTGGTAAGCTATAATTTATACCACATTTCGATCAAAAAACAGATACGTCATAAATTAAGCAGCGGGCTCTTGGACTATAACCAGGGGGGGTACTTTGTAAGCTTTCTCGCCCTAAACACGTAGATAAAATGTTTTAGGAAAATGACCCTTATGACGATATACATAAGGTCGTTTTTCGTGTGCATTTTATTGGCGTGTTTCGGGTGAGAAACCATTAGAAAGTTCCAGTACAGTTCTATATTTTTTTATCGCACACATAATTTATTAACCATACCTTCACATCACACATCTTTCTTTACCACTTCTTTCACTGCACACGCGGCTAGATTATAGAATAATCTTCCACTTCCTATCAGACTAGATCCAACTAGTCTCTCTTTCAAGAGTAAACTGAAGCATCATTACCTTTCCATGAATAATCCATCCAACTCTCAACTCCCTCGATTCCTTCCTTGTCCTTCATTCCATCCTCCACAATCTATTTTATTTTATATTTTTTTGTTTGTATATATAATATGTATTTTTTTTATATATTTTCTTCTGGCTTCCATACTTTCCTAAGTATGTGTATAATTATTTATCTCATTTTATTGTCACAAGTGGTTGGTTGGCAGACATAGCCATTTGGAGTAATGTTTTATATCCAAGAAAGATGTTATTTATTTATTTATTTATAGCCTCGCCCTCTCAAATCATCTAAGTTAGAACATTCAATGCTCTACAAAGTATTTTATATTAGGCGGTACGTTTAAATTAGTTTCATATTCACCCACACGTTGTCAACAGCACTCTCAAAAATAAGTTTTCGGAAATGTTATACTCCCTTTATTAAGCAATCTCTTTAGATCAAAGCTTAATATAAGAGTCTAACCCCCGTTTTCACCAACTTTTACCTAAGAAGGAGACCCCTAAGAAATTTCCATACAAAAACAGAGATAATATTATATTTTTTTACACGCAGGCCTACCAACCACACCCTAATTCCATACAAAATGCAACACGCAACTCACCTAGCCTGGGCAGAGATATTTGGGCACCTAACGTAGGTGAGTTGCGTGTTGCATTTTGTATGGAATTAGGGTGTGGTTGGTAGGCCTGCGTGTCAATAAATAGAATATTATCTCTGTTTTTGTATGGAAATTTCTTAGGGGTCTCCTTCTTAGGTAAAAGTTGGTGAAAACGGGGGATAATCTTTCTTCAAATTACTTACACTTCCAGTAACGCCAACACAACATTTCTCTTTGAAATTAAAAAGAAAATGTTAGAAGCACGTCTAACATATTATTATCCTGCCCACAACATAACATCGGCCGTAGCTTTAGGCGCTGTGGTGCTTTTATAGTTCAAAGGCTTGTTAAAATGTATGTATAATTCATGCTTCAGCCCCCGTATTGCATTGAAACTTTAAATCACTCACACCCAAAGTTATCACGACAAGTTAATATATATATCTTTGAGTAGATTTCAAATATTTTAAAATCAATATTCTTGGTATCAGATTCGATACCGTTTTAGAATCCCTATTTATGAGATTTTTTTTTAAATACACCTTTGTACACTTCACAGTAAGATTGAAAAGCTTGTGTCGTGAAGTGGAGTGGGTCGACATCAGGGATAAAACCCGCGCCCACTGGGATTAACAGTCGAGCGCGTTACCAACCAGGCTACCAACCACCTCAATTTTTTTATATTATATACCTTTTATATTTTATTGATGAGTGCCTACCGGTTTGCGATTATAACGATGAACTATACAGCGCTTACTGATAAGAAAAGAAGCAATGCGATAATAAATTAGAGAAATGAGATGATTGAGAACAAGTTGATATGGTTTTTTTTTACCGAAAGGATGAATGATGAAAAGGGTGATCAAGAAAATATTATAACTAGATACATTGCTGAATAAAAACATCTAAGGTAACATAAGCTCAGATGGACCACCAATGCATACAACTTAAACTTTCCCAAAGTAGTAGTCAACCGTATTTAAGCTAGCGTGTGCACTGTGCAGGCTTGTATAGAGATGTTGGGACAGTCTGTTGTTCTCTTTGCTTACCCCGTAATGCGGTGTATATACACGACCTGAGTAACGACGGATTATTTATGTCTAATACCTCAAACTAAGTATAAGTACTTTTACTTTAACTAAGTATAAGTACTTTTTTAAACTAACTAAAGTTGAAGGTGACACTTCTTACAAACTCTTTTAATATTCGTTGTTAAAGAGAACTAAATTGCAAACAACAGTATAATTACCTGTCTTGCAAAACTTTAAATTAAAACTTCGACTACAAGTCTGATTAAATCTCTATCAGAATGTAGTAGAATTAATTACTACATTCAATAATTATTCATGTAGCTGTCTGTCTAATTATCTAGTAGGTATTTAAATACCAATTATTTCATGTAAGTAATTAATTAAAGTAACAAGATTTTGTGGTAACTCTTTAACCGCGCTGATGTTTTTTTTTTTTATCATAATACTAGAGATAGAATAAGGAATACCAGAATAAGAGAAATGTGCGAGATCGAAGATGTCGTTAGATGGGGGAGGCAACGGAGAAGGCAATGGTATGCACATATGAGGAGAATGGTGCCATTCAGACTCCCTCACATTGCATTGCACGGCCAACCCCAGGGCAGACGACTCCCGGGCAGACCACCTAAGAGATGGATTGACAGTTGGGAGTCGACATCGCAGGAGGCTAATCCATCTTCATAACAGGCCACAAGGCTTATATTAAGAACAAGAAGAAGAAGAATAATACTATTAGTTTTATAGTTTTAAAAGACTTCTTGTAATAATACCTGCAAACTTTAAAGTTACCGATTCAGAGGTTTCATTATTACATGGAGATTGTAAACTGAAATATTAAAGCAGATAAATATTAAATAGTGTATACGTGTAGCTTTCGGTAAATTATTTTTTTTGTTTTTATTGAGTGTGGCGATATTTTCTAGAGTCTATGTTTGGGTGCAAATGGAGGAACAGACAAGAGAATATCATACACCTAACGAAAAAGTGCGAAAATAGTGAAAAAAAAGTAATATATTCAAAATCGACTTACTAATTCTCTTTTTTCTTTTAGGGCTCTCCACTCGTCTCGGGGATCTCTATATAGATCCTAAAGTTCGGATTTAAATGAATGCCGAAAATAAATAGAGAAAATTGTATTAAAATTTTCTGCAAAAACTACATATTTAATTAGGGAGGTATAACGTATCGTTTTTTCACTTTAAATTGACTCGATT
This sequence comes from Ceraclea dissimilis, assembly GCA_963576895.1. Taxonomy (NCBI): domain Eukaryota; kingdom Metazoa; phylum Arthropoda; class Insecta; order Trichoptera; family Leptoceridae; genus Ceraclea; species Ceraclea dissimilis. The sequence goes on along the minus strand of OY756366.1, from coordinate 14,911,796 downwards.
TTGAATGAAAATGTGAAATATAATTGACGCGTTGGACATCAAAGGAAAAATTTCAATATTAATTTTCGTTTAGTTTTCACACCCTTTGTAGATATAATGCTGATCATGCAAAAGCGACATATTTCAGAAAATCATACAATGGATATATTTCAAAACTGTAATAACTACAATAACTTTTAAATGATCGTCTTCTTCTTTCTCTTACATTAGATCCGGCGATCTGTTTCTTGCACAGGGGTCTCCTGGGACAGCGAACTTCAATTATCTCGCCACCTCTTTGCCGGTCTTCCTGGTTGGCGGTTGCCTTCTGGGATGTCATTATTAGCCACCACGTGTCTGTTGTTATCCATTCTCTCCACGTAGTCGCGCCAGAATCTTCTTCTTTTTCTGTCCCATCTCATGTCTCCCGTGTTCCCAGATATGCCCAATGATCTGTAACGATTTCTTATGAAAAAAAAAGAGTTTCAGCATTTTTTTTATACATATCAATTGTGGGTATACTGGTCTAAATATTATACAAAATTTACTACCTGCTGAAAACAGCTTTTATTGGTCATAATAAACTTAAATTTATATCAAATGAGAACGTAATAAAACGAACAATTTATTTTTTATGTTGTGTATAAACCAGGAAGGGGCAATATAAATGCCACGTGACCCAAAACTTGTAATAATTTCATAACTTATTAATTTAAGTTTTACAAAGTATCGTGGATCCTCTTTATGTGTTTTATTAACGTACTCATAATATAATTCACTAATATTTGAGTTGACTTTGTCTAAAGTTTGTTTGCACGGTTTCCTGAAGTTTCAAGCACGTATCCAATTGAGAATTCTCAATTTTTTTTGGACGCATCTCTCGTAGAGAGGGAGATAGTCTCGAGAAATTTATAATCACAGGAAACACCCCGGGACGAAGACCTAGAGGACGATCACCTTTGCGATGGACGGACCAAGTTACGCAAACTGTTGCCCCCTCCATCTATATAGGGCAGTGCATCGTGCCGAGGACAGAGCTGTGTGACGGGGATTCGTCAGGCAACGGGTGTTTGGAGATCGCAACCCTCAGCGGTGAGGAAATCGAGAGAGAGAGAGGTCCAACTGATATACGTGTTATATGACCAGATAACAGATGACAATCATTTACGCAAGGCACACATTGTGTGTATTTTCTTAGAGTGTGTGAAATCTAATCGCATTGATGTATAGTATACGCTATACGTTTTAAAACATTTTATTAAAATCCATATTAATGATGATTTTTCAACTTGAATTATTAATTACGTAATTAATTGATCATATTGTTGTGATGGGAATGAGTTAATAATTATAATCCGTGATAATAAACAGATTATATTATCAACACGTTATTATTATAAATATTGTGTGCATTTAATGTTCGCGTGAATATCTACATTAAATTGATAGCAGTAATAATATAAGCTTGAATAACTGTATTATGCCACATAACTTGTTCACTATAAAATGCTTTTTTGTGCCATGGTATGATAATATAGTCCGAGAGCCCACTGCTTAATTTATGACGTATCTGTTTTTTGATCGAAATGTGGTACAAATGATAGCTTACCAATAGGGTTTTACATCGCACTAGGGTTGCCTATCAAAATCTTGCCGCAACCCCCCTTGCCCCCCCCGAAAAGGTCCCTCTTCGCGGTTTTTCGCATTTTGTAGGAATATGGTAAGAGATAGAAGAAAGTAGTCAATGACAAAAATAATGCTTGCTAAATTCTCTACAAAAAATGTTAAATCAATTTTTTCATAGGACTAGTAGTTTACCCGTAATGGCCGGTCGAAAAACAGGATATTTTTTTTGAATTTTTTTTTTTCACTTTCTTCCACCCATTATCACTAACATTTTATGGAATAAAATATTTGGCCTGCGGCGCTATATCGCTGGTTATTTTATGAAAAACTAAATTTTAAGAATTTTCGTCACTGAGTTTTATTGCAATAACTCCTAAGTTAATTGATGTATGAAAATAAATTATAGCTCGTTTTGTAGCTAAGACTATGATTATTAATTCGTTCTTTGACTATTTTCCTGTAGCTCTTATCAATTTTCAACCAATTAAGTTTAAATTCATTTTTTTTGTTTTATAAATGAATTTCGGTTTTGGACCGGCTATTGCGAGTAAACTGCTAGTTCTACGAAAAAATTGACATAACATTTTTTGTAGAGAATTTAGCAAGGATAATTTTTGTCATTGACTACTTTCTCCTATCTCTTACCATATTCCTATAAAATGCGAAAAACCGCGAAGAGGGACCTTTTCGGGGGGGGCAGGGGGGGTTGCGGCAAGATTTTGATAGGCAACCCTAGTGCGATGTAAAACCCTATTGGTAAGCTATCATTTGTACCACATTTCGATCAAAAAACAGATACGTCATAAATTAAGCAGCGGGCTCTTGGACTAATATGCATTTATTACACGCTTTAGTACGACTGAATAGGGAATTAAGGTCTATGGAATGATTATCTAAGTACCAGTGGCGAAGGGTGGATTTCTGCAGAAGGGAAACCGGAGTTAACATTTCTTATGGGAATACGTCAGATCAGATACTATTATATCTTTCATTTTTTCCAAAAGGTAACTCGATGGGAATCGTGTCTTAGGTACATAGCTTCACGCCTGCTAAGTACGTACATTATTGTAGTTAATCGAGCTTAGCGATAAAAACTATTTCGAGAGATAGAATTTGTTTTTAATTCAAAATGCAAAAAGTTAGGTATTCCTTATTTTAATTCGTGTAATCGTACCGAAAAAGCTTAAATTGTTATTTCATTTCATAAGTCATAAGTCAGTGTATCCCAATTTTCTGTTTAACAAAACCCAGCAACAAAATGTGGGTAAATAATTCGGTAATATCAAAAACGCGTGTATAAAGGTTTAAAAAAATCTCCGATTACGTAGAAGGAAATCCAAAAGGTGCTCTCTTAAAAAGAGAACATTGCGTCACCAAACTTGGAAACTTTTAAAAATCTTATAAGGTTTTATTTCTCCAGAGACTCGGAGAAAAACTTCGCAATAAACCAATCTGGAAACATATTATTACGTTTTCTTTAGAGTTGTATATTTTTTAACTTTGAAATCTTTAAAAGTTATGTTATGGTTATGCGGGTTAGGGTTATTATTTTCTACTTTGTTTTTAATAGAAAATACTTCTATGAATAATTCTAATACTGAAAAATATTACGTTTTACTTTTTATATTCAAAGTTTTATAACGTAAAACGCTATTTGATCCAAACAACAAAAATATCGAATTGACGCAGGTTGACATGTGGATTATAATGTTATGTTGATTGATTTGTTATTACACGGTACATAAAAACATTAAACGAAAAAAAAATGAGTGTATTACTACTACTTCTTCACTCACTTCGATCCTCATGAGAATACAAAATACCACATGAAAACAAAACCATGCAGCACATCTTGTGTGATTGCCCCATACGTGCTTACCCCGGTACCATTGACAGTGCTGCCAGCCTGTCCCCTGAATTCCTCCAGTGGCTGGAGGCGCTGGATGTCAGACTTTAACGATGTGACAATTTTTAGACGTTGCCAAACGATACATAAATAATAACCACAAGACTTCGCCATTGAGAAAGGTTTTACGCAGTGTATGAAATTTTGGAAATCACTTTAAAAGGCAAGCTTTAGAAATGGTCAAATAGTCGGTGAAACCTAGTGGAATCTGTGTTACAAGTGGAATATAAAAGGGTAAAAAATATACATTTAAATAATCTTAGGCTTTCGCATCGCGATGAATCTATATCTTCGTTGTTGGTCCTTCTGGTTTCCTTACTACGTGTAGAATGGTTGGTTCATACTGAAGATGATAGTAGTATCACTGCCGAAAGCTCGGTCATTCAACGTTTCTACACGCAATAAGAAAACCCGAAGAACCAACAACAAATATACATTTACATTTCCACGTCATTCTTTTTACGCTCTGTCTAACATTACCGTGGAATATTCTGGGATCTTCGGAAACCTACTCAATTGCGAGCCTATATAGCCGCTATAAATATACATTATGTTTTTGTTTAAGGATAATTATTTTTAATGGATATCGATAGCCTATTTATGAGTCCCCCTACTACTCAATAGTATTGAATTTCAATAAAGAGTTTTTATAATGGAAATAAATTATTTTTATATGGTTTTATATATTAATTACAGTTACCGTAATAATATTATACATTCTTTCATTTATTTGGGGTGATATGACGTACACTTCCCTTCAAGTAATATTTCAAACTATTAGGTAGATTTCCAAAAGGAACTCTACCTATTCGTTTTTCCCGTGATGTCGCAGAATTGAAAAATTTCTACTCAGTATCACTAATTAGAACCAGGAGAACCCGAATCCGACCTTGGTTTAAAAGTTTATATATATAAGCCATATATATATATGTCCCTTTTCTTGTGCGCACGTTTGCAGCCAAACTATGCGTCGCAGAAACGTGAAACTTGGGTGGTAGATTTTTGGTAAGTGGTAGATGAACTGATAGGAGATTGGGTGAAATCCATTAAGAGGAAGGTTCACTTTTTAAGGCTTTAAATTCAAAAACAATCATTCTTAGGGGATCCAATGATTGTGAGGGTCTGTGTCTGGTATCGTATGAAAGGTTATTAAATAAGGAATACAGATCAAAAGTCAGATTTTGTCTAGCTCAATTCCTCGGACTACACTGATCGATCGAAAGATCTAGTTAAGTAGTTACCGCATAGGTACTTGCGTGTTTGTTGTTTTAGAAATGTGCTTCACGATACGAGAAGAACTCACATCGTTTTTTCAAATTTTTAGTGCTTAGGTACCGGTACCAATCCATATTATGTGTGGAATGAAAATAATTTGATTATTGGATTAGGTACTTCCTTTGATTATTGAAGTACTTAATCAAATATTTTTTCGTCATACGGTACTTCGATAATCAAAGAATAAACTACATCCATACTACTTCATCACTTCGCTGGTTTATTTGCTGATGATATTGTGATTGTTTTTATTGTACAGATGTACTCTTAAAATTAATAAAATTAATAAATCACTTGAAATCTACCTATGCCTGTGGCGTGCCAAAGGAATTTTTTTTTATTTCATTTTGTTATATAATTCAGTTACGAAATTTTAGTCGATGCTTACTAGTAGTTCTTAAAAATATTACACAATTTAAATGACGTAATACTTACAGTTTTTCTGTGGGAAAAGATGTTGAATATTGCAATGTTATCTGGGAGATGTTGAAGCCGAAATAAACGTAGGTAAATTGAGATTTTTTGGAATAACTACTTATTGAAAGAATAGGATTAGAATGTAGATGATATCTGAAGGAATAAATAAATGAACAGATAAATTCACATTATTAGCGGAGATAAAAACGGCGCCAACTTGGAACAATAGTGCCAAAGGGTGGGTGTAACACATCCTCTAAGAACCAGCAAGTGATATTTTACAAACAGCACAAGAAAAGAAAGTAAGTAAAGTAATAAAATCTGAAAGAAAATCTATAATCCGAGAATCATCCAAATCGGAATCGTGGAGCGTGTTTAATGATTCGGTAAATATGTAAGCATACCAGAGATAGGGTAGTTCCGCTTTTATTATCAACCCTGCGTAATGACTAAGGTACGACGTAAAGGAATATAATATGGATTATGACTACATTATACAACATAAAATTCCTCAATGAAAGGCATAGAGGAATTATTCTTAACAGAGCCAATTTCTTCTTTATAAATCACAATTTATGTTCTGTGATATCATCTGAATTTTCGACATGTCTTAGTTGAATATAACAAGTAGTTATCTCAACAGATACACAGCAAAGGATGGACCTTCCATCAGGCTGATATTGTCCGAGACTTCAGGGAATCATAAAAATGGTTGGAACGTACACTAAAATACCATAAAAAATCTCAATAGAGGGCCGTGTACAATATATACGCGTTTCATCTCGACTCAACTATCAGCCTTCGTAGCACAGCGGTAGAGTACCGGCTTGTCAGGTTGGAGGTCTGGGTTTGATGATGGACTGAAATTGGTGAATGTTACTTGAGTGTAAAGTGAATAAGCCAGCCGACGATCAGTCGTAAGCTTGATGGAAGGTCCATTCTTTGCTGTGTATCTGTTGAGATAACTGCTAGTTAAATTCTCCTTATGGTTGAACGCCCATTGCATTATTTATAACGACAACACATACAGCTGCACAGTCTACTGCTGCTGAAGCAATTGAATTTCATGCACAAGTACGTGACAGTATCGCTGGAACGTTAAAAGCAACTACATTATACGTTTAGATAAAATTCAGCTTTGTTATGTTGCAAAAGTATCTTCATTCTGTAAAAACGGTTATAGTAGACTCGTTTAACGAAACAATGGAGAAAATTGCGGGAGAAACACAAGAGAACTTGATTGTGTAAACTGCATCCGGGAAAATATTGTAGAAGTTCTTCTTAAAAACAATTCCAATTTACTTTGGTGAAGTGAACACAATCATTATAAGATTTTCTCTGAACGTTTCCGTCCGCCTTTATCCTTTAGTCGTTTTTATTATTTTTTGTTATTATTTGTTAAACCTTTCTCACAGCTTTAGGTTTAATCAGCGTTACTAATGCGATTGATTTGTTGTTTTTATTTTTTTTTTATTTTGTATTTATTCACACTAACGATCGCTGGTACAATCTGAAGCATAAAACTGAGTATTTTTATTCAGCTATAAGAATAAACTACTAATAAACTAAACTACCTATCGATTGAAATAATTTCATTCAACGTTTTTTTTTTAATTCTACTATCAATTTCTTGACGATTTGTCTTAAATATTGAACTGTTGAAATCAAAAACACTAGTATGCGCAAAAATTGCAGGGCTTTAGAAAATCGGTAAATTGCTAAACATTTTTTCAACAAGTCACTTATAAGAATTTTGATCGTATAATGGGCGTATAATATTTACAGACATTTAAGAATCATTGCACATAGGAAGTTAAGTCTGATTTCAGACATCTTAACTATGACCAATATAAGACTTTAAGTTTATAAGTATTATCATGATAAAAGTATAAGTATCATATAACACGTTTGCAGACATATTATAACTAATTTAAGGCTTGAAATCATATATCACAACACGCCAGTCATGCGATCTTATAAATAAAGTTAAATGAAATAGTTAAAAAATTACTACAACTTAGCTTTGTGCTAAATCACTCGCGAACGGGTGGAGGCCAATATAAAAGTAAAAACAAAAAAAAAAAACTTAGCTTTGTCAAATAATGAGTAATTTTGTAGTAGATTACCACTACTCACAATCCGTGACCAAGACCAAGGTGGCAGTAGGTTCGCCCAAACGTCGGATCATCAGATCTTCACACGATTTAACCCGAAAAAAAAAACAAATCTACATATGGATCATCGTGAAAACTTTGTACCACATCTTGTCCCTAGAATGTTAAATCACCATTAATGGTGGATGGAACGTTAAAAAATTCAGGCGAAATATCAATTCCAGTCGATGTTCATAAATTTTTTGCATCGTTGGGCAAACGTAAGAATAACCACAGCAGCTGGTCTGAAAGGATGTGTTGTTTGAACTTGTATACAATATTGTATCCAATAATATTTCCATGCACAAAGATGCCAATTAGTCCGAGAGCCCGCTGCTTAATTAATGACGTATCTGTTTTTTGATCGAAATGTGGTATAAACGATAGCTTACCAATAGGGTATTACATCGCACTAGGGTTGCCTATCGAAATCTTGCCGCAACCCCCCCTGCCCCCCCCGAAAAGGTCCCTCTTCGCGGTTTTTCGCATTTTATAGGAATATGGTAAGAGATAGGAGAAAGTAGTCAATGACAAAAATAATCCTTGCTAAATTCTCTACAAAAACCAGTCAATCAATTTTTTCATAGGACTAGTAGTTTACCCGTAATGGCCGGTCAAAAAACAGGATATTTTTTGAAAAAATTAAAAAAAAGTTTGATTTTTTTTCTTTCATATTCTTCACCCATTATTACTAACATTTTATGGAAAAAAAATTTTGGCCTGCGGCGCTATATCATTAGTTATTTTATGAAAAACTAAATTTTAAGAATTTTCGTCACTGAGTTTTATTGTAATAACTCCGAAATTATTAGATGTATGAACATAAGTTATAGCTCGTTTTGTAGCTTAGATTTTGATAATTAATTCGTTCTCTGACTATTTTCCTGTAGCTCTTATCAATTTTCAACCAATTTAGTTTAAATACATTTTTTTTGTATTTTAAATGAATTTCGGTTTTGGACCGGTCATTGCGGGTAAACTGCTAGTTCTACGAAAAAATTGACTTAACATTTTTTGTAGAGAATTTAGCAAGGATTATTTTTGTCATTAACTACTTTCTTCTATCTCTTACCATATTCCTATAAAATGCGAAAAACCGCGAAGAGGGACCTTTTCGGGGGGGGCATGAGGGGTTGCGGCAGGATTTTGATAGGCAACCCTAGTGCGATGTAATACCCTATTGGTAAGCTATCATTTCTACCACATTTCGATCAAAAAACAGATACGTCATAAATTAAGCAGCGGGCTCTTGGACTAAATGTTTACATTAAAGTTTATGGCATAGTTTCGGACATACCCGAACACCAGTTACTTACTTTTATGCAAATGGAAAACATTTTCGATATACTAGTAGTGTGCTTACTTTATTTTATATGCAACTGAGTTCTCAAAAGCACTGAAGAACTGTGTATAGTGGTTCATAGGCGTCGTCAGGGGGGCAAGGGTAGCGGCTGCCCCCTTCTAGAGATTGGAATAGGTATACTTAATGATAAATCTCACAAAAAATCACATTATTACCACACATTTTCTTATCATATTATAAATTTTAATGAAAATCCAACAAAATACAATTGTTCCATATAAAAATCTATTAGAAATCTATTAAAAAATTATTGTTCCTTTTTTCTAATGCATTTTTCATCCATTATTGTGCAAAGTATTATATTATACATTTTCAAATAAACCAAACCGCATCATGACTCTCTTCACTATGTCTCACAAAAAATGTTCTCCTGCGGCCCTATTTACGCTTTTTTCTTGCTATATCATCATCATCAGCCCGCGTACGCCCACTGCAAGACATAGGTCTCCCATCTCCTCCTCCACTTGTCCATCTCCTGTGCGATTTCCATTTACTGGGGTCGGGCAAACCTCTTGATGTCGTTCATCCTTATACAATTTTTAAATTTTTGTTGGGCTACGCCCATGTAGGGGTTGTAATACTTGGAAGAACATTATCCACTTAATAGCCTCAAGCTTTACGCTTCGTGAAGTTTATGACACATGTTATTACGACTAGGTACGGAAACCTAAGAGAATTTCTTTATGAATACACGTAGGTAGACATAATGTAACCTTTTTTAATGTCCTCCGAGGTGTCCGAGGTGTCTAGCCTACACGTCGTAAAGGATTCGCATTTTTTGCGCAGTGACAATTTTTTTTCGTTGCCGTTTCAATCCAGTTTTTCACATCCAAATAATATCATTTTTATTTATTTTAAGCGTCTGTCTAGATATCTAGCATATAGAAAAATAATTAAATAAATATTTTACCTGTGCCATTATAGGAAATTTATATACAATAATTAATAAACATTTCTTGATAAACGTGATATTGCCTGAGACCGTGTGTAAAAACTAAAAAAAACTTTATAAGCATGATGAATTCTTGTAGGTATTTATTGTCTGTTATTTAAAAAAATATATTTGAAAGTAAAATAAAGAACACTAAGTAATAATCTACTTCATCCTGAAGATGGCAGAAGTATCGCTGCCGAAAGCTAGAGAAGATCAACAGACACGCGGCCAACACCCGAATAACCTGAAAGGAAGAATATTAACACTAAGTAATGTTCTCAACCAATACTGACAGAATCGTCTTGAAACTGAAGATAGTGATAGATGAGAGTATGGACTACAGATTGACTGTTTTGAAATTACAATATTTGGAAATTCCTTGAATAAAAAAATATTCCGAAAGTACCCCTGAAATTTACGGGATCTGAGGATTTTCCATTCAGTTTCTCGGATATAAAAGTATAATTCAGCCATAATACTGGTAATTATAATATTAACAAATTGACAGTTTAAGATTTTTAAATTTTTTCGCAGGTTTCTTTTAAAAAGGTATAATTCACTCTGTCGCTTACGTTATTCTTATTGAGCGCTAACATTATCATACAAAATTTTAAAAAGTTGAAGCGATATAGAACGATTTTTGCTCAGTGCATATAGGCCCTTAAAAAAAGGAAACAGGTTAAAATGCTTTTATTTACTCGTATACATCGAAATATTGAAGAAATTCTCCAATAAATTTTCATCGATCTGCCTTTCAAATATCTTTCACGAGCTGTACTTTACATGAAAAGAATATCGTTATTGCATTAATAAACATCAATAGTAATGTGTGGGAGAAGATATCATGTGATATCTATATTATAACATTACGAGATAAACAGGAATTTCTTATTATTTTTCAGAAACCCACAGGAAATAACCTTATTGTTATTTCTGCTATCGACTTTTATGGTAGTGAAAAATTATTCATAGGTGCTACGTTTTGCAAAACATCTCTACCTAGAATGACTAATCGGTGTGTTCTTTTAGAGCCTATATACGAGTAATTACTGGGATTGCGTTCAATTATCTTACGCCTACGCTTGTCTTGTAGATTGACTTACGCTTAACTGCAAGATTTGTAGCCGAACTGAGTGAGAAATGTATTCGTTTTCTTATTCAACCATATTTTCTCCATAACTGAATTAGCCCCCTTCTGTCAATTGCTTTTCTTACCCCCTGTCTACTCGTTATTAATAATTAAGGCTACTTCATCCTGAGGATGGCAGCGGCATCGTTGCCGAAAGCTCGGTTATTCAACAACTCTACACGCAGTAAGGAAACCCGAAGAACCAACAACGAAGATAAGGGTTACCTCTCTTCTGCAATCTTCTGGCACTACCCATGGTCTCAATTTAATCAGTATGTGAAACGTTCCCGTGTTAATTATAGTTTTGATAAAAAAAAAACAGATACGTATTTTTACACCAACCACATTTCAATACTTTCTCCAAAGTAGATCTTTACTATATTTGAAATGAATTTGGATAATATTTTCTTTGCAAATTATACGAGATAGAAAATTATTTACTTTGCCCGTGACCCGAGGCTGTGAAGCCCGAATTGGGTCAAAGCTTGAACGAGCAAAAGCAACTGGTGCAAGTGGCTTGTGAAATACAGAATGGACTTACTTACAGATGATCCAAATGCATAATATGGTATTGCTACCTAACTACATAGACAGGCAAAATTTGAATTTCATAAGTTTGTATAACTTGCATCGCTGAATTTCCTCATTGCGAATCATCTAAGAGAATTATATATGTTATTTTTATACGCGGAGGCATGACTTCCCCAACACACTTCTAAGTATTATCAGCCACAAGAGTCTACATATTATCATTCATGATTCACATATAAACTCATCAGCCGACCCAGGAAAAATTTACCTATCCAGATATCACGGATATCACAGAATTAGGCTCAACGCGGGGCCTAAAATACAAGCATTGTGCCTGAAATATCAGTATTTAGAAATCGTATTAAATTACCGATTTTTTCATTTTTATGTATAAATTTTCCGGTAAATCTTATTTTTTAATTATTTATTAGCGATTTTGGTATTATACCTGTAGCTGACTACTAATGTAATAGCATTAAAATATTATTTTCCTTTAATAAAATAGTAAAAAGGAAAGATATTCCTAGTAAATTGACATTTAATTATATCATTCCTCTAATAAAATTTGTCTAAACAGATATGGCAGATGGTATAAAAGCAGGAACGTGTATAGAAAAACTTCTACCCTTCGTCATCCTATAATGTAACAATTTTTACTTACTCAATTTCCTTTTAGTTAAAACATAATCCAAAGTTTTTAATTAATTCCAATTTATATAGTATAATGTACATCGTTTATGAATTGACGTATCTGGAATTGGAAAAAGTTATTTTAATTAGTGAATACTGGGAAGCTACCTTTTGTCTGTTTTTACCTAGAATTTTACATAGCAGAGTTGCGTTCGACAAAATCAAAAGTTTTGACGGTTAGTATATAATATGTTTGTTATTCATCTCACAGAATAAAAGCTACTCTTTAAAACCTACACTAAAAAGCTTCTCCTTAAAATTTAATACGTGATAAAGAGTATGCATACCGACATTCCAAAAATTACTAAAAATGGGAGACCTTATATCTCGAAAACCGTTACTAAATATGCTTTGGAATAAAATACGGTAGATGCATTGAACATTTATATAGGGAATAACCGTAAAAGATTTTTTCATATCTTGTATAGATTTCTTTATAAATTGTGAAAAACACCTCTGATCGAAACTTCTTTCCCGAAAGTCGATGAGTATTTTTTTTTGTACTGATAATATACATTAAAATCTAGGGAATAAACGTAAAAGTTTTTTGATAGACGCATAATTAACCCCAAAAAAATTAAAAAACGCTATTTTTACCATTTTATCATGCGATTGTTCACGCGATTTTGAACCTTAATGCCGTGGGAAATGACTGTGACGTCATTATTGGTACCAAGCCCTTAAAAAGCTTCTCCTTAAAATTTAATACTCGATTAATAACATACGACTAAAACTGTCTAAACATTAAGTTGTTGAATTTCAAGTGGAGTATACAAAGTTGAGTAGCTTCGGTAAACATTTCCTTTATGCAATTTCCGAGAGAATGTATTAGAGATGATCGTACTGACATCTCTCTATTCTCTTTCTTACATTTTGTATGATAATGTGAAATAGTTTGTGTGGAACTATATACATTGTTACATACATGGGCGTCGCCAGCCTCGGAGCTAGGGCGGGAAACAAAAATTTAAAATAAAATAAAATAAAATAATCTTTATTGTACAGAAACATACAAAGGGCGGGCTTATTGCCAATTGGCAATTTCTGCCAGCCAACCCATGACAGAAACCAAAATGAGACATAACTAATTATAAATTTAGTACTAAAAGGGTACCTCAATCTAACAATAATTGAAAACATAAATACATACATAGATTTACAGAATTTATATAGGATGACAAAACGCGTAAATAGCGCCGCAGGCGAAAAGTTTTTGTGAGATATGGTGAAGAAGGCCGTGATGTGGTTTGGTTTATTTGACAACGGACATAATAATTTGCACAAAACTATATATACGAAAAATGTTTTCTATAAAAAGTTATAAAAAAGCGCCGCAGGCAATTTTCTTGTGAAACAATTGTATTTTGATAGATTTTTTATACTAATTTTACAATATTTATGACATCGTGAGAAAATGTGCGGTGATAGTGTGATTTTTTGTGAGGTTTTATCGTTTAGCATGAATAAATATATACCTATATTCTAATCTCTAGGGGGGAAGCGGCCCCCCTTCCCCCCTGCCGACGCCCATGGTTACATACATGCCTGCCTGAACAATATTATAATTGTATCGGAGTCAAGTTGTTATGCCAACAAAGCGCTCATAGGAAGCTTTGGCACTGTCTGCTGAAGTGGAGTTCGAATAGTAATCTATAGAGACCGGATTATATGCATTTGCATATGCATTTTCATATATGCATATGCATTTGCATATTTTGGCAATTTTTTCAAGATTTTGCATATTTCGACCAAAATGTACTGATTATTTGGGTATATTTTCTCGATTTTTAACTGTATTTGTAAAATATAAATGTTTCAAAAACAAAAATGTTGGTGTCTTGTTGAAAATGTAGAAGGTAAACATAGAAGTTGAAACAAAAATTGCCGAATCGCAAATTTAAAAAAAAAACAAGATCTTCTCATCGTAGAACTGTTATTCGCGGTCTTCCAAACGATGCCAAACATGAATTAAATAAAAATTAAGTTAAATAAAATCTATTAAAAAAGCGGTAATTTGTAGTACATACATACATACATCTTCTTCCCCGTCTATCCGTGATTGGGTCGGGGGCCTGTATATCTTCGCCAGAGGCCCCTGTCACTCGCAGCTTCCAGGACCTCTGGTTGTAGTATTTATTTAAATTGATCTTGCATATTTTGTTACTTTTTGGTGGTTTTGTTGCATATTTCGAGCATTTATGATGCATATTTGCACCCATATTTCAACCATTTTAAGTTGCATATAATCCGGTCTCTAGTAATCTATATGTACTTATACAACATCACATGCATTATTCACATACTATTATTCTGTTCGGTGTTCTATTCAGTATGTGATACTTCCTCTATTGTGATAATTGTATCTACATATTGTAACATTTCATTTGCGGGATATTCTTTCGTTCAACTTGAACTAACAATACCCAGTCACTGTGAAAACACTAATTGGTACAATAATTATTCAATAGTATTCTATAATGCAGTATTCCTATACCAATGTAGAATTGAAGATGAACATTTAGTCCGAGAGCCCGCTGCTTAATTTATGACGTATCTGTTTTTTGATCGAAATGTGGTATAAACGATAGCTTACCAATAGGGTATTACATCGCACTAGGGTTGCCTATCAAAATCTTGCCGCAACCCCCCCTGCCCCCCCCGAAAAGGTCCCTCTTCGCGGTTTTTCGCATTTTATAGGAATATGGTAAGAGATAGGAGAAAGTAGTCAATGACAAAAATAATCCTTGCTAAATTCTCTACAAAAATGTGAAGTTAATTTTTTCATAGGACTAGTAGTTTACCCGTAATGGCCGGTCAAAAAACATGATATTTTTTGAAAAAATAAAAAAAAAAGTTTTATTTTTTTTCTTTCACATTCTTCCACCCATTATTACTAACATTTTATGGAAAAAAAATTTTGGCCTGCGGCGCTATATCGCTGGTTATTTTATGAAAAAATAAATTTTAAGAATTTTCGTCACTGAGTTTTATTGTAATAACTCCTAAATTAATTGATGTATGAAAATAAGTTATAGCTCGTTTTGTAGCTAATACTATGGTAATTAATTCGTTGTTTGACTATTTTCCTGTAGCTCTTATCAATTTTCAACCAATTTAGTTTAAATACATTTTTTTTGTATTTCAAATGAATTTCGGTTTTGGACCGGCCATTGCGGGTAAACTGCTAGTTCTACGAAAAAATTGACTTAACTTTTTTTGTAGAGAATTTAGCAAGGATTATTTTTGTCATTGACTACTTTCTCCTATGTCTTACCATATTCCTATAAAATGCGAAAAACCGCGAAGAGGGACCTTTTCGGGGGGGGCAGGGGGGGTTGCGGCAGGATTTTGATAGGCAACCCTAGTGCGATGTAATACCCTATTGGTAAGCTATCATTTATACCACATTTCGATCAAAAAACAGATACGTCATAAATTAAGCAGCGGGCTCTTGGACTAATTGTCGGTCTTACGACCTATCTTGGCGGGTTTAAGTAATAACTTTAGACTCGAGAAACATTCGCCATTTCAGTACATCTCGGCTGGGAATCGAACCCAAACCTTCGCCGCCGAATTTCAGTCTTCATACCTTTAGTGGATGTGGTATTTTCAAGAAATTTGACCTATGAGTATTTTCAAGAAAAGCTTAGTAGAGATCGGTTTTTATTCAAATTGAAATATATACCTATTATAAAAGTACATTAATACACTGCTTGAGAAAACAGTTTTTTTAAAGATCTGGGCTTGCATCAAACAAACCCAAATACTTTC
This sequence comes from Ceraclea dissimilis, assembly GCA_963576895.1. NCBI lineage: Eukaryota > Metazoa > Arthropoda > Insecta > Trichoptera > Leptoceridae > Ceraclea > Ceraclea dissimilis. The sequence continues at coordinate 14,896,022 of OY756366.1, read as the reverse complement.
CTGCACACTTTGCACTAGGCTAAAAGCCTGCATCGCAAAGTGTGGAATACATCGCCACCACCGCACCGGGGTTTGAACCTGGCACCTCCCTCTTAAGAGACTTCCGCCTCAACCAACTGCACCATCAACCATGTATTTACACAATTAAATCAATGGTGGAAACTAGTTCATTTTTAGAAATTACAAAAAAATGTTTTTAAAAAAGTCCTCACAAATAATGAACAAATAATTAGCCTAATTATAATTATTTGCAATAAAAATGGAAGAACATTAAAAAGTGTAAATCTTTTAATTTAGATGGCCTCGTATATTGTATACAAAATAATATATTATCCCTATGATACTCTATTTCTAAACAACAGAAAGGTCAAAACCACACAATTTGTTTGTTCATTTAATAAGTTGCTCATCACTGAATTTCTCTACAGCAAATTTAAATAATAATAATGTTGAATTAGTTTCAATTTTCAGCGGTTTTCCGTTGTGTTCCGATTTGATTTTCAGTACTGAAAATAATGAGCTGTCACCGTGATGTGGGTGTATCGTGTTTATTTCCAACCACAATTACTACAACTGAGACTCAAAATGGTTTGAAACAATTTTGGGAACATACTAAATGTCGCACAAATTAATTTTACGAAAAGATTTCGTCGGAAATGTAGAGTGCTTTCATTCTGACATTATTCATACTCATACTGTTTCATTGAAAAGTTTTTTCCTTTTAGCCCTTTCAAAAATCTCGTCGTTTTGAATAAAAAAACAACAACTAGCTGAGTGGTCTTTTTTTAGTTGGTGACATAGGTCCTTATTTTATTACTAATATTCATCAATTTGTTATTATGATATTATTTCCTGCAAGTGGGGCGACAAGCGACAGGTGCGCCTGCAGTATTAATTACCTCATTGAATAATTGTCAGCCAGATATTAATTTATGCCTGCATCTAGATGGCCTCATTATGAAGCAAATTATTCGGGTTTATGTATACACAATTTTCTATGAAAGCCTATATCGGGAAGAGCAGAATACATCGTTATCGCTGGTATTCGAACCCTGAACCTCCCGCTTGGAAACGCCGCGTTCCAGTTACCGTTTTCCTAATTTTTCTTATGAAACACGTGAGACATGCGTAATATACCATCATTTTTCAAATTTTCAACATTTTCTTTTAAATATATTCAGGTCGCTGAAGAAACGTGGATATTTTTTAGCATAAAAGCCACATTTCAATTTATAAAACAAAATGATGAAAGAATCAACCAATTCTTAATACCTGTAATTAATTTTGTAATCTGCAGAATTTAATATACAAAAACAAAAATGTATTTCATATTAACTTGAACATACTTACAAACAAACCATCTCTTTTGACGTGTTACATAAGTACTATGGATGTCAGATATTTTAAAACCCCAACCATCACGTAATACATCCTTTTATTCATGTTCACGGAGTGCCAGCTTTATGTTTTTTATCCTGATAAAGCTTTTATTAATTAGTTATAAGCTCAGCTGCGTAGCTGCAAGGCTGTATATGTATATATAATATCATCTATATACATTATTCACTATGTGAAATAAATGACAATAATAATTTGCATACTACAACTATCCTTAATTGAAAATTCTTTTAATTAAAATTTTTACTTAGGCGTTTTCGGTAATGTTGTTTTACATACCTACTTATGTACATTATTTATAAAGCTTTTTAACGTTACCCTCGATTTATCGATTTCGATTTTTCTTCTTTACGAGCCTTGTAGCTTGCATTTCTGTATATAGGTCTCCGCCACCATGGGAGAAATCACGATACAGCAATAAGCTCGCCACAGGAAAAATTAATAATGATGGCTAGTTTTGAAGAAAACCAAATTTTGAACGTACACAACTAAACTACACATAAGTATATCTAATGCATAAATTTTCCAACGTACGAGCGTCTTCCGGGATGTTTCGGAATACTTCGGGTGCTTTCGGTTGTCGTTTGTATATTGTAAAATTTGTCAGTTTCTAAATTCACAAAGTAATAAGTTTCAAACTTTAAAATTAAAAAAAAATCAGAAACGATATAGAAACGACGTGGCGCTTTATTTGTATTTATTTTATTTAACCTTTCATACATACATAAAGGCTCAAAGCATCAGTGTATCTTCGCCAGAGGCCCCTGTCACTTGCAGTTTCCAGGATCTCTGGCCACTCCAACCACAGTCTCTCCTCGCACATCTTTGTCACCTGCTTCTGCCAGCTATTTCTGGGGCGGCCCACCGGTATTCTGCCTGCACCCTCGGCTTCCAGAGCTTTTGATTAATTCCTTTCAATTAATAAATTTTTAGTTATTTTGCCTTGAGGACACTGTTGAAAAACGCATGCTATTATTCCAATATCGACGCCTATTTAGCATGCTCTAAAACCTTAGAAATTAACATTGCTGTATTGTGTTTGTTTACAATGTAGACATAATCATATTTGTATATCTATAATAGGTAATATTATATGTTACGAGTATGTTGTAAGTTTACACGTATTGTATTGTGTTGTGAGTTGTGGCAAAGGTGCGGTGTTAGAGGATCAATATTCTATGCACGGTGTCATACTAGAATCTAGAATTATATCAACAGTTAGGTTCCTAGCTACTCTATAACAATATTTACCCTGGGGAAGGGTTTTCCGTCGTATCAATGTTATTATTCTAATACGGAAATAAAACATATTTATATCTATCAATTTAACATAGTAATTTTATCACTTTTACGAATATCTTAGCGTGCAAAACGAAAACTTATTGATCTTTCTGTCATTTATGTACCAGATTTTTATGCCATTGCTTTTTGCAGTCGATTTTTTACCATTTAATTTGTTGGTCTTGTGGCAATTTTGATTTAATCAAGTCCCAGTAAATAAAAACCTGGTTTATTTTCCCCTCATTTCCTCTTCTGAATATTGTGATGACAACGCTTTCGGGGCCATAGTTACTGAACACGCAAAAAATTGCGTCTGATACAAATATGAAAATTTGAAGCGAAAATAGAACGATTTCTACTCAGATGATTCCGTAAGGAATAGGGAATACTGAGAAGGGATTCCTGATGATCTCGCTATGTTCATAAATGTATTCCCTATGATTTTGGTAATTATTAAAAAAAAAACAACTACATACACTACTCTTTAATGCGTCATTTATAAAACAATTGAACTCTAAAAAAGTTAGTATCTAATCACCGTACGCTTTTTTAAACTTGTTACTCTTTCAAAATCGCCTACATATTGCCATCCATACGCGATATATTTATAACTGAATCCAAAAATTCGATGACGCTTTGATTGTTAGTCAAACGAGCAGAGCTCCGAGCTGATTGCTAATTGAATTGATGACAAATCCGTTTAAATCCTGAATTTCGCCTAGTTTTTGTTTGAGCAAAGGTGTTCGCGTTTGATACTGGGCCACACTGTATAGTGTATATGTCAAAGGTCAGGAATGCCACATCTACTGCTAGGTACTAATATAATATTGATATTCAACGGGTCTGGTGAAAAACTGAGACCTCCAATATTCTCTATAATCTCATGATCCTTTTTTATTTCTTATTTTACACCCACCGCGTCCACCTGCGTGAAGTTTCATAAATAATCATAACGGCTTTCCACCTGCGTCGGTCACTATTTTATTTCAAATCGCGTGAAAAAAATATAATATTATATCTCTACATAGAACTCGTCGACCTCACTCAGGTAATTTTTATGTTTTTATGAGGTTAGAAGAGCAATTTATCCATTCCCATATTTTTTCTACGATTATTTAACTTGGATATCTACAATCAACTTCGATAGAAGAGAGAAGGTCAATTTATTCTGAGAAAGCTTGTTCGCTATTTTAATTCTTTGACCGTTTTTAAAATGAAGGAATGTCGTTTATTTGTTGTGTTCTAATATAATTTTGAGTATATGGTTTGCAAAGACTGGATGACATACGAGCTAAAGCTCCTGAAACATCCTGGGGTACAGGTGGGTTTACCCTTAATATCACATTTTTGAAAGCCCACATCCTTTTTATATAAATATATAAATATATATAAAAAAAAAAGGTGACAGCTTTAAGAAAAATTTTTTGAGATTTTACTGATTCTGATACTGGTGCTCAGAAAAAAATAAAATTAAAAAAAACCCAACGATTAGTTTTCTTCATTAGTTGATTAATTGGGCTTAAAAATAGATTATAGTTTATAATGAACTCATCCGAAAATGAATAAAAAGTTAGGAAAAAAATTGTCTTTATAAAAAATAATTTTTGCCCTTTATAAATGTCAGAATATTATAAAAAAATTTCATACAAATTAGGCATTAAATAAACACACTCAACCTTTAAAGTACACATTTTCATAAAAATTATACAATGTAAATAAAAGTAGGAAATACACGTTGTTATAAATTTCCAAGAAACATAGCCGCGTCGCGTCCCCCTTCCTACGACCTACGTGTAGGCGTTGCGGCGGTGGCCTGGGGAAGATTTCCGTTTATTGGGCGATTTGAATTTTTTTATTACCTGTAAATAATAATATTATCTTACGATTTATTTCATTTCCCAACAAGTGTTGTCGGCACTAAAATACCTACTAACTTTAAACCGCGTCCGTCTGCTTAATTTATTTTTTTATTTTTCTTATACACAAACAGACGTCATCCACATTTATACAGTGAAAAACAATGTTTTACAGTAACACTCACACATCACAATTACGTCACGATTCAACACACCAGTGTTCACGCTGCGGCAGTAAATTACTGGTATCTTGACGGACTTTAACATCCAAAAACTACTGCACCCTGAAGATGACAGTAGTATTGCTGCCGAAAGCTCGGTTACTCGACCGGTAGTGAAACCCGAGGAACTCACAACATGGAAATGGATTCATCACGCTGCGAAAGCCTACACGGTTATTCAAAAACCATCTGTATAAACTACTCACAAAATTCCTTCTTCTCGATGTGAATTATCAGGTTTCCTCAACATTGGCATTCAAGGAATCATTCTGACCCAACCTGGAACAACTTCTCCAAACGCCTGAATCTCGTTCCAGTCTTTTTTTGTTTTGCAATCAAGACCTTTACTTCCTACCAAGACCACGTTGAACATCGATGTTGCCCATCAGTATAAGTTGGTAATGCTGTATTTTTCTCAACGAAGAATTTTCCCGAAACATTAATATCTGATGGATGTTGCCATCTGCAATTTTCCTTTCTCAAAACCATGGAATTAGTGGCTTTCAGTCCACGGTATTCGAAGCATTCTCATATGAAACCACATTTCGAATGCTTCCAACCGATTCATGGTACAAAATATTATATCATCAATTAGAATATTGAAATGGTCGACAAAAAGACTTAATTATAGAAGGTCACCAAAAAGATGTCAAAAGCTTTGGAAGCTGTAATCAAACAATGAATATGTAAAATAGCTTTGAGCTTTTATTACAGAGTAACCACTGCCTGCTAATAATTCTATTCACTCGCTCGCTCAGGTCAAGTTCAGGTTAGGTTTGGGTCAATGGAATTACCACTATGACGTACAAAATATATATTCATCGTTCGTATAGCCTTTATTATCGCCCATTCATCAGAATCTCAATTACTGAAGTATTTAATTTAGAAAAACGAAATAAAAATGTACCGCGAAGAACTGTCTCTTTCATTCATTTACAAGTAATTAAGCAAGCAATTAATAAAGTGAAGCGTTTTTATGGACGGGTCGACCGTAATTAAGATTTCGTAATTCATTTTAAACATTGCTGCAATCAAAGATAGCAGATAAAGACATACTATAAAAATCCGTATAAAAAATTGATTAAAATATAATACTAATACAACTTCGTCTTGTGATGTTCCTCAAGAAAATTCAAGGAAGTCACTAGGTTTTATATTACCTCTTCTCGTGTCATCCCATAAGGCACTGATGTCATCGTAGTACGAAAGGCGTAGTTGTAAAAAAGGTTTCTTAAGGCATCTGGGGTATCCGTCTTCTTAGTAATTTATTCTTGTGATATAAAAAATAGCATACCTACTCCTTTCCCAAATTAAAATGATCATTTTTCCTACAACCAACTGGGTGTGCCACCGTAGTGTTATCTACAAATCGACCATATAAACATTATTTTCCCAGAATTCTTCTATGACGCTTATTTTCAAAACTGAGAAGTTTGTGCCCCTTAGTATTCGTTATGTAGATGCCAAGACTCATACATAAATTTAATACATACATACATACTACCGAGTACAAATATCTGTACTTACTAGTTTTTCTTTAAAAATCCCTTTTAATATTTTTAATGGTAAAAATAGTTACGTACCTTTTGAAGCTTAGAGCGTAAAGCGGCATTCAGAAAGGATTATTATTATATCGTGAATTTCTTGATATGAATCATGGAAGAGATCGTCGACCTTCCCGCGGCAATTTAATTACTATTTGAATAAAGTACTAATGTCTATATTAATATGAAGCTTTTGCATGTTAATCAAAAATTAGATGAAAATTTGTCTAAACCATTGATTTTCAAAGTTAGGGGTCAAATAATTTTATAAAATTTTCTTTACGTTATCTTGAAAATTCTATTATGGCTTTAAGTCTAAGATAAATAATAATCAAAAGAATAAACGAACATTAAGTCGAATTAAAATATAAACTGGACGTCTACTTTTCTGCACGTATTTTATAAAGTTTTTCTGAGTTTCACATTGTACCCAAATACCTATGCTAACGACATCTATAGAAAATTCTGCGTAGATAATAATTACAATTCAACTGCATTCAAGCGTAAAATTATGATGTTTTTCTTTTAAAGACAATACGAAGAGATATAGATAGGTACCTACTATCAAAAGAGTAGGTACCCATTAAAACAACAGCGGTAATTTAACAGTACCTACTTGTTAAACAATACGAAAAAGTAGATGGGTAGAATGTAAGATATATTTTATCTTTATGATGTATTTTCGGGCATTTTAATTGTGTGTACGGCGTACTTATTTATTTTGTATTCGTATATACGAAGGTTAGAATAGAATATACGAAGGCTACATATTTAGAAAAGATGTGAAAATAGTCGATGATGAGCCCTTTGCACAATATAGGTATTTTTATTGTAATGGAGTATATTTTATGTTCAAAATGTATACAATATTATGCTACGAGTACTTACATTTTTTAGCCCCCCTTAGCTCTGTAGCTGGCGACGCCCATACCTGACTCTATTTACTTAATATTTCTTTCAGACTAAAACTGTTAATGACACTTATTATTAATAGTACGCATACTGACATTTCAAAAATTTCTAAAAACGCTAGACCTAAGATCTCGACAACCGTTCCTAAAATATGCTTTGGAAAAAATAGAGTAGATACATTGAACCTTTATCTAGGGAATAACCGTATACAAGATTTTTTTATATCTTGTATAAATTCTCAAAAAAATGTGAAAAACAACTCTGATCTTTTTTCTGAAAGACAGAAACTCGTTTCCCGAAAGCTGTGGGGATTTTTTTATACTGATAATATGCATTAAAATCTAGGGAATAACCGTAAAAGTTTTTTGATTGAAGCGAAATCAACCCCATAAAATGGAAAAAAAACGCTATTTTTACCATTTTATCATGCGATTGTGTACGCGATTTTGAACCTTAATGCCGTGGGTAATGACCGTGACGTTATAGTTGGATCGCGAGTCTTAATACTTTACTATAACTTTTACTATAACTCTTCTTCCATTTACACTTCTACTGAATAAATGTATACGTGTAACTTTTTTATTTCATAATAATGTTCATTAGTTTTTAAATCAATTCATTGATGGGAGTCTTCTGTAGCACCTGATTCATCTCTTTTTCAATGAAATTCATTCATGAATGGTTATACAAATATTGTTTGATGTTTTTAACGTTTGAAGTTTATCAATAATTAATTTTCAATCCGACGAAACATTTTTGCCTCGTTATTTTCGATCGATACCTAAAAAAACTTTTTATCAGTTCATATAATATTCATATAATAAACCTATTAAATTATTCAGGTACCTTGTTGTGAAAAAAGCTTTTATAATTGTAAATTTGTTTTTAACAATCTGTTGTGAACAACTTATAATTAATACTGTTATCACAAAACTAACTGCACTTTTTTTAGCTTTTCACAAAAAAGCGGACATGCCTGTTTAATAGTAAAGTTTTTAATAAAGACTTCTTTAAAACTCTAACGACAACTTTAATTCAGATTTATCAAACATTTTGAGATTCCTATAGTTTTTGTGTTGGACTTCGGGTATTTTCGGTATACAATAATTAAAAATTTAATTATTTAGTGCACTATTAAAATAACTAACTTTTAATTAACAGTAAATTCGTAAGCGCTTTAAGTTGTTTTAAGCTTTATATTTTTCTTCCTTTCCTGTGTTTCCATATAACTCATTTTCTCTGTCTATGGCCACTCTATATCACTGAATTAATTATTTTGTTGCATGTGTTCTAAACTGGATATATCGCCACTCCAAGGTTTCTTTATAAGTCTTCATCTCAAAATAGGGTTTTTTTCAAGATAAGTATTTGCTCACCGGTACGCAATAGGCTAGAAAGATGTTGAAAGAATAGTTGATTTGTACCTTTTGCTATTGGAACCTTAAAATGGATGATTTTTTAAAAAAATGTATGTATATATATATATATATATATCGTATGGCGTTGGAGAGACCAGAGTCAGAGATTAAGTTCGTGAGAGCTCAGGTATTGAAGTGCTTCAGGAGACAAGTTATGGATGTCTTCCATTGTGCCGCTGAACCTAGTGAACTGACATTCTTCGACGATGTGGTTAACGGACTCCACCCCACCACAAGGGCAGTTGGGGTTGTCCCGCTTGCCCCATCTGTGGAGGAGAAGGCCGCACCTTCCATGTCCGGTTCTGATTCGGTTCAGGTTGCACCAGAGGTGGCGTGGTAAATGGCTACCAGGTGGCATTGTTGTAGGTTCGTTTATAAGTCCGCGAGTGTCGATGTTGGCATCCCTCCAAGAGCGTCTCCATTCCTCTTTGGTGTTAGAGTAAAAATGTATGGATACATCAGAATAAAAATCTAAAGTCAACCTGTGATGATTTTTTCAACTCATTTTTGGTAAAAACTAGAAAACATGGAATTTGATAATACCTAGGTACTTTTTTATTATAGCATTTTTTCTTTCAAAACATTAATAATTCTTAGGGTAAAAATAAACGGCTGGAATTTCGTCGGTTTTTGGCTCGCCCTAGTGAACGCACAGGGTGGGGAGGTGCAAACTTGGAATCTGAACCACAAGACCAACCTACATATATAACATATACAAAAATCAGAAATACTTCTTGATCTGCAAGGCAAATACCATGTTCATTCTGTATTGTATTTTTAGAATCCTTAACGAAAAACAATTACGACAAGTCGCTATGCAAGTACATTTTCGTCCGTATCATATTCAAAACTAATTTTGATTAAAATGCTAATTGAAAGCGCATGCTAATTCCTTATGAACTTTGTTATTGTTATAAAATTATATTCTGTGTTAAATATAAATACTCATGTTTGTAGAGGGTAGTGTTAAAACAAAATTAATTATAGCTATTCCAGAAAATACACCATTTCATTGTTATATTCCAGTTGTATTTCGAGTAATAATTTTTATACTCTAGTAATAAACCAATTATCATATTTTTCGTAGAATCGTAAAATTAATTAAATGCAATCAGTCCCTCGAGGACGCCAGATATTTTTATTTGAAATGACGGTATTATTTTTGCGAATTGCTCCAACCGAATTAAACAACCGAATCAGGTTTTTCGCTGATAAGTTTTGTAACTTTTTACTATTTCAATAAACCCAGATTCATTTAAATAAATTTAAAAAAATCCCAATAGACTGATTAACCTGAAGATATTATGTAACAAGTTATGAGATGGCATAATTTAAGCAGAAAGCGTCACCATATCAACAAAATTTAGAACTGCGTAATATTACTTTGCAGGTAGATTTATTGTTTTAGTTTCCACAATCAATCTTCACAACCGAATATCTATTATTTTCAAAATACTGTGATGTTGATTAACCATGCAAGGCTGAAGGCATAAAAACCAAGGTATTAGTATTTGAAATGACAAGGAACCAAACTATATACATAATAACATCTTGCATAATCTTTTGCGAACTTTTGAAGTCATTTTTCACACGGATTTTCACGAACGTCAAAACGTGGGAAAATCAAAACTTGTTTTCATCAGACATCCTACTGTTTCGCGTTGTATGTATATCTCGTTGAAATGAAAAGTATCAATGATTGATGATACAGACGGATAAATATACTTGAGAGCTTTTTTTTCTCATATTAAATCTTTTGAAGATATCAAATAATTTTCATTAAAATATTCCAACGTCTTGACAGCTTTATCAACAAGTTTATCAACTAATGTCGTACGTTTCGAAATCTTTGCAGGGGGAGGGAAAGCTCTTTCATTGCCAGAGAAAGAAAAAAATCCATAAACGACTTTTTTAAAGTACTGTTATGATCAAGATAGCAAAGATCTAGACAGTTTTTATACGTCTTTATTATTTTAGAAGAAGATTTGTTGGTCCCAGAGGAAATCATTCTAAAAACCTTATTTTCTCATTGTTATATTCCATTCAGCAAACATCTGTTAGTGCGTTGAATGCTATTTGCATTTTCCATTGTGATTTATTTTTGTTCTGCGACAAACTGATCCTATCGCTTGGATAAATCTTCTGTTATGTAGGTAAATGTAGGTACTAGCAAACTAACATGAAACTTTTTCAAATAATTATGTGTTACGAGCTTGTATCGAAAATTAGGGGCATACTCGAGTATTCAAAAAACATTTCTTTGACCTTCAAAACGCATCCACGATCACATAATCAAATTAAGAAATAGGTTATTTACGTTTTATGGCGACAACTTCACTTGATTCGAAAAAGTTTTATGATAATTGCGTAATTTTTACGTACAAAAATCAAATGGAAAAAAAAATCAGAGGTTTTATCAGAGGGAGGGTCTGTAGTATTAGTTCAGTTCCTTTTCACACATTTCAATGGAGAAGAGTTTCGAAAATATTCAACCTGAATTACACGAGCGGAAAATGTATACAAACCTACGGATGTGAAAAAAGTCGTAATAAAATGTTACAAATTATTATAAGGTATATTTAATGCGAGTAGAAGGAAACAAACATGTCATAAGTTGTTTTCATATTGAGACATTAACTTCAGTTCCTATACCAAATGAGAGGAGACTTTCTTTAATAAATATGTTTCCTCGGGGAGATCCCTCATCACATCATACGTAACATTCTCTACTTGCTGTTCATACTTTACAAACTTGACTTCCAAAGAAAATGTCTTCCTAGTTTAGGGCAGGGTAATCCAAGATAAGCTTCCGTCATATCAGCAGAAGTGGACGCGGATGTTGCGCGTATGGAATAAAACAGAAAATGAGAAATTTTTGGAAGAATTTTCAAAATAATGTTTTCCCGAAAACAAAAAACAGAGAAGAAACGATAATAAAGCAAAAACGGAAAAGATATGACTCCCTCCAAGGCAAAATTTGGACAAATCAAAAGTTTTATAATTGTGGTTAGTTGGTGGAGAGATCATGACATTGCGATAACCTCTCCCTAGTGAAAAAATGTCAAGCTTTCTGATGCAGAAACAAACAATGAACCAAATGGTAAAAATCATGCGGAAGATCCACACTAGCGGAAGAGGATGCGGAATTCTGTTACAACCCTGGTTTAGACGCAAATTGCTCACGTACTTCTTTCTCTCCTCTCCCATCGATTAAACTTTGTATGTCGCCAAAAGATGTTGTGTGCGTATGTTTTAACAATCTACAACATCGTACAAGTCACGCTTAAATATCTCCCTCAAGCGCAGCGAGATCCCGTATTATGTATTTTAAAAAGTAGCCAGTAAATTGAGAACTTTCTCTTGTTTTTTCATACTTTAAATTGTATAAGATTTTAAATTTATAATTTTCCTTCATTATTATCAAATCTATTTATCCGAATACGTGGACTTAAAATTTTACAACTAACAGGAAAACAGGTTGGTCACAAGGCTTCGTTCGCCATTCAAAAGATGGTTTTAAGTGATGTAACGTTGTAAAATACTGAAATTTGTGGTAATAATATGATTACAATATATGCTATATTATATACAGATTTTGATAGTTCTTTAGTATATACTACTGACCCATTCAATTTCTAAATGATAAATTCAGTCTACCATGCTTCTGACACAAATCATACCTACGTGTAAGGGTTGCCATTTAAAGAAATCCTTATAGTTTTCATCAGATATTTTATCATCGATTTTTTCACAGTGGCAACAAAAAATAAAGGAGAATAGTTTATTGTGACGAATCGTGTTTGTGTAGTACATCACATAAATGAAGAGATGTAATCAGGCTGTGACATAAAACACGTTATGTGAATGTAAAATAGCTGATAAAGAAACTCACTGGGGATTGTATGAAAAGCTCCTCACTGAATGTATGAACATCTTTATAGGCAATACTATTATGTGATGTTTCCGAGAAAATGTGAAAGGTTATACAAAAAATATTGAGTCTAGTACCTAATAATAGAAAGCGTATGTATCAATCTATTTGTGTGTGCGCACAAATATTTATTTCCCCTCTAAATGTAAATAAAAACTGTATGTAAGGAAGTTTACTTAATGTACGTACGCCTAAATGTCAATTTACTTAACCTACATATAAATATATTCACATACTCGTATTATTATAATCTGATTTGGTTAAGTGAATCAATATTAGATTGAAATGGAAAAATATGCCTTGAAATGCGTATTGAAGTTCTTTTTTCAGCGACATAATGTACGATGATTACGAGTACGGGTACTTTTTTTCCTATGGTTGCTTATCAACATCAAAGTACATGGTTAGAGCGCGGACTTCTAGTGAGGAGGTGCCCAGTTCGAATCTCGTTGTTGACGATGAATTCTACACTTCACGACACAAGCGTTTAGCTTACTGTGAAGTTTGCAGTAGAGTATTTATTTGGGGTTGTGTACACACGAGAGTGATCACCTTGATACCAGATAGGTGTCAATAAACATTGAGAATTATAGAGTGGGTAATACTGCAGAATCTGAATTGAAAGGTATTATTGTGGAATAAAAATTGTTAGTCAATACACGATGAACATGATCGGTACTATTTGCCCATGAAATTAAGCCTCGACTTAAGGCTAAACATTGCGCATTTACATAAGTAATGTTATTTAAATGAAGTATTATGACTGTATTGTGTTAAACCATGATCAACATTAAGCTCTGTCTAAAACCAGCACCGCAATAGTACGAAAGTCGTATTTCTATGACGAAAAATATATCTGGCTGACTGAGTTTCGTAGAAGTCTAGAAGAAAATGACATTTGTGTAACAAGTATTTTTCCAATTTACCTTGGGAAAAAGACGTATATAGATTCGTATTATATTTTACACAAGATAAACTCTAGAATTCAATATGGTATAATGTGTACTAGTTCCATCTGTAATAGTTTTCGTCCTTCCATATGAATATAACCTTACCTTCTATCTCATTACACGGTGTGAATGATTTAAAGAAAGAAAAACTTGGATACTCATCCACAAATTAAGGACTTGGCACCAATAATGACGTCACAGTCATTTCCCATGGCAATAGGGTTCAAAATCGCGTGAACAATCGCGTGATACGAGTTTCCGTCTTTCGGAAAAAAGATCAGAGGTGTTTTTCAAAAAAATTATAATTGAGAAATCTATACAATATATATAAAAAATCTTTTACGGTTATTCCCTAGATAAATGTTCAATGCATCTACCCTATTTTGTTCCAAAGCATATTTACGAACGGTTGTCGAGATATAAGGTCTCCCGGTTTTAGAAATATTTGAAATGTCGGTATGCATACTCTTAAATTCAATGTTTTTCTCTAAGGTTTGCTATTTTTCATTTATTTCTAAAAACAAATCTTGCTTTCCAATTACTGCGTCTGTTTATTTCATTCAGAAAAAACAATTTTCTCTGAAACCTAATGCGTAGGTAGTAGCTTTTTTAAAGAGTCTGCTTCTATTGTTTGTGTGTTTTCAAAGTAGGCTTTAACATTTCCAAACCGAAAAAACCGTCTACTAATATAATCCCAAATTACAACTTTGTAAAAAATACGCCTGACAAGACTAAAGAAGAGATATGAATGGTCTAAAATGTTAAAGCGGTTACGTTAAATCCGGATTAAACTATACATTTTTAACTCGCAGGGACTTACACAATTTGATATTTTTTTAATACTAGTATGTATCGGGTTAACTGTAAGATATTGCGTTAGCAATAAGTCCGCCTTTTGGCACACAAGATTGTCTTATTTTTTTGTAATCATTGTTATCATTTTGGTCAATAAAGATTTATTTATTTATTATTATTATTTATGTATCGCCAAAGGTTAAAACTCTGAATAACTTACACCGAAGGCCTTCAGGTTATCAAAAGCTTAAAAGTTTTTCGAATTTGAACTATTTTGTTATTCAAACATGCGTTTCTATTCACCTCAGATAAAACTTAAAAATTAATGCCTGCTTCTTTCCTATGTATGTGATTCCGTGCAAGTATCGAGGGTGCGAATTTATGTAAAATAGTACAGTATATTATAGTTACTAACACCATAAACGAAATAGTAGATTATTGTATGTAGTTACTAACATCATCAACGATTTTTTTTTCTCAAAAGAAATGTTTACCTAAATGGCTAAATGGGAAAATATTATTTTGAAAAAGTAGGTAGATACATAAATAGCTTTTATCCCATTGGCACGTCGGCGTCGGAGTGACGAAGCGCGGTGCGGACGATAATGAATAAATAATTTATCAAGGAACTAATGGCAAAAAGCTCCAATAAAATATAATTATGTCGCATGTTTCGTGTGATGTGAATGAAGAATTTGGACGTGATATGAACGGGACGTGATGTGAGTTAGAATGTTCTGGCGAGATAACGTTCTCAGTAAATATAGAAATGTAGGTACCAAGTAAAATGTATGATATTTGATAGCCAATTACATATTACAGTAATTCGTCATATAAATATACGTACAACAAACAAAATATTACAAGTAGTTATCTCGACAGATACACAGCAAAGGATGGACCTTCCATCAGGCTTATGACTGATCGTCGGCTGGCTTAATGTGATCACTTTACACTTAAGTAACATTCCAGTCTATTCATCTGCCGTGGCCGGGAATCGAACCCAGACCTCCTGTAATTGGTGAATGTTACTTGTGTAAAGTGCGATAGAAAGTCCATCCTTTGCTGTATGTCTATTGAGATATAACTACTTGAATAAATCATGTTTTGAGAATATCAGAGAATCTGCTATCATTGCTATCTATCCATCTATCCTCTCGTTCAGCATCGCTTTCAGGGTAGGCGAGCAAAAAAATGGTAGCTATCACATATATTTTACTTTAATTAATCCCAAAGCTATATACTATAGCTTTTGTAACGTCACAATCAGACTACTCCTTGTTTCATATAACTTGGCCACTGGCTACATAGTAATTCTATACAAAAAGTGTGACAAGACGGATGAAACGAAATGTACATAATATTGGGTCTCATTCTGTAACTTTTCGAACTAAAATAAGTGTGTTTTACTATGAAATGACTCGAAAAAGAACGTCTTATTTTAGTCAGTATGAACTTAATTCTGGGATTAATTCATACTTAATTCTTAATTCTGCACCCAGAATCCTACAGTGGAGGCCCTGGAACAAAAGGAGAAGCGTCGGAAGACCTCCCAAAAGGTGGTCTGATGACCTAGTCCAACAAGCCGGAAGAACCTGGATGCGGAGGGGGAGAAACAGAGATGAGTGGAAGGAAATGGAAGAGGCCTACGTCCAGCAGTGGAGGGAGGAAGGCTGAGGAAGAAGATGAAGAACTTAATTAGTTACAGAATTAGATTAAATATGTCGTCTTTAATTAGTATTATTATTAAACTACATCTTATTCAATTCGTCTCAGGAGATCTTCAGGCATATGTCTCATCCTTTAAACATTAACCAGAATTATGTAAACAAAGTTCTTTGTTTAACTTGTAACATCCAATTTGATGAAAACCGCTTGAAATGCTTGTGGAGTTGTGTTTACTGAACATTTTAACTATTTGCGTTGGCCAAATTTAATTATTTTATTAGTATTGCCTTGCAAGGGCGTAGCCAGGAATTCATTTCGGGGAGGATGCGAGCTCTGGATCAGAGACATTAAGTAATAACTATGGTCGTCGCCAGCTTCGAAACTAGGGGGCACAACTAAAATTTTGATATTGCAAAATGGAATAAAAACTAATAAATAGCGCAACAGGCGATTTTTTTTTCAAAAATGGGTGTATTGATGAACCTGGTTGATTTCAATTTAAGCATCTGGATGTGTTTCTAGGCTACAAAAAGATGAAGGACTAGCACCGCAGGCGAAATTTTGTCATAAAACATAAGAAGGTACATAGATAAAACAAAATCGAACAATATTAGATTAGATTGTAATTAGATTAGCGCCGCAGACAAAACTTTTTGATGAAAGAAATGTGATTTAATGTTTTTTCACAATAATTATTGAAAATTCATGACACGATGAAAAAACAACGTGGTAATAACGAGATTCATTTCTCCTATGTATTTTATATTCATATCTCTTATGAATTTCGGGGGGTTTGAACCCCTAAACCCCACTCCTGCATACGCACGTGTTGTCTTGTATAAGTTACTATTGCTTACAATTATTATACTTGGTCAGGTTAATGTTAAATATTAATTTTCCTTTCTCTTCATAAATTTTTATCACTCTTCTTATGTTATTTTATTATTGTTTTCCATGTTCTGGAATTATTTATAGTTTCTGTGTGGTCTGGAAACTAATCTCTAACATTTTTAGGATAATTAAATAGGTATTTTTTTATTCCTTTTTATCTATAGAAAAACTATTCGTTAAGTTCTATACAATCAACTTACTTATTATACTTATTAAATATTTCACAATTAAAAAGTTAAATAAAGCAGTATAATGAGCCTACAGTATTCTGGATTACATTGCCTAACTGGTTTTCTTATACTTATTTTGTTTTTGAGTTTAAATAGTTGGTACATATGTGTTCCCCTGTGGGGATACCCGGGTTGTAGAATTGTCCCCACCCACCCCACTCTTTTTAGATATTTTTTCTAGTGTCTTGTAAAAGTTAAGTGCTCTCTTCCAAAAAAATTCCCATAAGACATTATTTTGTCATATTTATCAGCACTAAAATTCTGTCGTGTTTACCAAACACGAATATTTTTTTGCACACTCCAGAATAGGTATGTACTTGAAATTTTATGAGGCGAAGCTTTGACTTTCAGGTACTCTATCAATTATTATTGAAGAACAAAATACACGGTGAGCACTGAGATTCGAATCTGCAATATTTTTAGATATCGATCTCACAAACTGAGTCATTCCAATTAGGTACTATTATTCCTGTATAATGTGTAAACGTTTTCACATACTCGTAAAATGTGTAAAATCATTTCGTTGTAATGTGTAAAGAAGTGCCTACAAATAAAAACATCAAACAAACTGAAAAATCCCCGGTAATGAATTAGCAGGAAAATTGGTTTTTCTAAGTTTTTTGTGCTTCACAAACAATGTTCTTTTTCAGACAGAAAAATACAAGAACAAAGTTTTTCATTCACGCAACGGAATGTATAATAGAATCTATACACAGAGCCTATAGGTAGTATATTGTTATTCTGTTCTCTGTTTCCCTTTAACAGCCATTTAATGTACAAATGGTTGGTTTTAATGGAAGTCATTCACGATAACGTGTGAAAACAGTTATTTCTTTTCATTATTCTCTTAGGATTTCATTAGGCAATTATTATATCATCCCTGGGACCTATGGAGTTCATATTGTGCCACTTATTTATTTTATAACCATTATTATTATGTGTACTAACTACGCATAATATTTCCTATGCCAAGAGGCAGATAATTTCCAATTACTTATACTTATTTCATTCTTTCTTATTATTTTACAGTAACGATCTCCTATATTCTTCTTCTTCAGGTCTTTGTAGTATATCCATCCGTTCTGTCGCCTTCCGACATATTTTTCGTTGGCTCGTAGTCTTTATTTTATTATCTTGGATAATGGGTATCCTATTATCTTGGGTAATGGGTATCCTACCATATGTGCTCTGCCCATTGCCATTTCAGTACAACTCGAGTTTTTCATCTGATTTCCTCATTCAAAATCATATAATAAATTGTTCACCAGGGCGAACTATACACTATTTGCCACACACACTGATATTTCCCACAATCCAACGTAGGGAAATTTGTTGTCGTTATTTCAATAGTGCTCCTATATTCAGACCTTGCCGAAATTTTCATTCAATATTCATCTAAAAATATCAAAAAGACGAAATTTAATATCTTAGATCGTTAATTAGAGTTCGTCATTTATAGACCGAGACCCATTTGCGGCATTCTGAATAAACAAGTTTGATTACATTGTATCAATCATTAATAATGGTACAAATTAAATTATTAAATACAAATTAGAAATAGTCGAGTCAAATATTTAAGTTTGTTTAAGTTGGTATCAATAATTTGAATGATTAACTACATTAAATCAACATGAAACCTTTCGTGCCTTTAAATAAAATAGTTGGGACGAAATTCATGAGGGTAAGTCCTAAAAGAATTCCAATTTCCCCAAACTCTTTAAAAATTTAAAAGTTACGTATAAATTTATCGAAGCTAATAAAATTAAAATTCCGTAACTGCCCGAAAATCATAATATTTTAATTTAACAACATCTCCCCTTCAAGCTATTAATTTTGGTTTTACATCATAATTTTAGGAGTATGTTTTAGAACCTTATTTATTGAGTGGGGTAAGAATTTTTGCGGTAAACAGAATAACTAATTTTTGAGTTACTTATTTCAAAACGCACCATAAAACGTAGTTGTATTAAATGGTATTTTAAAGGCTTGGCACCAAGAATGACGTCACAGTCTTTTCCCACGGCATTAAGGTTCAAATCGCGTGACAATCGCTTTTTTCCCATTTTTTTGGGGTTAATTTTTCGTCTATCAAAAAACTTTTAAGGCTATTCCCTAGATTTTATTGCATATTATCAGTACAAAAAAAATTAACTCCTCGACTTTCGGGAAACGAGTTTCCGTCTTTCGGAAAAAAGATCAGAGGTGTTTTTTTAAAAAAATAATTGAGAAAACTACACAATATATTAAAAATCTTTTACGGTTATTCACTAGATAAAGGTTCAATGCATCTACTCTATTTTGTTCCAAAGCGTATTTAGTAACGGTTGTCGAGATATAAGGTCTTCCGTTTTTAGAAATTTTTGAAATGTCGGTGTGCATACTTTTAATGGGTATTTTATATAAAAAATATCGTAATTATTTAATTCACATCTGAATCATCAGATTGTAGAATCCATACATGAATGCGTCGGAAATTGAAATACCAGGAACAATATATTATAATTGTTATCTCGTATTATGTTTTCGTTTAATTAGGTATGTTTTCATTCGATTAAATAGGAATCCTACTAAATACGTATAATTTATATTACGGTTTTGCAAAAGGGAGTTGTATGAGTCTTTGCATTCAGTGGCGGATCCAGGATTCAATTTCGGGGGGGGGGGCTGAATGTCGTCACATGGTAAAAAGTACTGTCACTCAACGTTTTGGGGGGGGGCTAAGGGGCTGAAACCCCTAGATTTGTTGTATATAAAGTACTCTCACTCATGGTTTTGGAGGGGGCTTCAGCCCCCTCCCCCCCCTAGATCCGCTAGTGGTTGCATTCAACAATGGTATATAAGAGCTTGAGATACTAATAAAAATAAGCGTTTTTTGGAAAATAAGACGGGCGATTAGATCGAATCACTAGTGATACTCTGTGCCCAGCATAAGACTCTAATGCTGGATTTCACAAACAAGATAGGAGGCACCTAGCACAAATTTTGTACAAAAAATAATGATATGTGGCTCCTATATCCGCTATTCCTCACCTAAAAAGTTGGTGAAATCCAGCATAAGTTCCCTAATCCTGATATTAACGATCATGTCTTTTCTCTTCTTTCACCGTGAGAATTTCTTTGGTATAATATAAAGTTATCATTTCGATGTCCGTGGATGAATTTTTCATAAGGATAGCCTTAGTCCCTGCTAATTCTTTGCGGTGAATTAACAAGAAACACCGCATTGTATGAATAATGTATTTCAGCCCCTTTCACGGTAAAGATTAAACGTAAATCCACTTGTTACGTCTTGGAACTTGCGGAATCGCGGTTAGCTTGCAGTAGTGAATCCTGTGATTTATTTTACTCTATGTTATGTTATTATACTAAATAAATATATACTAAATAATTGTTATGCATGCCCCCAGACAGCATACATGAGCTGGTATGAGGGGGTCAACCATAATTTATATAATTCACAGTTTTATAAAGTATTTAACACAAACAACATATATCAATCTATCACACACTGCACCTCATAATTATTTTTACTACACAGTACACACACCATAAATAAATACAATTTACTTTCGCCTGTCCAATGTTAGTTTCTTCAATGCTCTGGCAAAAGGCTTTATCTGCATTATGCCTTTAATTTCATTTGGTAAGGAGTTGTACACTAAGGAGGACGAATACAGGAATCCAAGTCTGGCTCTGTCAGTTCTGGGGTTCTCAGGCCTAATGTGATCTCTTTGACGTGTGTAACGGGAATGTACACTACTATTTGGCACTAAACGTATGTGCGTTTTAATTTGCCCCGTTTTTATTCGATGCAGCATCTTCACTTTCTCAATGTTAATTATCTCGTCTAAGTTCAAAGATTCGGTAATCTTATATAATTCCAGAGTTCTCGTGAATCTGTTTAAATTATGTACTGCCTTCAGTGCCTTATTCATTGCTCTGCCCACAGTTTCTCTTAGTTGCAGACTACACTGTGACCAGACTACTATGCCATAAGTAATGTGTGGTATGATGAACGCATTAAATATAGTTTTTTTCGTAACAGTGTCACATAAGTCTGTTCTTCTTAATGCTCCAATCATAGGACCTAGCTTATTCAGTATGGAATCCACATGTTCCGACCATGTCAAGTCCTCGTCCATCTTTACACCCAGATATTTAATGCAATCCGCTTGTTTAATTTTGCATCTATTTATGATAATATTAATATCAATGCTAGGTTTATTTTTCTGCTTCATTATCATGTATCTCGTTTTATCTGCATTGATAGTGAGAGAGTTGGTGTAAAGCCATGAAACATAGTTATCAATATCCTCATTAATTGTCTTCTGCAGTGCTTCCCCAGAGCTGTCACTATAAATAATAACAGTATCATCTGCATAAATAAAGTATTTCCCTTTTATATTACAAAAGCGCAGACTATCTATGTACAATAAGTACAGCAAAGGGCCAAGGATTGAACCTTGCGGCACTCCGATACCGACAGGAAATTCCCCACTAGAATAATTGCCATTATTTACCATGGCTCTTCTATTGTCTAAATAGCTGTCAATCAGATTCAATACTTTTCCTCTAAAACCCAAGCCGTGTAGTGCATTGTGTAATATGGTATGATTCACCGTGTCGAAAGCCTTGGACAAATCGACAAATACTGGCACCACGTATTTACCTTTATCCAGCTCAGCGTTAATATAGTTCATGACATCAATTAAAGCTATAGATGTGTTACTTCCGCTCTGGAAACCATACTGTTGTGGGTCAAAGCCTCCAATCTTTGTTACATAATTAACAAATCGTTTATGGAGGACTTTCTCAAATATCTTACTAAAGGTGCTTAAAAGGCTGATCGGTCTATAATTACCTTGTTCTCTTTTGTCACCTCCCTTATAGATAGGTATAACCTTAGCGGCCTTGAGGCAATGGGGAAATGTCCCGACTTCAACACAGTGGTTTATAATTGATGCTATGGGTTTTGAAATAACACTACAAAGAGTCTTAACGTCCTTGGAAGATACCTCGTCACATCCACATGCTGCACTTTTTTTCAGGTTATTAATTATTGTTGCCACTTCACTTTCGTCAGTCGGAAATAGGAAAAAACTTTTCATTGGCGTTATTGGACTTTGGTTTATTTTCTTGGCATGGTAGTTTGTTTGCTTTAAATTTTCTCCAAGTTTTTTTCCAATATTACAGAAGTACTGGTTCATAACATTGGCAATCTCCTGTTTATCTGATGTAGTTCCTCCAGGGGTGTACAATTCTTTTATTTCAGTACATTTATTGCTCTTTGAATTCTTACCAAGGCATTCATTTATAACTTGCCAGAATTTTTTTTTATCGCCATTGGTGTTTTCTATTTTGGTTTTAAAATAATTTTGCTTCGTTCTTTTTATTTCACTTGTGACCATATTCTTGTATTGTTTATAGAGGTTTCTGATTCTCTCATTCGTTTTTTCAGTTTTTAGTAGTGAATATAATCTATTCCTCTGCTTGATCATTTCCATAATATTCGCTGTGAGCCACTGGTTATCTGCCCGTACTCGGCAGCGCTTTATAGTGGTTGCCACTGTCCTGGATTCTACAACAATCTTAGCAATAGACTCAAAATTTAAATCCTTAGCCTGCAATTCAGTTATTTTTTCAGCCACAAGTTGCAGATATAATGCATTGTTTATAATTTTTCGTTCGGTCGTTTGTAGCCTTTGTTTTACTTTTCTTATACCGGTTACATGTATGTTCAATACCTTGTGGTCAAGTCTCGACCAATCATGCAGGTCAATAGTAAATTTATTATTGCTGTCATTTAAAACATGATCAATTATTGTTTTAGAATCTTTCGTAACTCTTGTGGCATGTGTTTCATCCAATATATTCATTATTTTATAATTATTAGAATCTACTATAAAGCTGTAGTCGTATACCGTGCGATTTTTTTTCAACAGATCTATATTTATGTCTCCAACGATAATCATATTTCTATATTTAGAGAGCAGAGTTTCAAGGAATTCTAGAAAGTTCACTATAAGGCCATCGATTGGTGGCCTATACAATGTACATATTTTCTTATAGCCGTTTGCTGTCTGTATGTCAATTATAAGAGTATTATAAGTAAGTGATTCATAACATAGTCTATACTGCAGACCTTCTTTTATATAAACAATTGTACCCCCTCCCCATGTGTCGTTATGTCGACAATTGAAAATAGCATTGAAACCCTTTATATCAAAGTAATCCACTTCATCTGATTTCAGCCATGATTCGCAGACAACCATCACATCTACACCCGGATACATATTAATCATCGCTTCAGCTTCGTGCTTTTTGTTTCTAATACTCCTAAGATTAGCATATAATATATTAAAACCGGAATCAACCTCAGCAGTGGCCATAGTAGGGACCAGTTTAATAACATAAACCATAGTCAGTCCACTCTCTGACCCTCCTGTCCATGGACTGCCACATGGGGCAGTTGTGACTCGTTGCTGTATGGCTCACATTGTCTCTTCTGCCCACGCAGTTTGAGCATGTTGGTTGTTTCCCAGCCCTCTTGTCATTACATTCGCTAAAAATGTGGTCCCCGGCGCAGTATAGACATCTTCCAGCATTGGTGCAGTATTTCTGCATGTGACCGTAGCCCAAACATTTGAAACACTGGACAAGAGGTGAACTATCTTCCACCACTACTCTTTGGTATCCAACATTTACTTTCCCAATACTGGTCAGCACACTCCACGCCCCCGCTGATACCTGACAGACAACATTTGACAGTAGACTGTTTCTATTTTTCTTTCTATATTTAATTTTCAGTTTTTCATTTAACTGGATCCCCTTGTTTTGTTTTTCCAGTGACTCGTTTAGGTCTTCTTCTGTCACTCCTTTGATCAGACCCTTAAACACTACAAAGGGATTTTTTTTCTTGTTGTCCTCCATGGAAAAGTTTGTCAACTTTTTTATCTCCTCCTTCATCGTTTCTCTGTCACTCTCAGTAACACAGTTTATCTGGATTTTATCGTTTCCCAATTTTTTTATATTAACCACTCCAATTCCTTTGCTTCTAACATTTACTTTTCTCTTTAATATGCCTTCTATTTCGTCACCCGTCTTCTGACTCTCACTCACAACAAATGAGTGAGATTCTCTTATGTTACTATTCTTAGCCGTCACACTGGCATATGATCGTCCTTTATCAGAAACAACCTGGATGATTTTATTGTTCTGTTCCTCTATCTTCATCCCCTGCTCCTCAATTCTAGTTAATTTTATTTGTAGGCTATTTAGAGTTTTCTCCATAACAGTTTCTTTTATTTTATCTTTCGACAAATCATAACCCTGTTTATAATATAGAGTAAGTGCAGTTAATTCTTTTACCTTGTTCAACATGCTGTCCTTACTACCCTGCTTCATTCCACTCGCACCGTTGATCATTGAGATAATCTCATCCTGTAACACCACTGGGTCAGTTCTTTTGTTGGGAGAGGAATCTCTAGAACATGGAGCCGTAGTACTGGGGGACCCATCTCTAGATGACGGGTTTGATCTCGTAGAACTTCTTAATATGAGTTGATTCTTAGACGGTTTCGTATTTGTTTCCATATTGACTATTATTATGGAGACTTCAACGAACGGTAAAAAAAACCCAAAGTTGCGGTAGTTTATATGGAAAAAAATAGTGTTCAAGCCTATAACTTTTAAATCTCACAATTTACGGCAATGGTACCTCAGACTTTTTTGTGTAATTTTATGTCCCGATTCCGACTAAACACTTTTCACAATTAATAGGGTGCACCCGGAGGCTAAGTAACAACCCTTATGATTCGAATGTCAAAAAAATGTAGTAAACACAGTATATTTTTAGTTACACACCAGATACAGATAAACGCGGCACAGATTCGTGATCACCGCAAAAAATCGATTCGAAATCATATAAAGCACAAGTTTTTCCACGATTTTCACACTTTCACTCGGTCGGAAAATCGGTTTTCCACCACCATAGGTTAAATATGTGGACATATGCACAGGCGAGGTTTTTTATAGAGTCAAACACGGGGAACACGATGGTGTCAATGAAAATCACAGAAGCACTATACAGGATGCTACGTTTCACAATAAAGTCACAAAAAACACAATATTCACAGGAAAATGGTCGATTTTCCTTTTTCCACAGACTTTTCGCGACGTCGATAGAACCAACGTACAGAGCTCAAAAAACTCTATCATATGATATACTGCAAGCCAAGAATAGTTGTGTATTTCCTATATTAATTATTTTTAAAACCGTGAGCGAATCAATACGATGTTGATAATGCGATAGGTACTCGAATATAATACTTGAATAATAAATTATATTAAATAAACATTGCGACATTAATGTAGTATTTCAAAAAATAACTTTAATATCTTATAACTGACGTACGATGTATGATGACGTCATGGGGCGTCGCCAGCCTCGGAGCTAGGGGGGGCACAAAAATTTAAAAAAACTTATAGCATAAAAAACGAGGCGAATATTTTTAGTGGGACAGAGTGAAGAAGGTCATAATGTGGTTTGTTTATTTGAAAATGTATAAAATACTTTACACAATAATACGAGTATGTTTAGAGAATGTTTTTTATAAAGAAGTAATAAAAAATAGCGGCGCAGGCAATTTTTTTTTGTGAAACAATTGTATTTTGACGGACTTTCATACATTTTAGAAAATGTATGATATGATGAGAAAATTTGCTCTAGTAATGAGATTTTTTATGAGGTTCTATCATTTAGTATGAAAAAATATATACCTATTCCAATGTCTAGGAGGAAGCTGCCCCCCCTACCCCCCTGACGATGCCCATGGATGACGTTGTGAATAGTTTAGTTTATATTAAATATTTAGTATTCAAGCACACAAAGAAAATAAGACTTTCTTATTATAAAAGAGAATAACATATTCTTCTATTAAATTCCTTTATTTTCCTACTGTAGTTTTAACGAGAAATGATTGAAATAAGGAAGACACTGTCTATCTTATAAAAACTCGTCGGAGGCTTTCAGTAATAGTCCAAGAGCCCATCGTTGAAATCATGACGGATGTGTTTTTTGATCGAAATGTGGTTTAAAAGAATGTTTAGACATAATATAATACATTGCCATAGGGTTGCCTAGCAAAATCTTGCCGCGAGTACCTTTACCATGATGATTATTGACACCAATTTTGAAGCGAATTGCACCCATCTGTTTTTTAAGTAAAATTAGCACCATCGGAAAGAGGCCGATTTGAAGACATAGAAAAACATGGGTTGCCTGTCCTCAGTCTGCCGCAACCCTAGGCAACCCAGGCCCAAAGATGCCATTTTTCGAAGTAAAATGCACCCATCTGTTTTTTACACGAGTGACACATCAAATTGAAGCTACTGTCTTCCCCGATACGATGGTATAGGGTTGCCTACCTAAAACCTGCCGCAAATTAGGGTTGCCTGCATTTGAATGATGATATTTGAATGATGATGACCTAGTGAAAATGTGGTGGCATATCCAGGAAAATATTATATTTGTTTTTTTCTTGATCATTTCTTATGTTTTTTGGGGTGCTGAATCCGAATTTTAACTTTGCAAGCTTCTAACTATGATGGTTTTCGCGAAAAATACGAAAAACAAAGAGAAAATTGTTTTTCTTAGAGACTTTTTTTATAACTCGAAAAGTATGCACTTTAGAGCAAAAAATGTTAGGACAAAAATAATCTTCAATAAATTTTCTATAAATTTTATTACGTGACATTTTTTCGTCAGACCAATGGTTTAGGAGCTATTACCCTTTAAAACTTTATGAAAATCAGAAAATTGTTCCAACTTTGCACTTTATTTAGATTTCTGCCTACAATAAAAAAACTGCATACTTTTAAAGAATGAATTATAAAATAAAAATGAATTCTCTACGATTATGCTTTTGGGTACTTTACGCTAAGATGCACCATTTAAGAGATAAAGAGTGTTAAAGTTTGATATTATAATTCAAAATATGAATTTTCATAGATGAAGTAGATTAGAAGTTTCTGGTTGTCACATCATTACCAATGCATACAAAGGTGTATTAGCGCCAGTATATACAATTAGCTAGCGAAGTTTTATAAACAGTCATGACACTACGTAATAAGAGTAATATCATTTGAGAGTCATTTGTTAAATTATGATGAAAATAAAATAACACTTTTTATAAAAAATAATTATATTCACGTCAAATTGTATCCAAGGCGAAGTTAGTAGATACATTAACATTATACAAGCACATGGAGGTGTGATAAAAAAATACCGCAAATTAATAAAATTATTTATTATTTTATGGATGTTAATTATGGATGTAAAAACATAAAACTGAGGAATTAAGGGGGGGCGGTTGAATTTCACTCCGCTCGGCTGCGGGTGGAGCCGTGCGCGATAAGAACCTTATTTGCCCTTGACTATTTTTAGCTATACTCTTCCAGTCCCATGTTGCAACTTTGCTGGTAATATTTTCTGTAGGTACTTGGCATCACCCGCAGCCGAGTAAAAAAGGTTATAGCAAAATAACGGGCCTGTCAACCTAGAAAAACTCTTTTAATAACTCGGTAATATTTACTGTAGGTACTTGGCATCACCCGCAGCCGAGTGAAAAAAGTTATAGCAAAATAACAGGCCTGTCAAATTAGAGAAACTCTTTTCATAACTCGGTAATATTTACTGTAGGTACTTGGCATCACCCGCAGCCGAGTGAAAAAGTTATAGCAAAATAATAATATTTCTCGGTAATATTTACCCCGACCCCGACCTACTCCACTTCACAACACAAGTTTCTTTAATTTGACAGGCCTGTTATTTTGCTATAACTTTTTTCACTCGGCTGCGGGTGATGCCAAGTACCTACAGTAAATATTACCGAGTTATTAAAAGAGTTTTTCTAGGTTGACAGGCCTGTTATTTTGCTGTAACTTTTCTCACTCGGCTGCGGGTGATGCCAAGTACCTACAGAAAATATTACCAGCAAAGTTGCAACATGGGACTGGAAGAGTATAGCTAAAAATAGTCAAGGGCAAATAAGGTTCTTATCGCGCACGGCTCCACCCGCAGCCGAGCGGAGTGAAATTCAACCGCCCCCCCCTAAATTCCTCAGTTTTATGTTTATTCATCCATAATTAACATTCATAAAATAATTAATAATTTTATTTATTTGCGGTATTTTTTTATCACACCTCCATGTGCTTGTATAATGTTAATGTATCTACTAACTTCGCCTTGGATACAATTTGACGTGAATATAATTATTTTTTATAAAAAGTGTTATTTTATTTTCATCATAATTTAACAAATGACTCTCAAATGATATTACTCTTATTACGTAGTGTCATGACTGTTTATAAAACTTCGCTAGCTGATTGTATATACTGGCGCTAATACACCTTTGTATGTATTGGTAATGATGTGACAACCAGAAACTTCTAATCTACTTCATCTATGAAAATTCATATTTTGAATTATAATATCAAACTTTAACACTCTTTATCTCTTAAATGGTGCATCTTAGCGTAAAGTACCCAAAAGCATAATCGTAGAGAATTCATTTTTATTTTATAATTCATTCTTTAAAAGTATGCAGTTTTTTTATTGTAGGCAGAAATCTAAATAAAGTGCAAAGTTGGAACAATTTTCTGATTTTCATAAAGTTTTAAAGGGTAATAGCTCCTAAACCATTGGTCTGACGAAAAAATGTCACGTAATAAAATTTATAGAAAATTTATTGAAGATTATTTTTGTCCTAACATTTTTTGCTCTAAAGTGCATACTTTTCGAGTTATAAAAAAAGTCTCTAAGAAAAACAATTTTCTCTTTGTTTTTCGTATTTTTCGCGAAAACCATCATAGTTAGAAGCTTGCAAAGTTAAAATTCGGATTCAGCACCCCAAAAAACATAAGAAATGATCAAGAAAAAAACAAATATAATATTTTCCTGGATATGCCACCACATTTTCACTAGGTCATCATCATTCAAATATCATCATTCAAATGCAGGCAACCCTAATTTGCGGCAGGTTTTAGGTAGGCAACCCTATACCATCGTATCGGGGAAGACAGTAGCTTCAATTTGATGTGTCACTCGTGTAAAAAACAGATGGGTGCATTTTACTTCGAAAAATGGCATCTTTGGGCCTGGGTTGCCTAGGGTTGCGGCAGACTGAGGACAGGCAACCCATGTTTTTCTATGTCTTCAAATCGGCCTCTTTCCGATGGTGCTAATTTTACTTAAAAAACAGATGGGTGCAATTCGCTTCAAAATTGGTGTCAATAATCATCATGGTAAAGGTACTCGCGGCAAGATTTTGCTAGGCAACCCTATGGCAATGTATTATATTATGTCTAAACATTCTTTTAAACCACATTTCGATCAAAAAACACATCCGTCATGATTTCAACGATGGGCTCTTGGACTATAAGAGCTAATATTTGTCAACGTTAGTAGTGTTTATCTCTCCTCATACATACATTACTTTCTCATGAATTTTTGCTTATTTAGTAAGGATACCTTTTCTTTTTCTTTAGTGATGTAATACTTATTATATTTATTCTTGTCAGTAACGCCTATTGTCTCACCGTCCGCTCCAACATTTGCTTTTGTCTTAAGGCTCGCTAATAATAACATCCGTATAGATATACCTACTGCCCTCTATGTAGGGAATGAAGGTTCATGTAATGGAGAAAGACACATGTTTAAATGATTAATATATTTCTGGGAAGGTTTGGACAGGCCTGTATAATGTTATATTAAGATCGCGTAGGTGTAAGTTTAACGTTTATAATATGAACAATAATTACCTACGAGCAATTAGTTGCGTATTGTTGGATGAGTAGTTTTTCTTGTTACCAAGCACTTGTACATGTAGATTTAATTAGTATTTAAGCCTCTTATTTGTAAGAAATGAATTGTAACCTCCTTGAATAAGGACACAGAAGGAATGTAATTTGGAGGTGGGGTTTGCCGGGGGGCTCCCTTAAGGCTTACCCAGGGGCCCCAGGGCCCACCTCTTAATAAGATTTGCCTAAAAGTGCGGGTAAAGAGGTCGCTATTAATGCACCTGAGCTACCCGGGGATGTGGAGGACCTTAAGCTCGCAGGATTTTCCTTCAATGTTACCAAGCAGCGCTCACTCGATCATCCATTCTGTATGTGGTCCAGTTCTGAACTCGACTGAGCCCCACATGACGTCTCCGGACCATTCTTTATCCAACTGTATTTATTCTTCTTTTTCTTCAGCCCTCTTCCCTTCAGTGCCGGATGTAGGCTTCTTCCACTCTTCTCTATTTTCTCCCATACGCAACCAGGTTCTGTTGACTTGTTGGGCAATAGTTCCAACACTCTGTTTTTCCTCCAAAGCCTCCGTCACAGACTGCCAACTGTGTTAATATATTTTGGGAAGCAAATAGAGAACCGGTTTCTTCAGCTGATGAAGGGAAAAATTCAAAAATCCTGGAAGTGCAGAACGTGTGCTTAACGTTAGATAGTGGGGGTCAACTAATGGATTTCCCCAAAACTTCTCAAAGATTTGATTACTATAGAGAAGGCCTGGAATGAATGAAATGCTGTTTATTCGGAACATTTGTATGAATTTATTCGCAGACTTTTAATTTATGTGTGACACTTTTTTGTTTTATAATACAGAGAAATAATTCAATGTTTTTTGAAGTCACTTTCAGGTTAAAAGGATGTCAAAATATTAAAGGAAAAAAATGTATTACGGTTCTCTAAAACACTTGTAATTGGATTCCTATTCTGATTGAAATTCAAGAATGGTACGATAAAGCAAAAAATGGGTCACTTTTTTTCAAAACATTTAATATTTTTTAGTGCTGCAGTAGTCCGTATTAGTATTCAGTTCAGTTTGTGTTGGTGGTCTGACTTAAGTACTGTAAGTTAAGTTGAAATATAAGCTTACCTTTGATATAAGTAACAAGAAAGTGTGTTGGATGTCAATAATTGATATTGAGTAGGTAGTAGGTACCTATATTAACGCCTTTTTCTGAAACGGACTCAAAGGCGACTACAAAAAAAAACACTTAAAAGGAAAAGAAAACCGTTTGAAATACAATCTTAAAGGAAAACTACAACAATTGTCGAGTTCCTGGATGAATCTTAGAAAGTTTTTTAATACGAGCTTTCCAAGAGGTATCAAAATCATTACTTTCAATTGTAGTTTCTTTAATGATCGTCTTTACAAAGTTGTACAAAATAAACTTTATATTCGTAGGCGGTAGAAGGAGCTTTATTGTCAGGTTACACTAGTGGATAAAAGCTCGCTGAATACACGATATCAATATTGGCGTAATAGAGACTTTGTCAACCGATTGTCAACTGCGGTCGGGTTTAGGCTTCATCTGGGGACGAAATAATTATTTAAGATTACTGAGGCTTTAGGCAAAGGAAAATTATAAAGACAAAGTAAATATTTAACTAATTGAGGAGCCGAATAAAATGGAAAAATGGGGTTAGCTGGCAGAGATCGGAGTTAGCACTTGATGTAAGCAAATGTTTAATTTATATTTATATAATGTTAACATATCTCTGTCTTTTGTTCACCGAAAGAGTAAATAAATAAATTAAAATCTCGAGCACAAATGAATGCTCTCTATAGATTTCCTTTTAGAGTTGTTTCAAAACACGTGTTTTTTTTTTATTTATTATAGTAAATAATACATTAGACAATAATACATTAGACCTAAACCCGCTAATACGAGCCATATATTTATTTTTTGTAACAAAGCATACGGATGACAATACTGTTTTATTATAATGATATACCTTCGTTATTATATTTGTGTAGGCTCCGGCACCTACTATATACTAACGGCTGTGCTTTAACGGGAATCGTCCGTGATAACGAAATCTTAACGAAGCATTAAATTGCTTACTCCTTTCCTATGTACTCCACTGTGTTGGTGTTAATTACTCTACTTTAATAGCCAGTACACCCACTAGGTACTTGTTAACTGAAAAGTGTTCAAATTATTTTAATGACCTATTCCAGAGTCGTAAAAGTGGAATTCAAAGTAAAATAACATACTGAGATTCATTTTTCAGAAGGTAGATGTTTAATTTTAAATTGTTGCTTCTTTAAAATCACTCGTTATTTTCTCTTCTTTTTTTCTTTTTGTCTAGGTTTTCATTTTCAATTTTTAATAACTTCCTGACCTGTTCCTCTAAATGTCCCAGCACCTTAAAATTTTACACATGTTATTTGCTTTAGGTGACAGTTCAAAATTGCAGTACTGTTTTATCCTAAATACGTTTTAATTGGTACCTTCAATTAATTTAATCTTTTCACGTATCTATATTAATCTTAAAGCTACTCCTGAATATACGCAACCTTTCAATATCTTAACATTATCACTGCATTTTGGAAAATACGCGTGGGTCTATAACACGTTTTTTGTGAACTTACTTTTATTCCACAGCTTTTTTATTATATTCTGTGCTACATTATCTGCTGCATTAATAAATTACTTTGTTACTTTCAGACAATATTAGTACTGACAGATATAAATGTATCTTACTTTTCAGTAAAGGTTAAAAGTACGCTAGCGGTAACGCGTTGTAATAATCGTGTTTATCAATTTACCTGAGTAATTTTATTGTTCATGTAAAAATTATCGTTTTTTTTTTTGCTAAATAAAACACATTAAGGCAGTAGGATAGCCCAACTTCGTATTTTTGGTACTTTTTGGAGGGCGTTTCCGCCGTTCTCTTAAAAGCTGCCTCTTTGAAAAAAAAATATATTATTCTTTAATTCTTTATCTAGGGAATGACCCATACAGTTTTTTTATATTTTGGATAGTTATTCCGTAATAAATTTTTTAAAAAGAGGTATTTTATTCTTTTCATTCGCGATTTCTCATAACTTACTAGACTTACAAACATGATTCTTTTTTTAAATGAAAGGTATTTTATAATTCTAGGGAATGACCCAAAACGTTTTTTCGTAATGGTTTTACTTTTTATGTAAAATCAAATAAACCGTATTTTACGTAATTCTAAAGAGCTTTGTTTCAAATACACTAGACTCGGCTGTACCGGATTGTATTCCTTATGAACATACATTCTCATAGAATAGTTTCAAAGCTTCCATTTACATCTACAGAACCGCCCTCATTCTCGGGTATGTTCTCGAGCCGATCAGACGTGTGACTGCAACATGTTTTTTTCTGTATTTTAGAGAAAAAATTCTCAAAATAATATCGTATTTTTTATATACTTAATTTGATTAGTCGTCTACCGAAGTTTATGAAAGGTGCAATTGGTTAGAAATAAATGACTGATTTCATTATACATTATAATATAAAATCTAATTCTGGACATTAAAAATAATAAGTATCTTACCTACCTAATACCTATAGGTATCATAGCATGTAAACTCGACATAATATTTTGAAAGGTGAAATATTTTTATTTGTTTGGTCATTAAAATCTTCTTTATGAATAAGGATTATGGATTATGGACTGTCAACGAAATTTTTATTTCTTTATTTTTTTATTTTTTTTTTGTAATACAAAATATACCTATTAATTACCTAACCCACTTTTCTTTTAAAAAGTCCACTCTTCGCTGTATATCTGTTTAGATAAATACTTTTCATTCACCCACATCATTCAGAAAATCCGTTGTTCTCACAAAAAGTACATTATGACATTCAGAAAAAAAACTATTATTTGTTTGTTCGAGAAATCGACTAAAAATGTACATACGTACGAGTATGTACTCGTAATTCGTTTATCCTAATAGTATTATGAAATGTTCGGTGATTTAAATCTTCATTAGGTACGTACGTCGTACAATGTGCTATTTCATTTGTCGTATTTGTTTTTACAATAATGTATTACCTACTTGAATATCGATTATTTTTTATTGCCCTTAGAAATGCAATCACTGTATAGGTAGGTACATAATATGTACTTATTAATTACCTACATTGTAGGTAAGTACCTACTTATCCAGGTATACAGTATGCACTCGATTTTACCTGCTAATTTGGCTCTTTAGGTACATTATTTATCACTAATTAGAGCAGAATTTATAAATACCTCCAATATTTTGATTTGGTTGTCTCTTACTCCAGTATACCAAATACCTATTTATTAGGAATACCTCCTTATAAAATTATCTATTAGGTATATGCTATATTTAATTATCTTGGCAATCAACCCGTAAAGAGTGATTTGTGGCAATACAAAAATAAATGAAATTAAATCAATGCAATATTAGAATAATTTTGATAATTATAGGTAGATTTGTGAAAACAAACAAATGGAAAGTATTCCTTTTGTTATTGAAATTTTAATTTATGATGGGTAACCGGCACCTATAGTAAAATATTGTAGTGGTAACGCTGATAATGGAAGAATATCCTATTATTAAGACTTTTGTTGTATTGTCCGGCTAATTGCCTAGCTGTAAAATTATTATATTTTGTTATTTTATAATCTACTACTTATTGACTATTGTACCTAAACACTTGAGTACAAAATAATAATACTATAATAATTTGAAAGTATGAACATTCATTCATGAGAATTTTATTTACGCATTGTCATTATTTATTATAATCATTCATTATACACTTTTGGAGACTGAAGGTTAGACGCTATTTTTTACAAGTATGTCCTTTGTTGTATTATTTCCATTTAGATATTGCCTATTTATGCCATTTATTGCCGGATAATCTAGGTAATAATACTTTCTATAGGATTGATGATAATAGGTCCTTTAATTTGGTTAATGAATTCATTATTTTAGTTTATTATTATTATTTGAAGAGACGTACAGATCCTTTAAAGATCATTAAGTGATAGGTATGTTCTATTATCACATTGTACTTACACTTATCTAGTTATCTCTTAGCAAACAGATTAGTATTATTTTTACATTATTTACTAATTTATACATACGTTTTGAACTGGGCATCTTGAAATTTATTGAAGTACTAATTACATATCTAAACACGTACTCTCTCTCTCTCTCTCTCCCTCTTAGGGCAAAGCACCCGAGCTCAAGTGATTCGGTATCAGGTATGCAAATGCAGGTAATAGGTATTGTGATACCTAATAATTTCAATCCTATACAATATACCTAACTAGTACCTACTATCCTAAAAATTCATAGTATGAACTGTGTAGTAGCTCAGGACGAATATTATGAAATAAAAAAAAATGACATGTTATTTTATGTCCGAATTTTGTAAAGATTCTACATTACCTGATCGCCTTTACAGTATCTACTGATCTTAGATCTATTGTCTACAATATTATCTATTGTCAGAATACCGATAACGGCGATAACACTTACTGAGGACAGGTAGTTGCTATACAAAATAAACTTAGGACCGTAGACAATACAAAAGGGGAGGTCCTTTGGTGCGGTGTGAAGGGGTTCGAGGGGAATTTTTGTCATAGCCCCACCCATTTGCGAATTTCGTTTTGCTTTTCTAAGGGCCTTAAGGCGGGTAGAGGGCGCCAATTCCCCGCGCCCTTTCCTTTCATCTGATTTTATTTATGATAATATACATTTTATTTATTATCATTGTCCTGCGGAATAATAAAACTATTATTCTCAAATGAAAAGCTCCATATTTTACGAACACCCACGACCTTAAATTATTGTCGAGTCCATTCTGTATTTTTATTTTCCAAAAATCCGACTAAACGGATTAAAATATATCTCTGGTATATGATTTATATTTTATAGTACACTTTTTTGCCATAGGTACCTATATAGGTACATTTTTTCAGCTTTTAAAAACGTAACCAATTTTTTTATTTATTTATTTATTTTGAGGTATTAATAATTATCTATCTAATAAGTCGAAACACACTCTGATAAAAGGATAATTTAGAACAGAAGAATCTTATTGTCTATCTAGGTATGGCATTGTAGAAGTCAGATTCAGAAATTAAGATCGCAGGAGTTCAGGTATTAAAGCGCTTTAGAAGTTCTGAATTTCCTCCAAGTCGGTATCTGGAATCAAACCCGCACCCACCGGATTAACAGTCGAACGCGTTGCCAGCGCGGCTAATGTACGGACTACCTCTCACCCACAAATACTATGAGTACATATAATGTAATTTAGTTGATTATGTATTGGACTGTAAATATTCTGTTCTTTTCTATAAAGAATAGCTTTGATGTTTTTCTGCACATTCTTCTTAGCGATCTTACCTCCTTGCCATATCCACGTCTCGCTCCAGCTGTCGACACCATCAGGACAACGTTGTGTACCAGTACATTTGTCCTAGTACATACGTAGATACCCTTGCACTTTGGATATACTCGTACATGAAAATAAATACGTTTTGAAGTTATGAAACGTGGCAGGTATACAAGTGGAAGTTGAATAATTCATATCGTAATCAAAATAATTATTATAATGTCTAGTATTAAGTCAAACAAAAGGAAGTATCCACTAGAATCGAGCACCTGTTAGTAATTTTAATTGGAACATTGCAAACTTGAATGCATCTCGGGTCAAGCGGTCGCTTCTTGTAAATTGTACTCAACAATATGAAGCTATAATCGACTTGAAAGCTCGTAACTCTAGCAAACTCGTAGCTTTTAATAAATAAAACATATTTTATGAATGAGTTTGAGACCGAGACCGGTCATTTAAATAATTATAAGCGTACGTTGTACATTCAAATACGAATCATTCCTGCATATTTCACATTAATTTAAGTTTCATTATAAGTGCATCCATTTAAATGGAATTTAAACCTCTTTTAACTTTAAACAAACGTGTTAAAAAGTGTTTAAATAAACGAAACGTGAATGCTGTATGTACATTGCACCTATATATAAAAAAATACAATATTCTCTTTAAACAAACATGTATCTATTTGGAATGCGTGGCGAACTCCATTTCTGTAAAAGAAGAGAAATGTATTTTTACGAACGATCGAATTTTGCAAGACACTCGAGAGGATATATCAAAAAAGAAGGGGCGCTATTTAAAATGTGAGTATATTATTTATAAAGAACATCAAATCAATATAACAATATATACTAATCAGACAGACACTACATGTACGAGTATATTGCACAATGAAAATTGAATTGTTTATCAGAGTCCGATGTTGAGTATCCGTAGGTATGTCGTCGCCGCTTTTTTAAGGTACCTAAAGTAAATGTTTTTTTAAAGATGAATTTCAACATAATTAATAAAATTAACAAAATTAATGTCTGTATGAAACGATATAGAAATAGTATTTCAATTTAGTAAAAAGAAAAATTAATATGCAACTACAACATGTTACAAAAGCATTACGAATGTATGTGAAATTTCATACCTCATGTTTATATGAGACGCTTATACATTACGCTTCAGCGATGAAATTCAGTGTTTTGTATTTTGTTATGGTAAACATCAGACGCTGGAACGACTCTTTGGCGTGCATATAACCACTTGACAGCGGTACAACAAGAATGTTACACCTCAGTGTAGTAATACCTTCAGGGTGCATGTACCAGATAGGAAAACTGTTGAATAATAAATATTTTCATTACGGCTCCCTCCTCACTACAGAATAGCATTGTAAAGTACCTAATGTTAATTCATTTCCAAGTCCAGATGTCACAACACTGAACACGGTCATGTTAGGGATCTTGTATCTCTCACTAAATTATGGATATAATTGAATCAATGTTGCACTGATTAACATTAACAAGTATTTGACTTAAGTATAGTAGAAACGAACAAATTTTAGAAGATCTGCTGTTTTTATTTTATCTAGAAAACTCCACGAGTAATTTGTTGTTCGTAGATGTAACATTCTATCGTCAAGATTTACTTTTGATAAATGCATTCTTCTTTAGCCCTGATCTCTCCATTCTTCCAAACCTTTCCACTCCTCTCTCTAGCTCGCCTTTTGTAATAAATGAATTGTTAAGTTTTTTTTAATTAATCTTGTCTTTGTGTGTCGAAATAAACCTATATACATATTTATAGACTTCGCAGTAAGCCAGAGAAGCTTATATCGTGAAGTGCACAATACATCGTCAGCGCCAGGATTGGGAGACCGACGCTCCAACCAGCTGCGCCAATCATGTTCTGTCACTTATAAATTGTTAACTTTATTATTCGTTTATATTGAAAAAATCCGTCATTTTTCTGGTTTAAATCTAGTTAAGAGTATGTGATTACATGGGAATACACATTTGCAAACGCACGCCGCTCGTTAAACAACATTGTGGAAAATGCAACAGACAATACGAATTTCCAGACGAATTCACATTGTATACGAGTACATACCATTTCAATCCATATACCCTATCTTCAGTTTACATCTGTTGTGTCTATTATGTTTGATGTACAAAATGTCAAGCAATTATCACCACATTAGACAAATGAATACATTGTGTAAATACATGTTTTAGATAGTGTCAACACAGTACAATATATAATTCAGTTTGCATGTTCAACAGACAAGTAAATTGTTTCATTGTGTCGACAATTTGTATCTATATTCACACTAATATTCGTAGTTCGTATACAGAGAACGTAACCGTAGGTGAAATGTTTCACATGGGTGTAGTTTTAGTGCTGAAAAACGTGAAACAAAAACTGAATTTTGTAGTATAATATGTGTAAAAGTACTATTATTATATGTTCTTTTTCCTTAGAAAATACACCATTTTCTAAATATATTTTGCTCATGCATATTCCATGAATAACCATATGATTTTTTAAAACATGCTTTTTTTCTTGTGAATTATTAAGTGGGTTGATTATTCAGAGCATATAGATCTCTATATAGTTTTGTTTTAAAACTTTCTGTGTCTTTGCAATTTAAAAAGTTCAGCTAACAATGTAACGCTAACGGTTTTGATAATTAACGAGTGTTGTACCAAAGTTTGACACTTGTAATGTTGACTTAAAGGAGCTTTAAGCTACAAGCACTACTGAATTCATTCAGTCTACTTGTATGTCTGTTTTTTGCGATTTCTGTTTGTTTCCAAATCTTCATTTTCATACTAGTTGAGCTCTGAAAATTTCACCAACTATGTAAACCATATAACACTAGAATTTTGTACCATATTGGATCAGCCTTCTCCAGAGTCAAAAAAGTATTGTATCAAGGGCGTTGGATAAGAAGTTGAGGTCGAAAGTTAGATTTTGTCCAGAAATGTCAAGGTGGCGGTGGTCCAGCTCAAACCGTTGGGAAACACCGAGCGGTCGAAAGGATCCAGTCACCGCATACCACCCTGTTTGGTGTATCATGAAAGTGCTTCGCGAGTAGTACTTCGAGCATTAATTATGTATGTAACAAAGATTAGGTATACTATAAGTGTATCATTAGTTTTTTTTTTATTTATTTATTAACATATTACAAATAAGAGATGCTAAAATATTTGTTCACTAGGGTGAGCTGATCGCAGTGCTACGATCTCTGCCAGCTAACCCCACTTGTTATGTTATTTTATTTTGTGATATTTGTTTAATATGTAAACCTCACGATTCCAAGTGCCTTAAATGGCAGCTACGGATGATACAAAAAATAAAATAAAGTAAAATAGCATCGTTTATTCTGTTGCCTGACACTTTTATTTAAAATGAAGACCTTCCAGAATCCAGATTGATATGTCGATAGAAAGAAATGGCACATTGATAGAAGAAAAAATATAATGAAGAGATTCAGTTCATAAGAATGTAAATGTCATGTAAAGGAGAAAAAACTTTGTAAATAATTGAAGCTAACACCGGGTAACAAAAATCTAAGTCTCTGACTACAGACTTACGAAGATGAATTACTTACACCCCTTCAAATTTACAAATTCCCCTTTTAACCTTTACAAATTGGATTACCTTAGTTACTTTCGTGGGATAAGTGGATATTTTTGTTTAAATTACAAAGTTTCGTATAGTTAAAAAAAGTTTTAAGAAGGAGGGTTCTGAAATAGTACGAAAGTTTTTGTAGGGTGAGTTTTGGATGTCGTCGGCGTAGACTATGAGTATGTTTATGAATAAATTATTATGTTATATAATGTTGTCGATATTTCATTGAAGTCAAATTTATAGCTTACAGATTTGTGTATACAAGTTGAATGTGTTGAAAGAATTAATCTCAAGTACAGCCCACTCAAATACGTCATATTCCGTAATAGCAGTTTATTTGAATGGAAAAAGTTCTAACTAGATAAAAATCTGAAATATTGTTGAGTTAACTATTTAAATGAATGAATCTTTCACCGACTTTCACGAAGTGAGTTATTTTTAAAAAGTCAGAGTTTTTTTCACATTTTTTTAGAAATGTATACAAGATATGAAAGCTCTGTAACGGTATGCATTGGAGGAAGGTTTAAAATAACCGTATTGTTTCACAAAGCGTAGGCATTTAGTAAGGTTGTTGAGATATTTGGTGTGAAAAATACGCTTTTGGCGACACCCACTACTTTTAATGAAATACTATACACTATTTTAAATTATTCCCAGAACTGACTAATTTTACTTTTTTTGCCTTTATTTTTCATTTTACCAGATTCATTACAGATTGTAAATTTCTGCGAGGAGATCAAAGAGTTTGAGTGAACTTTGACTTTATGACATCCAGTTTGTCCTCTAGTCTACGACAAGATAGTGATACCATAATCAATATATCGATATTACATATTTCTTCTTCCACCCTAAAGCACCTGAACTAACATAATATAGTTGTGATAGGATATTAGATACTGAAATATTATTTTATAACTTTGTCAGTCTTGTTGAAATATGATTTTGACTTTTTTCTCTGCTGTTTTTGAATTAGGTACTAAATATGTATATATTACGTTTCGTTGTGCTTTTTTTTCTCTCTATTTCAGCTTATCGAGTCGAAACTTTCTACGTGAAAGAATTGGAAAAGTTACATTTCAGCTTTTACTCTCTGCTATTTGTTGCATTGCGTTGTTGCAAAAAATAAAATGCATTCAGATTAGTACTGAGATTTTCGATCGACATCTATTAATAACTAAAGATAATTTTTATAAGTATACACATCATGAAAATATGTATGTGAATGATTTTAGAAATAAGTACATGCTGAAAAAATCAAAGTATCAAGTCCATAAAGAAATGATAGCTGGATTTTCCACATGTATATATGACATTACAGTTGTTTAAAATCTACAGGATTGTACACGATTAATGTGTTCGAGGAATTCGTCCTGTCCAATATGTTTTATTTCTTGATCACTTATGTCAGCATCCATTGTACGGGATACCTGAGAATCAAAACTCTGGGTCAATAATTCTCATGTATAAATAAATAAATACGATTTGTTTTAATGTTTGCGCGAAATTTCTTTAGCTTTTTGCAAAATGTAAAATGAAACTGTGGTTATAAAATAATTCAGAAAGAGTAGCAATTTAATAATACTTTAAGGCGAAAGTATTACAAAAATAATATTCAACGGTATCACTATTAAATGGCTGTTTATAATATTATCTTCTTAAAACATAATCTTCAAATCCCTCCTTGAATATTAATAAGACCAATATAAACACAATAAACTCATAAATTATAGTACAAATAATACGTAGGTTTATTTTATAACTTAGGTTGGTACTGCTGCCTTCATTAATATGCAAACCCAGTGCTGAATATTGTAGAAGTAGCCCAGGAAATTTAGCTTTGTAGCGTAGATAATTGTCGGAAAGCTGGAAACTGTTTTAATCCCTTCATTAACATGCAAAGAAGGTTTCTTGAATTTTGCACCAATTTTCCGCTTGTGCTAAGTACAGGGTGACCCATAAACCGAAAAAATAATGTATTTTTTTCAGTTTTTCAGTAATAACTTCTAAACGATGCTTTCTAGGAAAATGGTGTCTTTTTATAAATTAAAGTACATAATATTCTGCGTCGTTTGAGTATAAATACTCAGTTGTATCTCAAAAATTATTGTGATACAGACACTGCCAATTACATACTAATTTTCGGAACAAATTTAAATATTCGTATTTTTCACTTTTGTTGTTGAATAACTCCTCAACTCAGGTATTTACGGTAATATTTCACAAAAAATATTTAATTGTGGGTCAATTTTCTCAAACTTGTGATTAAAAGTTTAGACCTACGGCACACAGTTCAGGATGCACAGGTGCTTAAAGAGAGACGAGTGAAATAAAGAAATTTATTAAATGATAGATTTAGATATGTTAAAGGTAAGCTAATTTACATTTTACGATTTCATTTCATTAATGTATAGCTTTGTCAAGTAAAATCTGATTTTTAATACTGTTACGCAACTGCCTAATATTTTATATCGAAAAGAGTATTTTTTTTACATTCATTAATTTTATTAAAATATCTCCTAAACGGTTAGTGTTCGGAAAAAAATATTTATATCGGAATTTATCTAAAATAATTTTTCTATATTATAATTCAAAAATAATTTATTCGACTTAAATACTAAGTGAAGTAGAATTGATTAAAAATTGTATATAAAAAATAAGTTCATACATGTCGTCACTTTTTGTTAAATTACTCCTAAACCAAGATGTGCAGTATAAATTAATTTAATTTAATTTAAAGCTAAATAAATTTTCTATAAAATGAGTATAATAAAATTAGGTTGTGATTTATAATAAAAAAGTACTAGATGATCAAAGTTGATTTTGTGTAGAGGCACGTTGCTATGCAGGAACATTTTGTATGGGAAGCGTGGAATTATTTTACAAAATATTGATGTTGATCATCTAGTACTTTTTTATTATAACTCCCAAATTAATTTTATTACACTTATTTTATAGGAAATTTATTTCGCTTTAAATTCAATTTAATGGATTTACGTTACACCGCTTGTTATAGAAGCAATTTAACAAAAAGTGACGGCATGTATGAACTTATTTTTTATATATCATTCTTAATCATTTCTACCTCACTTAGTATTTAAGTCAAAGAAATTATTTTTGAATTATAATATAGAGAAACTATTTTAGATAAATTCCGATATAAATATTTTTTTCCGAACACTAACCGTTTAGGAGATATTTAAATAAAATTAATGAATGTAAAAAAAATATTTTTTTCGATATAAAATATTAGGCAGTTGCGTAACAGTATTAAAAATCAGATTTTACTTGACAAAGCTATACATTAATGAAATGAAATCGTAAAATGTAAATTAGCTTACCTTTAACATATCTAAATCTATCATTTAATAAATTTCTTTATTTCACTCGTCTCTCTTTAAGCACCTGTGCATCCTGAACTGTGTGCCGTAGGTCTAAACTTTTAATCACAAGTTTGAGAAAATTGACCCACAATTAAATATTTTTTGTGAAATATTACCGTAAATACCTGAGTTGAGGAGTTATTCAACAACAAAAGTGAAAAATACGAATATTTAAATTTGTTCCGAAAATTAGTATGTAATTGGCAGTGTCTGTATCACAATAATTTTTGAGATACAACTGAGTATTTATACTCAAACGACGCAGAATATTATGTACTTTAATTTATAAAAAGACACCATTTTCCTAGAAAGCATCGTTTAGAAGTTATTACTGAAAAACTGAAAAAAATACATTATTTTTTCGGTTTATGGGTCACCCTGTACTTAGCACAAGCGGAAAATTGGTGCAAAATTCAAGAAACCTTCTTTGCATGTTAATGAAGGGATTAAAACAGTTTCCAGCTTTCCGACAATTATCTACGCTATACCCCCTTTTTTAATGTAACTTCACCGGTCTAAAGGCCTTTCTTGTTAATAAGATATCATTTGCATTCGACGGCCTACCATAATGATAAAATTGTTAATATTAACATTGACCACCCTGTGGCGAGGTGTATCTTTGTTATCATTTCTTATAACTTTGTAATTTCGTTGATGTTGTAGATTGGCTCCCCTCAACTCTGCAAGCATCGCTAGAGTGTCGCCAAGTAGTATTAAAATTAGTGAATAGTCTTTTTCTAAATGCCCCGATCTTTTTTTATGAAAACATCAGATTTCCTACATGTCGTGGTAGTTAACTACTTGTTATCCAACTATGGCATGTAGAAAATTAGATGTTCTCACAATAAATAAATTGTGACATACAATAAATAAATAAATAAATAATTTTCCGCCCCTATTTTCATAGGTCAATCGCTTGCAGCTTGAAGAAACGTTATGCTCATCCACTCGCTTGGCAAGCGGCAGGCCTGGCGTCAGCGGGGTGAACTGTCAGTTACCTACACGAGCTAGGACAAACGCTCCATCCACACGCCTTTTTACTCATGAACACCCGCTCGTCGCTTGCCAAGCGTGTAGCATAGCATTACATTTTATATTGAAATCAAAATTTGAGCCACACCTTTCATACGTTTCAATTGTATTGTATTAGGAAACCCCAGGCATGACTACCTAGACCTACAGCCGTTAATACAAAGGTCGTTATACTCTGCAAAATTTAATCATCCTGAAACATAAAGGTATAAAGTGTGTATATTATGTACAATAATCACATTTATTATTTCAAACTACTTACTAGCTTATCCACTCCACATCGCCCAAGTAAAATATTCACTTATTGACTTGTTAATATTTGTTTTTAAATTCATATCAAATCTTTTTTCAATTTTAAATATCATTTAGTTTCTTGGCACATATAATTTGAATGTTTTACTTCAATTTATATTTATTTTTATCAACCGGTATTCAATTGGAGCGAACCACGTATATTAATACTTATATAATGCCCACGCCACACGCTCGGCCATTCTATTATCTTCTTGGTCCATCGGGAGTCTTGGCACCTGGCAATA
Organism: Ceraclea dissimilis; assembly: GCA_963576895.1. NCBI lineage: Eukaryota > Metazoa > Arthropoda > Insecta > Trichoptera > Leptoceridae > Ceraclea > Ceraclea dissimilis. The sequence goes on along the minus strand of OY756366.1, from coordinate 14,851,159 downwards.
AGCCCAGCCCAGCTCCATTTAAGGCTAGCACCCTTTCCGCCACCTTGGTTTTCTCTCTGATACGAACATGCATTCACAATAAAATATTATTTTAGTAAGTAGAAGATTAATTATTCTATCTCCCCAGGGTAGGGGGTAGGCAAGATAATAATTTAAAACACTTTTTCCATATTTCACTTAGGCCCTTACATAATGTAATACGAATTCTTTATCTTCAACTGCGTAATATTTTTTAATGTAGGCATTTTAGTTCTGCGAAATTTATTATAATAATTTTAAATTAGGATGAGAAAAAAATAATTACAGCAAATTAATACATCCTATTTTTTTTTTTATTTATTCATTATTAAAAAAAACACAGGCTTACATTGTGTATACATATGTTCCCGTAAATGTAGGAAATTTAGGAATTGTTAACAAAATCCTAGGAAATGTATATAACGCCGGGTCGATTTTGGAAATGTGTGAAATAATTAGTCACAGGTTCTTTAATTCATACTTTGCTTACGAAATATTTTTATAACTCTTTTCGGGTAAGCTAGCGCATTGATTAAATCGAGAATAATAACGTAATCAAACCGAAGAACCTATTTATTTTGACAGGTAAACTGGAGTCGCACATAAAATTACATAATTAGATGTACAAGTATTTCAGATTCCTGTTTAAAAAATGTATTATATTTTACATTAATTATTGGTTGGTTGGCAGATATTGCCACTGGCAATAAGCCCGCCATTTCTAATGTACTATTATTGCAATAAATATTTTTTTATAATACATATAATACATTTTTTTTTTAATACATAATATACAAAAAAAGTAGTTTAAAAATGAAATTTATTTCACACATTTCCTATCAATTTGAGGCATTGTAACCCCCGTTTTCACCGACTGGTTAGGTGAGGAATAGCAGAGATAAAAGTCACCTAGCCCACATTTGCGTTTCACCACGCGAAAATACCTACCTAACGGCTAGGAATCCCACTTATCTTAGGCAACGAGATTTGGGCACCTAACGGTAAGATCTGTCATATTAAACTTCACCCAACTACGTAATCGGCCGCCACATTGAATTTTATCAATCAGGTAGTGTTTTTTTCCGACCTGGGGTTATTTTATAACTCCAAAACAGTCCTAGAACACAACGGAACACAATATCATAACATGACACTTTGCATACAAACAATGTTTACTGTTAGGCGCCATTTTCATTTTACCACGTACCCTAAACGCGCATGCGTCAATCTCATAGTCTAGTGTTGCCATTAGGTAATAATATTTGTGTGAAATATGAAAAATAAAAATACGCGGTTATTTAACGACTGTAAATTATTTTTGTAATGATATTTAATATTTAAATATTTTTCAAATACAATCCCTGTGTTTAAGTTGTATTATTTACTCTATAAAGTAAGCATTGTTTAAAAAAAATAACTACTTCTGATCAATTTGTTTTACATGTAGCAACCCTACAAATAAAATCTTCCTAGCTGGATTTGTCCCAATTAAGTGGAAATTTGTTGGTGAAACGTAAATTAGGTAGGATTTTTTGGTAGGTAGGATAGCCACCCAGTTAGGAGCAGGAATAGCTATAGTCGGTGAAAACGGGGGTAAGAGTTCTACCTATAAGTGGAAATATTTCTATGAAAATGAAGTACTTAGTTACATGGTGCACAATAATACGGTGAAGTGTTCTGTGAATGAAGAAATCGATACAGTAACAATGTTGACACATTGCCACTCCTTTCAGTTCGTATCAAAAGGTTTTCCTATTACTCATATCATACATGTGAGTAGTTGCCATGTAATAATCAGTACCATATAATTCTTAGAAAATTATTGTATGGGTACCTGTGATGATCGATGCTCAATGAAAACTAATTAATTTAAGCAATTTACTCCTACATATTCACAGTATTACTAATTATAGCGATCCTTACAATTTCCTTGAATGAAAAACAATACCATACCTACACTAAACCACATCATCTTTCAATAGAGGCAATCAGAAACATTTATATTACATTATTATTTCTAAATACTGAAATTTCAGGCACAATGCTTGTATTTTAGGCCCCGCGTTGAGCCTAATCCTGTGATATCCGTAATATCTGGATAGGTGAATTTTTCCCAGTATTAGGCTGATGAGTTTTTATGTCAATGTAGACTACTGTAGACTTTTCTGGCTGATAATACTGAGAATTGTTTTGGCAGGTCTTGCCTCCGGGTATAAAATGTGTAATGAGTATGATAGGAGCAGGTATTATGTAAAACTGTGTATGTACGGGTATGTAATTAGTTAATTACCTTTTTTTACGCGGAAGCAGGACTTGCCAACATACTTCTCATTATTTTCAGATCTACATATGACCTAAGCTCATCAGCCTAATACTGGGAAATATAATTACCTCTCTAGGTATCATAGATGACAAAGAATTAGTCTCAAATGCGAGGGACCGAAAATACAAATATCGCAGTACTTAGAAATCTTCTTACAATATTGCAATCAAACTGATCATTTCCTTATTTCTTTCCAGTCATTATGACTGATTGCAGACTGACATTCATACACTCAATTTTTTTACGTGAACATTAGATGAATAATATAAAAAATCAACGAGATAAATTTAAGTTTCGTTCACTAAGGCGTGCAGCGATCTCTTCCAGCTAACACTCTCTCATTTTCTTAAGCCAAAGCACCCGAAAACTATTGATGCATGATTTATAACTGCAATCGTTATATCTACATTTTCAGTAACGCAGACACAAACAAAATTATTGGATTTGTAAGATTACAAATTTCTCTTTCAAACTTTACACTGTAGAAGACAAATTCTGTAAATCTATAAAAAGTAACGGTTAATATATAACAATTTCCCCTCAAGCTGAAATGTTTGACTCTGTTTCGATCGAATTATTGTTCTAACAAGATAAGAATAAGACAGACTGCGTACCTACAATAATATAGGTATTTGTACATATGTCTACTGACTATTGAAAATTCTTACAGCGACTGTCAAAAATCAATGGGTGAGAAATTATTTAGCGTTATATGGGGCGAAGGTCCTAGGGTTTGATTCCTGGCTCAGATCAATTGAATTGAGTGTAAAGTTATCACTTAAGCTAGCCGAGGTCTGTTGTAAGCCCGACAATGTTCATTCACTACTCAACACTATTGTATCCAAACTACATACGGACCAGAAATATTTATGAATAAAATGTAATTGGTTGGAGCACATACTTCTAAGCAATAGGCGCCGAGTGCGAATCTCGGTGCTGACAATGTATTCCGAACTTCAGAACACAAACGTTTAGCTTGGAGTAATGTGTACAGGAAATAATTCTGATTAGTTTGTCAAAAATAACGGAGGTTTGAACTCGCATCTTCCCGTTCGGAATATTCTCGCTTTAACTAACTATACGTATATGATTATCTCGCACTCGACGGATGAATCCATAATTTACTTGCAAAAACGAAGAGATAGAAGAATGAAACTATAATCCCATCTTAGTTTCCTTAGACTTCGAGTATTCTTATTCCTGTCTTTTCATTTTTCCTCTTAAACAAACGTTTGAGAATCTCTGTCTCACAGTATTATTGTATTTATCTTTAAAATTCTTTTCATCTCCACGGTATTCAGTCTTCAGGTTGAGAGCTTCAGGTTTAATCCAATTTACCCACTGCGTGGGTGTCTCTCAATTCAAACTGAAGTCAAACCCCACAACTTCTCTTATTTTATCCTCTCTTTTTCTTTCTAATTATGGAAATACACATCTACCATTTTTATTAGGGACTTAATTATTTTTTTCACCTCTTATGTAAAGTGGCTTTAAACTAATCCGCCGTTTAGAAGGTCACTCCTGCCGACGCCAATGAAATGTCGTACCGAGGGCAATTCTTAACTGCGAAAATGAATCAACGTAGTGGGTGTATTTCTGAAATACCTCTGAATTTTAAAACATAAACTCCATTCCAGAAAGTCGGACAGATAAAACATTTATCATGCATGAATATCAAGTTTTTTTTAAACATAAAAAACCTGGGCTTGTTATTTCCTGTAAGTCATTTTCATATTAAAAATTTATAATATTTATGGCAGCTTTTGTTGCCATATTCAAATCTTAAATTTGTATTTTAAGGTTCCTAACATTACCACGTTTGTAACTCAATTTCGCAAATGTACCTAATTTCATTCAGTGTCACATTTCTGCCGCATGTGGGGACAGGTCACACGTGGGGATCGATCACAATTCAAAATCTCTGCGGAGAAAAAGTTGATAGGGAGACGTTAGGTATATAGTATTCGCTCAATCTACATGTCACACATCGCTCTGTTAAGAAAATTAGCACTTTTTTTGAAAATGTTTGTAACTTCATCTACAGGTTGAAAAGGTTGAAAGAAAAACATTAAATATTACTAAGAAGCTTTTCACAAATACGAAGTCACTTAGTTTTCTTGGAAAATGCTTTCTTGAAATGTAATCTTTCCTTTCGTCGAATAGTTTCAGTGGTTTCATACAAAAAGACGAATAACGCAATATCTTCCACTACTGTGGAGTGTAAGTGTTACCACGGAGTTTGTAGTTGAAACTAATGAATCTGCAAGAAAAGCACAAGTATAATACTGCCTGAGTATACTTTTACAAAGAAAATGTTAAGAAATTATTACATTTTAACGTATCAGCTTCTCAGAGCCACAGTTCATTTTTTTTTCAGAAGTCTCGCGGAGTAAACTTGGTTTAGTGTTCCTTGATGTGATAATAAGATATGGTTTCATTTTTTCGCAACTTTCAAATTACATTTCAGAGCTGTTGTTTAAAAAAAGTCAATTTTGGATTGTTATAATAGACTGGCAACTTTGTTTTTCAAACTTGTGATGGCATTTTAAAGGGATTATCGGAGTATTTTTTCTTTTTAAACTCGCAAAACTACCGTGCCTTTCAAAAGCTCTTGCAATGCTCTGTAATGTTTTCGGCATTGTAGGTTACTTGAAAAAGATACAATGTGAGAATATTCAGGACCCTTGACAGCTCTTATGACAAGGTTCGACAATCAGGGTTACCAACAATACAATTTTGGACTACACTTGCAGCCACACAAAATGTACCTAAATTATATTTTGTTTGATGTTTTTCTGTTCTGTAATTTGCTACTGAAATATTGTAGTCGTATTTCATTCATTAGATTTTATGGCTAAAACGAAAATCACTTACGACTAGAAGGGGCCTTTCCTATCAGGAACATTTCCAGCATCGATATTTGGAAAGTACTTTGAAAGTATAAATTATGGATATTATCTTAAATTAATCTTACAAACGCTATGTAAATTCAGTAAAATAAAATTGAATTTAAGTTATGCAGTGAAAATTTTCCCGTATAAACCGCAAATAATCCAGGACAAAATTTCACAGTCGAAAAGACGTAAAAATTACGCAGAAAGAAATAGACTATTTAGTATTTTAAGGACCGGAGTCACACACCTCAAAAAACATTATTCCTATTTTTCTGAATCAATTTATCAAACTGTACGTACCTTTATCTAGTTTTTCTGCTGTATTACTCCGTATAAAGGTTGTTCTACGGTATGTAATTTTGTCGTCCACACTTGAAATTTTGTCAATGCCGAATTCCATCCCTGCGTAACTTTGTCCACTTGTAATTTCAGTCATTGTGTATTTTCTGTTATTTCGTCACATCAATGTGAAGTTTTGTGGGGTGTAATTTAAGGGCTTGGTACCAAGAATGACGTCACAGTTATTTCCCACGGCATTAAGGTTCAAAATCGCGTGAACAATCGCATGATAAAATTGTAAAAATAGCGTTTTTTCCATTTTTAGGGTTAATTTTGCGTCTATCAAAAATCTTTTACGGTTATTCCCTAGATTTTAATGCATATTATTAGTACAAAAAAAAATATACTACGCGACTTTCGGGAAACGAGGTTCCGTCTTTCGAAAAAAAGATCAGAGGTGTTTTTCAAATATTTTCTTAAGAAATCTGTACAAGATATAAAAAAATCTTTTACGGTTATTCCCTAGAAAAAGGTTCAATGCATCTACCCTAGTTTGTTTCAAAGCATATTTAGAAATGATTGTCGAGATATAAGCTCTCCCGTTCTTAGAAGTTTTTTAAAAGTTGGTATGCATACTCTTAACACAAATTTACCAATTTCTTCATGCAACAGTACTTTCCGTATGCTAATCAGAGATCATTAACAAAGAATGAAAGTCGTTTCTGTATGTAAATTTATAAGTAAACCATCTTAAATAAAACTTCCCGAAATCCCTCAGCTTCCACTAGATAAAAAGATCTAATAAATAAAGCTTCCTTATATTGTTACCCAATTACCTTATCGGGGTTTCTCTTTATCGCTTGTGGAAGATATTTCTTTTGTCGTTTTTAAAAGCTCTTGTTTTGTACTGAAAAAACATTATTGTCTAATTTCTTTAAAATAAATTAGTCTAATTACATAATAATTATTTATTCTTTAAGCAGCTTTTTTATCGGTGGGCCTGCGCCTGAGTTTAGTTTTGATGCAACCACTATTGTAAACACGTTCTGTAATTAAAGTTATTTTTTCAGGATTCTATTACATCGTTTCACGAAATATGTAGTCCGAGAGTTAACCCGTGCAAAACTGATTCCTGGGTGCGGGCGATTTAATACCTATGCAACCTTACTAAGTACTATCTTCTTCTTCTTCCTCTTTGAGTACATCTTGGACCTGTTTAATCAGGGCTCAAGTTTCGATCTTGTGATGAAGAGGTCCAACTCTCTCTCCATCATTTCGGTGGACGTCCCGGTGGTCGGCGTCCTTCAGGGATTTCTTGTACGACGAGCTTAGGAATTCTTGTGGGGTCCATCCTTTCAACATGATCCCTCCAGAACCGCCTTCTTTTCCTGGTCCATCTTACGATGTCCTCAACATTGCAGGTTCTACGGAATTCTTCGCCACACTAAGTACTATGATGATAATAATTAATTAATATGAAATTAAACCTGTCTACAAACAGAGTTCATATTATATTTAGTGACTATTATTTCCCATTCCGTATTCGTTATAAGACTATATTTTATGATAACATTATTGCTAACTAGAATTCATTTCCGTTATACGTCGACACATCGCCCACTATTGAACGATGTGGGCGAGTGCAATTAGATTTACCATCATTATACAGTCGATACTACGAGTACATATGTGTCAGCGACGGAAATAGCCAACTCCCAACGTCGTTATATTATGTATAACTTCTATTTGAACTGGGCGTTGAAAATTTCCCCTCAGTACCAACGCTTGAAGAGTCAATTCAAAATGTCAAAAGCAGATATTTCAATCTAAGATTTTCCCAAGAAAGTTATAGGTACTGCATTATATTGACTACTACAAAACCAATATAATATTTTATTTATTTATTTATTTAACGGTACACATACAGACATTACTTATGAATTAATTACAATGGGACATTAGTATATTACATGTAGAGTTCAAGCAACGCCCAGTTATTAGTGTACACAATTAGTTAATCTGTCAATAGTAAAACAAATAGCAAAGAACACAATTATGACAACAAAAATATTAAAGAAAACTATAAAAGTCTTATAAATAAAATATTACATGGTATGTCAGAAAATAAAATAATTAAAAAATAAATAGTAAAATATATAAAAAATAAAAAATATATGAACATGGATTCTTTCTAACTGACGAAATTACGTAGGGTTCAATGCCAGGTCTCGGTTGCAGATCCAGGATTCATTTTTGGGAGGAACTGCGAGGAAATAGTAATAAGTTATATTTTTTACTATGCTGATTCTTTCACTTATGACCTGAGAATAGAGGAGCTTCAGCTTCTTAGCCCCCTACATCCGCCACAGCAGTATGTCTTCGTAAAAAGTTTACAATCATGGAGTTTGTATGATTTTATCTCACTAATTGTGTGTTTCTCTGTTTTTTCTAGGAGACGCCTGCCATCCCTACGAGCCCTTCAAGTGTCCTGGAGATGGAAACTGCATCTCCATACAATATTTATGTGATGGAGCACCTGATTGTTCGGATGGATACGACGAAGATTCCAGACTTTGTACAGCAGGTAACTTTCACTCTTTCAGTTCCACGTTCAACCCTTTCGTGATCCGTTTTGAACGTTAGCGTCCCTTGATGCCTTCACACCCTCCGATTCTGAGCCCTCTACAGCCAGCCATATCTTCCATAAAACTATTAATACAACTGCTTTTCATTCTACATGCTACTGCTATACCATGACAATTTGCATGAGTGTGACGGAATAAAGGAGTTCGTGTAAGGATAGGACATTATGTTGCGACGAACCATTTGATTGTCCGAAAATCCGTCACATCACTATGGTTCTGGGCTGGGTAGATATGTAAAGGCAAAAACTACCAGTAGGTACCAAGCGCGAAGCTACCTAAGAACATACGATTTCCATCGAGTTATCTTTTGGATAAAACGATGGGTATAATAGTGCCTAATTTGAGGTAATCTAATAAGAAATGTTAGCCCCGGCTTCCCTTCTGCAGAAATTCACCCTTCGCCACTGGTAGGTACACTAATATATTGTTTTAAAAAGTAAAAAAAAAAAGTAATGTCAAAATAGAACAGGTAATGGAGGGGCGTACGAAACCTGCAAAGAAAAGGGTGTAAGAGCAGAAGAAGGTAAACCTTGAAAACAGGAAGTTGGATGAAATTAAAGTTGAGTAGGGGAAATAAGAGATAGTGGAAGATACTTTACAATGTTCCGTCTATTCTATATTATAGGGCGTGCAATATCGCAGGGAATTCAATTCCGGAACTAAGTTTATTTATTTAGCTCAAGTTCAATACTGGAGAGACAATTCTGGAATTCCGGAATCGGTTACTGAATGTTTCCATTCACCAGTGGTTGATTATTTTTTTAAATTCCGTTTAAACGAAACTACACTAACGAATACAACAAGTTTTGTAATATCAGGGTTCTGAATCAGACTTCTAATCGTTTGCGCTTATAGCCAAGTAATATTAGAATAAATTGTTAATTCTCCTTTTCATTTCATACAATATTAATTTTATATTTATTTATTCACAAATAAAATATACACAGTACAACATCACTGGGATTTCTCAACAAGGTATTATAACCTATATTTTGGTTAGTCCCACCAAAAATATATATAAAGTAAAAAAAAAATGACAAAAAGTAAAACGTTAATACAATGTGACACCTCAAATATAAGTTAATACAATGCGACACCTCACTAAGCCATGGCCTGTCGCGGGGTATAATTTAAATGAAACATTTTTTTTATTTTATACAAAAAAAAAGAAAGCAACGAGGTTCACACACTCATCTATGAGATTATATGGATACGACTATGTAAGCTTACGAAGGCGAAGTCAGTAAGTACGCAATTCTTAATTATGCGACATTTTGGGAAGTCAATAGAATATTGGAATTTCAGTATTAGGGCCTCGAATTGAAATACAGGAACAATCTTTCCGAGATTCCGGAGCTTGTAATTTTTTAAATCCTGAATGCATGCCCTAGTACCTAGTACACATACTTTACAATGTAATGTCTACTCTATATTAATTCCTTCTTACTTACAAACTTTGCTTGTTTAAGTAAAGTTTTACTGAGAAATTAATTAAGTAAACTCATTCCAGGTTCGTGCCTGGATACAGTTTAATTAATGTGCCATTAGAATTTTATACTTACTTCTACTTTGTCTTATAAAAATCATATTAATTATTATAATTATAACTAGATGAAGCCCATAAAAATAATGGACTTCTTTATTATCTCTATCAAAAGTGATATCTCTATCATGTTTTGATGATTTTTATATTGTATTTTTTTATGATGTTGTGATACAGGATCTTGCACAATGTACATACAATAGTATAGATTGAAGACTTTGTATTTGCTCTAAGATGTATTACACTTTTCTGTTAAAATGTTTGTCTTACACTAACCTGTCCAAAGGCATTTTTATGCTATTTAAATCATATTTCTTCTCCATTCTTCTCGGGTGTACCGTGTGCACTGTGCAGGTTGTCGATGTTGTCGAGCTTTCGGCCCACTTGCTGAGGCCATCTTCAGAACTAATGTAGTACATACTGCGGAAAGCTCGACAACATCGACAACTTACTCACGGTACACCCGAAAAGAATGGAGAAAATATTAAGAAGGACCGTGAAAAGCTACAAAGCTGTTATAAAGCATATTTTATGCTTCATAAATAAATAAAATAAATAAAAACTTTATCGAAGTAATGACATGCATTAAACAAATGGCGGGTTTATTGCCATGGGCAATATCTGCCAACCAACCATGCCTTCATGCAGATGATTTAAATATCCAGTCGCTAGGAAATTTGTTTTCGTATCTTAAAATCTAAAAAACTATGAAAATGATAGCATTCTAGATGTTCCGTATTTGATACGTGTAATATCTAGCACACTACTATTGTCCTGTTTTGAAAGACTTCATGATTTTCGGCTAATAAATATTTATTTATCTACATATACATATATGGTAAATGTAAAGAGTTTTTCTCTCCTTTTCCTTATCCTTCAGGAAAAGCACCCGGGTTCGACTCATACATAGATGTGCAGATAGTGGTTATTTTGCAAGTGGTTTAAAACAGTCGATTAAAAACTGCGTAGGAATCACTAAAAACCTTTTAAAATTGAGGATATATTTTTTAGCTGCGTAATTCTTTTTCATCAAATTAGTGTTTTAATTCCTACTTTACTTTGACCTTTCCTTCATTCATTCATAGCCACTTTGTGTTTAAATTTTGTCAACGAATTCAGCTTCTCATCTGATTAAATTACCATAATGTAGACACTTATTTTATAATGATAAGGCTTTAATAATCTATTTACCTACGTTTGTGAGAGCTCAGGTATTAAAGTGCTTCAGATGACAAGATGTGAATATCTTCCATAGTGGCGTTGATCCGTAGTACTACCTAGAATTCCTTGACAATTTGATTACCGGACTCTACCCCACTAAAATATTAATGTGATAATTAAACTAACAATAAACCAACTCTTCCTTTCTCCTTCTAGTTCGTTCCCGTACGACCCATCCATCCATCCTAAGAAATACACACAATATTTATATATATAACACAATATACCCCTCTATATGAAATTTGTTATAAAAAAATCCTCACCACTGATAAAATTTATACCACCTAATCAAAGAACTAATATCACGTAAAATTTTGGTATATAAAATAATATAATGCCTTAGTTAACTACGGGTTGGTATTATTAGACCAACACGAACGGATCTTTCTTCATTTAATATTCATGACCCATCCGAAGAAAATTCTTTTGAAGAAGATTATGCTAATTATTACTAAAGTTCAAAGCTGATCCGGAGATCCTTTAGGATATCAGTCTAAATTAAAGTGATCGCAAAAAAGCTCTCTGATTACTCCAGCTTACAATTATTTATGTATTTAGAGGTCAATTCTAAAGTCATTTAGAGTTTTTTGTTTAAATAATGTCTTTCTCATGAATAATATAATAGGTTACATTGAGTCTAGATAAGAAAATAATTTCTAGTTATAGAAATAGATATCTGGTATAGATTTTCAATTTCATTTCGTTGAATTATTAATGAAAACGGTCAAATTGCTTTCCTCAAAAACTGGAACTATACTCGTACATGGGCGTCGCCAAGGAGGGGTAAGGATTGGAATAGGTGTATATTTTTTCATACTAAATGATAAAACCTCTATTTAGACCTTGACAGCTTCGTTGCTATTTATTTTAGAGAAAAAATTTATATGCCAATTTTGTAGTAAATTTTACGTACTTTCATTTTGCGCAAAAAGATAACTTACGAAAGTTGTCAGTTTTCGAGTTCTAATAAAGAAATCGCCACAAATTGAATATTTTCGACTATTTTGTATTGTTTGCCATGTTCCGCCACAAAATTTATTGGCAAACCTCGGATTCGGGTTCAGCATCCCAAAAAACATATAGGTACAATGAAAGAAATACTGACTACCCCACAACTTTCCATCGAGGAACTTGTTTGTGTTTAATTTGACTGGATCAAACGTCATCTAATGAAAATTGTATGTATTAGTTTTTTATTTTCCCGCAATTAGAAGCTTCCCCTTAACTAACCTTTAGGTAGGCATTGATTATTATGTAAGTTATTATTCTTACCACATCCTACACACATGGAAACCTTAATATCCCCAGGGCCTTCAGATATTACAAATACAATATACCTACATTGTGATTCGACACATTGACATTTACCATCCATCCATAACGATATAACTCGAATTGGAGATAATTTCCTGATAATATAAACATGATTATTTATTTAGGAGATTATTTGATTTCTCACTCAGGGTGGATTTATTTATCTTGTCATCTTAATTTTAGATTGGATCCAAAGGTATGGGTAGTATAAATATATGACACATTCAACACAAAAAATGTTATGCTCGTGTTATCTTAAGTGCTACTAAAAATGACAAGTAATAATCTCAACAGATATAAGGCGAAAGGTGGATATTTCATCAGGCTTATTTCCATCAGCTTACCCTAGGATGGTCACGGTCTCTGACCCCTCCTCTTCCATCAACGAATTCTTTTTGCATCCTGTCATCACTCATTCTTTCATCATGTCCAAATCATCTTAGTTTATTAACTTGTATTCTCGCCGCATCACCACGTCCTACTATCATTTCTTTCTCTAATCGCCTCATTTCTATATGATCCATTATTATTATACGTGATCTATCAAAGTTTTCCCACATATTCTCCTCAACGACCTCATCTCTACAGCATTTATACCAGACTAATCCTTCTTCATTATTTGTTTACTGTTAGTTGTAATGGTCATTAAAATAAATTAATTTTGTAATTTCTATTTTTCTCTTTTCAGCCAAAAGACCCCCCGTCGAGGAAACAGCGTCGTTCCTGCAATCATTATTGGCTTCCCATGGACCAAATTACCTGGAGAAGTTATTCGGCAGCAAGGCCAGAGATGCTTTGGCACCCTTGGGCGGAGTGGAGAAGGTGGCTATCGCACTTTCAGGTACAAAAAACATTTTATTTTCAAGAGGTACACAATGAAAAATTGGCACAAAAATAACAAGACAATCATACATCTGCCCATAGAATGGAGAACACGTTCTATGCTCACTTTAAGTTTAAATAAATAAATAAAAATAAATAAATCTTTATTGGCCAAAACAAAATATGCATATTAATTACAAAAATAAGATGTAAAAAATAGGTGTGCCAAAAGGCGGACTTATTGCAAACGCAATATCTTACAGTCAACCCGAGAAAAGAAAGAGATAACGTATATAATATAAATAATAATAAAGTAAATAAATATATAGATAGATATCAGTACATAGTTGATATCGATTCTGTTCATAACTTCTTCAAGAATTTATTATACAATATAATCATATTAAACTAGAAATGGTATAATAACTTCAGGCCTCGTATCTTCTACAACTGTTCGTAATTAATTATGAATTATTAATAAGGTTATAATAATTATACATACAATATGCAAATTAAGGCATTTGAATAAAATTATACAAGAATTATTAATACAACAGTATACCAGATAGATACAGCCTTCACTGTATACAGGGTATTTATGTATGCCAGACGTTTTTCTCAGAAACAAGTTTCGAAACATTAAGGGTAAACCCACCTCCACCCCTGGATGTTTCAGGATCTTCAGTTTCTATATCATCCAATCTATATCATATATAGCGCAAAAACATTATTTTTCAAAGGAGGCCTCACTTATTTCCATTTTTTATATCTATACAAAGCAACCCTCGCTTAAGTGTAATTTGATCACATTAAGCGAGCCGAAGATTAGTCATAATCCTGATGGAAGGTCCACATTTCGCTGTATACCTTATTATACAAGCATGCAAAAAATCCGATGTTTTTATGAAAAAAAAAAAGATTATGACATTAAAAAAATATCAATAGCGCCTTATCTATGTAGGTGGTCGGTAGCCTGGTCGGTAACGCGCTCGACTGTTAATCCAGTGGGCGCGGGTTCGATCCCCGATGCCGACTTACTCCACTTCACGACACAAGCTTTTTAAGCTTACTTTGAAGCGTACAAAGGTGTATTTGGGTTTGTTTCGATAAACCCAGATTCATTTTTATATAAAAAAAAAAATCTAGAACGGGTGCTTGTTATCTCCCTGTATTATTTAGAATAAGATGTCTCCAACTGTCTGTAATTAAGCCGTAGAAAGACAAATTTTGTATACCAACCTCGCATTTACGAATGGAATTAGTATAACTTCATTTGACATCTATGTAGGATTATTATGGTAGTAAGGGTAGCGGTTGTTGCCAGGTTGTTTAATAAGAAAGTTACCCTAAACCATAATACTTTCACTGCGGCATAACACATTTTACACATAATTATAATAATACATTTCTTAAGTTAGGAGTGTGGTTTGCCGGGGGGCTCCCTTCTGGCTAACCCTGAGCCCACCTCTTAAAAATATTGTGCCAAGAAGTGCGGGTAAAGAGGACGCTATATGCGCCTGTGCTACCCGGGGATGCAGAAGGCCTTTAGCCCAGTCCTTCAATTAATATACCTTTCTTGTGGTGTAAAGAGTAATTTTTAGAACAAATATCTCGACAACCTTAGGTACTAAAATGTTATAAAAAATAAGTTTGATACATTGAACCACCATCTACCAAATTAACCTAAGAGATCTTTTTGGTCGTAAAAAAAATTAAAAATTCCCCTGTAGGTACTTTTTTTTTCAAAGCAAATAACTCGCCTCGCGAAAGTTGCAATATTCATTCTCGTAGTGATAATATTCATCAAAAAATCTACTGAATTACTGTATTTTTTTTATAAAGCAAAATTGACCCCAATAAACATGAAAAATCCGGTTTCTAAAATTTGATCATGTGATTTTGAACGTTAAAGACTCAGGAAACATTTTCGGGATTCTCGTTTCATGAATCTCTGGAGACAATATCCAAACGTTAATATCATGAATGAAAATTACTCAGAATTCATATTTATAATATTTATTAACACACGCAATTAATTAATTAGTAGAAGATGGGAGAACTGTCCCTATTAAACCTTCAGGGATTCCAAAATGTACCTACATATATAGACACATAATAATTAGGTAACCTATATTCTCCCTAATCAAATATGTAAATATATATTCTATCATATACCTATATCCTGTCCTGACACATGGGGGGATGAGAAAGGTAGGAAAGTCAGAGAAAATCGGAGATTAGACATTCGACATCAAAATGTCGAACGAGTCTGTTATCTGTTAACGGAAGACGATATTTTAATAAAGAGCACCGTGTACCATAAAATTATTTTTACACTACTCTTCATTTTGTTCAAATTTTCTATTGTATAATGACTTCGTCGTTTGGTGGTATTTTTGGAGCCCTGATTGCCTTTAGTCAGCTTATTTTATTTTTTGACAGCCTTTGTTGTTGGTATATGCTGCGGGCGCCCTTAATTGGAGAGTGGACATGTGATGTTTTTCTTTCCTGTATGATAATGTATTCATGTTTTGTTGATGTCTCTGTGGGTGTCACATATAATATAAAATAAAATAAAAATTACCTGTTTCATATTCCATCGACTCCTGATGTACAAGTTGTGATGGGAACACCCTACTAGGCTAAAAATAAAAGAATACTAAACTAAACTTTTGGTGTTCAACATTACCTCCTAGCTAACTGCTACCTAAATTCAAATCTAAACCCTATTTTCTAGTTCTAAAAGCTACTTTCCCTAAGTTCATTTCTGCTTTCACTCTATCACACATTCTAATCTCACCTTTCATTCCAAACTTACATTCAGACACTGAATTTGCGTAAAACGAATCGACGCTTGTCCGCCGTTATCCTGTTTTCGTAATTTGTAGCGAAGTCTTTCTTTGTTCTACAATATTCGTTGTAAATTGGCCTTTACGTGATCAGTCTAATGGTTAGATTTTCTTTAATTCGGACCCACATTGTGTTTTTCAGCTGAAATAAAAGTCCTACCTCAATTTGGTGTATCTACTTATTATATAATACGAAACATCGACTCAATAAGTACTCAGCGTGTCACTGAGCTGTAGGTACCTGTAGCTAAATACGAGGTACGTGCTACACTCATCTCCTACACATAACACTCCAGAGGCGTATTCAGTAGATAAAGTTACATTATAATTTTACAAACAGATAAGATATTCTTTCATTCGTAGTTGTTAGCAAAATATTGATAGTATCACCTACCTCTGTCCTTCTGAAATGTTACATAGAAAGCACACACAATAACACAAAGAGAATTCAATAAATATACAATTCAAAGTACCACGAATGAAAGATTATGAGCTGTGGAAAAATTAATTAAGATGTTATTTGTCTTTTGTACCACAATGTTAATAAAAGACAAAATTAAGGTGGATTGAGTTTATAATCGTAAATAACTAGATACTTTTTACATTCGAGAATAGTACTTAAACAAATGGACATTGTCAAAATTGTTTATCATGCGGTTAGCTTAGAATTAGATTTGGGCATGCTACAAGAGCCCCATCCCGCCCTTGAAATCTCGGCCAACCTATTACGAATGCCAAGTCTTTGGGTTATCGCGAAGGTGCAAATTAAATAACATTCCAAAATGGCAAGCAAATACTGTATAATAAAATACAGGGGTGACCTCGCCTTATAAGAACCCTCACCACAAGGATTTTTAACTCAAGACATTTGAGGTTTTTTCGTGGAATGGACTTGCCGGCTTGCGCAAGTACACCTTTCCAGGTGTCATAGGTAAAGGACTGGACTATTAGTAATTTATATTTTGTTAGTTCCATCCAAAAGACTCAGTACAGACGCCTTCGGATCAGGATTGGATTTGGGTATATAAATTTCTATTGGGAGGACAATAAAATACATAATAGCATGCTTTATAAGGTCAAGGAGTAATTTCAGTATGTTAGTTAAATATTACAAGATACTAAATTGATTTAGTCAATAATTAGTTGTAAGAATTTGACACAATCCATTTATGAATTAAAAGTAAAAACTCCACACTAGGTGAAATCTTTATAACAATATGAAAATACCTAAAATCAAGTAGAACAATTCTCGATCCACCTTATTCTAATATTGAAGGTTAATACAAATTATTAAAGTTAAAATAATAAAATAAAATAAAGTTTGCTCATCCTTAATACGGCCCTGTCCTCGTTGTACTGAATTTAAAACTAATATTAATATATTTAGGTCGAATGCAGTTTTCTCAATATTCTAAATAAGAACATTTCACTCCAAAGCTAAATAAGACTATTTGAAAGGTGAAAGAAATTATTAATTAATTAAATAAAACACTCGGTAGTATTAAAGCAAAACCCCTTTCAAAAATAATTAATGCCACATCTTATCAACGAAATAACCGCTCGCATCGTTGTTAAGATATTGACTGTCTGTCCCGAGAAATCTCTTCCAAGCCATCATATCTCGATTCTGGATACCTGAATCCTGATAAAAAATATCAACAAAAAATCATACATCACCCATTCACACACACACACACCTTTCATGCATCCAACATCCTATATCTCTCTCTCTCTTCAGTAGATTCTGAAAGAAATGTTAAGTGGGAGTCATCTTCCTGTAAAGGAACAAATATACCTAACCTTTGTCCCATAATATACATCTACTTACTACTTATGATATTGTTATTGATTCGAACCCCATCACACCTCCCCTTGGATGGGGGTTTTAAAAACCAAAACAAAGATTCGGATTTTTAAACCACCATACATCAGCTCAGAAAAAAATTGCTGAAAGAAAAAAAATCATAAACCTTAAAATTAAATTAAACTTATATTCCTCCGAAGTACGGCCCTGTCTCCAGTCTTCATGAGTACATCATACCTGCCCACTTGAAAATGGTTTTACAAAAAAATAAACACATATAAATAAATGAACCCTAAAAGTTTATTATTTTATCTCCTAAAAGTATTTTATGATTAATTACCCTCTTAAGATTTCTTAATATTCTCGAACCTATAAGCTAATGAATCCGTCAATATTATTTTTAAGACCGTCCCAAACTAATACTTGTACCTAATCCAGTATTATTTCATTCTACTAACATTTCGACTCATGTACTACATACAACATGAAGTATATACCTAACATGTTGTAAATATAGTACACATTTATATTCCGGAGTAGGTAGATTTCCTGTTGTATGATAAATTCCACATCGATAAGTTGTTCCAAATTTTATCGTCTTGTCAATCATTCGATTATCGGTGAAGATATTCAGGGCATAGGAATTACGTCGCTATTACTTCAATACCATTTTTTTTTTTCAACCATCAGTAAAACTGTCTTCTTGTAATCCTTGAAGAATTTTCACTATCCATCTAAATGGGTCGTTCCATCCTCAAATATAATCTCCTCAGTCGAATTCGCCTGTATTCTCTTCAAGACTTATGGTAAACTGCATACTTTCATTTATTTATTTTCATTCGGCGTTCTAGGTTATAATTCTATTCTATTATAGTTTTACGACTATTCACTCGTATACGAATGACCTCAGTTGTTTGTATTCCAAACCGACGACTTTCAAAGACGAAGCAATTGGTTATAAAATAGTTGAGTATCGTAAGTATTCCTGTTACACAATCCAACGTAATGTCCTTTAACGAGATAATCCAATTCTCAATCACCTACAATGAGACATAAACCTCTTTCTATTTCACATCCTTCTGACTTCCTGTTTGATCAATCATAGATACGCTAAATTTAATTTCACGTGACATCCAAATACAATAAGATATTTCGATAGCCTATTCCACAGTAATTTACGATTCCTTACTCGTTCTAGAGTAATTCACAGTATTATAAGATATTTAACACACACAACATTCATTCCTATATTACACACTGCACCTTATAATTTAATTTCACTATACAATACACACACCATAAATAAATACAATTCACTTTCGCCTGTCCAATGTTAGTTTCTTCAATGCTCTGGCAAAAGGCTTTATTCGCACTATGTCTTTAATTTCACTTGGTAAGGTTTGTACACCAAGGAAGACGAATATAGGAATCCAAGTCTGGGCTTGTCAGTTCTGGAGCTCTCAGGCCTAATGTGATCTCTCTGCCGTGTGTAACGGGAATGTACACTACTATTTGGCACTAAACGTATGTGCGTTTTTATTTGCCCCGTTTTTATGTTTTTATTCGATGTAGCATCTTTACTTTCCCAATGTTAATTGTCTCGTCTAAGTTCAAAGATTCGGTTATCTTATACAATTCCAGAGTTCTCGTGAATCTGTTTAAATTAAGTACTGCCTTCAGTGCCGTATTGTCGACACTGTACAATTGTTGAATTGCGCAGGATGACGTCCGCTAGTTAGTCATTTCACCTCGCACTCTATCTGAAATATCTCAACATATCCGCATACGGAATGTGTCTGTCCATCGCATTATAAATATCGTACGAAATTTCTGACGTCTTGAACGAATCGCAGATCAATATTTATATTCAAGTAGGTATGATCTAGTCTCATCTCACCTACCCATATAGTAGTAAGTATAATAAGTTCATCCTTTCCCTTTGTCTTGAAAAGTCCACTGTGCTTATTGTATTATCTGAACGCAATATGCTTATACCTAGCCGTTGTTTATGTAGTACCTAATAAATTGAATACAACATTTTCGTATTACTATACATAGTCGACGAATGGTGGGTATATATTCCTACCTACATGATACCTAACGTTCAGGTATGATCCTCCGTGAACCTACTGAATTCAAGACGAGTCTAATGTCAACGACCTAAGATATAAACATATCTTGTCCCAAAGTTGTATTCTTTCATAATGTAGATATTCAACGCATACATTCGACTAAATCAACTAGGTACCTACTTCAGATCAATCTTAGACCTCTAATGACGAACCCAATCTAAAAAAAAATGTATCTTGATATTACAGTTATTCTTCCCATCTACCTAAGCTAGATGTTTGTGTTAACTATCCCAGCCTCTTCCCTTTTTTTTATACCATTACGTACACTACCCATATTAAGTGTTTCACCATTCACCCACCAGAATCACAAATACTATACTATCTATACCTACCTCTACTATACGTGTTTAGATTATCCTGACTTCAGATGATGAACTTACAGTCGTATTCCGCGCTACGTGTATTGGAATGTGTTTCGAATAACGCACCAATATTTTCGTATCCATACTTAAACATAACACCCCTTCGGTGATAAGCAAAGCGACTCAACGATACTTGATTTCTTGATGTCTCGCAATCATCCCCTCCCCTCGCTAAGAAAGAGATTTTTTCTATTTTCGCAACCTTCTAGAGACGATGACGCATCAATCACCACCTCCCCTCAGTTTTAAGACGTGTCATATCTTCCCATTAGTGTAGACAAGCAGATTTAAATTTTCTTCATACTATATTTTTTTTTCTAACTAATTCTAAGTCTATTTTCTGAAGCTATCCGTAGTAACCCAGTCAGTATTTAAAAAAATACTTATCCTCTGTCACTGCACCATTTTTGTGATGGGAACACCCTACTAGGCTAAAAATAAAAGAATACTAAACTAAACTTTTGGTGTTCAACATTACCTCCTAGCTAACTGCTACCTAAATTCAAATCTAAACCCTATTTTCTAGTTCTAAAAGCTACTTTCCCTAAGTTCATTTCTGCTTTCACTCTATCACACATTCTAATCTCACCTTTCATTCCAAACTTACATTCAGACACTGAATTTGCGTAAAACGAATCGACGCTTGTCCGCCGTTATCCTGTTTTCGTAATTTGTAGCGAAGTCTTTCTTTGTTCTACAATATTCGTTGTAAATTGGCCTTTACGTGATCAGTCTAATGGTTAGATTTTCTTTAATTCGGACCCACATTGTGTTTTTCAGCTGAAATAAAAGTCCTACCTCAATTTGGTGTATCTACTTATTATATAATACGAAACATCGACTCAATAAGTACTCAGCGTGTCACTGAGCTGTAGGTACCTGTAGCTAAATACGAGGTACGTGCTACACTCATCTCCTACACATAACACTCCAGAGGCGTATTCAGTAGATAAAGTTACATTATAATTTTACAAACAGATAAGATATTCTTTCATTCGTAGTTGTTAGCAAAATATTGATAGTATCACCTACCTCTGTCCTTCTGAAATGTTACATAGAAAGCACACACAATAACACAAAGAGAATTCAATAAATATACAATTCAAAGTACCACGAATGAAAGATTATGAGCTGTGGAAAAATTAATTAAGATGTTATTTGTCTTTTGTACCACAATGTTAATAAAAGACAAAATTAAGGTGGATTGAGTTTATAATCGTAAATAACTAGATACTTTTTACATTCGAGAATAGTACTTAAACAAATGGACATTGTCAAAATTGTTTATCATGCGGTTAGCTTAGAATTAGATTTGGGCATGCTACAAGAGCCCCATCCCGCCCTTGAAATCTCGGCCAACCTATTACGAATGCCAAGTCTTTGGGTTATCGCGAAGGTGCAAATTAAATAACATTCCAAAATGGCAAGCAAATACTGTATAATAAAATACAGGGGTGACCTCGCCTTATAAGAACCCTCACCACAAGGATTTTTAACTCAAGACATTTGAGGTTTTTTCGTGGAATGGACTTGCCGGCTTGCGCAAGTACACCTTTCCAGGTGTCATAGGTAAAGGACTGGACTATTAGTAATTTATATTTTGTTAGTTCCATCCAAAAGACTCAGTACAGACGCCTTCGGATCAGGATTGGATTTGGGTATATAAATTTCTATTGGGAGGACAATAAAATACATAATAGCATGCTTTATAAGGTCAAGGAGTAATTTCAGTATGTTAGTTAAATATTACAAGATACTAAATTGATTTAGTCAATAATTAGTTGTAAGAATTTGACACAATCCATTTATGAATTAAAAGTAAAAACTCCACACTAGGTGAAATCTTTATAACAATATGAAAATACCTAAAATCAAGTAGAACAATTCTCGATCCACCTTATTCTAATATTGAAGGTTAATACAAATTATTAAAGTTAAAATAATAAAATAAAATAAAGTTTGCTCATCCTTAATACGGCCCTGTCCTCGTTGTACTGAATTTAAAACTAATATTAATATATTTAGGTCGAATGCAGTTTTCTCAATATTCTAAATAAGAACATTTCACTCCAAAGCTAAATAAGACTATTTGAAAGGTGAAAGAAATTATTAATTAATTAAATAAAACACTCGGTAGTATTAAAGCAAAACCCCTTTCAAAAATAATTAATGCCACATCTTATCAACGAAATAACCGCTCGCATCGTTGTTAAGATATTGACTGTCTGTCCCGAGAAATCTCTTCCAAGCCATCATATCTCGATTCTGGATACCTGAATCCTGATAAAAAATATCAACAAAAAATCATACATCACCCATTCACACACACACACACCTTTCATGCATCCAACATCCTATATCTCTCTCTCTCTTCAGTAGATTCTGAAAGAAATGTTAAGTGGGAGTCATCTTCCTGTAAAGGAACAAATATACCTAACCTTTGTCCCATAATATACATCTACTTACTACTTATGATATTGTTATTGATTCGAACCCCATCACAAAGTGTATAAATTTTCTTTCTCGTCTTTTTCACAGAATCTCAAACCATAGAAGACTTCGGTGCAGCGCTTCATTTGATGAGATCGGACCTGGAACACCTCCGTTCAGTATTCATGGCCGTGGAGAATGGAGATCTTGGTATGCTCAAGTCTTTGGGCATCAAAGACTCCGAATTGGGAGATGTGAAATTCTTTCTGGAGAAGCTGGTGAACACGGGATTCCTGGACTGAATAGCACCCGAGCCTGCTTCTGAATATTACTTTGTTCAATCCCTCCCTCGTGGACCCATCAACCCTGGATTTTACAGTTACCTTCCCTATGATCCATACAACAACTAACATCACATATTCTCCTCCAATATCATCTCTTCTATAAACCCATCATACCTCATTCATATGCTATTCCACTATCTTCTTTCAAAAAGTTTTCTCCCCCACATAAAAATATTCCCAAATAATCTAACTTGAGAGAATTACAGTTGGTTCTTTGCAAAATTGAGTTCAATATATAAAAAAATATTCCAGTTTCGCAACACTGGTACAGAAACCTTACTGTATTAATACAGTAATAGAAGGCAAGAAAGTGGAATCCATTCCGAAATCGATAATACTGCTTGCTTACTTTTAAGAAAAGCATGGTTCAATTTTATTACTTAAAAATAACAAAACTAGCAGTTAAAGATGTAGAACGATTCCTGGGGTGTAATCAGCTCCCAGTTAAAGCAGCCTTATATTATCGTGTCTTGAGATCTACGAGTATATACGTATAATAAACTTCAACCCGAAAATTCTCGATAGTGTGATCGTGTTCCCATTGTTGGAGCAAATGATCCACAATTTAAAATTTCAATATTTCCAAGAACTATCCAAAAATCTGTTCTAGGGAAATTATCAAGGAATGTCCAAACAGCAGTCGTGGGGATTTTCTCAAGAATTTCAGTCTTTTAATGTGGGACACTGTAGAACCCTTACGAGTATTTTACGAGTATTCGTATTTAAGCATGAAGCATTTTTATCTAGTCTTCGGAAATCTATATGAATATATAACTTAATTTTGCAAAGAGCTTGTATTTCCACCAATTCTTTATGCGGTATATAAAGCGAATCTTAATATTCTGAAGAATTTTATTTGTCCCCATCGAGTATCTTACACTTAAATACATATAAATAATTTTCTCCTTCTTGCTTTTTGTTAAAAAAAAAGTCACCAATTTGGAACCATCTGGTGTGTTTAAAGCTGCTGAAATTAATGTGCTTGCCTACTTGTTAAAATAAAATCATAAACGAAGGAAGGTTTTAAAGAAAGAATTATTGAAAACACTTCGAAGAAACCTAATAATTCATGTAACAAAATATTCAAACTGAAAAATATGTTAAATCATACACACACTAGAAGACTTGCATGTGAACATATCACAATTGTATACACGATATTTTAATATTATATTATAATATGTAGTAAAAGTTTTTTAAACGCCTCAATATTTTGGTAAGCAGAATAAATAAATAAAAAAAATATCTTTAGGACATTTGTATCTATGGAAATAAGAATATTTTGACAGTAGAATTGTTTATGTAGAGAAAGATCTTGTTTGAGTAAAGTAGTAGTTCTTTGAGGAACAAAACGCTATTTTAAAATAGCTGTTTTATATTTTAAAAGTCAACGATTGGTGACGACATTTTGATGAATTTTTACTAAAGTTATTCCTATGGATCATTACGATTTCATCAATACTGTATTTCAAGTGAGTTTTTGATGGGATTCAAAATAAACTTAATTTACATTATGTAAATATGAAAAATTTTCAGCAACAATGAAAACATTTAGGTATTTAAGTATTTAAAACAAGGATTTGGCGAAGTCAAAGTTCTCATGAAAATGTAAAGAATCCCATCAAACGAACTTCAAAAAAAAGTCATCATACCCTTTCGCTTCTTAATATTTTTTTTTGTGTTTTAATCATTAAAAAATCTTATGAAACTTTCGCATCGCAATTTCCCCGACGTATGTATTTACATAAAAAATATCATAAAAAATCTATTCATTCTTTGTTCACGTGTAGTATAATACGAATATTATATTTATTTAATAAATAAATAAAGTTTTTTTATGATTTCGTCAGAAGCAGGATTCGGAGTTTGTCAAAAAAATGTAAATTTAAAATTACTTAAAAAGTTTAATCTCTATGATGACTTTGAATATAATTAAGTAAAAAATAAATAAATCATAAATAATATGGCGATGATGAATAATGATTATGTAGAATCATTTTCTAGATAATTTAGGGGACAACGGCACCCTTCCGTAATATTATAAATTTAAAAAAAAAATGCACGTATTATTGGTGTCACATCACACCAGTAAAAATATAATTACAGATATTTACTAGATCGTATTTTCGTTATTGTTAATTTAATTGATTTAATAACGTATTTTTAAATTAAATCAATTTATTAATATTCTGTTTTACAAATTAAAAAGCTCTCTATTTCTAATTATAATAAATTGCTGAAATTTTTCAAAAATGTTGGTCCTTAAATCGCTTACATAAAACAGGCAGCTAAGTGTTTTTTTATATATATTTAGAGCAATATAAATCCGTTGTACTTACAAGTATTTAAAAATATATTTATTACACCTGAAACTAATCTATTTATTCATTCACACATTTATAGCTTTGAATTTGTGCGAATTTCATTTTAATTAGCAAAAAATATTATTTTTAATGTATTCATAAACTACTGTCATTTTGATGAAAGAAAATAACAAATGTATGTTATATTGATTAAAGAATGTGAATCAAGGAAATATCGTTACATCATTTATTAAAATCTTATAAAATAATACATATGTATAATATTGTTTCAATAATAAAACAATATATATAAATCTTTTTCTCTTTCTCAGTGTTGTGTGCAAGTCATGTGGCCAGTTCAATTTATAATTCAGTCTATCGTATGTTGCCATATAAATTATTAATTAGGGAATGAAAATTGTTTTTTTTATTCCATCTCCCCCCGAATATTTATAATAATATGTGTATGTGTGTTTAATTAAATAAATAAATAATAAATAGTATCAGTATGAATTTAATATATTTTATTCTTAATACAGATCGATGTTGTATTTTTCAGTGTTTAGACAGTAGCGTATAAATCGTTTTTTTTCACGTTATTTAAAATAAAATCAATGAAAAGTTAATAATTAATAATAAAATGACGTAAATGTCATAGCAGAGTTACTGTACCTTTTATTAGATTTAGACGATGAAACAATTAATGACAATACAGTGTCATTTATTTGTCAATCAATTATTAATTATTGATTCAAGATAAGTCGATATTACATATAAAAATAATATGATAATTCAAGTTAATAATTAAGAATATTTGTATTAGATGAATGTGTGTGAGATGTGATGAAATGTTAGACCCCCCCTGATACTCGGACATGACATGACACCAACTGATATATAAAAATATATCAAAAAATATTATACTTATAATATGTAAATTAGATTTTTGTCGAAGCATCAATTTCTGATTAATATTCGAACAACAAATGGCAGTATTTTTTGAATCTTTAAATGTTAGCGTTATTTATTATTATTATAATTATAAGAAAATATTAATATTTATAAAATATTTTGATCTCATAGATTGTTACAATACCTATATTATTTATACGCTTGTTATTTCTCATTAAATTTTATGATGATTCTTTGCTTGTGCTACCAGATTTTATTACACTCAAATATAAACTCGTTTCAAATATTCATTTTTCAGGGCCACAAAAATGCATGTTTGCAGCGATAATAAATGTTATTAAAATTATTTATGTATGAAAAGGAAATGTTACGGAACAAGCAGGCTTGAGGCTGGTATACGAAGCTAAGCGAGTTCACAAACAATTCAGGAAAGAAATGTAGGAATAGTTAGAAAGAAAAACTTAGGAGTACATAGGTATTTCGTACCATATATATCATTACATGTTTTATTCAAGTTATGCTCGTGAAAAACACTAACATTCATTTCCAAGCATCACTATACTCGTGAAAATGTTCTACAAAATGTTTACGTTATAAGGTACGTAAAGCACAAAATACATAAAGTACAATAATAACGTTAGGCTGAAAAATGGAGCGTACCAAAACATAAACCATACCTTTGACACCTAACGAAGAATCGGCAATTAAATTTAGCTGATCGTTTAACATTTGGACGTTTGAAATTATTTGACCAAGCATTCCATATCTGGAACATGTTACAAGTTGGGTATTACAATTACTCCAACCACAGGAAATACGAGTATAGCTTGGATATAGCATTCAGTTCCAACCACACTTATTCTTTCATCAATTGTAATCCAATTTAAAAGGAGTATAATTGGAGAAAAAATATTTATAAGCAAGTTATTACCATCATATTTACTGCACCATTATGGAATGTACATTGTATGGGTATGATACGATTTTTTTATTTTATGACATTACCTACATATGATACGATCATTTTATTTTATGACACTGTCACTATGAGAAACACATAACTGACACAACTTACATCTTTATAAATAACTCTAGTGACAATGTTTTTTTTTTTTACATATTTCAATGGATACTTAAAATAATTTCATTTTATATTGAGCCCAACAATATGTCTATTAATTTTTTGTCTAAATGTATAAATTTAAAGAAAATTGCTAAATGAATACGTAAGGTATCAATTCTATTTCGCTTGCAACGAATATTAATTGTATTAATAACTTTATATCTCTACCACATATCAATTCTTTGCAAAAAAAAAAAAACATTATTATTAGATAATAATAACTGTTGTAGGATTTTATTTATTTATTTATTTACTTCAGTCTTAATGTAGAATAATAATTAGAAAAATAATAGTTATGAAACATACATATCATATTTATTAAAGTTATTAATAAGGTACCAATATACATATCAATTTAACATATCTCTTAAAAAATTAAATAAGTCTATAGTGCTATGACATATATTTACACATATTTATATATATTTACTTTATATATTATGTATTCATAATAATATATATGTTCTTTTTATAGAGAAGAAGAAGAAAAAAAGCAAATTGTGATCAAAAAGTAAATGCATAACATATCATTAGAGTATTGGTGTTTTGGCCTTTTTGTAAAATTTGTATTTTTCACATGTTTCAATTTTCACGAACTCAGTAAGGTTTTTACAAAATGTTATCGCAGATTTTCGCGCTACTAAATACATATATCGCAAAAATCGAGATATTCTTACAGTAAGCGAACGTAACCCAACAATTACGGGTATGTACCAATAACTTGAAAATTTCAGGCGAAACTCGGAAATTATTTCACCAATTCCTTACTATGTAATTGAGTAGATCAGGTTGGTTTTGCATGGATACATGAGGAAATGAATAAAAACGATCAATATTTAATTTAAAATTGGTTTTGTTTATATTGTTCAAATACTTACACGAAAAACACATGATTAAATGAAATTTTCACCTACACTTAAATAAAAATGTATCGATACATATAGTTTTACTGATATTTCGAGCACAATGCTTGTTTTAGGCCCCATACATCTGAGCCCAATCCTTTAATATTCACGTAATCGGAGTAGGTGAATTCTTTCCAGTAATTAGGCTGAAAAGTTCAAACATAGCCTCAAAAATGACACATTAAATAAATTAAGCCTTTTTAAAATATTATTTTGGAATGCAGGCATTATAAATTTAATTTACTGCTTATTGATTTCTCTTAATTTTGGGTAAACGATGAAAAAAAAAGAAAATGTCACGATATTGTTTGACACTCTGATAATATTCATTCAATCATAGAGATTCCAAATCATTCAAAATAATGCTCTTACATGCTGTAAAGAAGTTATCTTGATCTTGGAAAAAGCAGTGCTGGTTTCGCTTTTGATTCAGAATATTATGCCAAAAAATAACAGAACACAATACATCCAATATATAATATTATTTTTGTATTTAATATGAATGTATTTAAATTAAGATATGATTAGATGACAATGTATATTAATGATAATTATTCTTATTATTATATACTAGATTAGATTATTACATTTAAGGATGGAACCACCACAAACTTGGAACACAACTTGTATAATGTGAGACGTGAAGAATTATAAGTATTTAAATAAAATTAATTATAAAATATATTGCAAATCATTTCAATTTTTATTAACACCTCTTACAATCCTTGCCAATACAAACTATGTTCTCTAAGACATTGTTAAAGGTCCTATATGCTGTCGTGCGGCTTCGGCGCCCCGAATTGTTCTCAGCCAATACTGGGAGAATCGTCTTGAAACTAAAGACAGTGATAGATGAAAGTATGGACTACAGATTGACTGTTTTGAAATTACAATATTTGGAAATACCTTGAATAAAAAAATATTCAGAAAGTACCCCTGAAATTTACGGGATCTGAGGATTTTCCATTCAGTTTTTCAGATGTAATTCAGTGTAATTTAGCCAAAATACTGATAATTAAAATCTTAACAAATTGACTGTTTTAGATTTTTAAATTTCTTCCCAGGTTTCTTTTAAAATGGTATAATTCACTTTGTCGCTTAGGTTATTCTTATTTAGCGCTAACATTCTTTTAAAAAAATTGAAAAAGGTAAAGCGAAAATAGAACGGTTTTTGCTCAGTGCATCACGTAAGCCTTTATCAACCAAAAAAGAACAGCATATAAAAAAATATAGCGTACCTAAAAATTTGATTCAATGAAAACCTAGTTAAATGTAGGTTAGATATATAAAGAAAACTACAGAATACAAAATATAACTATTTATTTTAAAAATGCATAAAAAATTATCACAATATATTATTAGTAAATTATATTGTAAAATAACATAAAGAGTACCTAATACAGTAAATTTCTCCTCTTGTTTTTTTTTTAATTACTTACTTGGTTCATTTTTATAGCCTGGGAGACAAAAAATCGCGTCTTCATTCTATTTTGCTATCAATTTTTATGGACTTACAAGAAAAGGTAAAACGACGTATCCATTATTTGACGCGTGTCAACTCCATTTTAAAAGTCATTGCAAAACGAAGTTGTTCTCCAACGCCACTGTTCCTTTTCTCTCCGTCTCAGTATACTGTTGTTCATGTTTTCTGTATTGTAAGAAATATATTGATGGTACAAAAGGGCATCCGCAAATTTAATAATACTATTTAACACACGCGAGTTTGACAAATTTGTAGAGAGATTTTTAAAAGAGCTGCGGTGTCACATACGTTCCACCGAATACAACAACGTTTGTCTTCTTTTCATAGATGATGTAAAAGAATGGTTTATTCGCAACAACTTTTGGTGGTGTATTCCTGTTTGCAAGTTCTCCAGCTGAAACAATATAAACCAACGTTATAATGGAACACAGGAAGAAAGGAAGAAATTTTTGGGCCAGAACAAGACATAGCTAATGTTAAGTTTTACAGTTGTCTCTGGCAGAGCTGGTCGACGATTTTTGTCTATGACCACGTTCTGTCAGAGAGCTGTCACTCTTTTTCTTTTTCCTTTTCCCGCCTGACTTCTGCATTGTGAGCGTTACATCGCGGAAGTAAATTTTTGTCGTCTTTTCAAAACCTTAAAAAGTATTGTGTTTGTTTTGAAATATATACAAAAGTTCGCCAATTACGTCTCGTTTTTCATTGTAATCCAACTGTATCCATTTAATCTCTTAAACAACTAAGATCATATTTTTTCCCAAACTACATAAGAACAACACATAACACAAAGAGTTATAGACTGCATAAGGACAGTGCCATTTGAAATTCGATTGTATTATCGAAGTCATCACTCCAAGGCACCTTTTCCAAAACTGATTGATTGATGATTCAAAATTCTAACCTGTAACAGCGGAAGCTACAGTTCCTTCCTCCGTGACTTCAATCTGAGCCTTGTGTATAACTCTGGATAAGAAAAGATTATTGTCTCTGGTCATTTTAGAGAAATCTGCATATTGTGGATCAAACGGCTCGTGAATTCCCATCTAAAAAGTAATAAAAGTAATATAAATTACAATGTTATCAGTTGAAATATTCTTGCAAAGTTAAGAAAATGCTGAAATTTGTATTCAGTGCAACTACTGCCGACCATAGAATAATAATTGCTGCCGACTACCAAAATTCAAAATCAAAAAAGACAAACACATTCACACTAACTGCACAGTGTGAACTGTGAACACATTTTTGTTCTCATTTATGCAGTGAGCTATGAATTTCCCTGTATCTCATTGCAAAATATGTAGTATGAGCATCTAAACCTTCCCAGTTTCATGTTTTATATTTGTAAGAAATGTATTATAACCTCCTTGAATAAGAACACTGAAGGAACGTAATTCAGGGGTGGTATGATAACCTCTTAATAAGATTTGCTTAGAAGTACGGGTAAAGAGGTCGCTGCTATTAATGCGCCTGAGCTACCCAGAGATGTGTAGGGCCTTAAACCCGCGGGATTTTCCTTCAATCTACACCTTTCCAATCTGGCTGAATATGAAATGATATAAATATCTACCTCATTTAATATGGCGTTCAAATTGATCCCAGATGTAACGCTAAACCTTGGCAAATATAGATCGACTTCGTCATCTGCATACTCCTCAGCCGCTGTGGTCAATGCATTAAACAGTTTTGCAACTGGCACAGTGGTGAATTTGTAGAACACTTCTTCTAGCTTCACTCCAGTTCTGGGAATTAACACTATCATTGAGAGACGATCTTCCTGTAACAGAAAATTTTATTTTATCATGTGTTCGACAAACACTAAAAAATTGAGAAGAATATGACAAAACTGGTGCCAAATTATAAAGAACTTTGCGATGTTTTGAAAGACGACTGAGTGAGTTTAGGTGCATTGTAAATCTTGAAAAATGATAATTATTAATTTAAAAAACTAATAATGATTAGCCCACGTTGAAAAACGTACCAAGAAAAGCTCTGAGTGCAAATCCAATGATTAAAAAGTGAATGATATCAAAAATACAGTGAATGAAAAAATCACTGAAATAGTGATGATCCGACACCCGACAATAACCCTAAATGAAGGTTCACCTGTGATTCTTGAGATTCCCCCCCGTTACATATATTTTGATCATCCGGATACGTAGCGCATGTTACCTTTATGACATAATGTAAAATAAATATTAATAACAATTGAAAAGGTAGAAAGCATTGACCATTTGATTATTGTCAGCTGTTCAGTCACAAATTCTAAAGTCAGCTAGCAATGTTTGAAAAAGCTGACGGAATTTTTACTGACAGCGTATTAAAGTATTAGTAGTAAACAGATACGTGCATTTAGTATTATGGCATATCAATACCTTTCCGTAAGGGATCTCGACGATTTGTGCCCTGAATTCATTGGAGTTCACATAAGGGTATGGACCTCTCTGATACATCATTCTAACTTGACCAACTGGTTGAAGGTTCTCGTTATAGAATGGTTCTGTTGTTGTCAATGAAGCATTGAATGGCATTGTCCATTGACCGTGGAAGAATATGGCGTTGATCAAAATCATTTGTGCACCATCCATATCATCTGAAAGCATAAAATAATAATATAATACCTCTGATAACATTCCACTTTTGTAGGGGCGCTAGGAAGGATATTGTCAGCAATTTATTAGTCCTGGGGAGAACTAAAATCTACTTATGTTAGGAACTAAAGTCATTAGATTTCATTACTGGGACACACTTGATTGATATTATTAAGTAAGGTCCAATACCAGCGTACTGGCAGGAGGCAAAGATCTTGGTTACGTAACCCAAGATACTGCTGGACTGGAATGGGGCATGTGAAGAAGCTGTTTCGGATTTCACATCGGGAAAGAAACCTAGGATGAGGACAAAGCTGACTAATTCGTAGAGACAATTTGAATGTGCTGTATTTCCAAAGCTTTAAAAAGGACGCTGGTTCTTACCTGGATTAACAATTTGAGAGATTCTTCCTCTTGTAGATTGGCTCACTTTATTGTTGATTTCATCTGCAGTCGATCTACCATTTTGGAAATCCACGTTGTTGATGACAGTTAAATAGGTTCTTTTAATCAGATCTTTATAACTATCAAGAATCTGGAATAATATAAACATAAAAGAGTTATTCATGATACTTACGCCAAGCTCGGATGTTACTCTACAAGTTAATTTAAAAGACGTATCTCAAGCAAACGTAGGTACGGCTTTGTCTATGAAATTTGACTGGGGAAACCCTCATGGATGTATTATGTGGCCGATCAACTAGGCTCGCCTTTCTTAGATAGTTTAAAAATAGGTCCATTCCTCCTTCGATTGTAGTGAGAAACTTTTGTAGTCACGTAACGAAAATCCATTTTCACGGGAAAACTTTCTGAACTAAATTAACTTAAAATCTATCAAAAGATTGTAATACTCACCGGCGTTCTTCTATCGGCAAATATAAAATTGGTGGTTTCTAGTTCAACTGTAGGCGTCTTGACATTAAACGCTCTAACAAATGTTTGGAAATTTTCTCTCAACATCCGCACCGATGCTGGATGCTTTAATCCAAGTTTGAGCTGTTTTTCTGTGATGTTATCAGCTCCTTCGGTAAGAACTGTCAACATTGCCCATACGGAGAAAGGACTCATAACTACATTTATCTTGGGTGTCTTTAATGCCGCCCTCTAAAACAAAAGTAAAATTTGTAAACAATAAGAATATTTTGTAGCAATGCGAATATTTTGTTCTCTGACACCATTTGCATATACCATCGGTGACATCTGATTGAGAAAACTAGCAAAAATCAGCAGAAAACTCGAACAATATGAAGCACTAACAGCAGTAGATTACGGTTGTTAAATCATATTATTGACGAATAAGAATGCAAAATAGAAGAGGTCCAAGAACAGACCCCTGGGGTACGCTCCAGTTGATCGTGATGTTAGTGATGTTACATCACTAACATTACGATGTATTTGAGATTAAGACCATTTATGACCATTGTCGTCAAGCGTTTTAATTCATCAGACTAAACTTGGCGGAATTAATATGTATTTCAAGCTGAAACCCAATCATTGAAGATGGAAGAGCATCAACAAATCCTTCGCAAATGCAACGTAAAAACGTAAGTACGAAAGCTCTCATATCCAGTGTCATCATGGTTTATTGAGTGGTTTCTGATAACAAACATAAATTCCATTGATAATTGCAAGTAACATACAAGAAGTAAGGAAAATCCAAATTCTTCAATGCCTTTGTTCAACGGCGGCGAAGTCTTCCTGTTCTGTGCTTGTGCTTCTGCATGGTCATACGTAATCAAAACCATTAACAGTGTACTCAAACATACTGCACCTGGAAAAAAGGAAATTTAACATTTGATTTTCTGTGGCTATTTTAAAACCTTATAAAGGTGTTGGAGCAAATAGGGAGTTTGTTACTGTTGACTTTGAACTCTCTCTCTCTCTGGAGGTTGAAGATTAGGTACGTGGTTGACCTGATAGGTTGGAGTATGAACTTCCCATGGAAGATCCTAGTACTAATCGCAGTGCTGACGATATATTCCGCATCTTCACAAAGTAGGCTTTTAGCCTGTGTAAAGTGTGCAGGAAAGCATTTGGGATTGTTTTTCAAAAGCGATCCTTAAAAAATGAATCTTGCGTCCGACCGAGTAAGTTTTGAAGACAATCCGCGTATAAATATGCGAAATTTTACTATACGTCCCTTTTTGCAACCTTTCCTCTGATTCTTTTGTATAATATTTTTTTTGTTGTGGTCTTCTATTCGTTTTCTAATGGCTATTGAAAATATTGCATTTAAATGCGGGTTGATGTGTTGTTATTTGTTTGTGGTTAAAATGTATGATGTGTTTATCCACATGTTTCGTAAATTTACACAGTAATAAAAAGTCTATAAATATCTTATAAGATAACAAAATAAGGCTATGTTGAACTAGGTCATGACCACAGTGTAGGAAACGACTGAAGTCATACCAACTTAACAAAACTTATCACTAAAGATGCAACCATCAAATCCTATTACGACACAACGTAAATAAAAAAGCAACGTTTATATTGAGGCTCGCTACCCAACTATGACGTCACGGTCATTTCCCACGGCATTAAGGTTCAAAATCGCATGATAAAATGGTAAAAATAACGTTTTTCTTTCAATTTTTATGGGATTAATTTCGCTTCAATCAAAAAACTTTTAGTCATTCCCTACATTAATGCATGTTATCAATACAAAAAAAAAACTCCGCGACCTTCGGGAAACGAGTTTCTATCTTTCGGAAAAAAGATCAAAGATGTTTTTCACATTATTTTTTGAGAAATCTATACAAGATATAAAAAATCTTTTACGGTCATTCTCTAGATAAAAATGTAGAGTCAATTTTTTTCCAAAGCATTATTAAGTAAGGTTGTCGAGATCTAAGGTCTCCCGTTCCTAGAAATTTTTGAAATGTCAATATGGCTACCAGTGGCGTATATAGGATTTCATTTCGGGGGGGGGGGCGATCTAATATTTGACTTTGGAAGGGTGGAGGCAACAAAAATTTGAAGATAGAAGTACAGTATAAAAATTATAATAGCGCCGCAGGCAATTTTTTTTTCATGAATGTAAGTGAAAATGGTCGTGTTTTAGGTTGGTATTAATATAGTGTTCAGAAAATACAAAGAAGAATAGCACCGCAGGCGAATTTTTTTTGAATAATGTAAAGTTGAGTAACTTTCATGTTTTAAAATAACGTTTTTTAAAGAATTGTCCAACATTTCGGGGGGGCGGGCCCCCTAGCCCCCCCCCCCCTATATACGCCACTGATGGCTACTCTTAATTTGAGTTCTAAACCGATGAATCGACAATCGCTGTAGGTCTACGACTATTAATCGGTGACTTGTCGATTTTTGGAGCTCTACCCGTATGGCACCGTAGTTCTACACCGATTATTCCACGATTATTGGAGTTCTACACTAACTTATAGGAATGCCTGTCACTGTTCCTTCATATAGGGATATTGGACAGCAAATTAATCGATTTTAGATGTGGACAATATTGACTCAAAAAAGTGGAGTTGGTATTCTAAGTCAAGTATAGTAATTGGTTATATCATGAATAATATATACCATCATGGGCGTAGCCAGCCTCTAAAATAGGAGGGGGGGGGGGGGGCAAAAAAAATCGATGTAGCATGAAAAGAGTAAATAGTGCCGCAGGCGTAAGGCATAGTGAAAAAGATCGTGATGTGCATTGGTTTACTTGAAAATGTACATTACACTGTGCACAATAATATGCATGAAAATGTCTTTTATAAAAAAGTGATAAAAAATATCCCCGCAGGCAATTTAATGAAATAATTGTATTTTGATGGATTTTCATGAAAATTTATGTTATGATGAGAAAACTTGTGGTAATAATGTGATTTTTTTGTGAGGTTGTATCATTTAGTATGAAAAAATATATAATTCAATCTCTAGGGGGGGCGGCTGCCCCCTAGCGGCCCTGACGACGCCCATGTATACCATTATATTCCAATATTTCCAATGCAATATTTAAACCACATCACTGTCACTTAATTTAAAACAGGATATTGTAAATCATTTTACTTCCTGTTGACTCAGCGGTTCCCACCAATAAATACTGTCATGCTAATTATTTGTTAATCTGCGTAAAAAATATCACTTTTAAAGTTTTCGACTTGAAAAAAATTATACCTAGCTCTAAAAAACCGGATTCTGGTTACTGGATACCACAATGAATATTACAAAACTAAGGATAACTCCTAAAGCTGTCGTTTCAGTAGGATGGAGCGAAGGGTCACTATTTAATACGAGAAAATATGGGGAGTTAACTAAGCTTCCCACTAATTACGTACCAACTAGATATGTTAAAATATTGACATGGTGGTGGATAAAGTAATTCTATTTGTAAACTCTATAATATGTTATAAACATGTGTTAGTTTCTAACATTGTGTGTCAATCACTATTCGCAGACTTAACAAAAAAGTGACACAAGTCAAAAATCCATTTTTACGGAAATAGCGAAAACTCTCAAAAAAGTTACCATACACATTAGGGTGACATTTTTCAAAATAGTAATTATCTTGTTTTTATACAAAATAGTTTTGCTGAGTTCGGTTCGAATTATAGATTAGACGTAGATACGTGAATTCGAATACATATGATTACAACTCAATTTTATTTATTTCTGTATTTTCTACTGACTGGAAAAAGATATAAACATAGGAAGTGACAAAAAAAGATAAAATTAATTGCATACCTACTAACTAAAATAAGACGTTCTTTTTTCAATTATTCCGTAGTAGGTTATACCTAGGAAAGTACCTAAAAAAATAAGTACACTTAATTAAAGAGATGGACCGCCGACATTGTCCAAATCCTGGTCGCTGGAGGAACCTGGATGCGGAAGAGTCAGAACAAAGACGAGTGGAAACAGTTGGAAGAGGTCTATAATATCCAGCAGTGGAGGGAAGAAGACTAATTAAGAATAAGAAGACACTTAATTTAGTTCGTCAAGTGAAAGAATTGGAAATATATATACTCTTTTTTCAAAGTTAAAAATTATTTAGGGACCTATTCAGTTACCTAATAACACAGTCCGATGTATGTCAAAATAACCAGTAGGTAAATATTAGGTACCAATTGTTTATCGACACAACTATAACGAAGGAGTCAAATGTCGCGATAAACATGAGATAAGTTCAATATTCACATGAGTGAAGTGAATAACTTGTGAAGGTATTCTTACAATAATATTGCATACATTATTATTAACCTATCTAACTTTTATTCAAACTCTGGTATGACCCTTTACAAATTGGCGAAAATATTGGCAGAAGAGATTCTAAAAGAAAGGCTCCTATCTCCGCTATTCCTTATCTAGAAAGTTGGTGAAATCCAGCATGAGTGAAAAAGGTTGATCTGATTTATTATCTTTAAATATTAATATACAAAACACCATACAAAACAATATAATGGTAGTGTGCCAAAAGGTGGACTTATTGCAAAAGCAATATCTTACGGTCAACCCGAATTAAAAAAGAAAAAGTAGATAATGATTTTTAGATTTAGACTGGATTTCTTATTAACTAAGTACATAAATAACAAACTTTTTTTTAAAATTTAAACCTACCTCTAATAAATAATAAATTTTCAAAAAAAAAAATGATTGTTATTTATGTAGTTTATAAGAAACCCAATCAAAATCTCAACATCATTATCTATTTTTTCTCCTTTAATTTGACTGTAAGATATTGTTTTTGCACCACCTTTTGGGCTTTGGCACACTGGAATTATCTTGTTTTTGTATATTTTTTTGCCAATAAAGTTTTACTTATTTATTTTCTTTTACTTATAAAGTATGCAATCAATTTTTGTACGTCTTCAATTATAATGATTGTGTATGTACGTACATACGTACGTACTTTATTTTTACCGCGAATACTCCAAGGCCAACCACATATACCTGTCTACATATTAAATAGGTAGTGTATAGATCTATAGGTAAACATTGTTAAGGAATATACGATAGTACATTAAAAAAAGATCTTCAGACATAGTATAATATAATACCAAGTATATTAAAGGTGAAGATCACCAGAGGTGGGCACCGTTAATCAAAAAGTTAACTTCGTTAATCGGTAATCCGTTAACTAAAAAGCTAACTTCGTTAATCGTTAAAGCGTTACATTTTGAAAAATGTAACGGAAGTTAACGTTAATCCCGTTAAAGCGTTAATGTAAAAAATCGCGGTTAAATGGCATGAAACGGAACTACATAAGTACAACTACTATCACATTTTACACTACCCGATGTATCCCAAATTCCCAACAAAGTGAAATTTCTTTTCCAACTCCCAACCCACATACGATACTATACATAACCCCATGCAACCCTTGGATTATCTAATGCCAGCGCTGCCAGTGAATGATGTCTATGCAAGCAATCAAATATTAACGGACTTAATTAACGGAAGTAAAATGTAACGGAAGTTAAATAATCCGTTAACCATTTTTGGAGGTGAGAAAAGCGTTAAATCGTTAACCAAAATGTTAACTTCGTTTATTAACGATTAACGGATTAACGCTTTTCTGCCCAGCTCTGAAGATCACTATATATACCTGACTGATGTATATTTGATTTATAGGTATTATGTATTTATGAGGCTTCATTCATCCATGACGAATGAGGTATACAAAAAAACCTAAAAAACTTAGATATAATCTAGTGTGATAGATTGTTAAGTTTTCAGATAATAATTTAGTCCCTTAAGTGTTCCTCATGAGAACACAAGGAGCTCCGCCACTCACAGCAGCTATAAATAACTATAGGTAGTACCTCTTTTTTTCACTTCACTTCACTCAATTTGTACAATAGCTCCCTTAAACTTTGTTTAATAAAACTTCAGGTAGGTATTTTTAGTTTTTCGGATGTCCGAACTCTTATTCCATACCGCACTTCTACACTATATCCAACCCCTATTCCACGTATATGCACCAACTTATCTTGGCGATATTAGATGTTTTTCGCGATTCTCAGTCTCAACTTTTTTTCTTACACGTGATTGTACGAGCATTAGAATGGTTTGGGTCCCGTAACCCTTCTTGGAAACAACGTAACTGTCCAACAACTA